>JAODTK010004888.1:0-681237 GCA_026419785.1 Sclerodactyla briareus | reverse complement strand
TATCCTGAGAGGAACAGCCAATTAGATGACCTCTTGCCATAGTTTTTTTTTTTGGTAAGCAGTGGGAAATTACCCTGTCCTCGTCCCAGTACAGGTGCAGTTGTTTCTGTTGCATCCCATTCTCAAAGAGCTCCCTTCTCTTTGGCCACATCACCAACACTCAGGTAGGTTTAGGCGACAACCTCTGAGCCAGTTCCTGGGACAAGGTAGACTTCCCTGTTCCTGGAGTCCCTGTGAATGGTAAAGTTCGAGTATCAAAAAGTCAGAAAGATTGCTTATAAGTGACTCGCTCTATCCACCGCACCATCCCCCAGTGAATAACTTTCAGCAGAGCTCAATTCTGCTCCTAGTGTGCTCTTCTTCAAGCACTCCTGGACAATTACATCTACCCTGGACAAAGGACCACCACACGTCCCACACCCACTGGGCGATTTGTGTGAACAGATCAAGATCGCACCTGCCAATAACTCCGCCTTAGGCGCCCGCCTTGGGCTTGTGTTTCGCGTCTTCCCTACATACAGGTCTCACCTCACCCACTATTACTAATGTTCGTTTTCGTTTCCGCCGGAATGAGTACCCTTTCCAAAAAGAGAGTCCTCCCTAACACTCAACATTTGAAACCCCAATTCTGAGCGCTTCCTGGACCCCTGTCGGCTCTAATGTTAACTGTGTTAGACAGAACCCATGGGGGGGGGTCCCCCCCCCCCCGACAAGCACCTAGAGGCTGGTTTGGGATGTCTGATCGAATTTGGCCATTTTCTAAGATTAGTTAATGACGTTGGTCACTTGATTTTTCCGCTTGCGCCACCGGGCCGTCGGAAAAAAGCAAAGAACACAACGGGCAACCCTAGCCGAAAATCTAAACGTCAAGGTACAGTGAATTGAAGTGCCATGACAGGTGTGGCATTTCAGCTTCAAACTGGTGGGTGGGACATCCTGGCGAGAAAACTTCTACTGGCCAGGCAGCCCCCTCGAAGGGAGTCATTTAGTGTGTGAAGTCAATGGGCCGGCTATTAGCGGTGTGTTTGAACCGGAATGCGATTTCAGAAAAAATATTTCAAAAGCAATTCTGTGATTTTCGTGTACAATGTACTTGGTATTGCACAAAAATGTTTTGAAACGGTTAAAGTCTTATTCATTTGTTTGGCTTTGGGGGCAAAACATGTATTTTTTTGGTAAAAAATGGTAATAATTTAGATGATCTGAGCGACTGGAGCCGACTTGGCTTCACTCAGTTCCTGGATTCCCCATATGTGTGTTTATCGGTGACCGTAGCATAATATAACTCCTCTTGTGCCAAATGTGAATCATGTAAGCCTGTTGAAGCATCCGTGCAAAATCCAAGCACGGGAATGAACTCCAATCATCTTCCTGTCGGCTTTCTTTGATTTGGCCAATAGTGCTAGATACTCAGCCTATTTAGTGGAGGAAAAAGAACTCCCTGGAGACTTCAAAATCCTGACGCGTCGGAACCCGGCCTAGCCTAGGCTAGGCCTAGGTCGGAGATCCTAATTTCGTGGACTGGGACCATGTACTGAGCATACGCAACTCCAGTGCCGGGCTACAAACGACAGTGAAACTTGTTCCCGAATCATTTCGCTTTGGCATCAGGTTTGGTCGCTATACTAATCTATCCAGGAATGAGCTTAAAGCTGTTGCATGCACTATGTGATGTGTGTATTTTTCTAACTGAATTAACATGGTATAAAATTGGTCTGGATACTGTAGCTGGGGGTGAGGCGGGGGGGGGGGGTGGGGGGGGGGGGGGGGGGGGGGGGGGGGGGGGGGGGGGGGGGGGGGGGGGGGGGGGGGGATGGGGGGGGGGGGGGGGGGTGGGGGGGGTAGGGCGGGGGGGGGCCTTGTCGCAATTTTCGTACATTAGACTGAGGCTATAAGCATGACATAGTTTGATCTCTATTGGGTTCTTTTGTGAGTGTTCCCATTCTGCGTTGTTTGTCTTAAATGTATCTAAGGCCTCCTCCGTCCTCTTCTGGTTTTTCAGACTCAGACTCAGAATGGAACTGCATAATTCAAGATGGTACTGGCCATTGGACTCACTGCGACCATTGTTTAGTCCGAAACCGGCTATTCCAAGAGAAGGTACTGGGTGCCTGAACTAGAGGAGGCACTGTCTGCGGCTTCCTGGTGATTGGAGCATCTTGGTGAAAAACAAGCGAAGTGAGTATCATTACAGCTGTCACAGGGAAATTATGATAGAAACCTGTCCCATAGCCCTAACAACAACCCTGAACCTATGCTGCCACTCACACACCTATGGGCCTACTGCACTGAGATGAGCACTGTTCACACGCGTCTGCATGCCAGAATATGGCATGTGAAGGCACCATTGGGTGGGGGCATTGGTTTTGTACTCAAAACTGCTTACACCATGACTGACCTGATTTCGGGGAAAAATGACCAATACCTCTCTCTTCAGGTCCAGGCCACTATTAGCTATGTCCGTTCCGCGAATGAGTTACCCGTCAAAACAGAGGTCCCTAAAAATCACATTAAACCCCATTCTGAGCGACTTTCTGGACCCTGTCGCTCTAATGTTTACTGTGTTATAAAGACCATTTCGGAAAAGCACCTGAGAAGGCGGGTTTTGGTATGTCTGAGGTGCGAAGGTTTGGGGCCATTTTCTAGATTAGTGGAAAATGAATGGAAACTTGTTTTCCGGCTTGCCCACCCTGCGGTCTGAAAAAAAGCAAAAGAACCGGGAGACCCGACGAAAATCTAAACGGTCAGGTTCATTGAATTGGAAGTTGCCATGACAGTTGTAATGTCAGCTTTCAAAATGGAGGGTGGGATATCCCTGGCGAAAACTTCTACTGCCATGGCGCCCCTCGAGGGATCAATTTCGTGTGTGAGTCAATGGGCCGGTATTAAGCGGTGTGGTGACTCTACAGCAGTAATTTCGTCGTGGATCTAGTCCCTGCGTTAATTGCCAACTATTCTCGATGACGCAATTGGTTGTGCACAAATGTCTTACAAGAAGGAACAGACGGAATTCTCCACGGTGACAATATGACAAACCTGTTAACTAGAATGTTTGGCTTAAAAGTTGTAGATGGCGATGGACGATATGCCGCCAGGTTTCGTAAAAATAAATCTCCCCCCCCCCCCGGGAGCAGGCTGGAGAATGGAGCTATTATAATAAAATGCGCGGAGCGTAGAAAAAAACAATCCGTGTTGCCAGCAGTGAGTTGTCTCCCATAGAGAATTGAAGGATCGACAAGATGGGGAGTCACAGATGTCGGTTGTATAATCACATCGATATGGAGGGAGCAAAACACCATACATGCGGACTTAATGCTAGTTAAAAGAGGAAGCGTGCAGTAATGTGCAGCAATTGGTTTGCAGAGGCAGGGGAAGCGATCTGTGTTGAATATTGGGGGAGGGCATAAGCTTGCAGGAAACGAAAATTACGGGTCGTATGGCATAAGGCCTACTGCAACATCTCTAAAATGGCATGAATTTCCGAAATTTCAGAAAGAAAACGTGCTTGAAGAAAATGAATCGTGTTTATTCCTTACAATTCGAGTCACCATCGGTGACGCGTAGCGTACTGCGTACTAGAAAATTGTCCATTTACAGACCCCTCAGATTTCCGCCTGGGAAGGGCATTCCCGGCCAGGGCCGTAAGCACCATCCGGTGGGACGGTTGGTGATGAGGTAGTGGTGGTGGTGTTAAATGTTAATAGGGGATGAGACTGGAGATGAAAAGTCAAAGGATTTTTTAGAAACTACAGATTCACTATGGTATGCAAGATCAGAAAAGACTGTAGCTAAGTGAACCATGATAGGGAACTAATCCAAACACATTTGTATGGGCATAAGAAATTCAGCACTTTTTTCGAAAAATTGTTGTGACCTATTGCCCCGTGCCTGTGGTAGGTTGTCCACTTGGTATGGGGCTGGTTTCACATACGGAGGGGAAATCCATTGTGACATTGTTCGGGATGGTTGTCACACTTGCATTGCAGGTTGGCACGGTGCTAGGGGACTACCCCCCCCGGACAATAAACAACCCCCCGTACAATCACCCCCATCGGACAACACCCCCCGAGGTACAACAAACCCCCTGGACAAATACCCTCGGACAATTACACTCTGGACAATTACCTCCCGGAATCCCTCTAGACAATACCACCGAGGCAACTAACCCCCCAAACAATCACCCCCCCCCTGACAATTACCCAGATTACCCCCGACTCCAATCCACCCCCGAGGACAAGCTACCTCCCCGACAATCACCCCCCCGGGCAAATACCCCGAGGGCAAATACCCCCGGGGACATCTACCAACCGGACATTTTTTACCCCCGGACAAGTACCCCCGAAGTCAAGTACTATGGATAACTATCATTCGGGACTATCATCCTGGGACTACTCACTACCTCCAGGACGAATACCCCCGGAACAGAATGCCCATAGATAATTGTGCAATAACGTTTTTTGGAAAAATCGTTTTTGAACCAAATTCAGATTGTCTGCAGAAGACTCCGGAATATCAATCCGAGGTTGGCTACATTCGACGCCGCGAATCACTGTGAACAGCCGGCGCCGTGCCGCGCGACTGTGATGATCATTGTTGTATGTGTGTCCTTACCATACCCTACCCACTAATAATTACAACATATCCTCATGATAGTGATTAATTTTATCTCTGAAGTTGCTGCTTTTTCAACCGAAGCCGTGTCTGTACCCTACAAGTCGAAATAATTTCACATATTTAATTTTAATTAGTATTCATTGGTGTTGAAATCCGTCTTGCTCCATGTGAAAGAAAAATGTTGGAGATTAAAATGGACTGATTGACCTGTAATTACTATATAATGAATATAATAATAATATAATAATACTAATAATAATAATAATAATAATAATAATAATAATATAATAATAATAAGAATAACACATTTATAGAAGAGCGCCTCTCCCAAATGGCTCGAAGCGCGTGACGAAAAAAACAGAACTGCTACAATTAAAAACATTATAAGAACAATTAAACAAATGAGTTTTTAGACGGGGAACTTGAAGGTAGACGAGTTCTGACAATGGAATGACGGAAGATCTTCAGGGCGTCTGTTATAGAGTCCGGGCGCAGTGAGAAACCACGCGGCCAGTCTTGAGGGATCTGTTGGAACAATCAGGAGTTTTCTGTCGGCAGACTGATATGGACGGCGAGGCTTGTAATCCTTCAGCAGATGACGGAGGTATGCGGGTCCGTGTTGGATAGACGTAAATGCTATTAGTAAAATCTTAAAAACTGAATGCGTTTCATTAATGGAAAGCCAGTGAAGTGATTTCAGGATTGGTGTGTACTGTCCATGGACGACTCGGCAGACAACCCTTGCGTAAGTTGAGGACCGCTGCAAGCGTTTGAGAGGATTGGGTAGGCCGAACAGGAGAGAGTTACAGTAGTCAAGTTTAGCTGGTATGACGGCATGAGCAATATGTAAGGAGGCAGTTTCGTTGAATTCGAACGGGATCCTCCCAAGATTTTTAGCTGAATTCGGCTGAACGATACATAGTTGAATGGGGAACCATTGACATTTTCGAGTCGAAGATAACTCCGAGATCTCTAACTTCGCTGGAAAGTAATCAAGGAATCGCCGGATCTAAGGGAAAGCGTCTTATGATCTAAAACATCTTTTTTCCATCGAAAATAATAAACTCAGTTTTACTGGTGTTGAGTGTTAGCCGTATTTTTGGTTCATCCAGTCATTACATTTCGTCATCTCTCAGACGACATTTGACGAGTCGATCCAGCTGTTGACAAGGGAGATAGATTGAACGTCATCATCGTCTTTGGTATGGCTGCGTAATTTGTGTATGGCTTCAATTTGTATTTAACCATGCATGGTGATAGGCCTGGTGGAAGGTAAATCGGTCATAACTGTTAGGGGGAAGCATGGGCGTCAACATGTGGGGACTGGGGGGGACAGGTCATGTCCCCCCCACTTTTTTGACAATGCTCCTATTGACTTTAACATTTAAAATTTTGAAATGTTGCCATATCCCCCCCCACCGACTTTTACGCAGTTGATGACCTCATGGGGGGAAGGGGCGTTAGTATGACCCTGTTTCTGACAGATGTTCCGACAAATGGCTGCATAGTTGTGAATTAATAATTTTTATGATGAAAATCAGCGACCATTTTCCTCTTACTACTTGAGCCACATCAGCATGCTGGATTTGTCGACCCGCGGGGCGCGGGTCACTATCAAGAGGTGTTGCGCCACCAAAGGTTGGCCCGGCCACTCAGCACATTTTTGGTTTTAACACCTCCCTAGAGCGCCGGGAATGGCCCCCTCGGGGGACTGAGATAAACCGTCATACTCACACTATCGCTATAAACAATGTGCCTGCTCCAGGTGGGATACACTTAAAATTAATGATCTTTGCACTCTTACTGGATATATGTGAATCTAATGTTGAGGGTTGGGTTTTCCCTTCTCCCCATACATATTCAAGTATATAATAACCAGCCATACGAGTTACATCATTGATTCCTCTGCCCGTCAGGGTCCCATACGTGTATGCCCGACACTGAACAAACTCACATTCGCAAAAAAACAAAAAAAAAAAAAAAAAAATGGAAGTGACCATCGTTTCATGTTTGACTAACTGATGTGTTAGCAGGTTAGTGTATTGACATGTGCATTTTCTCCTTCATAAACGTACACATTCATATCAGCTGATCGAGATCATTGATGCACATTTAATACGGCCTTATCTCACTGAGCTGTGAACTGCGCTAACAATGCATGGAAGAAACAGAACATCGCCTGGAAACATCATGCATGGGTTTTTTTTTTGGGAATACTGCGGTTAGCCCTTTTTTCTGTCGTTTCTTTCTGACAGGTATTTTGTATGCACGAACAGGGACGATGTTGACTGCAATTTATTTTTACTAGCGGAGCGCCACTATTGGTTGGCGCGTAGGCGCACTCAGAAAATGTTAGCTTTTTACTACCTCTTAGATCGCCGTGAAATTGCATTGCCGGGCCTATTGCAAAAATCTGGATGTTGCGATTTTAGTAGTAAAGTAGGTTGAGATGTTGTTCCCCCACTCTGCAGCATATAGGCCCAGATAAATATAGCAACACCTCATTAATATCTGATTAGCGAAGTGACAATATTGTGAATTAATAATGTACAACACCCTTTGTGCAATGTGGGAGTTATTTTGGCCGGGTACCTAAGCGGGAGCCCAATCATCCCCGCGTGTACGTATCGCTGAGAAAGTTCGAGAGAAATAGGTCACTCAAATGCAGGAAAGAGTACTTTTGGTACTTTAACCCTCCAGTAGCGAGCTATAATTTTCAGTGGGGCCGCTGGGGAAGAGGGGTGGGGCCGGGGCAATCGTGCAAAAGTGAATTTTGGGGGGCCCATCAGCAGGTGATACTTTTTGAGCCGCAGCGCCACCACGTTTGTGCGCGGCGCAACATCATTATACACAAATGTTTCGTGAGATAGCAGGAAAAGGCACTTCCCACTGTCCGTGCCTTTGGAAGTAAAGCAATAACACCCCTAACATGTACAAATTTTTTTTTTATTGCCGGGAATATTCCGAAAATGTTCGTGATAGTCCTAATTCCTGGCTACAATCACTCCTTTTGACATACACCTCAAATATTCAGTGTTGATAGCATGGGCGTCAGCAGGTTGCGGACGGGGGGGTGGGGGGGGAGACAAAATCTTTCAAAATTGGGGGGGACATCATACGTTTTGTCCCCCCCCCCCCCACTTTCCACCTTTTCCTCTGACGTAATAAAAATAATAGGCACCATGCCGCGATTTCTGTATCACTCTAAACTGATTCAATTTTTGTCTACCAAACATAATCCGCGTTGGGAATTGTCTTAATTCCACTAATTCCACGCAGTAAGGACCAGGTAGGAGCTGGACCGACTATATGGCCGAAGTAAGAATTACCATGTTCTCATACCGAGTTCTCGAATTTTAAATCGAATAGCCAAAAGTGCATAATTTTTATGAAGTGTTTTTCGCGCGCAATTTCCCGGCGTTTTGGTAGCGAATGCGATGTAATGCTTCTAGTCATTTGCACTCGAATAATTCTAGAATCCTTGGGGCAGACTCCCCCCCCCCCAATTTTTCTGAGATTGACAAATTCGGGCGAAAATTCCTGGAAAATTTGGGAGGAAAAAGAAGTGAAAAACAAAATGCCTGATTTTTCCCCAGACTTATTCGATAAAATGCCCGAAACATACATACTTTTCGCGCGCTCCCCGCGCGCCTGGTATTTTCCGATGTCGGACTTGTAAAATTCGGTTCCAAATTTTCTGTCCCTAAATTGGAGTGGTCCGTAGGCCTATGGCTTTTTCCCTTCGATCCCACCAAAGCACCGTTCGTAGAACCCCTGGATCCACGCAAACACCCAGGTAGGAAAAGTAGTAAAAAAATACCATGTGTGATATTCGGTAAATCGTCTTAGTCTGCACTGACAACTTTTTTCGTCTTTTGCTCAAAATCCCCATGTGGTGGTGCTAATTGAGCCTGCATGCCGTTTCTGCAGCTGGAGGTAGAAAAATCTGAGATTTTTCTTTGTACGCTTCGCTAGGATGTCATTTGTCTTCGATGTCCGCCCCCCCCCCCACTTTGCAAAAGGTCCGACGCCCCCTGTTGACGGCTTCTGGATACATAATTTCTTTCCTTTCACACCTCTCTAGTTTATGCATCACAGAGAAATAACCATGGGTTTCCATGATGGGTTCAGAGTGGGCCAGATTGCCGCGCGCGGCTTTTAAGTAAAGTTTTCTCCGTTGTCAAAAATCATTCACATGAACATGAATTTTTCAAATGAAAAAAAAAAATCATATACCCAACAGTATGTCCATACAAATATGCTCTTATGAAGCAGAGCGACACCACTGGTTCCTCGAAGCTTAAGTGAATACGTCACGTCAACGGTCTTCTCCGATGCTGTGAGCCCCAATGGACATTTTCATGTAATAAGTGAAATTAAAATGAATCATCTTAGTCACTGTATGTTCAAACGGCTTTATACTATCTAATGTAAGTGTCCACCATAGTTGCCGCGCAGCGTGCAAAATTTTCGAAATTAGGTGTTCTCAAATGCCAAATGGTGAAATTCAGATAGCTATTTTCGTAATATCTCAAAAAAAAAAAAACTTGAATTTCAACTTAGTCACCGATGTTCCTACGATTTCGAAGCTATCCAGCGGAGCGGCACCCTCGGTTGCCGCGCAGCGTATCAACTCAATGGCCATTCTAATAACTGAATCAGAAATCAACTTACAGAAATCATAATGATTCCCTTCCACCTTGGCCTCTCTATTTTCATGCAATTGTGAGCCTTTAATTGCGAAGCAGCATAATTAGTTTCTTCTCCAGTCTAGGCGATTCCATTAGTGGGATTTTACATATGACAAATTTGAGTGCCAGATATGCATTTTTATGTGTAAAAAAAAGGCTTTACAAATGAAAGTGCGTTTTACCCAGCCGTAGGCTACTATTCGCAATTTTTTTCAAATTGCATGTTCGTAGACGCCAATGTGAGGGCCATGACCATTATTTTCATATTATAAATTAAATAAACTTCACACATTGAAAAAATATCAATTTTACAGTTCATTCAGGCGATTTGCTGATGCGAATCGTACTAAGGAATTTATTAGTCGGGGAGCCTATAGTACACCGCGGCCTGAAAATGGGGTTCCGGTTGTTAGCGGTGTAACGTTGTACTAATTTCAATTGGTTTTGCATGCGCGGCTGCAATAATGAGAGCAGATCATGGTACACACGACTTTCGACGAGGGATTTTCAACATCATTTATTTGGAAATTGAATTCAATTCACTCCTCATAGCGGTATGTGGCGGATCAACCAAAATCATCAATAACCTATTACTCATCATTAACCCATTAGCGTACTCAATTCATTGTAATTGTCAGCTGGGGTAAGCAGCTCTACAATCATCATTCTCTCCCGTCGGTTCGTTCGTCCGTTCGTTCGTTAGTCAGGTTAGTTCGTTCAATCTGCTCGTCACATTCACTCATACCTGAGCCGTACATGTGATCAGGTGTCAACCTCGGGGGTAGGTGCTGAAGGAACATAGAGACCACGTGAAAGGACTTCCACCTTTCTTGGGATTATAAAGAAGTGTTCGTACAACAGCTACAAAGATAGGCCAATCATTCCACCGCAGTCCTTCGATACGACTAGGCAGGTTGCAATTATCGAGTCATACTGATAACAAGCTGTCCAAGAATTTTCCTTGTATATTTCGGTCTCGCGAACTTCGGTCTCGGGACCCTTTTTTCGATTTCAGTCCTCACGACTGTCGGTCTCGTGGACCTTTTTTTTCATTTTTCGATCTCGCGACCTCGGTCTCGTGGACCTTCGTGTCGTCGGCTGTAACCGTTGCTAATCATCTTGTTATATATTTGCAAAAGTGACAACCTTTTCAACATTTTTTCAACTGAAATCGAACATCTAGATTGAGGCACCATGGTAAACTCCTTTTGTCCGAATTGGAGTGCTAGATGGTAAGCGGTGCTTCCTCTCGTATGTCCACGCCTTCAGCTATACCAGGACGCTATTTGTTATTTTGTCCCTGCAGAATTAATCAAATGCACTGCCTATCGTGAAAAAATGCTTGGAGCATTTGGCAAATTTTAACACAAGCTATTCCGCATTGGGTTTTACGTGAATTATTCCTACCCTAATCCCGGATCATAACAATACCATATTGATTGTCTACAATACCGACAGCCAAGCCCGGCGGTCGTTGTAAAATGTTTGTTTAATATTGACGGAAAGTAGTATTATTATTGCGAATTTTGCACTGAAACAATAAAAAAGGGGGTTTCATCCACCGAGGAGTAGAAGGGGGGGGTACCCGAGGAGTAGAGGGGGGGTACTCGCCCCACCTTTATCACTGGGTGGAGGGGGGGGGGTTATCACCCGTTCCTACGCCCTTGGTATAACCGCGCCTGATTAATTCCGGGCCAAGAACACGGACGGTACGTAATTTAAGCGGAATATAAAGGAGACTATATTTTTTAGGATTCGGACTTTGATTGGCCAAACTTTTGAGCAGTTTTACATACGGCAAGTAATAAACGATGAATGGAGACACACTGATCTAGCCTCTGTTTAGTTGCCCGGACGGTTGGATGACGCGCCCTAATTGATCGGCGCATTGCAAATTGTTACTGTTTGGGGGGTAGCGCTATTTCTTTCATTCGAAGATGTCGGTAAACGTTTTTTAGTTAATCAAGTTTGGAACGTGAGTAAAAGCTGTTCAATGGAGTAGGCAAGGATGTAGTCGAGACGGTCCCGGTCTTTGATTATCCTCGAGTAACAGGTCTCGGTCAGACCGCCATACCTACAGTTTATAGACTCAGATGTGACTGTGACCTCTGCTCATGTTTCTGTCGGCGTGAGCGTGTGTTGTTGTTTTCCGATGTGTGCGTTTGCTTGTTTTCTTATTATTACGTTTATAAGTGTTTGATTGCGATATTAGAATGTTCACATATTATATCATTCCTTAGTCGTTAGTTCGGTTAAATTCTCGGTCATTCTTCGCTTCAGATCCCGTATCTTTAGGAAGGTATCGCTATCTCGCAGAATAGTCCAGGTTATATTGCCCATTTACGTCGATATAGCTTCGACTCTATCCAGTCTCCCCTACAGATTTACATAATTATGAGTTGTAATCAATTCATCCAGAAAATATCAAGAGTGGTACAAGCATAGACCATTGTGCACATCCACCTGTAAGAACTTGCACTGGCAGACAAAAATCGGAATCGGAAACGGTACACGTGATATCGGAAGATAAATTTACATATTGGCAATTACAGGAAAGCAATAACAAAAGGACGGATCACTGAAACTCCAAATCAAACAACAGAGACCGTGCATCATTCTGAGTGATCCACTGATACTCTGATGTGGGATGTAAGGACGACGTTATGCTTCCGTCCGGATTTCTCCCCACGGAAAAATTGATATAGGCCAGGCGGGCCACGGCTGTTGAAAGTTTGTGCGATGGGGGCAGATGGTCATAATCTTTTCCCGGTACCTGTTTGGACTCTAAACCACTCATTGACTGGCCTGAGAATAGCGGGGTAGATTCTCTCGCTTCCGACCACGAGAAGTTGGAAATAATTAGAATATTTAGACCCTTATGCCATAACATCCTATGAATACCGCCATGGGTATTGTCATTCCCCGACAATAAGACATAGTCGTTCAGTCTAAAATGTTCTTTGTCCTTCGCGCCACCGTAGTGGCTCTACACTTAGATAGTGTCAACATTTTACTTTCTTGCCTATACCCCCGGATCGATCGTTGGTCGGTTTATGAGTAGGTTGCCCATGCGACACGCGTACCAATGATATAGACCCCTCCCTTGTGCTATTGTTGTATTTATAACCCGGGGTTTCGTCCTCGGGGTATTATCCGGGGGGTAAATGTCCGTGGGTAGTTGTCCTCGGGGTAATTGTCATCGGGAGTAATTGTCCGGAGGGTAATTGTCTGAGAGGTTGTTGTCCTTGGGGGGTATTTTCTTCGGGGTGATTGCCCGGGTGTTTTACTGTCGCGTGTGGTTTTGTCCGGGAGGCTATTTTCCGGTTGGGACTTATCCCGGGAGGTATCTATCCAGAGGGTAGACGTCCGGGGGGTAGATGTCCGGGGGGTATTTTGCCCCGTCACGGGTTCACAACTGTTTACGAACGTCCAGTGACACCCTCCCAGGAAAAACGGGTTTTTCGTTTCAGTACTTGGTACCCAATAGTGTGTCATCACCCTCTCCAATTGGGGGTGTAGGGGGGGGGGGGTGATATAGCCACATTTCAAAAATTTTTAACTGTGTGAAAATGTCAAGTCAATGGGAACCATTGTCCACAAAGGGGGGGGGGGACTGTTCCACCCGTCCCCCACCTGTTGGACTCCCTTGCTCAATACACGAACGCCGCAATGTTACAAACTCCGCACTTCTAGCAGGGGCGTCGGACGTTTTGACAATGGGGGGACAACGTCGAATGCAATGACCATCTAATTCGAGCGCCCATCATCGGTTGGCGCGAAGCGTACAAAAAAAATTCAGATTTTAATACCCTCCAGATCAACGAACGCACTTGCCAGCCTCATAGGCACCCACCTACATGTGTGATTGGAGTACAAGCAGACCAAAAAGCTGTCTTGTGCATACTAAGCGGATTTACCCCGAATATCACACATGTATTTTTTATTATCTTTTCTACTCTAGCTTTTTTTGCGTGGATCCAGTCGTCTACCGAACGGTCGCTGGTGGTATCGACAGGAAAAGCCATAGGCGTACGGGACCACTCCAATTTGGGAGCAGAAAATTTTGTACCCGAATTTTACACGTCAGTCATTGGAAACTCCGCGCGCGGCGAGCGGAAAAAAAAATCATTTTTCCGGCATTTTATCGGAAAAAGTCTGCAAAAAATCAGGCATTTTTTATTTATTAGCTTTTCTTCCTTCAAATTTCCACGAATTTTTGGCCGATTTTCATCTCAAGAAATGGGGGGGGGGGGGGCAGTCTGCCCCAAGGTTTCCGGAATTAATCGAGTGAACAAAATGAGTCGAAGCATTACATCGCATATTTAGCCTACAACGCCTGACGAGAAACGCGAAACTCTTGAAAAATTATGAACTTTTGGCTATTCGATTTAAAAATTCGAGAATTCGGTTATGAAACATGGGTAATCCTTCCGCTTCGGCCTGTCGGGTCCAGACCTTCCCCCTGGGGGTCCGCACCTGAATTAGTGGACGTGAGCCAATTTCCCAACGCGATTATTGTTTGGTTAGACACAATTGAATCAGTTTAGAGTGATCCAAAATCGGCATGTGCTATATTTTCTATTACGGTCGGAAAAGTGGGGGGGGGGCAAACGATATATATCCCCCCACTTTAAAAGTGGGGGGGGGGACATGTCCCCCCGTCCCCCCTGTTGACGCCCATGACTTCTAGGCTACTAATAAGGTGTAATTTCAGGACATTTTTACCGCAACAATGTGGGTCAATCTATTATCATTTTTCAAAACCAAATAGGCTATAGACCTTTTTCTCATGACGGACACATCTGGTTTTCAAGAGGGATTGGGGAGATAGGGTCATAGGTCTATGATGGCGGTTGGGGTGAAGAATTTGAAGAAGTAAAAAAATTCCACCCGGATAGATGCATTTTTTCCACTGTGCATTTTCCGAGGTGCATTTGTTGGCATTTTCTCGTTTTTTGTCCTTTGGGGGCTCCCTTTTTTAGTTTTGTGAACTTTGTTGAAATGGATCAACCGAGAGTTCACAGATATGGTAGTGTTTAGTGAGTCAATTGAGGCCCATCTCATTGAGACTGGTTTCGTGGATGGGACTGTAGACACCTCTATCAACCTAATGCACGGAGATGGCGACTGGGCACATCAAAGCGCGAGTAAGATACACAAGTAACACAACTCATATAACTGTACTTTCTATGCCAGTGCTATTATAGTGCATTCAGATGGCCTCAGTCGCACTGTATCGTTATTTGGAAGTTGGCCGAGGGGTAGTAAGTAGTCTTGAGTTAAGACGTTGTTGACAACCTGAACCTGCCCGATTTGCGCTTTCTTTTCTGTGTACGCCTTTTCACATTCCTGAGGTGCGCCCGCAACTTCTGCAGGTTTCACAACCGTAACAACGTCTTGTCCAGATTCAGGACTTTTTTTATGAGGCAATCAATGGTCACCTTTCGATTCTCATTATTGCCATCACGTTCACCTGTTTAATCGCCCTCAACGGGCTGCCAACACTAGAGCTCTTTCAACAATAGCAAGAAATAAAGACTGCTACAAGTGTTCCTTCTTCCCGAGAACGATCAGAGAGTGGAACAATTTACCTGAAGCTATCGGGGAACATAAACGATTAGTGAAAAGTTCCAAGCGGCAGTCAGAGCTCATCTCGCAAGCCAATCTCAGTGGCGGCGGAAAAGCTAAAAATAGGGGGAGGGGGGTTGGGGGGACGCAGATCAAACTTTTACTGAATTGATGCATGTTACATATCTAAGCGAAGCGCCACAATCGGATGGGGCGGGCGTGTCCGAAAAGTTTGGGCTTTTTTGCAAACCTCCAGATGGCCGGAAACGAAACTTCCTGAGGCGTTATGAGGCTGTATGTACCCAGTTATAAACTGGGAGAAAAAATGGTGTAGGAAGAATGGAGAATTGCATATCAGATGGGTTGGAGGAGACAGAATTCCCCGCTGAGGGAGAGCCAGGGAAGGGAGTCACACACACTTCTGCGATCATTACAGTGAATTCCCAGTGCCATGATCGAGATTGAGTATTATGATGCCTCCCCAGTATTCACACTTTCCCGCCCTAGTCGGCCATCCCACTTTTTGTGGTCACGTGGTTAGCGTATCAGACTTGCAGTTGGTAGGGGGTTTAGGCGATCCCGTAGGTGGGACGAACCGAACACTGAGAGATTAACAAGTTTTACACTTGGGTTTCCTCGCATTTTACATAGTGACCAACTAAGTGAGAAGAAACTTATTACTTACGTTTAGAAGACACCAAAAGTGGTGTCATTGAAACGTACGTAAGACCTTTTTCAACTTGGTGGTGAAGGTTGTTTGTAACAAACAAGGGAAATCACGGTTTAAAAATATGTTATGTTTGTATCGCCACATATCTGTAAAGCAATTTATAGCACTTTTACAGTATACAGTTCGATACCCAATCAGGCTGTTTTGGTGTCTTTTTAATTTGAAACGTTACGTACCCCTAAAGCCATTACTGCAGATAGTAAATGATAAAGTCATTCACAGACATGTCATTGGGTATTTTCAGTTCATCATAAAGTGAGCAAAAAGCCAAGCATCCACTGTCTATGTTAATCTAGGAATATTTTTTCTTCTTCAAATGTCCCACTTTGTTACCGAGTATTGTGGCCTTGTACCGGATACAGCGGTGATTAGTGTCCAATCTTGAATAATCTAGCAAGCCCCTAGTCAAGAGACTCGCATCAGTCAGTCGGTCATCACCGTATTGCCAAAAAAGCTGTCTCGGTTTCCGTCTTTTCTAGTTTTGTTCCCATTGCCTCGCGGAGTGTAATACTTCCCATTCGCTTACAGATTTCGCTACAAGCTGCGAATATGCGCAGGAACCAAGCGGCAATAGGTTCGGTACGGGCAACATTTGTTGAATAGAAAAGATACAAGTTCACTTTTTAGGGCTGTAATAATCTATTGTCTTATTCCTTCATGTCCGCAGATCGTAATAATGAGAGTGAATTGTCGATGTTTGGTTGTTCATTTTCAAATGGTTATTTGGTCCACATTTCAGGGGGGACGGGACCCCCCACCCCCCACTTATTGATTTTTTTGGAGGGGGGGGCCGGCGGGTCTCGCCCCCCCCCCACAGACCCCCGCTGGCGCCGCCTTTGCCAATCATGACTAATTCTGTTTCTTCCGCATGCACAACCATACCTATTCCTGTACCGCTGGTTTCCACGGGGACGTCGGCCAGGCTTATCCCCCCAAGATCAAGGATCAAGGTCAAGGCCCCCAGCGGCTCTTATAGACAATGCTTCCTATAAGTGAGGGAGCACTCACGGAACAGATAGAGTACACACCCCCAGACAAATTGGACAACACGTTAAACAGAGCTGTGGTTGTCAATCAAAGTGCATATTTTTTTGATTGCAGCAGATAAGGTAACAACGAGTGGGAATCAAATGAAAATCTGTCTCTTAACACAAGACTAGGAGGGTAGTGGCCGGATGGTAGCCCCAAAGTCACGAACTGACACACATCACTGACAGTGAAATGAGATAACAATCAGTGGCGCGTAAGAATGTAGTTGATTGGGGTGGTGTGAAGTTTGTTAATGGATCTGGGGGAGGGGGAGTCTAAATTCTTGGCAAAACATTTTCGCATTTTCCGGTTGGACCGCCAGATGCAATTTGGTGCAATATAACTCCAAAACACTAACATCGTTCCCAGAAATAATTTCGAATTTTCACATGTCATAGATGCGATTTGTGCTCAGAATCTTGGCTTTTCTCTGTCAATCGACTCGAGGGCAGCAAGATTTAGTAACTTGAGATCCGATTTTCAGAGGACCGCCGAAGCCCCTCCTCCCACTCTAGAGGAATTGCATGTTCAAAGATGGCCTTAGATTGCAAATTGATGCAGTTATGGCATCCTAAATATTCACTTATTTCCAGAAATAATTTTGCATTTTCAAGTGCTTAATGCGACGTTTGCTACTCAGGAAAACTTGTGATTTTTTTGCAAATTGTACGGGCCATGGGCAGTAAGTGGCTCTTCTGTTGGGGTTGGTGTAATTCTTTCCTGACAGCGGACCGCCAACAGGCATAAGGGACCATTTCCTTTCGAGGGGGCCGAAAAAATTTTGCCCGAATTTTTGAAGTGGATCACCGGAAGAAGGTAAGTGCGCCCATTTTGGCCTTTTGGTCATTTTGGTCAAAATTTTGGTGTCATCAGTCAAACCAGTGGCGTCGACAGACTTTTCATACTGGGTGTCACAAGGGGGCAGAAAGACAGTTCTCAGGGGGCACAAGAATTCTATCCTAAGTGGGCCGAGCGCCACATTTGTTGGCCGCAAGCCTCCAGATGGCAGGAAAATGAACTCTCCCAGGAGTTTTGGGCTGCACAGGCTCCAAACTGGAATTGACCCCCACCTGTGATCAAAAATTTTGGTAATCGATGGAAAATGTGAAACATTTTGTCAGACCTCGTTTTTCGCTGCCCCCCGACAGATTTAAACTTTTGGCCAGAATGTTCAACAGTTTGTGGACCATATTACTTCTCACCAGTGCACGCGAAGCGCGCTATTTTTGGGGTTTTCCCGCACATTCTGGAAAAGGAGAAAAACAGGATCTCGTATGTCCACGGCCTTCAGCATGGCTACCAGGACGCCTATTAGATATTTTAGTCCCATGCAGAATCACAGAATTGCACTAGCATATGTTGAAAATAATGCTTGAGGGTCAACTCAACAAAACTTCACTGAGTTTGTGATCTGTGAAGTATGAATACTTACCCCATATTGGACCCTGCACCCCACCACCGCCCGCCATTGAACATCAGGCAATAACACAAAAGTCCGGTTTGGCCACCCCATCGCCCTTCCTCTTTTTCAGCCGAAGGCGTCTAGAATTGGGGGCGAAGGCCCGCAATCCGACAGAAGCGGACGCCCGTGATGGCCCGGAAAGTGGTTGACGGTTGGGGGGAGTGCCCATATTGGGTAAGTATTCATACGTTCAGCAATTCACAAACCCAGTGAATTTTTTGGGTGAAATCTATTTCAGATATCACTACCCATATTGGCCCCGGACAATGCACCAGACTAGCACAGGGCCACTAGCGGTTGGCCGTGCCATGCACGGTGTGCATTCGACATGGGTGGTAGACGATGGCGGGACAGATCTCGTGAAGACTCCTTCAGCGGTTCCATCCTTGCCATGAGGGTAGGCCCATACTACCCAGAGCTCGTTGCGAGCATGCGGACAGCCCCTGCGACGTGCCGACATGCCGTGCGGCCCAGCCACACGGCCCTGGATAGGTTCCCTTGTTCCGACATAGGCCGTACCGGTTCCGGAGAGACGGTTGACAAGTTCTGGAGAACGGGAGAAGCCGACCCTTAGCCTCGGAGAGCCGATCAGGCTCCGGATGGCCCGGCAGAGACGGACGCGGGTCCGAGAGCCGGAACTGGAGAGTCGGTCAACGTCTCTGTGGAGGGCCGTCCGAGGCTCCGAGCCGTCCACCCCGAGCCCGTTTTAACGGCTGGTGGCGTGATCCTGATTACGTACGCGGCTCGGGTGTTACGGCACCCCCATGATCGAAGAACTCCTGAAGAGTCCGGTCCGCGGCATAGTGACAAGCTGGAACACCGACACGCAACTCAGTTGCGCCGGCGTGCGTGGAAGAAGAAGACTGGCAGGTCGGGCCAGGGCTGGAGATCCGATCAGGTCAGGGGGATTCGGCCCATGGCTCTGGAGAGCCGATCAGGGGGTCCGGGAGAGTCGGCCCGCGGCTCCAGGAGAGACATCAGGAGGTCGGGAAGAGAGTCGGCCAGGGCGAAAGCGATCCGGAGGGCCGGGAAGAGAGTCGTCCCCCCTGGCTTCAGGAGAGCCGACCCACGACAGAGAGCCGATACGGGGGGCCGGAAGAGTCGACCGGCCACGGTTGGGTCGGCCTCCCTGCGCGGGCCTGGAGGGGCCCCCGGCCCACGGTTCCGGAGAAGAGGCCGACCCACGACGGAAGAGGCCCCGATAAGGAGGTCAAGAAGAGAAGAGTCGGCCCCACTTACGAAGAGGCCGGGAAGCCAACCCACGCGGAAGAGCGAGCCGGCGGGCCGGACAGTCGCCCACGGCTCCGAAGAGCCGGGAGAGCCGAACTCCCTTGGCCGGGAGAGCCGACCGTTTTTGTCTAGAGAGACGATTGGAGGCACGAAAGAGTCAGCACACGGACTCCGGAGAGCAGACTCACTCGGCTCGGGAGTAGGCCCGTTCGGAGAGCCGATAAGGAGGTCAGAAGAGTCGGCCCACGGCTCCGGAGAGACGGGGAGAGAGCCGACTCCTCGGCCCGGGAAGACCGAGTCTCGAGAGACGATATTAGGAGGTCCAGAAGTCGGCCCAGAGCCCCGGAGAGCCGGGAAGGCCGACTCCCTCGGCTCGGAGAGCCGATGTCACGGCGTGCCGGGAGGAGTCGGACTGCAGCTTGGAGAGCCGTAGGGCCAACCCATTGCGCGGGAGAGAGACGGACGAGCCAGCTCACGGATCGGAGGACGATCTTGCCTCGGGCAAAACGAGGTGATCGTAGGAGTCAGGAGAGCCGGGCGGCCGACCTAAGGCTCAGGAGAGCCGATCGGGCTCCGAGGATCGGACGAGTCGGGCGAAGCTCTGTAGCAGCGATTCTCGCCTTCGCAGAGCGGAACGAGTTGGCCCGCAGCTCTGGAGAGCCGGGATGGGCCCAATCCACAGCTCAGGCAAGCCGTAGAGGGCCGGAGAGTCCGTCCACGGCTCTGGATGGCCTGGAAAGAGGTGGCGGCGGCCGTGTGGAGAGCAGACGCGGCTCTTGGTGATGACGGAAAGAGGGGCCAACTCCTGGCTCGGGGAGCAGAACAAATGGTCGTGGGGCCGGGGAAAGGACGATACACGGACTCCGGAGAGCCGGATCTCCGACTCTTCTAGAGAGGCGGCCTTCGGCTCTAGTGGTCTAGTGAGCTAGGACAAGGCTGGGACCCAACCCGCCGGGCGCTTACCGGGGGGGGCCTTGGCACGGCCAATTCGGTTCTGGGCCTGGATTGGAGTGCCCGCGCCCGGGTTTCTGCCGTTAGTTAGGAGCGGTTGGGTGTTGCGAGCGAGCCGGCACGGGCATGGTGGAGAGGATGCTCTTCGCCACTTGGGCTTGTGCTGGAGACATGGACCAGTGAGGGAAGCCGCGGTCGGCGTAGAATAGGTAGAGCTGACCGCTATTTGCTCAGTCAATCCCGACCCTGAGCCTGTCGAGGACTGGTCGCTTTGTCCCCGAGTCAGGCGCAGAGGCCTCCAATGCGGATCCGGCTGGTCATCGATTGGGGAAGACGTCAAGGCCCCGGCGGCATAGTCAGCTGGAAATTTGTCCCCTGAGGCAGAAAGCAGGAGAAGCTTTATCGTCGTTTTCACAAACCGCTGTCCCAGACCTTAAGCAAACCCTGTGAAGGTGACTTGGACAGGCCGGTCGATTCCCTCAACCGTGTGGGTTGTGAAAATCGAGGTACTGTCGCCTAGAGCAGGGTATCCCCGCCGTGACGGGGGGACGCCCGTGAACGGCCCATGACGGGTCGATCCCAACGCGTCCGGGAGAGGCCTCTGGGGTGTTACAGCATCCGACACCGGAACCGAGTTCGTGAGGCTCTCTCACACGTGGAGGGGCCTTCCGATTCAGAAGGGAGAAGATACGGCAAAAGCGCCGGACTGGCCCGCTCGGCACCCTTCGCGCCTGGAGTGTCACGCACCCATGCTGGGCCACGGCTAAGTCGGCGGCATGCCCTCCTCCTTGGTCTGTATTCAGCGATGCTTCGACTTTTTCCGCGGCGGAGATGCGTCGCTATCCAAGCGTAGGACGAGGAGATCTACGACGACAAAACCCTTATGGCTCCTTTATGGCTCTCGGCCTGTCGAGGGACCGTTAACGGTCCGAGGAGGCAGAGGGAGAAAGGTTCTGTACCTCCGGGGTAGGGGACTCTAGGAGGTCTTGTGCCGCTTCCAACTCGCTATGGTCGATGTGAAGAAGAGGCGCCGGCCGAGCGCGGATACAGATGGGCCTGTGATACCTGCTGGTCCCGGGGTATGGCCGCAACCCCAAGGACCGTGGCTGCCGGGCCAGCAATTGGGTCTGAACGCACCCCGTGGCGGCCGGATGTTGGTCATATCCAGCCGCCATCCCGCCCGGTCCAGGCCCGCCGGCCGGATTGTGCACCAAGCACCGACCATGTCGGGCGGGTTCACGCAGTCTCAGCCGAGCTGAACCCCGGCCGGCCCGGTTTTGGGTCGGCTCCCTCCGGGCTGGGAGGGGCC
This sequence comes from Sclerodactyla briareus, assembly GCA_026419785.1. Taxonomy (NCBI): domain Eukaryota; kingdom Metazoa; phylum Echinodermata; class Holothuroidea; order Dendrochirotida; family Sclerodactylidae; genus Sclerodactyla; species Sclerodactyla briareus. The sequence goes on along the minus strand of JAODTK010004888.1, from coordinate 659,653 downwards.
ACGGACCGGACGGCGGGTTTTTGCAGCAGTCCAACCGAGGCTCACCCCGCCGGACCCGGTGGTCGGCTCCTCCCGCGGGAGGGCCCCCGGCCCGTGCGGGGGGTTACCGCAGTCCTCCAAACGCAGGATCACCCCGGCCGGGTACGGTTTGGGTCGGCTCCTCCCGCCGGGAGGGGGCCCCCGGCCCTTGACGGACGGGTAACCGACAGTCAAACGCGGATCACCCCGGACGGACCCGGTTGGGTCGGCTCCCTCCGCGCCGGGGGGGGGGGGGCTATCAGGCCCGGACGGGCGGGGGTAACGCAGTTAACTGAGGGATCCCCCCGGCGGACCCGGTTGGGTCAGGCTACCTCCACGCCGGGAGGGGCCTCCGGCCCGGACCGGGGGTGGTACGGCACCCGAGCCGGAACGGCACGGACAAAGTCAGTGTGCGAGAAGCCGAAGCCGAATCGGCGGGCTTTTAGGACACCCGCCCAGGTCCTAGGACCGGGAGATCCAGAAGCTCCATCCGGGGGATAGCCGGCTCCACCGGGCTATACACCCCGCCCCCGAAGGGGCCGAGCCCGAAGTCTTCTTGGTACGACCTTCGCCCTCTCTCCCGGGGGTCTTTCACGAGGACACTGATTGAAGACCTGACATCCCTCTCTCGGCGAGATCCCTGCCTTCTTCACTGCCGACCGGCCGTGATGATTGTCCGACGGGGCTCTAGGGGCCTCGGCGGCCAAATGACCTACCGCTTACCTCTTGAGTTGGCCAGCAGCGGGGACAGCTTGATGAGCCTAAAACGGCACATTTCTCATACCATGAGGAGAAAGGCCGCGAGGAGTTTCAGTCCAGGAACCCTCGTTCCGGACATAGAGTCAATGAATGGTAGAGTGGATACATAGTGAACACATTAAAAATATCGGCGATCAAAGAGTGTGGCATCCCATTTCTTGGGTTACCGCAGTTCAACTGAGGATCACCCCGGCGGACCCGGTTGGCTCCCTCCACGCCCGGGAGGGCCCCCGGCCCTTACGGGAGGGTAAACCGCCAGTCAAACGAGGATCACCCCGCGACGGACCCGGTTGGGTCGGCTCCTCCGCGCCGGGGGGGTGGGGAGGGCATAAGGCCCGTGAGGGCGGGTGTAACCGCCAGTTCAGTTCAACTGTATCGGCGATCCAAAGTGTGAGCATCCCATTTCTTCGGCGTTTACCGCAGAGTTCAACTGAGGATCACCACGGGCCGCACCCTCGGCTACCCTCCACGCCGGGAGGGGCCCCGGCCGTGACGGTCGGGTAACCGCAGTCCAACAGAGGATCACCCCGGAAGGACCCGGTGGGTCGGCTCCCTCCGCGCCGGGGGGGGGGACTCAGCCCCGTGACGGGCGGGTAACCGCGTTCACTGAGGACACCCGGCCGGACCCGGTGGGTCGGCGAATCCAACGCCGGGAGGACGGCCTCCGGCCCGGACGGGTGTGTTACGGCACCCGAGCCGAACCGGCACGGACAAAGTCAGTGTGCGAGACAGCCGAAGCCGAATCGAGGGGCTTTAGGAACCGGCCCAGGTCCTAGGACCGCGGATGATCCCCAGAGCTCCATGCCAGGGGGGGAAAGCCGGCTCCAACGGGCTAACACACCCGTGCCCCCGAAGGGGCCGAGCTTGAAGTCTTCTTGGTACGACCCTCTCCCTTTTCTCCCAGGGGGTCTTCCCGAAGACACGAGACCGACATCCTCTCTGGCGACATCCCTGCCTTCTTCATTCCGACGCCGTGATTGTCCGCACGGGGCTTCTCGGGGCCTCGGCACACAATGACATACCCGCTACCTTGAGTATGCCAGGCAGCCGGGGAAGCTTGTGATGGCCTACAACAACGGCCACATTTCTCCATACGAGGAGAAAGGCCCGCCCCCGCTGGGAAGTCTTCACGTCATGAACCCTCGTTCACGGACATTCATAGAGTCAAATGCATGGTAGAGTGCATACATAAGTGACACAGTTTAAAAATATCGGCGCGATCAAAGGTCGTTGTGAGCATCCCATTCTTCGGTTACCGCAGTTCAACGGAGGATCACCCCGGCGGGCCCGGTTGGGTCGGCGACCGCCACGCGGGAGGGGGCCTCCGGCCCGGAACGGGGGTGTTACGGAAACCCGAGCAGAACCGGACCACCGACAAGTCAGTGTGCGGACAGCCGAAGCCGAAAGCCGAGTCGCGGGCTTTTAGGATCCCCGGCCCAGCCCTGGACCGGGATGATCAGAGCTCCATGCCGGGGGGAAGCCGGCCTCACCGGGCTTATACACCCCTGCCCCCGAAGGGGCCGGCTTGAAGTCTTCATTGGTGACCGACCTTCTCCCTTTCCTCCCAGGGGTCTTTCCCGAGGACACTGAAGACGCTGGACATCCTCTCTGGAGAACGATCCTGCCTTCTTCACGTCGACGCCGTGCGTCGTGATGTCCGCACCGGGCTCTCGGGGCCTCGGCGCAACAATGACCATACCCGCTACCTATTGAGTCGGCCAGGCAGCGGGGACAGCTTGATGAGCCTACAAACGGCACATTCTCCATACCGGAGAGAAAGGCCGCTTGAGAAGTCTTACGTCCAGAACCTCGTTCACGGACCATAGAGTCAATGCATGGTAGCGTGCATTACATAAGGACCACATTAAAAATATCGGCGTTCAAAAGTGTGAGCATCCCATGTCTCCATAACTGGGAGAAGTGGTAATGTGGTTGCATAAGTAACACCACCACGATCGGAGATGGAAACGCCCACTTTATCCCTACTGGGAAGAGGCCGCTGCAGGGAGGGGGTATCTAGGGACCACCGACGCCCCCACCAACGGGCATAAAGCAATATAAGCAAACGTAGAAACTGCGTCGTAACACACCAAAACTTGCGGAGGGTTACAGCTCACATCCGAAGGCAACGAGCCGATAATCATGCAAGGAAACCCATCCAAGAAACAGTGGAAAATATGGGCAGTTTAAACATCACAGTAATAAGGCGCGCACGTAATGGCAACGAGCCGATATTCATGCATGAAAAAAACCATAAATACTAAAGGCGAAAGGTACTTACTCCGAGTTCCCGTTCCCCCTCTCTCACGCGATTTACGTAACTAAAATCCCTAGCGCTGCGCGCGGGGGGGGGAGACACCCCAAACCAGGACGGGGAGGGGGAGGGAAGGGTAGGGGGGGGGGGACCCAGGGGGAAGGGGGAAGGGGGAGAGGGAAGAGGGGCGGGCAAGACAGGCAGGGAGAGCACACGGACAACAAGTCCCAGCCCGGCGGCACGTAACACAATACGGGCCGAAGTCAAACGCACGTGGACGTTAGGCAGTAGGAAACCGTTACAAGAATATTGTGTTAGGTGCCAGCTTAGGCTAAACAAAAGGACTTACGCCAATTGAGATCGGTTGTGGAGAGAGAAGAGAGGATAATCCCTTCAAAAAAGAAAATCCGCCAGAAAAATCGTTGTGGAATAGGTGGTAAAAATCAACTGTAGACAGGTGATCTAAATGATAAAACGATGATTGGAGCCGTATAAAGACTAAATCTAAAAGGGTTGTGAAATTCTTGACGAATTCTAAGCAAGTGCTCAATGTGTAGACGAAACGTTCTGCCAAAAAGAGAAGGGCGATGGGGGGTAGCCAACCAGGACTTTTGTTGTATTGCCAGATGTTTCAATGGCGCGGGGGGGGGTTGAGGGTCCAATATGGGGTAAGGTGAATATCTGAAATAGATTAGCAATTTGTTTTTCCGTATTAGTTGTACGTGAATCTAATCTCTACCCAATTCTTAATCATAACAACAGACCACAAGTGATTTGCCATACAATACCGGACAGTCAATCACGGCGGTCGTTGTAATAAGCGTGTAAATTATTGAAGGTAAGAAGTAATATTATGCGCGCAAAATTTTGGACATTTCTGGATGTTGATTTAGAAAATGATTTATTACAATCTTTTGATTGTAATTGTATTTCCCGTTTTTGCATATTGAATGAAAATGTTCCTTTTGGTTGAGTTGGAAAATTAACACAAACGTTGACTGGGCTCGCGGCTCAGTCGTAAAATATACAATAATCTGACGAATCTGTCAGAAATTCCAACTGATTATTCGAAAAATTTCTAACTGCAAGGTTCGCCCAGTGCATGACCATTTTTGGGGGGTCGAGACACCACCCCACCCCCACCCACTCGCGACGTCCCTGTTTGCAAGCATACCAGTTCAACAAACCACCACAGCTCCCACCTATTCAATGAAGTTTTGCGCTCTGGCATTTGTGACTAGTGACTTCCATCCCCGCTCTCCCCTAGTGGTAGTTATGGTGGTCAAGGGGAGATTGGGACCGGGGGCTGGGCGCGCCAGCTCCCCATTGAAAATGTGGGGAGCGGAATACTATCCGCCCCCCCCCACACTCCTCGAGTCTGAAATACCCTTCCGATTCGTAGACATTTGTATAAATATACAAATGGCGTACTGGATAGGCATCAGCTGAGGCCTGCGAATACAGGAGGAAGCACCCGTTCCGACCCCTCCTTCTTAGCCCTCCATTCGGACATAAGAAGTTGACAAATGGTCCAAAATGAGACAGCCGAAAAGATATAAAAGCACTTGAGAAAGAATATCTGGGAGAATTTGATGAAAATGATTTCTCGACCCCCCCAAAAAATGCGAACGTCAGGAAAAAAAATGAGGCGAAGGTAATTTTTTTTATCAAATATCACAAAAATTGTGCAACAGTTTTGGGCGCGCTTCGCACTAGTATGTGCATGTGCAACACCCCAAATGGAGGACTAATTTAGTTAAAAGAGAGAACCGGCATTATGGGTATTTTGTCTTCTCAGTCCCCAACAGACTCAATCCCTATTACATTTCTTTCACACTTGGATGAAATGACAAGAAATTGGAATTTCACCTACTGGAAGCACTAATCAATCATGCCTGCGCGATGTCCATGATTTTTATTCCTGAATCAAAAGAGAAGTCGAAATTAAATGAAAAATAAAACCGTGGGTATATTGATGAACACATACACGAAAAAAGAGCATTTATCGGGATGAACGGTTCAGGTGGAATATCGTTCGGGAATTAAACAGTACAGAAATGTGCTAGATCGCTGCAAAAGTCTGGGAAATATGAACACGACCTAAATACTTGCAGTATTTATCAGCCTTTTCTCCCAATCTAGGGGGAAACAAGTCATGTGAACTAAATAAAACTTCGATGCCCGTCCGCAGTGCACGGACGATTCGTGAAGAATTTTGTACATTGTAGCATAAGAACATCCGGCTGTGGCCAGTTTCAAGATGGGCATCGTTTTACGATTGGCCGACTGGGTGCACCAACCGATCATTTTTCCATCTCGTAGCAATCGAACACGGAAAAGGAGGGCCGACAGTCTTGCTTATCTGGAACAATTAGGAACGTAGATTCCAATGCCGAATGATCCAATTGAAACAATCGTCAGTATTAATTGGAAAGGAATACGGTTGGTTAGCTAGAGGAGCAGAAAAGGTCAAAGCAGTTGCAATGCTTCTTGGTAAGGTTCACTTTTGTGTCTTTTGTTTCTTCGTATTTCTTGTAAATGTTCAAACTTCCATTCGCACTATTTTCGCAGAACTGGTATCCGAGCCTTCAAGGCGCCAATACACATGTCATAGGCAAACGTGCGAAAACTCTTTCATACTGGGTGAGCTTTGTGAAAAATCACATATTCCATCATTCGTGGTTTGGGTCGACTACCAGATCATGATTTATTTTTGTTCTTGTTTATTCTACTTCACCTAAAAAATGCAGAAGAGAAATTCTGATTTGAATCTGATTTTTCTTACTCAAACATTTGGTTTTTGGCTATCAAGTATGGTTCCATTGGTAAAGCCTACCTCTGGTATCCATGAGTAGGCTGTGTTTAGAGTCGGAAAAATGGGCTCGTTTGAGTTTGGAACAAATAGATTTTACTAATAATGGTATGAATTTCAGTTTAGTTAAATTAAAAAAAATTAGGTTAAAGTAGAATAGCGGAAAAAAAAATCACAATTTGGTGCATTACACTCATGAATAAGTGAAAAATTGTGATTTTTCTGGCTGGCTCATTTTGAATGTATACAAAGTGCCTGTAAGAGAAAATAGTTTTGCACGTTGCCGTAGTATACTATTAACTACAGTATACTATACTATAGCGTTAGTTATCCTGAGTCAAATCGTTCTAAGGAGTCGATCAGACGTGTGTCAAATGATTAACTTTCAGTATATACGGCATAAATCGCTTGGTTAGATGTCTAAACACACAGTTTTCTACAACTACCTGTACAAGTGTGCAGTTGCAGCAGAAGCCTAGGTTTAGTGTGAAATTTCTTGGCCAAGTCTCCTGGGGCAATTTGGTGATTCTAAATTGAATGAAGGTCTTACAGGTTTGTCGTCTCGTTTTTTTTTTTTTTTTTTTTCAATTTGTTCAGCATTCTGACTTGGTCCTTGAAATGGTGATTAGTCCTGTTAAAAATGCAACAAGAAGCAGAATAAATTCAAAAATGGAAATTACAAGAGCCGATCATTGATGCAGTTAATTCTTTACCATACATTAATTCCATGTTACAATCAACAACAACGGTATGTTTTCATTCATCTCTGAAACTCGAAAATATACCCACATTTGTGAGATGCAGTGTGGAGTGCAGCCAGTAGCCATCGGCATCGGCCAGGCACTGTAGTAGGCTATGTGAAACTCCTAGTCCTAACCACTGGGGGATTGTCATTATTTACTGCATGAGGATTGAGAAAAGTAACGAAAAGTTTCTTGCGCACTGCACAGGTATTAAATTGCTGCCATGAGGTCGGAGAACATTCATTGTATGTGTTACTTTTTTTTCTGCAAATTTTGGTACATTGTCAGTGTGAAAATGTTACTAGAGTAACACATTTCTTCATGCTTTTGTTTGCCCTTAGAAAATGTAGTATGAGATTGTTATTGCAAGTGCATATGTTCCATTACTCTATCAAGTTTGATTCATTAATGTCCATTTTAACAATACCAAATCACATTTCATCATGTTTATTGCAAGGAGTACTACTGGCATTCACTGTAGATTCTTCTCGAAGCAAACTGAATTTGTGCGAAAATGCACTGTTCTAGTGATCATGTTCACAAGTTTCAGACTTTGACCACAGTTGACCTCAGGGCTGTTGACATGAACCAAAACATTAGGGTTCACATACTCATTATTGGGAAACCACATTATGAGCTTGATCCATCCATGGCTGGGATTGCGGTTATATATATATTTTTCTTTTTTTTTTCTCCATTTTTTTTTATCTAAAAAATTACCCCAAGGTTACACACCAATAGAGTTTTTGTACTCCCATAAGAAACACTGCCACATCAAATTCCAAACTTCATTGGACCAAGCATTCTGAATTATAATGTTACAGGTTTTAAGACTTTGACGTTCTTGTTGACAAACAATAGGTAATGTACTCCTTAAGGGAATCCATATCCCGAGTATGCATGACTCATCCATCCAGTGGGGTCGAGGTATCATGTTAACACGGCTGGTGTCACTCACATGCTGTCTTGACTGCTAGATTCCACTGACGTTAGTCAAGAATAAAAAAGCCAAAAGCTTAGTGATCCCTTGAACTCATTGAGATCCTGACCTGATCAAGCTAAGATGTTGACTGATGTTTACAGATTGTCACAACACACATACACAGAACCACAACACTGTCTGACATGACTGAATAGATTCTCTGAATCCGTCAAGGAATAAAAAGGACAATGATTGTAGAATGATGATACATTACTGTTCTTTATTACTACTTGCAATGATGTAAGATCAGGGCAGGCGGTTTGTTGCCAGTGCATCCAACAAGCTATGTACGGCAGGAGAAGCGAGGATGAAGAAAGCGACGATTGAAAAAATGGCGGCAGAGGCAGCAAACAGGCAGAGGAGGCGAAAGAAGAAGAGGGTTGAAGAAAACGTTTTCAATGAAGAATTTCTCTGATGTCCTTCACAACCGTGGTTAGTCAGATAAGAAGAGTGACCTGGCAGGCCTGGTCACCTGTGACAATAATAGGTAAGTGACTGCTAATCGAGGGTTTTCCAAATTTTCAAACTCCTCTTCCTCACTCTCTCTAATGGATGACAGCTACCAGTGGTGCCACGTCCTTATGAAAAAGTGGGAGGCGGAAGATGGGCTTTTGAATCAGAAATTACTATGTGAAAACGTTGAAGTCAATAGGGTATCGCCAAAAGGGAGGGGGGGGGCTATTATTTATCTTCCCATCTCTAGCGGAAAATGTGGCGCCATATGCTGATGTTACGTGCCAACAGGGCAATCACGCTTAGAGCAAGCGATGTGCCCCACAATTTCTTGCATACAGAATTCCGATCCGGCAGATGGGGAAGGAAATCCAAACTGTAGCAATCTTAAGTAATTTCAAACTTGTTCAGTTCAATTTGAAGGTTACTGTAGGGAGGTTGGAATCCTCTTTGATGACCCATACTGTATATCCACAGGAACCGAAAAGGAATTATCCCGAGTGTAAGATGCTCAAAATGGAAGAACAAGTCATGACAACATCTTCTGAGAGGATATTACCACCATATGGGGGCCAAGTTTGTTCAGTGAATGAATTGTTAAAGGCAAAATAACCAGATTCAACAATGTTTGGCCCAATCTTTATGATGCATGTTCAAAATCTGATCTATCCAGGTACTGTAGTATTATGATTAATAATAAATGGCTGCCTAGACCCAGCTAACACATGTTAGGGTTCCAATAGTTTGATACTGACACCTTGATGCTAACATCAGAGTATCGGGCAGTGGACACCGCTCCAGGTGAACACATAGCTTATCTAGTGTGTTATCAGGAAATAAATTTCCATTGTTGTCATTCATATTGTGACTTAGTCATTCCTATCTCGCCCCAACATGTATCTTATTGCTTGGCATACATACTGACCGTAAAAAAAACCTGTGAAGTTTTTTCTCTATTGGATTCGTATTGTAGGACAGTTAGTGTTGAGTAATTGTTCGTCTTACGGGGGCGCTGCTCTTGTTGCTTAGTTTTAGTTCCAAATGAAAAGTGTGATAAGTTCAGCCATACGAATGTGACAGGTGTGGATATTTTGGTAGTGAAATATAATGTATGCAGAACTCCATATTGGTAGTTGTCTGTTGTATTTTAGACTGGGGTTTTTGAGGAAGAGCACATGTGGAACCTCATTTTGTCGTTTTGGAAAAAAAACAGCAATCCTACTATAAACCAAACTGTAGTGTGGTGCTTGCATAAGTGCCACAATAAAGCTTGGCTGAAATATACTTTCCTTAATGGCGGATCAGATATGATAATCTAATGGCGGATCAGATATGATAAGACTATTGCATGTTGCTCTACCTGTAGAGCAAATCATGTATAATGTTTTATATAACTCATGAGAAACAACGATCTGAAGCGCTTTATAAATTATAGGAAAAATTCTGGAAAAGCATGATTAAAGAGTATAAGTCTTCAGTCACGACTTGAAGAGAGAGACAGTTGCAGAACGTCTGAAAGACGGGTAGAGCATTCAATAATAATGTGAAGCAACTTTACTGAATGACCGGTCACCATAGGATTCCGGGAAGGGTAGTTGGGACAAGGAGATTTTGATCAGAACTATAGAGACGTCTTAACGGTTTGTAGGGACAAAGCAACTTTCTGATGTAGGAGGGGGGAGCAGTGTTATAAAAATGAGCACAAAATCCAAATCATGAGAACCTTGCATGTAACTCTCTGCTCAACAGGCAGCCTTCGGAGTGGTTGCAGCAAAGAGTTACGCTGGAACGCTCGGACCTGCTGGTCACAATCCGAGCTGCTGAATTCTGTATGTGCTGCAGTTTTATTTTTCAGCCTGCAGCAGTCCACACAACAGAGTTGCAGTAATCAATGGTAGTTTACACAAATGCAGTGTCCCAGCTGCCTTCAATGACTTGGTTACTAAGATAAGGTTGTATTTTACCGATGGTGCAAGATGATAGGCAAGCAGATTTGCACTTCAGCTCAAAGAACTCCAACGTTCTTCACAGAGGTGTGCGGCAATGACCTCTGACTTACCAAACGGTATTGCATAACATTACTTTTTATGAGTTGCTGATACATCAAAATGACAAGGGTTTTATATCATTATAGATCCGCTGTTACAGCAGGCTAGCACCACTCACTGATGATTCTGGAGGGCGTTTCATACAGGAACCAAACCAGGGCATCATCGTTCTCAGATAGTACTGAGGTGATTTGTTTAATTTGACTTCTGTAGATTAACTTGTCTGTATCATGTGGTGTGGCAATGGTGACATGGAGGTTGCTGGAAAAGCCATCTATTGGTAGCCCAAGGACGACATGACCTGTATGCTTCACCCAGTCTTATTCCTATAATCGGATCTGGGCAACATAACAATTTCTGCGTGGAATGCTCATTCCCATCATTCTTCTAATGTCTTCCATCTTAGGTGCCCAACACTCACTGGCATGAAACTACCCACAAAGGTGTTAAATAGAGAGCCACACATTTTCAATGACGTGCATTTGAGGACAGGCAGTGTGTCTTAGAATTTTGACCACCCAAACCATATCTGGCTTGTAGCGGCATCAATGCAGCCACCACTAATGGGTCGCCAAGATAGCGAGAGGAGTCTACAACATCACTTGCTGACAATAAATGGTGTATCTGCCCACACCTTGGCAGCCAAACTCCACAAGTAATTGAGATGGCTAGAGATCATCACCACCATTGGCTTGGTGATGAAGTATACCCCCAATGGGATGGCGACAGCGGAGACAGGCATTGCATCGATTGTGGGTGCCAGGTAAAGATAATTTGTCCTTCAGCCAGGTACTTTGTCTTTTGTATGTATACACATTGCAAAGAAATCAGTGATAAAATTTCACAGAGAGAACAAAAATCTGAATCAGCTTGACATTCAGAGATGACACATAAGTTTGAAACAGGATGGCAATTCTCCAAAAATGATATTCTGACATATTTACAAATTATACAAGATAATAGGAAACTAGGACAATATACAAAAACACTTTACTGCCATATTCAGTCATGATAATTAGACCTCCGTGGCTCACCGGTTAATTTTTTCTTATTAAAGTTACAGCAAAGCACAGCCTGCACGGCAGCTTTCCTTGATCCAATCCAAAGCAATGCTGCAGTGGTGTATGATGGGGTGCACTCAAGTTATGTTAATATTCTTACATGTTCTTCCTTCAAATCAATTGGTACGGAGTATTTAACTGCTAGGACTGGGTCATCCCACCCTATTTCACTGTGGAACTACTGGTTCCAGTGTGAAATGCCCCAAAAGGAATCCCCCTGCCAATAGCATCCTCAGTCAAGTATTTGAGGTATCATTACAGAATCCCTTTCAAACTGTAGGATGGATTTGGTTTATAGCATAAATAATTTTGGCTGGTGCTGAATGAAAAATCTGTCATGGCTAAAGGACATTTATATAATTCTGACTTCTCTGCAGGATGATGAACCCCCCCCCCCCCCCACACCAATTCATTGAGAGCCATCATACTCTGATATGAGAGCCTGCTTATTCACTTTGATCGGCTAGAGAACGTATCAGCACGATCCTCTCAAAATGTCACTCTGAATGCCAACAAACTTGGTAGCTTGTTCGTTAAGGACACCCGGTCACAGTCATTCAGACAGGAGTAAACTGTTATTCTCGACAAGAACACCTGGACAACTAGACACATTTCAACAGTAGCCCACACATCCAATAACAGTTGATCTCATACAGACTCCTAGGATTAAACTGAGCCCGATAGACAACTGTGGTTTTTTAGTCACAGTCAGACAGAATAGTACATATCCATCACAGTTGAGGATAGAGACCCCCTGGATTCAACTGGAGGCAGTTGTGTTTCTAGTCTGTCAGACAGTAGTACTATATTTCAACTGCGGAGAGTACACATCAGTTAACAGTTGATCCCATACGGACCACCTGTGAGAGTTGAGTTTTATCGCAGTCAGACGGTATGTCATATATTTCACTCAGAAAAGTACACATCCGTTACAGTTGTGTCTCATACATTACCAACTGGAGACAGTTGTAATAATTGCTGTCGGCCAGTTTGTTCATATATTTCAACTCAGGGAAGTACATATTCATAACAGTTGATCTAATACGACCCACTGGAGTTAACTGGAGCCAATTGTGGTGCTAGTCTGTCAGACAGTATGTCAGTATATTTCAAAACTGAGGTGAGTAAAATCTATCAAACATTGATCTTTAGACAGACAATATCGATTCGGTTGCAGTTATAGTCACTGTCAGACAGCAAGTCATATCTCAACTGGGAAAAGAACAAATACATTAACGTTGACCTCATACAGACCCCTGTGGTGATTTAACTGAGAACAGTTTGAGGTTGTAGTCGCCAGTCAGACAGTATGTCATACATTTCAACTCGGAAAAGTACATATCCATCAACAGTTGATCCTAAAGCCACCTGGTGATGATTCTCAACTGGAGACAGCTGAGGTTCTAGTCGCTATCAGACAGTATGTCTTATAATTCAGCTGCAAACAGGTACAAATCCAGCCAGGACCCACAGGACTGCTCAGATTAAGATGGAGGTTCAACTAGTCGCTGTAGGATCCAACTGTTGACTCTTCTCCGTTCATCCTGCCTTGGCTTGGGACATATCATCATCATCTGTTGGGTAGGAAGACAAGAGGTAAGGGCATCCTATTATGGACCACGCTTGTGCAGTATCAGGTAAGTAGGTCAGAAGAAATAATGGACCTGTGCTGAAGCAAACAAAAACTTTGTCTACTTCCCTTGGAAAACAAGTCAAGCCTTTTTCTTCAGAGCATTACCACTCTTAGACAAAACATTTTCAGGAGGGCTATCCCACTCTGGAGCACCTTACATCAACAAAGACAAGGATGAAGCCCAAGGATAGACAAAGCTCTAAGCATCACTGATACCCCTCTGCTATTTTCCACTCTTGAGTGGTCAAGAATGTCCCAGGTGACAATGGACATACCTGATCAGATTCTGAGGAGAGAGTCTCCAAGAGTGATGACTGTTTCTTGGGTTTCGTGGGACTTGATGAGTAGCTTGGTGACCTCTTTGCGACCCGGCTTCTAGTGGTCCTCGACAGGTTCCTCGATAACCTCCAACAGTTCAAATAGGTCACTGAACTGGATGGTTTGCAACAACAAATACCATCTCATAACATGGGAGTGTGGATTGAACAATGAGGGTCATAAGAATTTGACATGAAAACATTATTTCACCTGGAGAATTTGTTAAAATTCTAGATTTGAACCTTTTATTTTTTGTGGTCTACTTGGCCTAGTAGAGGATCGTTCCTATTCAAGGCCCAGCAAGAATGCAGACCTGGATACTGCGACCTTGATCCGATGGCGAATCCCACCAGGGTAACACGGATAAGGCAATATTGCCTCTTTGGCAAGGGTGGTACCTTATGTGGGGGTGGGGTAATCACATGCAGACGGCAACTTGCAAATTGCCTACCCCTGGTTTGTCCCTGCTCCAATTCCTTGTGCTGAGCGTCCATCAGGGAGAGGCAACACGGTACCATTTTTATAGTCGCTTCGGTATGACCCGACCGGGATATCGAACCCCGGTCTCCCGGGTAGAAGGTCGACGCTCTACCAACTGTGCCAACCACTCAGTTTGGCACAGATAATAGACCCAATGAGAATGACCTGCCTATGTAGCTAAAATTTGTCTGGCTGAAAATAGTCATTTAAACTATTACTGTGGGGCAGGAGACAGCCAGCCAGGAGAATTCACAGGTTCAATGCTCTAGGTATGTGGAACCTTCTGCAGATGTGCACTTCACAACCTTCTAGTAGGCATGCATGAACACAACATACCAGCAGTGAGCATTCCCGTGGAGCTCACAGGACTAACAATGCCCTAAGTAAAGCAGGTATGTGGAACCTTCTGCAGATGTGCACACCACAACCTTCTAGTAGGCATGCATGAACACAACATACCAGCAGTGAGCATTCCTGTGGAGCTCACAGGCCTAACAATGCCCTAAGTAAAGCAGGTATGTGGAACCTTCTGCAGATGTGCACACCACAACCTTCTAGTAGGCATGCATGAACACAACATACCAGCAGTGAGCATTCCTGTGGAGCTCACAGGACTAACAATGCCCTAAGTAAAGCAGGTATGTGGAACCTTCTGCAGATGTGCACACCACAACCTTCTAGTAGGCATGCATGAACACAACATACCAGCAGTGAGCATTCCCGTGGAGCTCACAGGACTAGCAATGTATATCGTCAACCCACTTCGATTTGCGCACCTGTCCCATACCTAGCAACACTGATTCATAGCCCCTAAGTGGTAGACTAACTCGGAATTGGATAATTGGTTTTAGTCTTGGCACCGTCCCATAGTTTTTAGCGTTCTCAAAATGCACTTTTGTTGTGGAAATTGAATATCTCCTGGTACCCTGTTTATATACTTCCTGAGAAAAAGAAAATGTAACAAATTTTTACTTGTATCATTTTGAAGAGCATGAGAAAGTGATTCTATTGGTTTTATTATTATTTGGAATCGGAGTTCATAAAAAAGAAATATTGCATTAAGAGTGCTCGGTGCACAAATTGAAGATGGACCATGCTACTACAATGAAGGTAATCAAGTCCATTCACATGACTCTTAATCCGGAGTATTTATTGGGTGGCATCCCGGATCAAATTGACGCTTGGATGTAAGGCAGTTTCAAGTGCAAGGTAGTTTTCTTCTAAAGGTGCCTCTACTGCCCAACTTGATTTGCTCTTTTGAGTGGAGAGAAGCAAGCCCTAACATGTATTCCATCGAGCAGGTCAGAACAAGCAGCTTCACGGGCTAGAATTTAGTCCTGCCTGCTGTAGGTTGCCTATGCCATCCCTGCTGGATGGTTGCCCTTTCCATGGCCCTTGCTCTAAGCAAACGTCAAACTTTAAATAATGGCAAGTATATACATCATTGTGCAGGGCAAGTAAATAGACCCACCGAAACGTGCCTCCTTTCGTAATGTGTAAAACACGTTTGTTGATAGACAGTTTTGGCTACACGGACCTATAAATACCCTCAAGAAGTTCCCAAATCCTGTTGATATTTTTTAACAAGGCAATCCGAAAAAAGTGTCTCGCCTGGTTGCACGTCTGTGGTTTCTATCATTCCCAACACTACACACACTATCAAACAACTAGTTCATGCAGACCATCGTCATGTCAACGGAACTCACATATTTTCACATATAACAATAAAAATTCCTAAAATAACTGACCAATAAGTTTGACTCTTATTATGAAAGTCCCTTAATTGCTTTTTTCTTCCTCATGCCTCCCCCCCCACTCTTCCTCCCTAAATACCGCAAATTTGAATAAAGTTTTATCACTCAGTCAACTCACTTCTTTGACCCAAAATCCATCTTGAAATGTTCTAAATCCCCTTAGCAGCCTGGGCTTCTTTGCCTTTTAAAATCATTTCCTTCATTATTCATTGGCCTTCTATTTTCCAAGCAGCCAGGAATGCCATCCCCCCCCTCCCTGCCAGCGAGCCAAACACCCTCCCCCACCCCTCCCCCACACAACCAACAAAAACTTCCCACGCAGCAGTTCAAGGATGTCCCAAAATATATCTTCATGAAACCTCCACATTTGTCCCCAATCCCCAGGCAAGAAGAGAGGGGAAAAAATGGTTATGTATTTTTTGCATGTCTAATCAACTAAATCAAATTGGTTGGGTAAGAGAGGGTTTGCTTGTGGACAGCTGTTACGCCACAATTGTCCCCTGAGATATGGTTTTACTTCATTCCTCGTGCTTTATCTACCAAGATTTTACAAGATGGGATCCAACAAAATCTTAACATGAAACATTCAGATTCAGCAAATGTTCACCACACCCCCCCCCCCCCCTTACCTCTGAGTTGGCGCGGAATTCGTACTATAGTTGGAAATGGAGTATATGATGCAAAATTAGGCACATACAATGACCTCTACTGACCCCAGCTGTACCTTCAAAATGATCTGGATCAAAGGTGGGTCACATCGACCGAGTTTTGTGGAAATCCAACGAACTTTCAAAAATGCCATAAAAATATGCAAATTAGACACATTAAATGACCTCCAGTGACCCTGAAATTGCTCGGGAACCAGGTGGTAGACACATCCACCAGTTTCGTGAAAATTGAAAATCTGAAAATTGGAAAATTTTGCATAAATTATGAAATTAGAACCACTTAATTAGCATTATTCAGGCTGAAATTCTAATCAGTTCATCTACCCTATGTCATCAGTCCCAAATGCCAAACTCATACCTGTAGCACATACGGTTCTTGCACAATTTCGCTAACGAGCTTCAAACAATGATTTACATAAAATGTGCTTATTACCCAACTTAATTAGATGATTTGGCTGCCCAAAATCTAATCAGATTGTGCCACCAACCCCGGTGCCTACACAAAAAATTTCGCCATAATCAGGCATCATGGTTTTGTGCAAATCCTTGATGACAGAAAGTGGACACACACACGCCATACGACCACTGAGTCTTTCCTGAATTCATGCCAGGCGAGACATAAAAACAGATAATGAGTTCTCTCTTTTCGTGCGATAGTTCAAAATATTTTATTTAATGAAAGATTACACTTGGTCCATTCAACAACCTGTGCACCTCATTGAAGAAGAATGTCCTTTCAACTCAATTTATTGCACACAGGTTTATAAACATCCAATATATGTTGCAAGATAAGATGAGATAACCTTTTTGAAATTTCACACTTGCACATAATTAGATAAGAACTATAGACCATTGAGAAAAAGTTAGAACAGACAAGCAGACATGAACATAGAAACAGGCACAACACTGGATGGCCACAGAAGTATTCAATTAAATCTTTAAATAGTCTAATAAAAATGTAAAAGAATCCAAATGAGAAAATGGTAGTCATGTCATGTCAGTAGTCATGCCACTGATATAGATGGCCAGTTTAGATGGTAACTTACTTGGTCTTCTGTGCATCACTGCAGGAATGTTGAAGGTGTTGCAAGCCTTGCAGGAGAGCTCCTGACTGAAAACTGTAGATCAAGATTATAAAGGATTTTGAATACTTAAAATTGCGTCAGCAGATTGATTGATTAATCACATGTCAGTGTTGTTGAGAGTATTTTCTGGAACTGACTGCACTTTTTGGAGACTCGGCTTGACTCTTGGAAAAAATGACTTGCGACTTGAATTAAAAGTGACTTGGCAACAGCTCTGTCACTTGTAACCTGGCATGTTAGCGAATCTAAATCCAGACCTATTGCCCTTTCCCCATGCTTGATTAAAGTAAGAAGACAGTTGTTTCTTTGGATCCTTTTGATGCATTTATTTTGATGCATTTTTACATTAGTATGTAGCATGTTGGCTATCTCGTCTTAGCTTTTATTTTAATGCAAAGAAAGAAAACACATACCCAGTCCTTGTTTAGAGGACAAATTCTTGCAATGATTCTTCTTCTCAGTGTCGATAAATAGGAATGGTAGGATACTCTCGAAAAAAATCTTGGTATAACTGTGCAACTATTGAACTCTGTTTCTGATGATGAAGAGGATCATGGGGGTTGCCAGTTTGGGATATTGTAGACTCGAATTTGCAAGAATGAGACATAATAGGCTAAGGGGCACTCTGTATGTATGACATAACACTCTTTGTATCTGGACTTGACTGGTATGCCTATAGGCAAACAGATAAAGAAGTCAATTATGCTTCAAATCTGCCATGGGAACCCCACAACTACATCCTACTCCCAGACACCAAATTGAGTCTCCTTTTTTCCACATGAGTTGGATGTGTACTGATAGGGAAGTAGAAACTATATGAAGCCTCAACTGTTCCGGATTCGGTTCTTCGAGACACAAAAGATACCTGTCTCCCTCCTGACAGTAACTTACACAAGGACTGTTGTTGGCCGCTGTGAGCCTCAGGTTATTGAGGTGACCAAGCAGCCCCCCTCCCCCCTCCTCCCTTCCTCCCCCATGACAAAGACTTACACATCGCCTGTTTGATGTCTGCTGTTACCCTCAGGTTATCGAGGAGACCGAGCAGCTGTTCCCCCCCCCCTCCACTGACAGTAACTTACGCATGGTCTATTTGATGGCCGCTGTTACACTGAGGTTATGGAGGTAACCAAGCAGATGTTCTAACCCCCCCCCCCTCACCCCAACAACTCACCCCCTCCCTTTTTCTGACAGTACCTTATATATAGTCCTGTTTGATGGCCGCTGTTATCCTCAGGTTTTCATGGTAGCCAAGCAGTTGCTCTGACCCCCCCCCAACCCCCCCTCCCTCTTCTCTGACAGTAACTTACGCATGGTCTATTTGATGGCCGCTGTTAGCCTTGGGTTACTGAGGTGACCAAGAAGCTGCTCTAACCCCCCAACCCCCCCTCCCCCCCCCCCCCCCCCTCCTTCTCTGACAGTAACTTACACATGGTCTGTTTGATAGCCGCTGTCAGCCTCAGGTTATTCAGGTGACCAAGGAGCTGCTCTGGTGTGGGATGCTTTGGTGTTTGTCTGCCGTTGAAGAAAGAAGGAGCGATGTCAGTCAATACTTTCTACCTATACAGGCCAAGAATTACCGAAGTTCCTACCCCGATTTCTTCTCTAGTTTTTGGATATGACATCACCCTGAATATGTAGCTTGTTCCAGTATCCTCTCAATTAGGAGTGAGTATTTATCAAATGGTCAACTACATTCACAACATTTACTTAAACAGAGGCACAACTGTTGACTTGGATAAGAATAGTTGAATTGATTCTAATGAGGGATTGTCACAGCATGGCTAGAGTGTCAAACATTGTACTTGATTGATACCGGATTTGACAGCAATTAGTTGAATGCCTTGCATCTGTTCATAACACACTATCTCATTGTCAGCTGCAGGGCACACTGATCTCAGCCATGGAGATGAACACTTTTGCCTTATGTTATTGTTTGTACTGCTTAGAGGGTAATTAGCTGAATGTGCTGACTGGTCTTTTTATTTGATCATTTCCTTATAACTTATCAAAACTGAACACAGAATTTTGGGCCTTGGACAGATTTGAATGCAATCCTAAATCCTATTAATTCTTGTTTTGGTTTTTTAGTCTGTGAAGTGCCTCAGAGCAATCTTGACTGATTAGGGCACTGTATTCTTGTGTATAGTATCATTTTCATTATTATCATTATTATTATTAAACAAAACTTTTACGAGCTTACCTCTGTCTTAACCTCTTGGCACTGATGGTGACTTCATGAGCATCGCCTTGAAGATTTCAGCCAGCAGCTGCTCGTCTTGTGTGACCCAGTGGCTGAGGAGGGATGTGGTGAACTGGTCACAGTTGTCAAAGCTCCTCAGCAGCATGGGCTTAAGCAGTTCAGGGGAGGCCCTGGAAAAAAACCCAGAATCCAATGTAGTCAATAGAGGATGATTCTATTACTCGGAGATCGGATGAGCTCAGCCAGTAGAGCTTAGGACCTGTGATCGAAAGGTTCCGAGTTTGGAACCTGGCTGGTTGGCCTTTCCGGTGCGACCTCCGTTGCCTCGTCCTACTCAGGAGTCATTGGGAACCTCTAAGAGGTTACTTGTAATCTACAAGTGCACTAATTATGGCAGCCATGTGCTGAATGTCCTGAGGACCTGCTGTGGGCTGCAACCGTTGGCGGTTGCCAGGAGTGTATAGCCCGAGATGTGTCTTCATTGTGCGGGCCAAACAAGTTACCATTGACCAGAAGTAATGCCTCCGCGCTTTTAGACGAATTAAGGTAGAAAGAGCTATATAAGAACGATACATTATTATTAATATTATTTTAGAATGTGGATCATTCTGATAAGTATAAGAAGAGAATCCATACCCAAAACTGAATGCAGTTGGAATTTGAGAAAGTTCCTATTGTCCAACATCCTTATGACATTAGGGGGAAGAGAAATACTGCTCAATGCAAAGTTGACACAAAATTCACTTTAAATCTCTGTTACGGGAGCAGCGTGGAGAACCTGATCTGGATGTATATGCACACAATTACTAAGAATATGTAGATGCAAGCATTCATTCAATAACGTGCACTTTTTACTTAGGAAGGGGTAAAGAATAAGCAAAAACTGAAGGGCGACATTCATTTGGTTCGCCTCATGACGTAGATAACACAAAAATGAGAGGGGTTTGGAATCCCAAACCTGGGATTTGGGGTAATCAAACATGCCCTTTTCATCTATGCTAGTTTCAACGCAATCCCATGCAATCTGACAAATGTGAGTATTCACTTCCACGGACCTTCAAATTGACAAACTAGTATTTAATGTCCTGTGACAGAAGACACAGTGCACCATTTTTGCCAGGTATGTGTCAGACCAGCTTCTCTGATTAGTTTTGCCCAATTGGCCGATACAGCTCCACAACAAGATGTTTTACAATGCGCAAAAATCATGCACATATAGGTTTGATTAATTTATTGACGGAAGGTGTATGTCCACCCTGTTGATCACCTCTTACCATATACAGGGACCTATTCCACCGGAGAGATACTCTACCCGAAATGTTGAAGTATAAAATGTTTAATATCTATCTCCCATTTAGTTCCCAGCTAGCAATGCCTCCCAGATTGGGTGGAGAACCGCACAGGTCCCCATGCTCCATTCGGAAAATGGCCCATTGACTTGGATTTTTTCAGACAGTAACTTTTTTCGGTAAGGGGCCTTCCCGTCAATCTTAGGACCAAATTGTCACTAATGTCTAGGGATGGGGGTAGTGCTCGAGGAGGGGTATACCACAGTTCTTGTTTGGTCAATCAGTTGGTGGATGTCTGAAAAAGTAAGCAGCTTGTAGAAGCAACTGACTGTCACCATGGAATGTGTTGCAACAAATGAGCAATTAGTTCTGTTATTTACCACCTGAGAAAAATGCACAAAGAGGTGGAATGGTCACCATACCTTTCCATTTTCAGCATTAGTAGGAGACTTGCGATGGCTTCTGGGTGATCTACGGAGAGACAGGTCACAGGAATAGATCGGCTCTTGGTTGGAATATGACAATACAGCACCAGTAACAGCTAATGAATGAATTGTTCATTTTTTTTTAGCATTTCAATTAGGAACATGCATATTGGTTAACATAGTTGATTATTCCAGCAGCCATTATTTCAAGTATACTGTCATACTTTGGGTATTATTTAGTCTTAGTTCAGTATCTAACAGAGCCCCGGGACAGATTGAGAGATAAAGTGATATGGTAATGAGCAAGCTCCCATGTACTGCAGATACCCCTGCCCCCCTCCCCCCATCCTGCTAACTAGTGACCCATCAAACTTGTTCTGTATAGTACATGTTAGTACATTGGGCCTCATCCCCAATACTCCTCACTACCCAAGGTCAATTTGGGACTCGCGAGGATATCAAGCACGACTGGGAGATGTATTAGCTGCCTTTGGGAGCTTGAATCCATGCCAATCCATGGAGCATGTTATCTGGTGTAGGAGAAACACCTATATCAAGGGGTCTTGACCAGTTTTTTCAGTTTTTCTTTGCCAATCAGAATTTTTAGCTGTTCTCCCTCAAGAATATATTTGTTATGGTAAAAATGTGTATGTGTTTTAATGCAGTCAGGACAGAATAGACAGTACAACCATGTACAGCCATATATATGTGTCAGGGTCAGCAGAGGAGGGGTTTACAGTTAAAACTTCTGAGTTTCCACAGTTCCTGGTTGGGAACCACTGAACTATAGGCACATACAGACCATTATCGTATGAGAGCTAGTGGAGTAGGCTTGTGGTCCAGACAAGGGAGTGGGGGGCGGGGGGGGGGGGGGGTTGTCAGCTATGTGACATCTATACTTGAGCTCAGAGACCACAGGGAGGAAGGTGTATAACTCCAACATGAGGGCAAACCAGCGAGTGGACTAGGGAGCAAGGAACGGGGGAGGGGGGCTTCGCTGGAGCTAACCTCCGTACTCGAGCTTGGGGTACACAGAGAGGAGGGCTTGCCACTAAAACCTGGTGGGATGAGGGGAAATTAGCAAGTAGACTGGGGGGAGCCTGAGAGGGAAGCTTTGATGGTGTTACAAACCTCTATACTTGGAAACCACAGGGAGGAGATGCTCCACTTCAACACGATGGGCTTGGGGTAAATCAGCAAGTGTACCGGGGAATGGGTTCAGGAGGAAGCTTTGATGAAAATACAACCTTTATCTATACTTGAGCTTGGAGACTACAGGGAGAAGAGATGCTCCACTTCAACACGATGGGCTTGGGGTAAATCAGCAAGTGTACCGGGGAAGGGGTTCAGGAGGAATCTTTGATGGAGTTACAAACCTCTATACTTGAGCTTGGACACTACAGGGAGGAGATGCTCCACTTCAACACGATGGGCTTGGGGTAAATCAGCAAGTGTACCGGGGAAGGGGTTCAGGAGGAATCTTTGATGGTGGTACTACTACAAACCTCTATACTTGAGCTTGGAGACTACAGGGAGAAGAGATGCTCCACTTCAACACGATGGGCTTGGGGTAAATCATCAAGTGTACCGGGGAAGGGGTTCAGGAGGAATCTTTGATGGAGTTACAAACCTCTATACTTGAGCTTGGAGACTACAGGGAGGAGATGCTCCACTTCAATGTCATGAGCGGAGAGTAGCTGCCAGACACAATACTGCTCAAATGTCTCCCATCTCAGGGTCGCCTCTGTACAGGAATAATCAGAATATAGATCATGATTCGAATTGGTTTTCGAAGGGGGCACTGCGTCAGAAAGCGACTAGGAGAAATAGCAGAAAAGCGATGGCCATGTCTGGAACATTACCTCTTACATGGTCCCAGTGCAGATGAATAGCCACAATGTCAATGTAAAATTAGTTCTGATGGAAAAAAAAGTTTTGTCATGAAGTAATGTAAACGGCAACGTCCATCATTGGCTGGTGTTGAGAGATAACGATGCACCTTCAATCAGCAAAAACATTGCTACTTGCTCATATGGGTACAATTGGAGTAATGAGAAAGTTTGGCTTGAGCTAAAATAGGCCTTTTCATGGATTTTAGTTGCACGTGCTTAACAAAGACAACTCGGAGGGATCAGATGAGATTATCCTCATAGCTACATTATTACTGCCAATTTTCAAACTGTCCCACCCTGTGAGAACGCAACTAATTTGTTCCATATTTTCCCGATGTTATTGTTGATATGTATGGGGGGGGGGGCGGGGGATCTGGAAAGTTTTGTGCTGGTGGGATGTGTAGTTTTGGCAAGGTGGTACCAAGAGATCATTTCCCATGATTTTTCTCGGAATGGAAGCATTTTGACCTGAATTTCATGACTTTTCCAGTATTCAAAGCATTTTTCATCAAATTCCAGGACTTTTTAGGTAAAGCTGGAAACCATGTTATCATACAACAGTAGGAGAACACTGCTACCCTGGCAGGGAAAACTATTCAATAAGGTTAAAATAGACGAAACTCTTACCTACAACCTTGGCCAATGATCCTCTGATAACTCACATCCCCCTGCATTATTCTACAGATCAGTGCTTGCAACTGCAAAGAGAACAATTTTAGCTTAGGACTCAACATAGTACCTTACAAAAAGCCTTGCACAATGCATTGTGGTCTAGCTCAGGGGGCAAATTAGGCAAACTATGGAAGGCCAATAGGAATTTCAGTGGATAAAATTTATTTTTCGTGGCGAGAGAGAAATAACACATTTCAGTCAAATTTGTCACGAGAGAGATGTGCCAAAATTTATTGGGGAGAGAACATACTAAATGTTGAGAGGAGAATTAGGCACACAAGAATGGGAAAATTATTAGAATTTACAAGTTTTCTCCAATACATGATAACACAAAATGCCCCCTGAAGTATCCCAGCATGCATCGAAACTATCCCACGGTGCAACGCAACAAGCTATTTGCAAAAAGGTCTATGGGCTGTTCTGAAAGAAACACCTAAATTCATGTGGGAGTCATGAGAGGGGTTTGGGAATTGGCCAAGTTTAGTAGGATCAGTTATTGTGGAAAAAAAAGAAGACTGTTGTGGTTCTGGGCCCTAGATAGAGACAGTGGCATATTGAGAGATTCGTCTTAGCGGCTCATTTTTCAAGGGAAGTTGCCCTCATCATAGCCTCACCCTCTCTATATTGGCACATAAATGCAATTTATGGGCCCTAGAAATGCTGTCTTATAGTTGAAAACAGCTGTATCACCTACTGAAACAGTGACAGGAGGTTTTTTGTGTTAAGAAATTGTTAGGCCCACATGGGGTGACAAACAACCCCCCCCCACCCCAACCCCCCCCCCCCCCTCCCATCCAGCTTGATATGCACTGACTAGAGAGGATGAAGAAAGATAAATGGGTAGTAAGATAACTGGTATTGAGGCGACAAGAGGCCAAGAAAATGTGGACTGAGTTTAGTCCAGAAGAATTATTGCAGAGGTTCCAGTCATAACTCTCAAGGAACGAATGCATTTGGAAGAAAGTTGCCTGCATCCCACCCTCGTTGATATGGATAAAGATGGAAATTTAGATGATGATAATTGGGTACAGAATTGCACTCATATTTTTCTTCGTTATAATATGACTTTCATGCTGGAGCCGATAGTATGGGTTGGCAGCTTTCTCATAACGACTCCAATCTAAAATCTGTTAGGGCGTTAGGGCTTCCTAATTGATGACAGTACATCTACACCACCATTATAGACTGAACCACCAGGGGTGACAATTTATCACAACATGAAAAAGTGTGAAACAGAGCAGAGATATGACAGGCAGCAAATCGATTTGGAAGTGAAGTGAACTGGGACAACTACAGTCATGAAGATACCTTCATAACTACCTGTGTATAGTTGAGACAGGATAACCAATACGCAGTAGCAAATCAACTGACAACAACAATCACATAAAGTTGAAAAGAACCTACCAGATAACCTTCCTGTGTAGCTTTGATACAGGATACAATAATCAGGAGAAATTAAACTGACAAACCCATGAGAGTGGCACACACCCTGCACAGCATAACCTACCTGTGAGAGTCATTACAGGATACAATCGCAGTAGCAAAGCAACTGACAACAATGAGAGTTGCACAAAACCTCCAAGCATTAACCTACTGGGTAGCTTCGATATAGGATACAATACTCAGTAGCGAATAAACTGACACAACCCATGGGAGTTGCACAAATCTTGGGCAGCATTACCACCTATGTGAGTCGATACAGGATACAATACCAGTAGCAAATAAACTGACAAACCCATGAGAGTTGCACAACCCTGCACAGCATAACTACGGTGAGAGTCATTACAGGATACCAATACGCAGATAGCAAAGCAACTGACAAAAACCAATGAGAGTTGCAACAAACCCACAAGCATAACCTACCTGTGTAGCTTCGATATAGGATGCAATACTCGTAGCGAATCAACCTGACAACCCATTGGGTTGCACAAACTCTGTGCAGCATTACCTACCTATGTAGAGTCGATACAGTATACAATACTCAGTAGCAATAACTGACAAACAATGAGAGTTGCACCAACCCTATGCAGCATAACCTACCTGGGTAGATTCGATACAGAATCCATACTCGTACAAATCAACTGGACAACATGAAGAGTTTGCACAAACTCTACCGCAGCATAACCTACCTTTGTAGAGTTCATACAGGATACATCTCTGTAACAAATCAGTGTTGGGTATCGCAGCCTCTGCAAACTGGGAAAGACAGAACAAAATGGGGACATAATAAATCTTATGTTTGTGATGTAAAAGAAATTATATCAGCCAATTATTGAATTGGAGATGAGCATCGCAATACTGACACTTACATCAGCCGTTAGCCTATGGTGGGTACCGTGGGTGCTGTGGTCCGCAGCAATGAGGTGCACTCGAAATTGTTTACCATTATCTTTGTGTGTCTGAGTGCGTATGTGCGTTGGATTCTGTCAGATTTTGTAATGGGTTTTTCCTAGTTTGGAAGTATTCAGAGGGAATGACATCTGCAGCCAAATTTCGGAGTAGCTTTTAAAGCTATTTGGGGATTGAATGACTGAAATGGTTCAGTTTTTTTGTGACAAAGCCGTATAATCAGCAAAACACCCAAAAAAAGAAAATTTTTCACTGGAGTCCGTGATCAACTCACTTCATTTCCATCTAATTTTGAGATCCTCATTATTTCGAGATGCTTTGGGGGTTTAAATACTGAAAACGTTTCAATTTAAAACACACAGAAGTACAGAACACTGATTTCAGTTGCATTTGAGTCAAAATTACGAAACAAATGATTGAACAAATAATTTTCCAGGTGTTTCACTGTATTGTCACCTCCTTACATAAAAGTTTTATTCCAAATTGTACGGTCGGTGTAACACCCAGTCACATTTGCTCTATGGCTAGGTTACGGCAGGCGTAGAATCTTAAAATCGAGAGAGACTGCAGTGGTCCGCCCCACCAGGTATCCTAATTTTGAATACCCACAGTTGCTCTGAGAGTTTTTCTTTCTACAGAATAGTAGAGAATACAGTATTATATACGCTTAATCAGTCAAAGACTGCTCTAAGTGTTTACAACAACTCATGATTAAACAAGACAATGTAACGCTACACTTGAATGACCCAAATTGGCGCGTCTCGAATGCTCTGCGGAATAGAGTTCCAACATGCAGGTGTCAGCACTCTGAAACCCCTACAAACGTTATACTTTGAGCGCATCTTTGGCACACATATCAAGACCTGGCTGCCGGACCCTAGGTTGCTTTTAGGACTATTAAGTGATCATGTCACCATATCCTGGTGAAAGCCTGGTGGGGGGGTGTTTATGTATTTAGGGTCAGAGTTTTGTACTAAATACGGCGATCAACAGAACCATGGACTATCCGGAAATAGGGTGAGATATCTCTGCGTTTTATCTTGTAACCGAGTGCACAGCAGTGCTCTGTACTCGCTGGATAACGACAGAAGTGACTGGGGCAACCCCGACAGCAGGCCATTGGGATAGACAAGCTGGGCATGCCATTTACCATCCTATGGTGGCGGTACATCTGGTTACAGTGGCCTCCCATTGTCTTTGTTGCTGCCAGCTTTTTTTGGACATCAACTGCAGCGTCTCCCCAAAACTAGTCTTTGTCCAGAACGATGACTGTCGTAGGTATCTCTACAGTGACTGGAGTCCACGCTCGAAGACCGCAGCCGCCATTCCATTGCTCCAGAAATTCAAGTGGATTCATTCAGCCAATTGGCCTAAAAATAAATGCAAAACTGTATGCCCTGGCAGCAGCCATAAAAATGTGACTGCTAACTGTGTAGTGACTATGAGAACAAAAGTTGACCTTAGAATCCGATCGCGGGATAAAAACTTACAACGCAACTGCATCCTAGCAAATGTACCTATGCATAAGTTTTTTTTTTTGTAACTTCTCAACTCTTCCAGGTTCCAAACACAATTTGGCCTGATCATATGAGTTATGATATACTAGCCTATCGACCTTGGCTTCAATAAATAAATGAAATTATTCACATTGACGTGACTTTTTCTTCGACCAACAATATGCTGAATAATTACCTGGGTGTACACGCGGACCTCAGTAAGCAAAGTATAACATCCTCCTCTTTGTTCAAGCCTAAAAGAAGACAAAACATCATGGTGAACCACAAAGATATTTTTGATCAGCTTGCTGTACAGCGATACATGAATCTTTTATGTTTTATCTATGTCTAAAGATATGATATTGTCTCACAACCCCACAAACTGATGAACAGTGCTGTTTTCTTGTTTAATGACCGCACCCAATAACATTGTTACCACGGTAAGTCGAACTAATGTACTTTACATATTATTGTGACGATACATTCATATCGAACTACACAGAGGTGATATTCACCGTGACATCATGTCTGACATCATTGTCATTTTTTTTTAAGAAAGCTAATTAACAGACTAAACCCCTGCATAACTGAAAGCATGCGAAACAACAATATTAATACAAATCACCTATATAACTGATGGATGTGATCTAAGAGGCTATATGAACATGTTTGGATTTATTTATGTCCTAATGTATAATGCCTTTTAGCAGAAATATTTGAAGTGCTGTATTGCGGACTTGCTGCCTCTGCAAGAATTGAGGCCCCAACTAGTCTCTTCTTTTGAAGACAGTTGTTGTTGAGGGTGAAATGTCTTCTCCTGCATGTATCGTCAGCGGTCATTTGAAGGACAACACATAGTTGCGTTATGTGGCAGTATGGTCACATTGATTGAATCCGATAATATTGCATAACCCTTCGTTAGGAAATGATCTCTTTCCGAAGTATACAGGGAACAAGATCTGCCTCTAATCTTTGCAAGAACACAAAAATGGACAACATAAGCCGTCTGAAGTGAGGTATGTATGATTAGCGCTCTCGCTAAAATTAGGCAGAGAATAGAATATAGGTCTACAAACTGGTACAGTTATCAACGACACATCAGAATCATAATGTATATGGAAAACGATTGGATTAAGTATTAACAACACCATCAGCATCCAAAAGAGATTTCTTTAAAATATTTTCTGGTATAGTGAGTTGCAAGAATTCACAATATAGGAATTCGTGACCATATCAAAACACATTCCTATATTCCCTTTTTTCTTTTGAACTTGTACATTCATGGCTACACTCCTATTTAACACACCCTTCCTATTTTAACAGAGCACACTCCTATTCATACAAATATACTCAGCCACTCTCATTCAAACGACACCGATGTGACTCACCTGAATCCTTCCCGAGACACTTGATCAGTCACCGCACTCTTGTTTCTTGCGACCTCTTCATAAACGTGCAGTTTGTTCCCTTCTCTGAGGAGAGAGCTGCGGGGTCAATGCATACATTGGGTTTTATTTAGTCAACTTCCGGTTGCCGTCCTGTTGCCAGATTGACTTCATTATCAGCCCTTCATACAAAGTGGAGGGATTATTTCGCAAAGTTCTCGTTTTTTTTTTGCAGATCTTATCAAATAGCTGCTCCCTGTGATCATATGTATTTCATATCATATTGCAAGATTACTCCCTACCGCCAAGCCTTTTCATCTCATTGGCCTGGCATGAGATATTGTGGTCAGTTTGCTTTTTTTCCGCAATTACACTGTTATTTACCTAAATTCATACTCTCGACTGTTTATTCCCATAAAAGTCTACCCCTTGCAGTTTATTCCTCGAATATTTGTGCCATTTATCTGTGAATGAAAACTTGTCGGAGCTTCAGCGAACAGTTTGTCAAACACTGAAAACAATATGAAACGTGGAATTTGTTCAGGTGCCGCAGCACATACAGATTATTGCATCGATAGGATTTTTTTGTGATATTGTGAAATATGCATGGGATCTCTACTCACAACCGTGGAAAACGACTATGTTCATGGAATGTCTTTATCATGAGACCCTTGTTACCGGTGTTGGGGCCTGTTTGGTTAGACAACGCGTACTACACTCAACCAGTGTCCTGGTAGCAATTGAATATCGACCAATGACATACCATTGAGCATCCGCCTCGCTACGTTTTATTCTACCCAGGATCCTTAACCTGCTGCATCATTGTTTGCAGAGTTTTTTATAAGTGATTCATTGCTACACTACCGGGACCGAATGAGTTAGCACCGCGCTTCGGTCAATCAGTGCGCTTTCGCTTCTCGTACCGGACGACGTGGTTCACTATCTCAGCCTCATTATCCAGTAGTTTAGTGCCTGGAATCCATCATCCCTTACGTACAAGCACTGTGGTTTCAGTGCAGCATTCGCGCACAGGGGTGTCATCTACATACATTTCACTTTCATTCGCACATTTGTGTACTCATCATCAGCCAGTTTTACTCCGGTGTTGTCCCCGACGCGAGGGTTGCCGGATTCCTTTTACACGGACCGAATACCTCGTTGCCATCTCGTAAGGAATTTTTTGGAGAAAAATTAAAAACAGTGTTTTTACACTGGATGCCCTTCCTAATGGTCAACCTGTTTCACAGACCAGGAGCTGGATACTTTATCGTGGTACCGCCCTAGAGGAGTCACCGACCAAGGCTGAAGAGCCTCATCCACCCTCCAAGCATTTGCAATCGAGTTGCCGTCTCCTGCATGGAATGCCTTCGCTTGCTAAGGAGCCCCACCTCCCCATTGGACGTCACCCTGCCATGAGGGCAACAGGTGCTAGCCGTGCCCAGGGGCCACCCGGACTATGCCAAAGGCACGGAGTGTCCACCTGTGAGGTACCTATTGTACCCGCATTTGCTTGGGGAACTGAAACCCTATAAGTATGCCTCCAAGGCGAGTGGTTTACGCTGTAAGATTTTACCAGATTTTAATACATTTATTAACTAGATATCTTCACGTGTGTGCCAACAAGTGTAGCACTCAAATCTACAAACAGACAGACAACCTGTTGTTTAACATCACAGAAGCATTGTGGATTAGTAAAGTATGAAATCGCTTTAATCAGCCGGTTTATGATCATTGAATGACACCTGAATAATAGCGCTGACACATACCGCTGGTGGTTTCTTGGTGTGGATCTGTATGGGGTGCAGCACAATCCTAGTTACATGTAGTGATCATAAATTGGAAACTAGAAGAGGAATGAGGCTCCACACTCCTCTTAATATCCCACGATCAGAGGATCTGGGGACCTCCATGACCTTACCTTTTGTTAGATCAAATGCGTCCACATCCACGCTTTTCATGTGAATTCTGTCCAAACTTAAAAAAAAAATACATAAATTTTACAAATTTGACTTCCGATGACCTAAAAACACCTCAACTTTTGTAGGGACCAAATGTAGTCGGTATCCCCCAAATTTCCTTCAATCCCTCAAATTTAGAAAATTGCATAAAGTTTGCAAATTTGACCTCTGTTGACCTCCCTCGTGCCAGGACCAGAGGTATCTTCTTCACCGAGTTTTTTCCAAAACCAACGAACGTGAGAAATCAGAAAAGTCAGAAAACCAGAGCCTGTGGATTCATGTGTCAAAGTCCACTTTCGAACCCATCAAAGATTTCTCCTATCGGCGGACATGCAACCAAATTTCAGGCCTTTCAAAACCAAGCTTGGATAGATATTGCGCTAATTCCCAGCAAGAGACAGCAGCATGGCGTTCAACAGAGACCGCAGCTAACACGACAAGAAGGAGATTGGATAGCTCAATTCGGTATAGCTTAGGACCGTGAATTTTTGGAAGATTATGAGTTCGAAACCCGGCCGTTGGGCCTTTCCGGTTCTTCTGGGGCAAGGCGCTTTAATCGCCGTTGCTTCACCCTACCCAGGCGTTATTGGGACCTCTGAGAGGTTACTTGTAATCACAAGTGCGCTGATTACGGCGGCCATGGTGGAGGGGGTGACGTGTGTTGGGGGGCAACCATTGGTGGTTCCAGGAGGTAGAGCTCGAGATGTGCACTTGGCGCGGGCCGAAAAAAAGTTACATGACCAGGGGGTCGGGTAAATGGCCTTAGCGCTTTGAGACCGTATTTCGGTATATTAAAGCGCTATATAATAACGGTACATTATTATTATAAACAACGAGATTGATATCCCCCAACTTGTTCTGCGGCGACATATAATAAGTAAAAAAGAAAGTAATCTCACCTTCCATGTAGGTAATAGAGGAGACTATAGCCGGTGTTTGTGTGTTTTCATACATAACCACAAACTAACGTCAACAGCTGCACGGGACAAGTCCCTTCATCCGTACACTGGCTGAATCCTGAACAACAAAAAAATATCCAGATGATATGCGCATGTTTTGTAGATAGCCTGCACTATCTTGAACCATCGCTTCAAATATTGTAACCGTGTCCGCATAGATGGAATGTTTGACGCTTACACCCTGATTGACCTCTGATTGGCGATACACTAACCAACTTGGTTTCTTCAACCAGTAAGGGAAGATAAACACTGTCTGACCCTTCATCAGATTCATGCTATTACAAGAAACAATCTTCTAATGCTTACTATTGATCTGATAAACAGTAAATTAAATTGTCACTGATCAGATGAAGCTAAAAAATATTACCACTACAGTTAGGAGCGGAGGATTTGCTGCATTCGATGTGATTGACAGCCACAACATATAACGTATTATAAAGATGAATCATCATCCCCATGATAACTTCACATGATGATAACTCTCATTTATGCAAGGTAATGGTTGCAAAATGCATGCAAGTCGTAGATTCACGAATAGTGTACTGTTTGAAAAAAGAAGAATGCATAACTGTAGACCGATACATACCCTGAAGATTACAAATAAAGGTTTCCCTAATGAATCCTCCATTGATCTGTAATGAGAAAGTAAGAACTATATCATCACTGTGGATAGTTTCACCCTGTTAGGCTAAATATCATAGGCATGGATGCAAATGCAGCATCAGACCATAACGGTCAGATTCACACAAGCAAAGCAATACATGGGAAGAGTATAAGCTGTAACTGGTTTGCTTTCATATGCAAAATTACCATTTTCACCAGTGCGGCCAATCAGGGCCCTACAGCCTCGAATGAAGTATTCTATTGAATGTCCACCAAGACAAGGCGATCGCCCCAGGTGTCTCGCTGGTTGCACGATCAGTGTTTCCATTTAATAGTCACCATGAAACAAGTACAAGGCATTTCATGGTGCTTTATGATTTTGGTATAGCATTCAACACCCTACTAATCAGTGATCAATTTCAAATTCGTAAAGACTGATTACTTGACAATGGTCTAATGAAGTAGTTAAAAAGTATAAGTTTTGTGGAAATGTGACTAAGACCGCCTAAATTATGCAAATTAGACACAATATTCAACTTCCTATTGACCCATATGCTCATTTTCAATATCTCAAGACCACACTTAATACATTTCATGGGAATTCAACAAACTTGAACATTTGTATGAATGGAACAATTTATACACACGGCATAACCCCCAGTGACTCGAGTCAATGTTATGTTAACATTTTGGGGGACTAAACTAAGGTAGACCATACCAATCAAGCTGCTTCAGGAAAATCAAACCAACTTTGAAATTTGGGAAACACCATGCGAAATAGACACACTGAATGACCTCCAGTGTCCTCCAACCTTATTGAATAATACAATTTTACTAGTGAATAATCAAGGTTGATGTTCTGTGTAATGAAAAAAATCCGACAAACTTTTGAATTTTGCATAAATTATGCAAAAATTAGACGACTCTCAATTACCACATTTGACGATGAGAAAATCTAATCAGTACATCTACTTCATATCCCACATCTATGTGCCAAACCAAGTCACCATAGCACCTACGGTTCATCTGTAATCTTGCTAACGAGCCTGCTCGAACAATAGATTACATAAAATAGGCCAATTACCTTACTTAATTAGTGATTTTTGTTCCCCAAATCCTGAAAATTGACCTCTGATTATTTCACACACACAGGTTCACATGGGGTCAATTTTTGGACCATTTCGATCAGATGGTACCTTTGAGATCCGAAAATAGCCACGAAAAATTTGATTGTTTTTTACCCCGAATTGACCTTTGATGACCATATTTTACACTGAAAATGCTAACGAGCCTGAACAATAGATTACATAAAATAGGCCAATTACCTTACTTAATTAGTGATTTTTGTCCCCAAATCCTCAAATGTGACTTGATATCGGCACCACACACAGTCACAGGGGTCAAATTATGGTCCATTTCGATCAGGATGGTACCTTTGAGATCCGAAATAGCCACGAAAAATTTGATTCGTTTTTTAAACCCCGAATGAGACCTTTGATGACCATATTTTACACTGAAAATGCTCACGAGCCTAAACAATAAATTACATAAAATAGGCTAATTACCTTAATTAGTGACTTGTGTGCCCAAAATCTAATCAGATCGTGTCACCCAACCCCGAAGCTACCTGAAAATTTTGTTGCAATTGCACTTGCCGTTCGAAAGATATCCTGCTCACGAGAAAGTGTGACACACACACACATACCATGCACACATACACACACGCCATAGTGACCACAAGTATCCTCCTAGGAATTTCATTGCAGGCAACGACAAAAAAGCCATTCGATTTGCTCGAAATATTTTCAGAGGAAATCCACAAAAGTAATTCCTGGATTACAGCACCTTCCTAAAAAAAAAGCAACATTAGAAGTGCAGCCTCACTAAACATGACAAGGCATAACCCGTAGTGAGGTGGCTAAAAATTCGTGAAACTCTCCATGGATTACATCCTGCTCGTGCGTGTCTTTTAATGTTCCTAATATGTGAAAGTCTTCCATGTATAGGCTGGGACAGTTAATAGGATTGTCAATTGTAATTCTTGAGTCCTGGTATTGTCCTGGTAAATAGCCAGTTCTGGTAATGTCCTGGCTAAACTAGTACAGGTCCTGGTAATGTCATAGCTAAACTACTAAAACTAGCATAAGTCCTGGTACCGTCCTGGTTGAACTAGCATCGGTCCTGTTAATGTCCTGGCTAACTAGCATAAGTCCAGTAATGTCCTGGCTAAACTAGCAAGTACTAGTAATGTACAGGCTAAACTAGCATGGGTGCTATTTATGTCCTGGCTGTACTAGTAAGGGTCCATGAAATGTCCTGGCTTAACTAAGAGGTCTCAGTGATGTCCAGAATAGGGTGGTTAGCTGTAGAATTCCCAGTAAAAGGTGTGGAAGGTCAACATTTGATGCACAACTCCAGCTTAAAGGACAACTGCAGACTTGGATACCACAGAGGCTATATCGTTGAAAATGGAAAACTCTATATATAGGTCCAAACCCTATTTCAATACTATGTTCCTATGGGAGTTATTGGCCTTCAACGTTTGGTCCATTATGGCAGAGAAATTGGGGAGAATCCCAATTGCCCAATAATGCATCCACAAACTGGACCGACAACCCCGGGAAGTTATGTCATGTATTTCATGGTTTAATTTTGTTGAATAAGTCAACATTTGACATTTGACACAGTATGACATCATTAATTATTGCATGATGGGATGCTTCCCTATCTTGCGCAATACACTGCACAAACTTCAAAGGACTCTACTCCGTAACGGAAAGTCGTATGAACTTCGGTTTAAGACTGACGCATTCAGTTCTTCTCCAACTAATAAATTGGCCCCTTGTTAATTCATCCTTCAGTTGTCTTTCAATTGCAGTAGGGTGGTGCGACAATTCAGCGAACATTTCAGGCTAAATTCAGTACAACTTCAAGAAATGAATAAACTTCCAACAGATGGACAGGTAAATACAGGGAAAATGGAGCCTATTTCACAAGGAAGAAATCTGAGGATATCCTATGTGACATCCGTGATATATGTTGGGGGCATACATATTCGTACGACCATAGGATTTCATTCTAACTAGGTTTCCATGATGCGTGTGTTTTCAGGCTGGATGCACTGGAATACATTCAAAAGATGCTTATGAATAATCATCAACTGATCAGGCTCTGAGAAAATTGCTAGAAAGTAGGTGAATACCACCCCATATACTAGTGAGATTTTCCATTTTCATAAGACGTAGCTTTTGCTAAATGTCAAAAGTGCTTTGACAACCGCCTTCAGCTTACATGTTGTTCTTGGAGCAGTACAAGCTTGAGAAATATAATTTACTACCTAGACCAGGAGAACAGTGCGAAATATATTATTCGTCATCAATAAGCTGAAAAGATGAAATTCATACAGTGTCCCCAACTGTATGAATGCATATGCCCATGACAATGACTCCTTTGTTTATTCTCACATCTGAATGCTATGGGAAGCACTAGTGCTTGCTAAAACCTTCTATGAAGGAAAACACAATAGGTGGTTAAAATATCAACGAAGGTAATATATTATTGGCTTCATTCGCAAATGTCAGTGAAACAAGCTTACCAGTGGCACAAAATCTATGCTCCATTATACTTACTCTGTGTTGACTTCATCGGGTAACATCTGACCAGTCTAAGTGACTGCTGTACAGCCCACCACGGAACTGAGCTATGCTCAGCTCATCGCGTCAAATCAATCCTATTGAGAGAGAAAAGAGGAAAAAATCCTCCGTAAAGGTTGTGGTAGTGTCTTTTTTTTTTTAATCAAGTTT
Organism: Sclerodactyla briareus; assembly: GCA_026419785.1. Taxonomy (NCBI): domain Eukaryota; kingdom Metazoa; phylum Echinodermata; class Holothuroidea; order Dendrochirotida; family Sclerodactylidae; genus Sclerodactyla; species Sclerodactyla briareus. The sequence goes on along the minus strand of JAODTK010004888.1, from coordinate 623,554 downwards.
TTTTTTTTCCACAATTATTCTACTATGTACTGAAAACTCCAATCTGACCTGATGAATAACATCGGGTGAACAAGTGGGTCCTTAAATGCAAAGTCCAGCCAAATTAATACTCTTTTTGTATTATAATGTTGAGAATAAAAAATCATTCAATTTAACTTTTGCTCCAGGTTTTAAGAGCATGTTTGGAAAAGAATTGAATAAGATTGGAACTTCCCTCCACTTTCCCATATAATTTGTTATTTGGGCAACTGCAACCTTTTCATGATGTCATATCTACCAATTATAAGGAAAAGTTAAAAAATTTGGGTTCTCAAACTTGGTAGACATAAATCTCATCAAATGTTGCCATTTTGGCAAATTGCCACTTAGCAATTGTATAAATGATAATCTTTAACTTTACAACCAAACCTGCTATGATCACTACCAATCATCTGACATTTAAATATTTCTTTCTGGTCTGGACTTTTTTTTTTTTTTTGGTTATTTGTGCGAATAATGGTCCTTCTTGTTAACCCAATTTTATTTTCTGAGAAGGCAAGGTGTTGAATGTGTCGAAGTGCTTTCTCAAGGGGTAAAGGTATTTAGTTTGTTTCACTACACTGATTGAAGTTGGAAAAGGTGTTGTAATATTTGCTCGGATGAAAGATGTAATGTAATATTTAGAGGATATATACGAGGATGCCGAGGCCTTTTTATTGCATTAATGACATGATGATAACGTCATCGCAGGAGCTCAAAAACACCTAAGCACCTTGAAAAATTATCAAAAGAACTAAGAAAAAGATGATTTTTTTTAATTTTTTATGTAAGAATCAGTCTCCCTATCTTCCTGATAGAGAATCCTCCAGTTTTACATAGAGTAATACAAACCTTGTAGTTCGAAGCAGAAGGTGTCTAGGCATATTCTCACAACATACAGCATAACCCCCGTATGCCGTTTCTACACTGTTTTTGCTTGGAGAGCTGAACTATCTATCAAACTTCTGGAGGGAAGGTAAACCTGACGAGCAGCTAGATCTAGAAACCACCATCAATGTTCCAACAACAAAACAACAACACACACCTTATTCCCAGCACAGATAACTCCCATTTGCTACCCCGAACATCACAGTCACTTCTGTTGGATGGAGGTGATGTATTTCTTACGATTTGCAAGGTTAACTAATTTTGCACTCCGACAATCTGTGTAGCCGAACTTTTGTAAGGATTGAGAGGAAATGTATCCCTTTCCAATAGTCGGTGCCAGGCAAAACATAACCCTATTCCTGAAGGCTGCTTGATACGTTTAGAGAAATTGCCATGCAAGAGATATGTTTCATTATTAGCATAGTATTCGTGTGTTAGACCTGAAATTGGAGAGATGGCATGGCCTATCCTTGTGAGCCAGGCTGCAGTATTGTGAGTGTGTGCGCGAGGAGCTAGGTAGGTATCATACGAACACATACGCAATAATGTTTAATAGGTAACAGTTATGTTTAGTCCGCATGTACAGTGGTCCGTGTGTGGGGCGCGCTACGTAAGAGGACTTGCATCGTTGGAATGATGTCACCATAGCAATATCTAAAATGAGAGGCTACTATGTTTTTAAGTAAAGTCCACACGACTGGTCACTATGGTGAACAACCATATTCAGAGAACCAAAATTCTCCTCAGGCAGATATTCAAAGCACCTACCCTCGATACCAGTCTCGATTCAACTCTTTCACTCACTATGGGAGCACATGCCTGGGGGAGGGGGGGGGGGGACCTAGCCACATCACACCTGGCGCTTTCACCTTGGATCGCCAGAACCTTCTCACAACGCAACGGATCAGGCCTGTCCTCGCCATGGGCCCCAACAATTTCAACAATTCCCTGAGTACCGGCCAAGCTGCGCCAACCATGAGCTATGGGGGCATCCTGCCCTGTAGCCACAGCCCACCGGATCCTGTTCACACAGAAAACGGTGGGCAGCTATTGCACGCCGGGAGGCACGCCATATGCCATAGAAACCCACTTGACAGTTGTGAATCAGGCAGCCTACCTCTAACAATATCACCTCCCTGATAGCCCTGGCATTAGATACCAATCCTGCCAACGGTCACCAATGATGCAGTGAAGTGATGTAGTCAAAAAGGAAAAATCGTATGGACCTGATACGCCCGAGATTGAAGTAGCTTGATCCTACAATATTTTCAGTTTGATTCTCTGAAGTCAGTTCAGAATGGGACAGAACACAAAGATTTCTAGCAGACTCTGCAAATTGAACTTTGTGGTCACCCACACTTCACACAACTCTTTTGCCGATCAAAATGCTGGAAACCAGAAAAAATGAGTAGGTAATAATTGTCACTATTTCTTCACACAAAACCGGTAACAAGCCGCATAGTAATTTCCAATAAACATCCATTCTTAAGATGACAGCACAGAGGCTATCAACCTTCCCACACTTGCTCCTCTCATCACACCCTGAAAAAACAAGAAATTTGGCAGAAATAATTCCATTCAGATGAGAACGAAAACCTGCACAATGAGTTATATGTATGTGGTACTTTGACCAAGATCGCAAATTTTGATAGGAAATATAGGCAATGTCCCAATAGATGGAGATCTCTATATATATAAGATAATTTGAAGAAGCGTACGTGACACCCTATGTGGGCAACCGCGGAACTCTTGCCTTACGTGCAAGCAACCTGCCAATTGAGCTATGATGCAGGGAGACAAACCCTATTGCCAAAAGGAGTAGCATTAAAGAAATATCATTGTGCTAGGCGTGCAAATCACCTATCTACCATGGCTACATCTGCCCTCATTACTTGTTTTACAAATGAGGTGCAAGTTAATCCTCCGATCACGCAGTCTGGATATGAGGAAAATCATACAAGAGATACAAGATTCCCCGCCACTTATTAAAACAGAAGCCAAAAGGCTCAGTGAATTCTTGACTCCTTTCTGACAAGCTATAGCTAGACACAGACAAATGAGAGATTGCACCAGCTCATTGGCAACATAACGTCCATATCCAGTAATAAACTTTAATCCATCCAGGTGGGTTGAGTTACAGTGTTAACGAGCTAAAATTTGCACAACCCCAAAAAAAATTAATCAATTTTTTCACAATTTCCAAATTTTCCCTCCCCCAAATCTGAACCCCCGATTACCTAAAAACTATAGGGTTCCTGTACTCCTCTACCGAGTTTCAACCTGAATCGGACCAGGCATTCTGGACGTTCATTTTGACAAAAGATGTTTCAGACTTTGACCTCTCTGAGCCTCAGACGAACCTTTGACCTGACACAAAACAATCGGAGCATGTTTATCATTTGGGACCCATATCCAATATGAAACTTTATCCCTTCAAGGAGTTGGTCGAGTTATCGTGTTAATGAGCTAAAATTGCCAAGTTATCAATTTTCACACAATTTCCCAATTTTTCCCCCCTCGAATCTGACTGACTCCCTGATTTACAAACCAAACACAATGGTTTCCTCAATGTACTCATCATAAGAAGCTGCATACCGATTTCGACCTGATTGAACCAGGCTTCTCTGGACTTATCGTGTTAACAATATTTTCAACTTTTACCTCTCTTGACCTCATATGGACCTTTGACCTGACTCCAAAACAATAGGGACATGTACTCATTATGGGGAACCCATATACCAAGTATGAACTTGTCATCAATCGGGGTTGAGTTTATATCGTGTACGAGCTAAAATTTGCCAAATTAAAAAATTTTCAATTTCCACATTCCTTCCCAATTTTTCCCCGAATCCTATCCTGAATTACACCACAAACAATAGGTTTCATGTAACTCCTCAATAAGAAAGCTGCATACCAATTTCGACCTGATCGAACCAGGCAATTCTGGACTTATCGTGTTAACAATATTTTCAACTTTGACCTCTCTTGACCTCAGATGACCTCGACCTGACTCCAAAACTAGGGATCATGTCCCATTAGGGTGAACCCAATATCGCAAAGTATGAACTTGACCATCCAAGAGTGGTTGAGTATCGTGTACTAGCTAAATTTTGCCAAATTATCAATACCTCTTTCCTCCTCACATTTCCCATTTTGTTTCCCCGAATCTGGCTGACCCCTGATTTAATACACCAAAAACAATAGGTTTCATGTACTCTCATAAGAAGAAAAGAAGCTTGCATACCGAAATTTGAACTTGAACGAACCAGGCATTCTGGATTATTTTTCGTGTTAACAAGATTTTCAAACTTGACCTCTCTTGACCTCAGATGACCTTCGACCTCCTAACTCAAAACAATAGGGTCATGGTACTCAGTATGGGGAACCAATATACAAAGTACGAACTTGAACCATCCAAGCGGGGTTGCTGAGTTATTTTGTTAACGAGCTAGAATTTGCAGAATTATCAATTTTTCCCAATTTCCCAATTTTTTTCCCAATCCGACCCACGATTTAAAACATAAAACAATAAGGTTCTGTACTCCTCATAAGAAGTTGCACACCGAGTTTCAACCTGATCGGACCAGGCATTGGACGTATCATGTTGACAAGGATTTTTCTCAGATTTTGAACCTCTCTTGACCTTAAGATGGACCTTTGACCGACCAACAAAACCAATGGGATCATGTTATATTATGGGGAAACGCCAGTACCAAGTAATGAACACTTTACCATCCAAGTGTGTCGAGTTATTGTTGGGTAACGACGCTCAAAAATTGGCCACACGAAGATACATTTTTCCCCCAAATCTGACCCCTGAATTTACACCGAAAACAATAGGGTTCCAGTACTCCTCATAAGAAGCTGCATACCAAATTTCGACCTGATCGGACCAGGCATTCTGGACTTATCGTGTTAACAAGATTCAAACTTTGATCTCTCTTGACCTCAGATGACCTTCGACCTGGACCGCAGCAGAACAATAGGGATCATGTACTCATTATGGGGAACCCATATACAAAGTATGAACTTGACCATTCAAGCGGGGTTGAGTTATCGTAGTTACAAGGAGGAGTCCACACACACTGACATGACTGATAGATTCCTCCGACTTCGTCAAGGAATCAAAAAGGAAATCCTGCCAGAGAAGCTTGAACAGCTCACCTCTGGTTAAGGAGATGTTGGCATATTTCTTTGATGTCTCCATCCATCTGCTCAAGAAATGGCTTGATAATCAACCCCTCAGTCTCCTTGATCGAGGAAGAACACGTCGGCGGCTTATGGGCGGTTTGCTGGGGAGTCTGTGAAGGGGGAAGGGGGATATTGAAAGACCGAAATCAGAAGATATTGAGATATTATCAATCCAAATGTATAGACATTCCTCACTGCATTGCTGGGCTATTGAAAACAAGGATTCAAGGGACACTGCAGGATAGGCTATAACAGAGCCGTTCCTACATTAAGGTACTGACTCCTGAGTTTGGTTCATTGTGCATAGAAATCAGGGAGATTTCCTAATGCATTTATTCGTTTTATTGTTTTAAATAATTCAAACATTCTGCAGCAATTCTACTGCCTTTATCTTACGAAAATAACCAACCCACGACAGCAATCGCCTCTCACAGATTAATCAATCCCGTTGGAGTTGACATGTAAATTTCAATGGTAAAATAAAGAATACTTGTAATTGACGTGGTTTTTAAAAATTTTAACTGGTGTTGGGAGGCTATTCAATCTTGGAAAAAAAAACACATGTAGAAACAAGGCCAATAACAAGCGGAATCTTGTATGAACAAGAGGTTTGAACTCACACATATAAAATTTCCTTAGCTGTTACATTAGCCTCTTAATAACTTATCCATCAAGAAGAAAGATTAAGACGACTTTTAATGGCAAGAACTTCATCACTTTTAGCTGATCGCTACAGTTTTTTTTCCCATAAACTAGAAAGTCTTTCCAGTCTTCCCATGACTTTTTCATGACCAAATATAGGATTACCATGAACTTTCTCTATGACATTTTGCACAATTTTCAACTGAAGTCCAAAAAAGAGCCAAAGCAACAACAGCAAGCAGCTGTGAGAAGTAACCACATCACTTCATGAAAATTTCCCTGACTTTTCCATGACTCAGCAACTTTTCACTGCATTTGAAAACTTCTCCAGGCCTGGATTTTTATTGATGAAATTCCAAGACTTATTCCAGGTTTGATGACTGCGGGAGGCCCTGCCTTACTTTTCTTCTCCTCATCGTCGTCACGCTGAATGCTGCATCCAGGGGGGAAAGGCTCTTGTCTGTTTGGTGACTCGAGGTTGTTGACCTCAATCTCGAGACTCTCCGGGGGCGTGCTGGTATCGGTGTGGCTTCCTTCATCACGGTGTGTCTTCGCCTGCAGAGCAAAAAAGGCTTACCAGGCTAGCAGTTAGAACACAGGGATGAAGGCGACAGTTAGTAAAAAATCCAAAATATTCTGGCGAACTCAGAGCGCCCGAGAAAAAAAAAAGACGAAGGATGACTACAATATTACATGGGGCTAAGATGTAGAGTGTAACAATTAATATAGGTCCAAGTTCTCATGAAAGTTTTTAGAAAAAATTCTTTGAGCGCCCGAGGAGGAGGCAAAAAAGACGAAGGACGACTACAATATTACATGGGGCTAAGATGTAGAGTGTAACAATTAATATAGGTCCAAGTTTTTATCAAAATCTTCCGAAGAACTCAGAGCGTCCGAGAAGAAGGAAAGACGAAGGATGACTACAATATTACATGGGGCTAAGATGTAGAGTGTACAAATTACATAGGACCAGTTTTTATTCGAAGTTTTCAGAAAAATCTTTCAAGAACTCAGAGTGCCCGAGAAGAGGGAAAAGACGAAGGACGACTACAATATTCATAGGGCTAAGGTTAAGGTGTAGAGTGTAAGAATTATTATAGGTCCAAGTTTTTAGAAAAATCTCCGTGGAACTCAGAGCGCACGAGAAGAGGGAAATGATGAAGGACGACTACAATATTACATGGGGCTAAGATGTAGAGTGTAACAATTAATATAGGTCCAAGTTTTCATCAACATCATCATCAGCAGCCAATATCCACTTCGAAAAGACAATAAATTGGGCCCTGCTGTGATGAAGCATGATCTGTGATGACTTATGGAGGTCTAAACACCATGTTGACAATCGTCATATGTCAGGGTTGAATAGGACCACTGAAATATCATTAGGTACGCTGATGGGACTCGCACTGCAACGAACATTAGAAATTGATTTGCGGAACTAGCACATGTATAATGGTATGCCTATGGTGCATGGGTGCATTATACCAACAGACATAATTAGAAGAGAAAAGGCACCTACAAGAACTATATAAAGAACCTTTAAGTAATGTAATCAGGGGTGATGTTTTGTATTCTGACTGTCATCGACAGCACAAATTTTGACAAAACTTTGTTATGGGAACTTCATTTTTCATTCAAGTGCTTACTATTAGGACACAAAAATTACAAACTTGGTCAAAAACGTAGGGGCACATTTATTAATAATAAATATAGATAATGCTTATAAGGCGCAAAATCTTCCGAAGAGCGCCCAGAAAAGGAAAGAGACGAAGGACGACTACAAATTGAGAAAAGCGTCACAGAAGCGATAGGTCTTCAGGAGGTTCTAAATGGGAGCTATACGGAATAAAACAAGTGTGTTTGGTGGGCGAATTCCCTACCAAAGGGCCTTTGAATCTAACCTAAGATTACTTGGAACTTTCTTTCGGAAACTTTTGGAGGATGATCGGAGAACGCGTGGTGGTTGGTAGGTCGAAGAACAAATAATTGTAATGAATTGACGCAGCTATTACACTGGCATGCCGCGTATCGCTCCATGTAATTATAGTGCTGCAATAATGTTAAGCGGACAATGAATAGTATTAAGTTGCATTATGCACTAATGATAAATTGACCTAGGCTGCCGGAACACTAACGCCGTGTCTGTAACCAATAGAGCTGTTATATAGAATGGTAATTGTGAGAGTGACAATGTGATGGAAATTTAGTCTGAAAACCTAGTGAGAGTTGAACTACTCACGTCGATGAGATCTCCATGGCGGCTTGCATCCCAAATGAAAGCATGGGTCATGTAAAATGGCTGTGCTAGCAATTGAACTGGTGTTGCCAGAGAGTATTGAGAATTGGACGACTACAAAGTTGCCGGGTAAGCCACATTGAGACAATTCGGTGTCAGCAGCATATATGAAAGTAGTAACAGTTGTGCTGACTAATCAGAGAGCAGTAGTAACAATGGTAAACAAGAGTGTCCTAGCACGGAGCCCTGTGGAACACTGTACAGGAGAGGTAAGCTGTCAGAGATAGAGTCGCCCAGAAATACAGATTCGGAACGTACCGAAACACAAAAGCAAACCACGTTAATACAGTTCTTCTGACACCAAAGGTTGTCTCAAGTCCCTTTAGAAGAATGGAGTGATCCAGCGTGTCAAACCAGCGCCGAGGTCTAGAAACGTGGCAATGGAGATTCATTTGGATGTTGGCAAATAGACCATCTAGAACAAACCAGCACCGCGGTCTCCATGCTGTGACCCTTCTTGTGAGCAACAAAGGGGATGTTAGAAATCGGTCTATTAGGTCATGACCTTCTATTAGAATCGTTAACCCTTATCGAGTTGTAATCAACATATGGCGCCTAGTGAGGGCGCTCTACAAACAAATTTCAAAATGCTATATCTCAATCAATCAGGTGCCTTGAATTTGCAACCCTAACTTATATTGCAGAATGTTGTCATGGTAGGTCGATGGGAGGGTGTTTTATTTTATACAGTCACTGTGGCCACTCCTGCAGAACAAGATGGAGGCCAAAATGAAGCCTGCCCTCATTTATTCCAGCATGATAAGGTTAAGGTATGCAGTATATGACATACAGACAGTGGATACACAGAATATGACATACAGACAGTGGATACAATTCCTGGATGCATCTGTGAATCAAGGGGGAAATAAAAATAAATGTTTGTGACGTATTTAAAAATAACAATGCATAAATAGAAGAAAGAGTTGATCAACCTACCTCCTTCCACCTGGCAGAATTCAGCAAAGGTCTCTCTAATCATTGCTCTCAGTTCCTTGTCCAGCTTAGGGTTTGTCAGCAGGGGGGGCTAATGTCTATAAAAAGATGGGGGTACAATAATAACAAATAATAAAGTATGGGTATAAGAGTAGAATAGTGCTCTACCAGATAATTACATAATTGCCCAGTATGCCCATTTAATGACCCTTGACCTGAAATTCCCTAATGCGAGTAATGCCCCAAAGGTACTGCTAGTCAATGATGTCACTGAGTCAGCATCATGAAAATACATTTTTTTGTAAGGACAGCATAGCTGGTTTAAGCTAAAAAAGCAAGCATTGGCAGAATCTGTAAGGATGGTGATTCTGAATGTTCCTAGGGTTTTTTGCCATATTAGACAGGTCTATTAATTACCTCCAATTTTTTTTATTCAATCAGGTATGAGTGATCGCACATCAAATACAAAGTGAAAAACCTCCCCCAGCCTCATCTCTTATGACAAGGGAACACTGATGGGGGGGGGGGGGGGGGGCGGGTTTACCCGCAAAACCTGCCTGAATCAGGCTGAAGTTAGTATTACAATCAGGCACATATATTTGAAGTGATAAAACAGCAGTAGCGCCCCCCTCCCCCCCCGCCTCTTCCTGAGAACAACAGTCCAATACAGCCACTCTCTCTCCTCCATGGAGCGAGTATCATGGGCCCAGAGAATAGAACTTACGAGAGTACACGTTTTCTCCAGATAACCTCATTGCTCCCAGTACGCCTTGTTTGATTTGTGGTTCGAATGGAGGGTAAAAATTTTGGAATATCTGTCAAAAAATAGGAAGAAACATGATGCAATGTTGAGAAGTGAATGCTTTGAATACATCTACACAAGCTCAGGTACCACTAGCTCCAAGAATAACATTTGACCCTCGGTTGGAGAGCTCCAATGCCCATCATATTATCAATGTAAAATGTGTTTTAATACTGACATTGGTCATTAATACATACAGTACCTACATACATACATACATACTACATACATTTTTTTTACAGACATACCTACAGACATACATACATATCTACCTGTTTTACAGTTGGTGTTTGCGGCACCATTCAGTTGAGAGGAAGCAAAATACAGGAGCACACTTTTTAGGGCATGAGTCGGATCCGTGTTATACAGTGCTTGCTGTCAAGGGGTGACAGGTTGTACCACCTTAGTCAATCTGATACAACACACATGAGGGGGGGGGGGGGGTTGCAGATGGCACTACAGGGGCACTGATTGGGATTGCTGCAAGCAGGTTACTATTGTTGGTGTCTTTGGTTTGGTAACCGAGAGTGGACAATTGTACCAAGCAATAAGCATCTGACATCAGTTACGGCTGGGGGGGGGGGGGGGGGGTGAGGAGGGCAAGGGGGTCATACTTACTCTGCAGAGGAAGTCTAGGAGCCCCTGGTACCAGGATGGCTGGATGTGACCTCATGAGTTGGTGCACATGACAAGAATACCAGCTCTGTGGGAAGGCAACAAAATTCAGTCAAGAAGATATTTGGAAAATTGCCTCAAGGCAAACTGTACTGTGATCTGCTAAGGTACTGAGTCACTCAAAAATAGGGTCAGACATGGATTTATTTCCTGAAACGGTTGATTATTTCTGCATAGGTGCTTTAGGTTGCTGCTGAAATTTGTGCTTACGTAGCAGTTGGGGGGGGGGGAGTACTGGATCGTTCCCTCACCTCTGGTGGTGATGTCAATTGTATGATGCACCCCCTACGCCCCGGACAGAGGGAGTCATTGTCAAAGGGGGTCATACAATCCTGAACATCGACACACCCCCCAATCAATTGTTTAACATTCCTTGACAAGGCGATTGCCAAAAAAGATTCTCGCCTGGTTGCGCGACGGGTGGTTTTTATTCACTACACTACCCAATATACACACCAACTAGTTCATGCAGGCCATCGTCATGGTCAAAGGAACATCACTATATTTTAACATATAACACAAATAATTCCAAAAACAACGGACCAATAAGTTTGACTCTTTTACAAAGTCCCCTTAATTGCTTTTTTCGCCTCCATGCCTCCCCCCACTCTTCTCTCCATAAATACCCAATGTGAATAGTTTTCATTGCTAGTCCCTCAATTCTTTGACCAAAATCCCCCTTGAAATTTTTAAATCTCCCTTAGCAACCCGGGCTTCTTTGCTTTGAAAATCATTCCCTCATTATTCATTGCTTGTATTTTCCAAGCAGCCAGGACATGCCCCCCCCCCCCCCCCCGCATGGGGGGGGCACAGCAGACTCCTTCCCCACCTCCCCCACCCACCAAATATCCTCATGCAGAACAGTCCAAAGATGTCCCAAAATATATCTTTAGGGAACTCTCCACATTTGTCCTCAGTCCCCCGGCAAGAGAGAGGAAATAAACCTGTTACAAGTATTTTTTGAGGGCTAATCAACCTAATCAATTGATTGGGTAAGAGAGGGTTGCTTGTGGCACTTATAACAGCAACAATTGTCACTGGCAGCGATGGTTTACTCGTTCTTAAGTGATTTATTCTAACAGACGCTATTATAAGATGGAATTCGATCAATTCATGAACATCAAACAAATCAGATCCGGACATGTTAATGGACCTACTCTGAGTTTGGCGAAATTCTTAAATTGGAAATTGGAATAAGTTATGCAAATAAGGCACAATAGAATGACCTTACTGACCCCAGCGTACCTTCAAACTGATCAGGATCAAGGTGGATCACAGCTACCAGTTTGTGGACATCACTAACTTTCCAAAATTGCATACATTATGCAAATGAAACACATTAAAAACCTCCATTGACTCTAACTTCACCTCTTAATTTCTCGGGAACCATAGTTAACCCCAGCCACCAAGTTTTTGTGAGAATTCGACAACTTGCAAAATTCGCATAAATTAAGCAAGTTAGACCACTTAATTAGCATATTTTAGCTGAAAATCTAATCAGTTTCATCTACCTGTCACCCAGTTCCTACAGCAAAACTAATCACTGTAGCCATCGTTCTTGTGCGTAATTCCTGCTAACAGCTTAAATCAATATTTACAATAAATGAGCTAATTACCCACTTAATTAATGACTTTGCAGCCAAAATCTAAAGCAGATCTTTTTATGCTTTGTTTTTTTTGTGTGAACCCCCCGGTGCTACACACAAAATTTCGTCAATCTGCCTCAATGAGTTTTGTGGAAATCCTGCTACATGAAAGCTGTGACACACACAACACACACACGCCACAGTGACCCACTATGTCTCTTCTGTTTCTTCAGGCGAGCAAATACCAATGGCCGACTGGTAGGTCAGGTTCTTCTATAATATTTAGTACGGTAAATGAAATATCCCAAGTCAGTTTTGGTGATGTCTCATTTAAGTATCACATGTGGGTCCCTTCTGATTAGACCATGACCACATTTGGCTGCACATACCAGTACAAGAGGGAACCATCACCTAACTGACAAGTGCATTATCATGCATTATCAGCAACATGAATGTTAACAGAGGGGGGGTTTCATTTTGAAGCTCCTACCTACGAGCTGGAGGTTGTTCTGCTCTCTATTGATAAGTTAGAAGAAGAGGGACTAATTAGGCTTATACTGAATTCACGAGATGCGAAGGTTTGCCATCGGCCTACTATCCTGTAGAGGCAAAGGTGTAAGCCGATATGATCGAAGGACCGATTGCCATGCTAGGGGCCGTATGGTGGCAAGCCTTGCAAAGATTTGAATCGCTGGCCACAAATTTTACAGACTTTCCACAGGGTCTACAGAGTGTCATGATGCAAATATTATCAACCCAGGTCTAGATAGGACTGAAGAATAAGGCACTGTAATTAGTATATCATTTTTTATATGAGTGATCTAACAAGTGAGACGGGCTTCAGATATATTGTGAATGAATAAATTGAAGAGGGAGGAACTGTTCCCAGCACTCTTTGAAAGAACGAATAATAAGGTAATGAGCACTTGTTCCCAGCATAGTTGGGAGAAGTTTCGAGCAAGTAATTGTGGTTGACGAATTTAGGTTCATCACTCAGCCAATGTCCTGATGTTCCCTCTCGCTGGTTGAACAGCACCAGTCTAGAACAGAGCCTTTTAGCATTGGAAGCAGCATGTTAGACGGGCAATGAAAATGGTTGATGTAGTATTTGGTCGCACTAACCAGAATTAAACTGGCACGGGATATCTGCCGCGCTCATACCCAAGAACACTCAACAGTCTGTCAGATGCATTGAACAATACCAGAACCAGAAAAAGAGGCGCAAAATGCTATTGGATTCCGTGACTGCTCCCTGACTTGATCACTCTAAGGCATTGGTGAAGATTGACATAGGAATCATTGTTATACTCATAATGGGGACTCACATACCAAGTTATGAACTACTCATGACTTTGATCTGACCCCAAACTCTTTAGGGGGAACCCATGAACCATGTATTAGCTTCTCCATCGAGGTGGGGTCGCGTTATTGTGTTAACGAGCTAAAACTGTGCCCATTATAAAAAACAAAACATTCTACAATTTTCCTCTCAAACCCCTAATTTAAACAAAAAACCATATGGTTTCTGTACTCCCGATAAGGAGCTGCTCCGGAATTTTAAACCTGATCTGACCAGGCATTCTGTCCTTAGCATGTGAACCATTTTTCAGACTTTGACATCTCTTTACTTGGATGACTTTTTGACCTGACCCAAAATATCGGTAATAGGGATCATGTAATCACTATGGGGCCGCATATATAGTATGAACTTGATCCATCCCACGTGGGGTCCGAGTTATCATGTTAACCAGCTATGCGTCACACAACATGCACACACCCTGTCATGACTGAATAGTTCCTCTGACTCGTCAAGGAAAAAAAAAACTATGCACTAATGCACATTACTCAGTTATTTAGTTCCAACAAATTTGGAGTAATTCCTGTGGACTATGGTTATCGGATGGTCATTATTTTTCAGTGAATAAACGTGAGATATTACAATCAGCCACACTACAGATATTGGTCCTTCAGAGTCAGAACTGGGCCAATCGCAGCATAACCTTCCAGGCCATATGGTGCGGGGCCAGCCAATCACAGCCCCTGTTGAACCTGGAATTTGAAAAGGAAAGGGCATCCGAAGGATGAACAAATTGTTTAGTGTGACGAGCCTCTATAGCAACCTCACCAGATCAACCACACTTGGAGGACACTGCAGGCCTCGTACAACCGAGTTAGACTAGAGAATGGAAAAAACTTGTCTATAGGTCAAACCCAATTTCAATACGATGTTCCTATGTGGAGTTATTGGCCTTCAAAGTTGGTTTATTGCCGGCAGAGAAATTGGGTGGAGGAATACCCAGTGGCAAGAAGCTATGACGCACACTTGGACAACTGGGAAGTTAGGAAGTTATATCATGTATTCATGTTTCGTTTTCAAGTCAACATTTAGAAGAAATTCTGCTGTCTTTCTCTCACCAAATACACCATCAAACACCTACCAACCCATTACAGCAATCCTCTCCCATATAGACTATTGCTTTTTGAAGTGAGAATATGGTGAATTTCAATAGAAAACAAAGACTGTTTGCAGGGTTGTGCCAGGATGAAATGAACAGCCTTATTAGCGCTGAGGATGCTTTCGATCTTGTGCCACATACACATGCACAAACTTCAAAGGATGTAACTTCGTTCAAGAGAAGTCGTCTCGTATGAACTTTGGGTTGGGGGACTGATGCATTCAGTTGTTCTCGCTAAGATATTAGCCTCTGGACATCATCTTGACAGTTGTCCTTTAAGTGACGTAGTTCATTTCTGGTGTTCTACAAGTCGTATCAGCTCACTTACCGTACATGTGGTGAGAAGACAGCCAATCACAGCCCCCACCTCTGGATGATCTCAGAGCTGAGAATCTCATTGGATGGATGGATGTTACGCAGATGGTGTACCTGATCAGGTCACACCTCAACGACGGCTCTTGGTGTGCTCAAGTACTACGGCAAAAGAAAGAATACCAACAGAGGAGTGGAGAATCGTAACAATCTTGAGTGAAGCCAACAGGTGAATACATGGTCTGTTTCAGCCTCTTTGATCTGTACTAATAATAAAACTGCCAAGGCATAGCTCTAGGTCCCTGAATTCATGGCTACATGCAGGGCATCATTTTTCCTCCGAGGTGAATACATGGTCTGTTCAACTCCTGCAATCATGTTCGATTAAAACTGCCCAGGATAGATATTTACATCCCTGAGCCTTTGGTGACATTGTAGTGTCTTGTTATTCCCCACAGGTGAATAGAAGAGTCTTGTTGTCAGCCTTTTGCGACCCTGTGTGATAAAACTGTTATTCCCTCACAAGTGAATACAGATAATATGCCACCTCTATGTGATTCAGGGTTACTGATGAAACTATTACTTCCCCCACAGGTGAATACATAGCCTTCTTTCCATCCAGCTATTGCGATCATGTGATGATAAAACTGTTACCTTCCCCACAAGTGAATACAAGGTCATATTCCAGCTCTATGTGATCATGTACTAATGAAACTGTTACTTCCCTCACGGTGAAGAGAAGATCTTGTATCAGCCTCTTGCTAACATGTTTGATCACACTTTACTTCCCCACAAGTGAATACAAGGTCATATTCCAGCTCTATGTGATCATGTACTGATGAAACTATTACTTCCCCCACAGGTGAATAGAAGATCTTGTTTCATGAGCTCCTATTAGAAAGGATGCAAAATATGGAAGTGTATACTTGGTGATGTTAGTCAATCACTTAGCGGATATTTTTTTGCGTACCAACGCGCAGATGTTTCCAAAGCAGGTGACATCAACACGCATTAATAGCAGGCTTTTTGCACTACAGAAAGGACGCAGCGATCGACTCATGATTGTGATCGACTCAACGATCTTTCACGTTATATAACCACAAGAGTGACAGCCTCATGAGGATCCATACTCACCTTCTCTGGAACCAATCTTGATACCTCTTCTGTTGCCCAAATTTGACCTGAAAATCAAACATAAAACACCAATTTCCAAAGATGAAAAGATTATTGCTTAAAGTAATACTGTAGTTGAAACAAGATGAAATCACATTCCACAAAGTGAGGTCAACAAACTGACATTAAACTATAAATTCCAATTACTTGGATTAACAGGTCTTTCTTTTATTCCAATAAAAGTCTGTTTGTATGCTAAACGACCCCTTTGACCTAAAACCTCTGGAATACTACTCTAAGCATACAGGTATGTGTTGGAGCATATCCGTGACAAAATACACAGATAGAGGGCCAATAAACTGAATGGGTTTCACGCTGTTACACGCATTAGTACACCTCCTCACTTTGAGTCCTGTGTCGCTACTTTCCAACATGCACACGATACGCAGGCTCAATGCCCTCCACAGTTAATATAATAGCGCCATGGTCTCTGCACCTATGGAACCCTAGCCTTAGTGTGGTTTATAGGAATATCTAATTATGGAGGTCTGATTAGCTCGGTTGGTAGCGCTTAGGACTGGTGATTGGAAGGTTGCCAGTTTGGAATCTTCAATTACCCGTCAACTTCTCGGTGGTGTACCCTTGGGCAAGGTTCTCCATTGCCTCACCCCACCCAGGCGATAATTGGGAACCTGTGAGGAATTTGAGTACAATCTGCGCCTTCAATGGCAGCAACTTATACTCTCTGGGATTGTCGGAGAGCGTTTGTCGGAGAGCATACCAGTTCCTGTGATCGGGTAATATCTGTAAAGCGCTTTGAGAACGTCTACAACATTGGAATGCGCTATATAAGCATGCAGATTAATAATCCATCCTGCATCCACTCAAACCCACCTTTGATGTGAAGAAGATGAGTTTCTTCTCAATCTCTGGGGTAAGACGACAGCCCAGGTATTTGGAGGTGTTCTCTGCTGCAACAGTTGCTTGACCCCTATGAATTGACAGAACATGATGAGAACAAAATGATTACATTCACGGGGCAAGGAAGGCAGATACTCTGCAACAAGTTAGTAGCTGTTAATAGGCATATGACAGATGGTTTTCATTTCATTTTCGACCATTTCTTGCCATCATTAGGAACTAAATTTTTTTTTTTTTTTTATACCTTGTTGAAACCAATTTGATACACACTTTGCAACAATTTAATGGAATCTAATTTGTGATTGGCATAATTCAATGTCTGATAAGACTAAGCATGTTTATACCATGAGCACGGAAGGCTCCCGATTTTGGAAGGGATGTCAACCCCTTGCTGAGGACCCTGGCGGGAACCGACGCTGCTACCCATGTAATGTTGATGCTTGATAAAAACTGGGTTGAGAAGCCCAGGCAGATCCAAGCTAGCTAGCATGGCTTGGATCCGACTTGTATGCAATGACCCTCAAACTAAAGTTACTGACTCCACATTGGCCCAGAAAGGTGGTGAAGCGTGCCATGAGTTTCTGTCCTACCACATCGACTTCCTGACATAGTTTATGATAATTCTACAACCCCAAGCTTCCATTATGCGACTACAGGATTCTGATTGGCTAATCCCAATCACGTGGCCGTTCACTATTTTCAGTCTTTGCCTTCGTAGACATAATGTTCACACTCGCAGAACCCTCCAGTTTGGCAATGCCAGTTTGTATTGTGTCTCTGTGGAAATATGCACAGCAATCACGCTGCTCATCTTTTTGTGTCTGGAAGGAATGCCAATTTGACTTTCTTGCAAAATCGCAATTTATTTCAATGAAGTAGCGCAATGTTACTCTAGCTGCTTATTTACTGCTACAAATTCATAGATCTAGAGATAGATATCTCTAATCGTTCGGTAATTCTTAATTTGAGGGTTGTAGAATAGGAATAAACTACAGCAGGTCAACTTTTACTGGTTCATTCTGATTTTAGCTAAATAATGAACTCAGCTGCACCACGTCCTTTATTTACCTAAATTCAGAGCCTCGACTGTTTATTCGCCAGTGAAAGTCTCCCAGTTGCAGTTTATTCCTTAACTAACGTCATCCTGTAATGTTGGCGAACATATTCATTTTTGCTGTGATCAACTCCTCACCTGTGAACTGTGGGCTGAGGGACTGGGGTTTGTGAATCATATCCTTCCAGAACTTCTCAAACTCTGGTATTCTGGCGACATTCTGTAAGAGTCTGATCAGGTCCCGGCCGATCTTACAACAATCTACGAACTAAAGGATAACAAACAATAGTAAATAACAACAAAATAGCTAGTGTGATCAATTGATTTCTTTGTAGTACAGATTCTATATCACAGAAAGTTATACTCTTAGATGCTCTTAGATTTGTTATCGGGTTTGAATGCTGATGACTCATGGAGTGCTTTTCTTGAGTAGTTCATGAGGTCATGGAATGTATATTCCTCGGAAAAAGCATCAATCTAGAACAAAAGGCCCTGTTGGATGAACCAGGTGTTTTTTCTGGTAATAAGAAGAAAGAAAAAATTGTGGCGTCTCTATCATTCTTTTGGCTCTGCACACATCTGGATCAGTTCAAAGTGCAACAAAAGTTAGTCAAGCCTTCAGTTTTCTGTGGTCAAACTGGATTTTGAGAGGCAGATTGCCGCTAATATCAAGTATAATTCTTGTGACTTTTTCATTTATGTTAGAGATAGCGAAAGTTAAAGACAGCATTGGTCCATTGCTAGATCCAATGACAGGAAGCACGATCAGCAATAGTCAGGATATGTCTAGAGCTCTTAACAATTATTTCTCTTCTGTTTTCACTAAAGAGAATTAGGATATTTTTGATGATTATTAGTGTGACTTCCTAATTGTATCAATGAGTTGGTGTGTTCAGCCTCTGGCCTGACTCCAAAATCTCAAACATGTAAAGCTCAGCTTCTGGTCGGATGAAGAACACCTGTTCCTTCGGAAATCATTTTGCTGACCAATTGTCTGTTCCATTAGCTCTTATTTTCAATAAAACTTTGGAATAAGGTGTTGTTCCTGAGGTTGGAGGAAGGCAAATGATTCGCCTATTTTCAAGAAGGAAAGGTAATCCGCGCATTCTTTTTATTACTGATAATTGATGATTCTGTGCATTTCAGGGCTCAAAAAGTTTGCCGACGACACCAATTGTATCGGGAAGTGACTTCAAATAACGATGTACAATGGTTAAATGGGATTTAGACCAAATCTTCAGATGGTCTTCCGATTGGCAGTTTTTTTAATGCTGCTTAATGCAAAGTGATGCATATCAATTAATTACACAATTACAATACTTCCTTTAGTCTGAATGGTAAAGATTTTCTTGCAGTAAACTCAGGGAAAGATCTTGCTGTGATTTTCGATTCTACGAAACCTTTTAAGCAATGTGCGAAAGCTTTCAGGAAAAGTCAATGGATTCTCAGCTCGATTAAACATAAATTCAGTTTTCTTCATGAAGATATTATTGTTAGGCTGTTTAAACAATGAATATTTATGGCCCTTCCAGCTCATCATACATTTGCAGCAGTTAATTTGGAAGAGGAAGAAATGTTGACATTCATATTTGGCCGGGGAATTGTGACCTTCGCTGCGTTCAAATAAATGCAGCATCTAGTATATTAGTGTAATCTCCTATAGGCAGTGCAGAGCCTCTGATAGGGAACAACCAGAGTTAACTTCATCGGTATTCGCTCAAATATTGATCTACGACAGCCTATGAGTCCATGTTACATCCCTCATGGAATCTTAGCCTCACCGATGTTACTAATTTAATCCAACCGATGAGACTAGACCAACGACCATGACGATGGGAACCCCTTTTTACCTGTTCAAGAACATGTCCCGCACATTTGAATGTATACAAAACTAAGGAACTGATTGTGGACTTTAGGCAAAACAGAAATACAAGGACACTCTCATTATTAATGGTTCAGTAGTAGAACAGGTCCATTCATTCGAACTGTTGGGCACGTTTATTATGGACAACTTATCCTGGAATGTCAACTCTGGTGAAATAATGCAGAATCTCATGGTCTTAGTGCACAGATCTTGGAAAACTTATATTGTGCAATCATAGGAAGTATTGTAACTAAAATATCTGGTCTGGTTTGGTCGTGTGAGTCAAAGAGATCTAGGGAAACTACAATCCATTATCAGAAACGCGGAACAACATGGCCACTGGGCTTCCCATTCTCCATTCATGTATCAAGAGCGTACACTGAAATGTGTTGGTTGTATTATAAAAGATGACTCTCATCCAACAACTGCGTATTTTAGGTTCCCTCCATCAAGCAATAGTTTTGTGCTTCTAGAGTTTCTAGAAGTTTTTCAATGTACACCATAGTCGTTAACGGTTTTGCAGTTTACTTGTTCTATTTGTTTGTTCCTGTTTAACATGAATGTGCCCTTCATTCATTTCATTGTTATGTGTTTAATATTTTCATAGTCACAGTTTCAAGCACAGTTATTGGGCTATCTTTTTCTTTGTCAATTATTTCATATTCGATATTCATATTATGGTTTCCTACTCGCCTATTGTTCTTTTATGTCTTGCCAGTCCATTGTTGGATCTTATTTGTGAGCAGCATATTTTTTCATTTGATGCATTGTATTATGGGCATTTGGTTGAATGAATCAATCAATCTGCCTGCCTGCCTGTCTGTCTGTCTGTCTGTCTATCTATTTAAATGCTCACCTTATTTCTCAGTAGGTGAATGCAGAAGTTCACTTCCTTTTGTCTGAAGGCTGCAAACGCTGGTGCAGCGTGGTCTTCAATGATCCGTAGGTAAGTGTAGAGAACCATCGCCATCAGAACTGGATACTTGTCCAACCAAGAGTCTACTGTGTAAGGAAAGTTTTAAATCCAGATAGCAAAAGGGTTTACATACCCAGTGACACAATTCTGGTAACTTATTTTCTAGAGGACCCCTTTTGTGGCAGTGAATTTCTTTCATGTGCACCAACTTGGGGGGGGGGGGGGAACACTTTTATCACCAGCATACTTACATTAGGACACTTGATATTGTAGTGTAAACTCATGTATCAGAAGATGTATTTATGCTGCAAACTCTCGTAAAAACTTACCATGTCTTTCCGTTTACAAGTAATTTGATTTACCTCATAAGTGAGCAGTGTTCCCCCCCCCCCCCCCACACCACTCTCTATCTAGCATATTAGTCACATCTTGCCAGTTTTTAGCACCCTAATCAGCAACCCCTCACTTCTATCGCCAGAATCAGCTGTTCAAGTCACATCCTTGGCAAAAGTTAAAATAATACAAATCATAGCATGAAAGGTGCTCCAACACTTCATCAGACTATGTAAATTTGAAGAGCAATGGAGCATCTCGAGACCAATTCCACCCGAGAATTGAATAGGCTCTGTTCTGGTGATAGGGAGGACGGTGGAGTGGCCAATTGGGTATACGTCAGAAATTGTCAGAAGTAGCTAATAGACCAGATCGAGACGGGCAATTTAACACAATGAACAAGGCATTTAAAATAGTGGTAGGTAGAACTATGCAATTATTTCATGGACAGTTGATTCCTTGTCAAATAGCATACATAGATATATTTTATAATAAACCCCATTTATGAACTTGCAGTTCATTGGTCTAAGTGCAAATGACACACGTCTTTGGACAAGAACTTATAGCTTCTAGGAATGGCTAGGTTTAGGGAATAATGCAAGACAATGTAGCTTACCTGTATTCTGTAAGCATGTCTAGAAGTGCTTCAGCTAAGGCCATGTTCCTGGTGATACATCCCCACCTATAACAGAGAGAAAGTGACAGCTGTTAACCATTTCACTATGTGGGTATGGGCGGCGCATACCCATCTGACCCATCTAATATATGTATATGTGCTGTGCCTACCCTGTCATCATCGGTTTTGGGAAGCTTTCTACAGCCCTATGATTGTAGTTTGAGGTTGGGGAGGTCACTAATAGTCCTACAAACAAGTTTGAGTCCCCCTTTTTTCTATTTATGAAAGCATCTAGAATTATAAGCGAGCCAATTCGATTCACCTTGACAACGCTTTGAATCACGGTGACAAGTTCAGTTTATTGTTGAAATGAAGACCTGACCTGGGGGAGGGTATGGGGGAATTGAAGATACTTTTATGGATGAGTATGATAGTGATGTCAAAATCCAATCTTGCCTAGTGGGACTTTGTAAAAAACTTGGTTAGGCCCAGGACTTATACTGAGCCTAGCTAAACCCCAACATTAGGCTACATAGCCTAGCCTACACTGATATATGCTCAGTATGAGAGCACAGTCCCTGTGCAGTAGTGAAAGGGTTAATATGAATGGGCAAGGAAGTGGGTTGCTGAGATAATAAAATAAATGATAATGACTTCTACTACAGCGCCTTACATGTAGGAACCACACCTTACAACATGTCACAATCATTATCAGATAGGTTGCTACATCTGGAGTATGGTGGCCTAATTGGCTAAGGCGTCGTGCTTGTAACCCATAGGTTGTGGGTTCGAGCCTGCCACGTTGTAACCTTGAGCAAGGTACTTTATCCCGCTTGCTTCTCTTCACTCAAGTGTACAAATGGGGACCGTGAGGTATCAGAACACAACTGGCGCTGATTAGCTGCCGCTATATACTCTCGGGATTGTCGGAGTGCGTGACTGGTTCCTATGATCGGGTAATGTTGGTAAAGAGCTTTGAGCACTTCGGTGGTAAAGCGTTATATAAGAAACTGACATTATCATTATCATTATCTCAAACAAGATCCAAGTGCACAATGGTTCCTTGCCTATATGACAATTTTTTAGTGTTGGGAGGGTATATAGATCTTTAGTTTCCATCACCAAAAAAAAAAGCACATTTATTAGAGAGTTTGGTCTCTGATATTTTTAACTTCCTGCAAATGCCAGCAGATGGAGGCCAACAAGCAAAAACATCAACTGGCATTTCAATTGAATCTTCTGATTTCATGTTACAGCCCTTTTAAAAGTTGACCATTCACTAAAGTGTCAATAAATTGAGTTACGAGCATTGTATGTAGGTTATGTTATTGCTTGTTTCTACAAGGATAATCTGGTGGTAACAAATACAAAACAAAGGTCAAAAGATGTATTGACGACGAATGGGGTGATCGTTTCACATTGATGAACAAACCTTCCCTTTATGCTATCCCTCCTAGTGCTCCCTTACCCAGATATTGATAAAATATCCCATAGGTGACCTCGAATTACCTCTGATGATTTAGGGTTTTACAATGAATGTTACCTTCGATGATAAGCATGTTGCTCCAAAGAGGCAGCCATATGGCAGACAGTCACTGGAGTTGTTGCAGAAAACTGAAATAATTGGTCATTTTCTGTCCATAAGTGACCTTCAATGACCTTTGATGATATAATAACAATATATCTGGTCTTATTATATAGTGCTTTTTCACGTCAAAGACATGCTCAGCCTTTACGAATATTACCCCTGATCATCAGTGACTTGTCACACTTGTAATTACAGCACGCACCTCTGGCTTGTACTCTTCAGACGCACTATTTCAGTAGGTCCTATTTTTTGTCCCCCGGGGGACTTCCAATAGGGCATGACACATACGGTGCTCGTCCTCTCTATTCACAAGTCACCTCACAAATGGTACCCCCTTTAACACATGGGTGGCGTGGGACATGCCAGGTGACATGCCCTGTCCAACAGCACTGCGGGAAAGTCCTCAGCCAGTTTTGTGGGAGGAATGTCAGGCTCAATGACATGCACTTTTGTCTATATCAGCCATATACGGCATGGTCAATTCAAGTTGTGGAAGCGAAATGTGTCATATTTGGCAGTTTTCTGTGTGAACTTGAATGACTTTGATGATACAGCAGTTATCACACAATATGTTACTCTTAATGACCCTCATGGGCACCAAAACAAATGGGGCACACCTTCTCACTGCGATGCATCTACATACCAGTCCAATCCAACTTTCCCCTGAGTTAGAGCAAACCCAAGTAGCATCACAGAGGGATACACACCACACACACATTGGATTGAGGGCATTGAGAATGGAAAGTTGGATATGCAAATGTTAGGATAGTGTAATTTAAACTAAGGTGCTCAAGTGAGGGCCAAACCAGTATAAATCCAATGCCAACTCAACCCAAACCAATGCAATTAACCCAGGTCCACTGACCCAATAAAAAAGAGGGAGCCCATCTTTCACCCTGTCTCGAAAATTACCGTCTGGGCCTCTGGGGGTTCTCCAAACATTTCGGGATTACTACAAGGGGGTCAGAGTGGACAAAGAATGTTGGAAACCGCTACATTAATCGATCAAAGGAACTCCATATTACCAGCTACTTGCTTGACCAGTGCAGAGATGACATTGTCCACTCCAGTCACAGAGTTCTCACCATTCCCGAGAAAACCAAACAACCTATGAGAGGGAGAAAATCAGAGATGTAAAGAAATGATTCCACTTAGTAGATACAGAAAGTATTTCACAGCAACCACCATATTCCACCACTGTGAAGCATGGCTCTTGTCTGTCTACCTAAGGTGAAAGCTTTTACAAACAGTCGACTGACTGAAAGCAAAGCCACACTTCGTATTCCTTCTTTGAATCTTTATTCACATCTTTTTGCCACTATCCAATTTACAACCAGGATGTTCGCTTCATACAGTACTGCAGTGTGGGGGTATCATCAAGTATTTGGCATGGCCCGACTGGAGTTTGACACCAATCTCTAGTGTGCAATGCCAAGTTATTTAGCATTTAATAAATATCACATGACCTGTGCACGTCCACGTCAGTTCATGCTATATAATCATGAAAGCCTATAAACATGGTTATAACAAGTTATTGCTGAGTGTTTCACAATTCATCATCAACGCTTTGAATATATGCAAGGAGCAAGATTTTTTGTGTATGACATCGCGTTGAGGACAACAGTATCATCCTAACAGAGACTAGCAATACAAATACTTCCTTATTTGAACATTGTTTAGTGCCAACATCGTTGGGCATACCTGTTTTCCGTGTGGCATCGTTCATCCTCGTGTACCTCTCAGTAATCAGCTGAGTGAAGCGGTTCCAGACCAATGTCAACCCATCCCTCGTGATGACTTCATGTCTCTGTTAGGCCTGTCAAATGAAGTAAGCACAGAGTTACGATCACAGTCAACTCGAAAAACTGAGTAACACATTCTACAGTACTAATCTTGGTTCACTAGTAAAACCTTGCACGTCAAAATAGCACAATGACAGTTTTTAGCACTTTGTAAATTATGCAAAATTCACAGCAATAGATAATACCAGAAAGCCAAGAGGCTTAGTGATTCCTTGACTTTTCTGACAACCTATAGCCAGACACAAGGACAAAGGGTAAGATTGTACCACCAGTTCATTATGGCCAACATAACGTCCCATTTTTCCCAACCAACCATAGGGGCTTTCCCTATTTTAACTCGTGATAAAGAACTACACCCTACATTCAAGGTTTTCAGACTGACCTCTGGTGACCTCAAATGAACTCCGTCCTGACCCCCACACACTCGTAGTTTATTGTACTTATCATGGTTGACTCACATACGCAGTATGACTTCATCCATCCAGGTGGGGGGTTTGAGTTTTCGTGTGTCAGCAAGCCTAATTGGCCGAAATATGACTTCTTCACAATTTTATATTCTTGACCAAAATCACCCCCGACCCGACCAAAACAATAGGGTTGCTATACTCCCCATAAGGAAGCTATACACCAAAATTTCAACTTGATCGGACCAAACCTGTCTGGACTTAGCGTGTTTACAATGTTTTCAGACTTTGACCTCAGATGACCTCTGACCTGACCCAAAACATAGGGTTTCTTGTACTCTCATGGGGACACACATACCAAGTATGAGCTTCATCCATCCAGGTGGGGTCGGTTTCGTGTTTACAAGCCAGCGTTACATACAACACACACCAAAAAGGACATGACCAAACACTGTGCACATTCAGACCTCCAACTGGTGCTGGAAGCAATCTCTTCTGTGGGAGGTCCAATGGTGTAATGATCCCATTGTTTTGGGGTTAGTTCCAAATCTCACTGAAGGTCAACAGAGGTCAAAGTCTGAGAAGTTGTGAGCATGGAACAGTGCAACAAAACGATGTGGGGAGCTCATACTTGGGTATGAAGGTTGCCACTTGGAGTAGATGATGCCTATTACAGACCAGTTACAGTCAGCCCGAGGTTGTTTTGTTAAACAGATGTTTGGCCTTGGCAAACGAGCACGTCATAGTGCCTTCGATACTGCAGGCTTTATGTATTCCCTGTATTGCCACTGATTGATGATCATAGTCGTCACTTTTCAATTGAATGTGCACACATGATTCGCCGACAAGGGATCTTTGTGCCCACTTCCTAAGCCTACTAGAGATATCCAGATTCCAGGTACTCTTGTTGAGCACCCTGTGTTTCTCCTGTTAGCCTGAATAGGCCCTGGTATTACTTGCAATGTCAATATGCCCTATTCTAATGATGGCCTGGTTGATAGTTGTGAAGTGAATTGCTGTTTTATGATAATTATAATTTCGATGTTCTATATTTATGTCTATTTATGCATCATTGTATTCTTATATTACTGTGTTTGTTTTCTCCATTATTGTAGGTTTAAAGAAGAATAATAGATAAATGAATGAATAAACAAATAAATATTGTTTTCAGGTCAGGTTGAAGGTCAGGGTCCGTCTACCCCAATTTACAATCCCATTCTAATGGCATGGACCAAGAAAAATCCCTTCAGTCGTTCAGTGGTCGCGGCAAAACAATCACTGACTGAGCCCTTTGATTGTTGTTCTGTTCGGGGTTAGGAGGGTAAACACGGCGCTGGGTACTTAATATCTACCTTCTGAGCCATGCCAGGGTCAGTCAGTATGATGTACATTAGTCCCATGGTCACCTCCTCATATTGCTGCTGCTACACTGACCTTGGAACGAAACGGAAAACAAAGACATTATATTCCAAGTGGCCAACCTGGATACTGTAGAAGACTGCCATATGTTCAATGGCATGGGGGTGGGGAAAGTGGGGTGCTAAGTACAATATGGGGGTAAGTTGAGTAAGTGAAATAGATTGCTCCATGCTGAATCGTGGAGAATAAATTTATCACTCCAATTCTAATGGTTTCAACACTTCATGCATCTTAGGCTACATCTGGTAAAGAACTTTCAAGGAAATGAACAATAGGTAAAATGTGAATGCATGTTTACATCCAATTTATAATGAGCAGAAAAATTAATAACAGCTAATTTCAACACTATGTGAAGCATTCTGTTCTATGAGATAAAAGTTGGCAGTCTATTCGCGTAAGCTTTTATATAAACCAGCAGTAATTCAGTATCCAACAGACCAACACATGTCGAAGAAGAACTATGCTATAGCATCCTTACATTTGCAATGAGAGCGTCATTTGCTTCTCTCTCGGATAGCCCCTTGACAATTTCATGTAGGTCTCATAGCCATTCTCCATTTTCTGTGAAGGAAAAAAGAGATCTTATTCGGTGAAATCAGTGGTTAATAGTTAAATAGTTCAAAGTTCTGAACTTGACTGGACCCCCCCCTTTATTATGCTAATCTATCAGTGATGTACCTACCTTTCCAACTACAATAGGCATGAGAGATGGTGTGCCCATCATACCTGTCCTTTATGAGTGTCATAACTGAAATCCTCTAAGAATCCTTCACGGGCATTGGAATTGCCAATAGAGGTGCTTTGAATCTAGACCTCATACAACTGTCCGGGATCCCTGGGCACCATGAAGGTACGGCTATTAGACCATCATTATGACCGAACATCAGCACGGTGCAACAAATTTTGTAGGGTTACAAGATTTTGCAGTATTTCATATAATGGGCCCTAGAGCCCAAACTGGCCCTAAGCCAAAAATTCCTAACCACATCCAACTGCCCACTACCCAAGGACCATTACATGGAACTTTGAAGAAAATCATTGAAGCTTGTGGGAGGAGGAATTGCAGTTCAAGTACCATTGTTGTGAAATTTCATTAAAATGAGCTTTTAGGCCGAGTGGGACCTTGGGACCAAAATTCTTGAACACCTGGAGATCAGGTATTATTACCATTACCAGTCATACATACCAAATGTCAGATGTGCACTTAATTTATAGGAGGAAAAGCATTTTGCATAATACAACATGATGGGCCCAAGGGCTTGCAGTAACCACACTGGGCCTTGGGCCTATTAAATCCCTTGGCACACTGAAAGTAGATTATCAGACCAATCATATGACTGAACATAGGCAATGTGCAACAAAATTTGTAGGAGATACAACCCGATTTTACCATTTTCCAGTATTTCATATGTATAATGGGCCCAATTCCAGAACACCCTCAACGGCTGGCGGCAGCAGGCACTCTACCGAAGGACCATTACATATTTGGAGGAAAATCAATGAAGCCGTAGGAGGCATTCCAAGAACCCTTGTATTGAAATTCATAAAATGGGCCCTCGGGCCAAAGTGGGACCTCAGACCGAAAATTTGTGAACACCCAAAGGTATGGCTATTAGACAATCATTATGACCAAACATCAGCACTGTTGCAATAAAATTTGGAGGAGGAGACACATTTGGAAATTTCTACACATGATTGATGGAGGGCTAGATGGAGTTACCTGCAGAGTCCAATAGCTCAACTTGCATAGCTAGTTGAAGCTAAAAATCAGGACAGGAGGTTGCAGTTTGTCTCACAACTTTCACCAAATTTTAAGACATTTTCCTCATAGAATTTTGAAAGATTTCTGACTGATTTTTTACCACTTTCTGAAACAAAGATAAATATTTATGCGGTGGCCATCACTTGATTCCAAGCACTATAGGCGATTTGTGGCACAGAAATTGCAACGATAATTGCCAACACATCCCCATACTGTGTCTCCAATCAATGTAACAGGTAGGGACAGGCACTCAACTTTTTTCCCAATAATATGTGCTTGTGTTCCTAGCAAGAATACCTCCTTACAAAGACTTTCTAGGCGATTAATTATTGGCCAGCAATCTCTCCAAATATCGGAGTGAACTATCCTTTCTCTCTGGTGTCCAGGTCAGTGGTCCCTTTGCGGTCACCAGAGATAAAGGTCTGAAAACTCATTTAAACAAGATAATGCTTAGTCAGTTTAAAGTTGAAATTTGGTGTTTATCTGTCTCATCTAGAGTGCAGACAGTCAGAAACCCTGATATCAACATGTACCTGATTGTTCTTGATTCCTTTACCAGGCTTGTGACTCCTCGGTCCTGAGAGCGGGATTGGGAAGGTGGGGGGGGGCTGGTGGAGGCAGGGGGGGGGGGGAGGGGATGGGGGAACCCGGGGGTGGTTTGTTCACTATTTCATGTCACCAGGTCTCCTATCTCTTTCTCACACCCACTTTTTCTGCAGTCCACCTCAATGTTCCTTTTGTCTGATTCTTGGGGGCGCGCAGAGTTCGGCTACCCCAATCCCCTCCACATGTTTCTGAACCCGACTAACTATGGTGTCAATGCATAGGCATCTACAAATCATTAATGTTAAAGACTGTCAGGCACTCTCACTCAGTACCATGGGCATGGTTAGTGGTCAAGTATGAGCCAGGTAACGAATTCAAAGTGACTCACATGTCCGTCCACTGTCCCTCAAATGTTCGTCACAAAGCATTACCTCTAGGGGAGTCATCTTATGTACATATATACAGTAGGAGATAGTCTTTGTGGTGGGTCGTGTCTCAATGAAAATGTAAGTCACCCAACGTGGACTGAGTGAGAGGTACATCGAGCACACAAATTGCAATACCCACCTTCGACAATGACGTCCACTATGTTGGGATATAGGGATACATAATACCTTGCCATGGTCAGCTCAAATGTGAATCAGTCTAGGGTTACCAGATCTTCAGTGGTCAAAAGGGGACATTTAAAAAAATAGGAAATAATGGATGATATGAAGGACAGCATTGTTGTTTACTGTACACAAATATTGCAGTCACAAATTTCAAAAAGAGGAAGATATTTGAACAGGGTGCATGGCACAGTAGCGTAACCTGCCAATATATCATGTATGATAGGAGCATACAAATAAATGTGTGTTTTTGATTGGTCACCAGAACTGATTTTGCAATGATATACTCTCTTGATCCTAGTTTAAACAAAACTTCTGATAGACTGTTCCTTGGTCCCACAACTTCGGTAATATTCATGTAAGAAGAAAATTGTCTCGCAAAACTGTAAATAATGGACATTGATACTGATAATACTGACCAAATTTCATGAACATCCGATTTGAACTGTAGGAGGGGAAGCATTTTGCAATTTTTTCCCAAAATGGCCAAATCGACCCCTAGATGACTTTTGACTTCAAATTCCTGACCACCCTGTGTGTACCTTGGTCATGATAATAAGGACAACTCATCATGATCACCTAATTCAATCTATGGGAGAAGAAGCATTTTGACAGTTTGACCCAAAAAATGACCTTTTTGGCCAAAATGACTCTAGATGACCTTTGACCCTAAAATTCCTGAACATCCGTATGTACCATTGGTCACCGTAATACTGACAAAGTTTCATGAATATCCAATTTGAACTGTAGAAAGGATTTTCCCGAATTTTTCGCGATATGGCCAAAATTGACCCCTAGGATGAACTTTTTTGACTTCAAATTCCTGAACACCCCATATGTACCATGATAATAATGACCAACTATCATGATCACCTAATTCAATCTATGGGAGAAGAAGCATTTTGACTGTTTGACCCCCAAAATGACCTTTTGGTCAAAATGGACCCCTAGATACCTTTGACCTCATCTTCTAAACATTCCCTATTTACTATTGTCACTGATAACACTGACAGAGTGTGTCATGAACCCCCAAATTGCACTGTAGAAGCATTTTGCAGCTTTTTGCAAAATGGCCGAAATTGACCTTTGACCTCAACTCATGAACACTCCAGATGCCCCTTCACAGTGATCCATGTGACCAGTTTCATCATGATCGACCACACACTGCAGGAGGAGTAGCAATTTGAATAATTGTTGACAGACAGATACAGGTAGATGGATGGATGGATGGATGGACGATGGATGGATGGATGGGTGGGTGGGTGGGTTGGTGGATGGAGGGATGAATGACGACCTACGGACAGACGGACAGACAGACAGACAGACGCAGACAGACTACAGACAGACAGATGACAGATAATAGATAGATAGATAGATAGATAATAGATAGATAGATAGATCGATAGATAGATAGATAATAGATAGATAGATAGATAGATAGATTTGGTATTACAGTAGCATTTATTTTGACTGAAACAGCTACTAACCCATGTGAACAATTTCAAATTTCATGGGAAATAATCATGTGTACCAAAGGAGGTAAGTGCTGCGAAAATGTGACTAAAATTGCCTCAATTATGCAAATAATATGATACTCAACTTCCATTGACTTAATACCTCAGGATCAGTAGTGAGACCCACACTTAATCGTTTCAGGGAATCCAACAAACTCGAAAACATTGCATGAATGATGCAAATTATACACACTGAATAACACCTGTGACTCGAGTCAATGAAAAAAAAAGAAATTGAGGACTAAGGTAGAACAATACCCATCAAGCTTCAAAAAAGAAATCCAACAACTTGACATTTTGAAACTTGGAATAAACTATGCCAAATAGACACACTGAATGACCTCCAGTCTGTGTTGACAATGTTGGAGAGTAAACGAGACTCAACTCATGAACTTACTACTGACTGGTAATAGGCCCAAAGACTATGTGAATGACGGGTGTTTCATTTAATAAAATATGTCCTATCTCAGTTGGACAATGATTCACCATGTATGAAGTATTGGGAGAAGGGAGTGGGGCATCATAACTCCACTGTGATATGCTATGCAATTGAGTTGACACAGGCAAATCCGACTTAATGGACACTGCAGGCTCGGATACAACAGAGATGGTATCGTGGAGAATTCATGGAAAAACTATTCTATAAGTCCAAAAACCCAATTTCAATATATGTTCCTATGTGGAGTTATTGGCCTCCCAAGTTTGGCCCATTTCACTTCAGAGACATGGGGGAGAATCCTAATTGTGCAATAACGCATGACATCACACTTGGGCAACCCAGGAAGTTATGTTAAGTATTTCATTGTTTCATTTGGTTGAATAAGTCGACATTTAACAGAAGTTCTGTTGTCTTCTCCCACCAAAGTAACCATCAACACCTACTAACCCACTACAGCAATCCTTTCCCATTGACTAAATGCTTTTCGAAGTGAGAATAATGTGTGAATTTCAATAAAAAAACAAAAATTGTTGCAGGGTTGTGCAAGTATGACATCATTCACTATTGCATAATGGGATTCTTTTCAATCTTGTGCAATACACCTTCAATGCACGAACTTCAAAGGACTGTAACTCGGTAACAGGGAGTCATATGAACTTCGGGTTTGGACTGAGCATTCTGTTTTTTTCTCCCGCTGGTAACTTAGCCATCTTCTTCATAATTCATCCTGCAGTGCCTGTAATTCTTGACATGAACAAACCAATGAACCCATCTAATTCTCAAGGTCCAACCAGTCATCTTCTATTTTTATCTATGTCACAGGTGCTAGGGCCTGACAAAACAACTTACAACGTTGACGTTATCTCACTTTTGCTTTACTAATGATTGATATGAGGATGTTAGGACTTAGTTAGATGAAACTGTCCTTCTTGTCAGTCTGAAAACAGCGTTCAGTAATATTAAGTTATCGATTTTAGGTTGCATGCAAGAAATGTATGATGACTTCTCGGAACTATTCAGTATTCACATGAGCACGCACAATCTTCCAGCATCACATTCACATACATATCTTAAAGAGCCTAACACCGGACGTAACAATTCATTACACAGTTTAGTTAAGAGATGGATTCAAAGATAATACCACCCTCTTCGACATCGTCTTTGCCTCCAGAAAAGACGGAACGTAGATTTTAGTTTGCGTAGCATCTTCCATTTGTTATATAGTGTAGTGTCCTGACTCAATTAAATGAAGGCTGCCAGATTCATAGGCAGACATCGGATTCGGAGCCCTGACGATTCGACAGGCAAGCAGTTCCCGCTGATGTTTTTCTTCACGTACGTCGGGGTCGTACGTGTTTTTGCACCGAGTCCGGCCCGTCATGGCTGCTGGCAAGTTTGGCGTATATAAGTCTGTGGTTTGAGTACCGTGTGTCGCGGTACGGTATGTAGCAGCTACGCCATGCCAGTGTGTACAGCTGTCACTGCATGACTGCTTCGCCTGACAGCCCCGAACTCGGAGAACTCGAGCCCATGAATTTCGATACAAGTTTATGAACTCAAGCAAGTGACGAGTTACAACCGGTTCCAAATGGAACCTAAAACAGAGAAAAATCTCAAGTAGAACGACTTCAGCATACCCGACGGGATTTCTCGTACGTCAAGCGAAAGAATTCTCAATCAGGTGCTGTATCTGTAACGTTTACTACGTTACTAACTTAGCCTAACGAGTAACGTTAAACATTATAACAGTAACAACTGCAGTTAATGATGGTCCCCCTTTCTGAGACAAAGTCATGTGTTCTATTTACAACACACACAGGAAATGAGTCAATGGTAGCGAGGATGTCCAAAGTAATGAAGTAAGTAAATAATACAGGGTTCTCAAGATTCCCCCGGCCAGGGCCCCCTCGGTGCCAGTCCAGCTACTCTAGTGACCCTACTGGGCTAAGGCTACTCCAGTCCTAGAACCGGTGTCCTAAAAAAAGGGACAAACATGGGACAATATATTACTGTCTAAAATGGGCACTGAACAATACATTACTGTGTAAAAAATGGGCACGGGACAACCGCCATTAGCGCGTAAACGGTGGCCCGTTAGAGCCATTTCGGTTGTGAGGCGAAATAAGTTTTAAATAAAACCGAATGCCATGATTATTGAGGCAAGTCTGCCTAAATCCAATTCTCCATTATTTATTTGATCCAATCAAATATATTCACAAATGTACAAAAAAATACATGCAAAAGATCCGGACAAGCAAATGAAACCCAATCCCTATTAATGCTGGCTACTGCTGTACCAGTATTTATGTCAATGCGCATAACATAATTGATCTTTCAGAGTTTTCATCGACAGCCCAGTCCTGACGCAGCTAGGCCTAGCTGACATATAAATTAATTATGAAGAATATTGCACCTCACTATCCTGTCAACCTTTCTGCGTACATGAGCTGCCTAACACAAACTCAATTTTCCCCGCGCTCATTTCACACACTAGATGTAATTGTCCCGCGTTGTCCTTGTTTTAGTGACACCCCTACTCCCTAGAACGCCACTTGAACTAAAGGTCATGGTCAGTTAACATTTCGCCAAGATATAGCACAGTGAAAATAGGACACCAAAACCCCCCACCCCAAATTTTGTGGTTCTACCATGTGCCTACTTTTTTAATTATAATATTTTGAGAGGCGGTAAGCCTATAATATCTTAACTGCTAAAGGATGTGGCTAGCTCGGCAGTGGTGTTGAAGTTGATGTTGGCATCTGGGAGAAGGTTTGGCGAACCTGGAATGTATTTGTTGGACGGGGGGGGTGGACCTGGAGTCGGATGCCTGACCTTGTACCTGTAGATTCCACCTCTTGAAACTCACTAGTGATATAACTGGAGGGCTTCCACTATAGCTAGGTTCTTGACGAGAGAGTTGTGATTAACAGACTCGGGGTATTGCTTTTAGAGGTTTTCTGAAGGCATAAGAAGAGGTAGCACTAAGGGTGGCTCCGGAGAGATTCCATTTTCAGCTCAACCAGCTATGGCTGGTTGAGCTAATATTGGAATCTGCATGTCCTCTCTATCTAGCTATCTAATCTATTTATTATCTAGCCACAGTGTCCCAAAATTGCCTTTTTGGCTCCCAACATTCATTCTTCTGCGATGGATGTCGACCAAACTTGACCAATGTTCATTGACCCATGGGCCATGTTTTGACTTGTGACGTCAAGGTCAAAGCATTAAAGGGGCAATATATAGCCATCTGTGTAAAATTTCAAAATTATCGCCTACAATTTTTGTGGCACAGTGTGCATTATTTTGTCATTATGATGGTCTAACGTATCCAGCCGTACCTTCGGGGGTTTTCAGGAATTTTTTGGTCCCAGGTCCCACCTGGGCCCAAGGGCCCATTTTTATGAAATTTCACACAATAGTACTTGGAATGCAAATCTCCTCCACACATTCATTTGATGTTTCTTGCTAAGTTATATGTATTGGTCCTAGGGTAGAGGGTCACGGGGGTGTTCAGGGGACTTTTGGCTCACGACCAGACCCACTTTGGGCCCTAGGGCCGATTATATGAAATAACTGTAGACCTTGATCTCCTAAAATTTTGTTGCACATGTCTGATGTTTCAGTCGTGACTGGTGGTCTATTAGCCATATCTTTAGGGTGCCAGGTATTAAGGTCTCAAGGCCCAGTGTGGGCCCTGGTCCCCATCATTTGGAAGTGCGCAAAATGCAAAGTTTAGTGAACAGTCTGACATTCAGTCATAATGTGGTTCTGCAGCTGTACCTTAGGGGGTGTTCAGGAAATTTGAGTCCAAGGGCCACTTGGGCACGTCGGCCTGTTCATGAAATGTCACACAATGGTTCTTGAAATGCATCTCTTCCCAAAAGCTTCAATTGTTTTTCTTTAACGTTACATGTTATGGTCCTTGGGTAGAGGGCCATTGGGGTTGTGTTTGGGAATTTAGCCAGGGCCAGTTGGGGGCCCCAGGCCCAATATATGAACTACTGCAAAATTTGGATCTCCTACAAATTTGTTTCAGGAATTTTCATCCGAGGTCCATGCACTTGGGCAGAGGGTCCATTCAGAAAACTTCACACAATGGTACTTTAATTGCAACTCCTCCCACAAGTTTTCAATTGATTTTTACTTGTAATGCTCCGTGGGTTGTGGTCCATTGGGGTCGTTTGCAAACCTCTGCCCGGGCCCAGTGTGGGAACTATGGCCCATAATGTGAAATCATGCTAAATGCTTCTTACAAGTTTGGTGCTGATGTTCAGTCAATATGAACAGTCAACCAGCTGTACCTTCAAGGTGTTCTGGAATTTTGGTCTCAAGGTCAGTGTGGGCCCAGGGCCCATCTGGCAGTCACGCAAAGCTTCTCATCCTACCAATTTTAGTGCATATGTTTAGATGGTCGATCAAATGATGAATAGCCCCAACTACAGAATTTTCTGGTCAAAAGTTGTTTTAAAGGGGCATAATGAAATATCATGTGAAAAAACTGTGAAAATCTGCAAAGCTTTTTCGTCTACAGCTTGAGTTGGCGTACAATGGAACTCTGTCAGTGTTATCACAGTATGGTAAGATGGTTCATGGATTCCAAGTCCAAAGTCATTAAAGGCTATTTTAAAATGTCATAATTTGCGCACCCAAATAGTGCATATTTTTCGTAAATTATAAAATAAAATTGATGTTGAAAGTTTATTGTCTGCAGCATTTTATTACAACTAAAATAGGCCAGTTGTGATAAGTGAAGGACAGTTGTGGCCAGGGTGAATTAAATTTACACTGCAGTTGCCTGTCACTGGCACCCAATTTATAAACTTATTTGATTTTGTCATGCATGTCACACTTTCATTACACATATTGGATATATGAACTCTTGACTTGTAATCCATTCCCTTAAATCCCCCATTCAGCCCAACTACTTGTATCCATTTTAGCTTAGTGGGTCACCCTTCTCTGGTCATCCATTGCCTATTAACTTCTAGAGCAGAGATGACCTTCTGTTTACTCTGTGTACACAAATAGCTGCCATTGTCTTATTTTCTTGGAATGGGAAAGTTGGTGAGAGGGACAACCTTGGACTGCTCATAAAATTATCATCACTTGTGAGCCAGGGTTAATTATATCCCCACGACACTGGAAGTGTCCAGGGATATTATGGTTTTGGGTGTGTAGCCGCCATCCCAGGATCCGCCGGAAACTTTAGGCATTAGCGCAATAAAACTCTTTAAACGCTTTTATATCCGATTGATCTGAAACTTGGTACACATGTCCGCCCCATGAAATCTTCGGATGGAGTTCGAAGTAGGGCAATCGCTGCAATGCTGGGGGCCGCTAATTTGCATAATTTACGCGAAATTCTCCAGTTAGTCGGATTTGAACAAAACTTGGTGGGTAAGGACTAAAGTTGATCCCGTAAAATCTGGAGGTCATTTCAAAGTCATCGAAGGTCACATTTGCGAAATTTATGCGATTTTCCAAATTTTGTCAGATTTGAACAAAATTGGTGGATGGGGGCTACATTTGTTCCTCACAATTTAGAAGTCATTTCAAAACCATCGTGGGTCAAATTTGCATAATTCTTGTGCCTATTAACTTCCATGGATTACAACAAAACTTGGTGGATGAAGTTTATCTTGGTTTCTGACCAAAATGTGGGGTGTTAGATACTTCTTCCCAATGATTGCTCAAAAGCGGGATATACACGTAGGCGGTTTACCTGCCTACACATGTCTAGTTTTCACATGACCATATGGCCTCAGAAAACTTACCACACTGATGCAATTTGTTACCCATGCATGCATCCATATGCATATACTACAACTGTACAAATCACAACACAAATCAACTTTTCGTTATAGTCATGGTCACAATCACAAACAAACTCTTCAACTCAAAATTAGGCCATGCCCTAATAGGTAGCCTATGGCCTAAGTCATGTTTGGTGATCGAAAATTGGGGAAATTTCTTAAGAGTTCTAATGAATCTATATTGAGGCTTTTTCGCAATTTAATATTTCATAGTGAGGCTTAAATCTTACATTCCGCCATGTTTTGTGTAAGTACTCACTTGTAATCAGCTCACATTCAAGGAAAATAATTCTCTCGTCCATGCGTAACTGCGATTTGTTTCATTTTACGTTGCTACAGTGACATTCAATTGGGAACTTGATGTCCGGGACTTTGCAGGTATACTCTACTCCAAACCTGATGCGCTCACACAGCCTAATGTTACACTTACTTTGTAACTGACTTAGCTAGGCCACTGTCTACAGTTTCGGAACCAACGGTCCCCAAAATACTCCGAACAGGGGCAAGATTTGAGTAGCAAACATGGAGGAGCTGGGGTAATGATTTCATGACCAAAATGTTGGGGGAGGGGGAAATTTCTTCATGCCCAATTCCAAATTTAAAAAAATAAATATTTGGATTTGCTTTATTCTTACAGGGCAGCTCAAGATCTGATACGAAGTTTGAAAATGTGATGAGACAGAAGCAGTCCCATAGGTGGTCTTCGATAAAGAGGTCATCGAAATGATAAACAAGTAGTTTTCCTTATGTATATTGATACCATATTTATAGTTACATTGCGACTCGAGTCATATTTACCAGACCCCGCCCCCATTCTGCTATAGTAGTCCACCCACCTTTTCTAACTCATTAGCAGTGGGCTTAGCCCATTGCTATTGAGGTGCTTCTGGACTTTGGCAAAAAAAACCGTGAGTCATGGACTGAGAACCTCCCCCTCTGGCTGTCTAGTCTGAATCATATTAACTGTCCAAATCAAAGTAGTCTCTCTGGCGACCTAGGTTGAATGTCATTCAAAGGTCAACAAGACGGCAAAACTGGAGCAGGCCAGGGCCCATGTCATGTGAGGAACAGCAACCTGCCTGCGTAAGTGTGTTTCCAAAGATTCCCAGAATGAGGAGAAGAAGCGTGGTATCTAGCATTGTAGGACTGGTGAGCTGCCTACCTTTGGGCTGAGGGACTGCAAAGATTCTGAAAATACTACTAACAAATCATGGATTATTTTCGCACTAAATTACAAGTGTTGAGTCCGATTCTCTCAATCCGAGTCCGAGTCATCATTATCCGAGTCCGTGTCCGAATCCGAGTCATCATTATCCGAGTCCGTGTCCGAATCCGAGTCCTCGAGTCCCCATGCAAATTTGACCTGTACTATTTCACAAACTAAGGCATAACAACCGCTGTATGCTTAATTGCTACCAGGTAATGTTTTGAATGCAGCGCTACTATAAATAACAATGTACTGACATAAAAAAGAGAGGAGAGGTGCCAAATATCAGATTCAGAGGTCTAATGATTTTGATAGCCGAGATGCAAAGGGCAATAATGACTATACTCCGGGTGCAACACAAATGGAAGTGGTCGTTGGTAGGCATGGTGGGTGCATACAGGCACATTCCAATAAAACTTTTTTTTTATTATAAATTTGAAAATTAATTTGTAAAATGTTGATTGCCGTGCATTATTTATTGAAAATAATAGAGAATGAAATCGCTCTCTTCCACATTCATCTCCTCTTTCCATGGAATCTTTCTTCCTCATTGAACCCATCCTCCTCTCCCTGTGAATCATTATTTTAATTCACATACATTTTCTACTGCCACATGAATAAAATGAGCTGGTGCATCGGCATATCGATCAGTATATCAAAGTGTTACTCTGCAAATGTTCGGACAGGCGAAAAAGGAATTGCACCTAAATAAATCACAGAGAATTATACTCCTGCCTGCCGGTATCTTCCCCAATGATCTATTCACTACATGGAAAAGTGAAGTATCCACTGCCAGTTACGATATCAAATTATGAAAAGCACATGGTTGAAGAATCGTAACATACATAGACAGGTGAAATGGAAGCTATAGGCTATGAATCTTCCCCAAGACAGATCGTAATTCGACGAGATTGAGTATTCCCAGGTTCGTTAATGTTCGTGTTAGGTAACCATTAATAAAATTCAACGTTCGTTAGTAGGTATCAGATTGATTCGATTTGTTCACAAAAGAATATGGATATATTTGTCCATGTTGATTTAACAGTTCCTAGTATTGGACTAGTAAACTTTTTGGCACAATGTATAGCTCTTCGCTCGCATGTATTTGTTATCTCATAATTGATCACATGTGACCGTAAAACTTGCGAGTGTGTGAAAATGATTGTAATTTCCCACCTGAATAGACTCGATCGGACAGTCGGAAGTATATGGGAAAAGCTTAGGCTACTTTTTGGCAAATCGTTGTGCGTTTTATTTTGGTTTCTTGTACGATCGTAAAACCAAGTTCTGTATTTGAAAAAAGCAGAGGACTCTGACCAGACTCGGACCGGTCCCTGAGTCCTTAAGTTCATCTGAGTCCGCGTCATGAACTTCGAGTCCGAGTCCTTGAAAATCGCGACTCGAGTCCTCCAGCCCTGCTAAATTAACATCAAGTGGTATTGTGTCTGTTTGCCGTCACCAAATGAAAAAAGGAAATATAGTCACTATCACTGGTCTGAACAATTGATACTCGCAATGCTTCTCACATGATTGAGAGAAATGAACAGTTCTTGTTTTCTAATCATTCAAGTTGAAAGAATCCACCTGAGAAACTGATTTTCTTGAACCCTGTCGACTTTGGAAGGAAGGCTGAGGAGCTACTGTGGTGGAAGGTGTTCTAACAGTGTCTCAGTGCAGTGAAAAAAAATAAAAAGGTAGTTTCCTTCCTGGCTTCACAAGATTTCTTGCTTGCCCGAACGAAGTGCAGGAGGAGAATTAGTGATCAATTTGTTGTGCTGTAAATGTTGTCGTCTGCTTTCGACTTGAGTAATTTGAAAGAGTAGAGGTCATTGAAGATCATTGAAGTGTATTGGATTTTCATGAACCTTGGTAGATGTGGTCCGTCTATTTGGTCTGTGAGAAGGAATCGCTGGAGTTCAAATCATCTGACTCACTTGTATAACTAAGGCTGGTTTATCTATCTTGGGTTTCAACAAAATGAGATCAATTAATATTATTATTAACACTAGATAACATAGTGCTTGCTTGTACAAGCTAACGTGAATGCAGTGGCACATTACAGTACATGGATATGAAAACGGCATTGAATGGTGATAGAAACAAGAACCACTCAACGTACTGAAGGAATAGGTTCCCGGTACTTCACTACTAGGATAGGATAGGCATTTTTTCGTCAGATATCATAAAAATATGATATGATGAAATTTTGTGTGAATTGAGCCATATAGAACAGAATAAATATATAATGATAATAATATTAAATGCTTCATATAGGCCTTGACATAACAAGTATCTCAAAGCTCTTTTCAAAGACAATCCCGAATGCATGAAGCATTTATAAGGAGTTGAATATAAAATAGAAGGAACAATCTAACATGCTACAGGTAATCCTCAGAAAAGCCCTACTAGAGAAAAGATGAGACTTTATCTTGGACTTGAACCTAGAGATAAATTATGATGTTCCTTGGTACAGTGGCAGACATGGATATATGGTGCGAATGTCTGCGAAGAACAATCTCTGTTGGATTTTGTATGACTAAGCCGAACAACAGAAGATCTTTAGCTACAGAGACATGTGGAGGGTTAATGGGGTAGTAAGCTATCTTTGTTGCAAGATGAGAAGACAGTGATAGGGGCATGGAAAACAATAAGGAGAACTTTATTAAGCAAAACCTTATGCTCAACAGAAGGTCAGTGATGTGGGGAAGAGCAAGCCAAATACTAGAGGATTTGGGGTGGGTTACTACAGATTGCAGCAGCAGCATTCTGAACATGCTGAAGTTTATATGAGCTGGGCAGATGGGAGTCCAGAGAGCAACAAGTTGCAGTAATCGATGTTGGAAGTGACCAAAGCATGGACAAGTTGGTTAATTATTCCAGTAGTTTAGCTGTTGTTCCAGTCATTGTGCACTGCTGGAATAGATCAATAGCGTTTCCCAGATGGTGATCTTTCAAACGGGAGGGGGGGGGGGGGGGGGTTACCTGAATGGTTGTGGTCTCTGTCTATGCCCTGAACTCTGCTTGCCTCAGACTTTGTTAAGTACATGGTATCCAGAGAGAGAAGATCTCATCTGACAACTTTGGTGGCCGTTTCTACAGTTTTGGCTTGTGACACGATAACTTGGCCCCACCTGGTTGGATTGAGCTCATACAGGTATGTGGGTTCGCCATATTGGCCCCTGTTGTTTTGGGGTCAATTTTGAGGCAATCAAAATTCACATCAATGAAGGAACCACTGAGCCTTATGGCTTCTAGTTTTAATCATGCAGGAGGAGGCTTGAACAAGTGCGTGGTCGAATATCATAAGTGAAATAGATTGAGGATTACTTGATGTTGTAAAATATGTTTGTCCCATGATAATTTTGTAGACAGGTTGTGAGTTCATTTTCAACCTAGGAATTTTACTATTTTACTTTGATTACAGTTTTTAAAAAGAATGACATAATTTCCTTGTTTGGTTGTACACTGATCAGCAGGATTTACTCTCAGCATATGATGCTATAATTTCCCTCGTTATCTCCCCTTTTTTTCAAGCACCTGCGAGCAGGGTCCAACTTTGAGTGTGCATACCGGACCCATCTGATGGCAGCCCAGGGATTCTATCACCACCTTCTGCTTCGAATCCAGAAAGAGTTTAACCTGAACATGAGCTGTGCAGTCGACTTGTCTACTCCCCCAACCGAGACTGGGGTGATGGTAAGGCTGCAGGCGCGTACCGAGAGATTTGTCTTGGGGGGGGGGGGTTGAGAATGGAACCCAAGGGAAGTGCGGCCTCACCCTCCCTATTGGCAAATAAGTTTTTATGGGCCCCTAGACAACTGCTGCTGCAATATTTGCTAAATAACAGCTTTAAAACCTCTACTGAACTGTCAAAAACAAAATCAGTTTTGTGTTGAAAATTGATTGATCACTTGGGTCATGGGGGGTTCTGACCCCCCTCCCCCTGTGGGTACGCCACTGTAAGGCTGCATTCATGTATGTAGAATACTTTCTACTTGATATTTTGAGAGGCTTGGTTCAACTGTTCTAGGTCGTTGTTAATATTTCAGCGTACCAGGATGTTTGCGCTGCTCAGTCACTTGAGGTAAACTGTTACTGTGGTTGATGTTTCTATATAATGCTTCAACCATTGTATTCCCTATTTTGAGAATTCCTCAAATGATTTTGTTTGGGGAGATGCTGGAATGCTGTTAGCATGTTACACGATACAGTAAAGTGATAGTAATGTGATAAAAATCAAAGAAATTTATTGTTGATGCACTCCAACAGCAACAAGAAAGCATCAATTAAGAGTCGGTAGACATGTAGGCTGAAACAATGGAGATGAAGAGCCCTATTGTTTTCCAGACCAGTTCAAGGTCCGGGGAGGTGAAAAACGAAAATGTGTGTGAGCACGATGTCATCAGATTATGAGCATCAATCAACTTGAGACTGACCTTCTCAATTTGAAGGCAAGTGGAATGTCATTCTGGGGTGAGAGAGATCAAAACTTGTTAACACGATGTAGAGTGCCACGGTCAATCAGCTCCATATTAGATGCGTTGTTTGCAGAAAGAATAGAAGAATAGAACAGAAGTATTATTCCAAGTGTAGGTTCAAGGTTTGTTCAAGGTGTTGCGAGCATTAGCGTTGTTTCAAAATGGCAAAGAAGAGCTACACATCTTCGTGTTCTTCTTATTTCCATGTAGAGGAAGTTCTCCACCCAGAAAGCAACAACCCTAAAGCAGTCCAGTGGGCTGAGAAAGCCTGCCACCGCTCCTCATTTACCTGGGGGACCTTGTAAGTACATGCATCGTTCTCATTGACAGTCGGTGGTCAGCCTAAAGATTGATTTAGCCTTATGGTAACATCCAGCTTTGATCTGGAGCATGTAAAAGGAAGCCATATAAAGAGGCTTCAAAGAATCCTGGCCGTATTGATCGTGGATGAGCAGTGGAGATAACTTGCTTTCTCCTCTCGACTAGTGTCCTAGTGATATCGGGCAATGGTGTAACCAATGCCCCAACCTTCCAGGACTGCCCTTTTGAG
Source organism: Sclerodactyla briareus (assembly GCA_026419785.1). Lineage (NCBI taxonomy): Eukaryota > Metazoa > Echinodermata > Holothuroidea > Dendrochirotida > Sclerodactylidae > Sclerodactyla > Sclerodactyla briareus. Next base: position 579,808 of record JAODTK010004888.1, on the reverse strand, counting down.
TCCTTTCGCCAAGAGGTGTTCGGTGGCACTCCAGGATCCGCCACTTGTCTGGAACCTGCGGAGTGGAAGTTCACAAGTTTTCAAAACTTGACTGCTCACAGCCGACCGATGAGACAAGAGATAGAACTGATCTCTATAAACACCCAACACTGCCTAAACATACCATATGACAGCGCACAATACCAGCTACTCACAACTTTTGTTTCCATCAAGGTGAAACCTGAGCCTACTAAGCCCACTCAATCCTTGGTCCATAAATCCATTGCCAAAATTATGGTATAACATAAGTAATAGAGTTGATGTAATGTTATTCCTGTACTGTAAGTCTCAAACAAAAATTTATTCAGAAATTAATTGATTCAAACACTTATTAGGAAGTCCCTAAGTGACAACTTGTAAATATTCAGGTGATGCTTAGGGAATGATGAACAGATACGAGGGCCTTTGTTGCAGAATTAAAACCCGGATGACGTCATAATAGGAGGAAAGAAAAAGGTGCAGCCAAGGGCTTTTCCCGACTGTTATGACGTCACACCGGTTTTACTTTGAAAACAAAGGCCCGAGTATCTGTTTTCTTACTCCCATTCATAAAATACCCAATCACTTTACTTATTGTTTCTCACGAAAAGTGTGATAATAATGCCTAAATTGACAGCAAAACGTTTCAAGGAGTGTTCGAGCAAGCTACACACACACGTGCAACTTGTACATCGCGTATCATGTTTGCGACAGCTAAAACCGCACCAAATGCTTGCACGCATTTGACTTTGAGCACGTTTGCGTAAACGCAAGGCATTTCGTGTCGCACACTCATCCTTAATTGGTCAGCCGGTGTTTAGTATCAGAATTATAACCGGTTATAATTCACTTTTAACACGCTAATTCTACATACATTAGGTCACGTGGTATTCATGAATGCTGGCTATGATAGGACCAAGTCAACCTTCATATTCACTTTTTCAACTTGGCTTTCTCTGATCATATTCAGGCTTCTGTTCAGTGCAGTTGAGTATTTGTATATTGCTGATGCTATACAAATTGTCCTACTAAACTACACTATAGAATGGCTCTATGGCTCGATGACTCAGCCTTTAAATCTGAAATTCAATCTTCATTTTCTACATCCACAGCTCGGTATCAAAAGGACCTTGATGGGTTGCATGTCCATTTCATGGCTGAGAGGTATTACCACCAAGCACTGGCCCTGAACCCAGAGTTGGGAATGCCCCACAACCAGCTAGGTACTCTAGCAGGCAATACTCATGAGGGGGTGGATGCAGCATATCATTACATGAGATGGTGAGTGATTGATCAGGGATCCCATAGATATCTATTTCACTTACTAAACTTATTCCATATTGCACTTTGCTTCCTACCCCCCACGCCATCGAACATCTGGCAATCTTTTACAGTAGTCTGGGCTGGCAACCCTATCGTCCTTATTTTGCCAGTTGAACGTTTAGGTTCATGAGCATCTTGGCTAAGAATTTCATGGCTGAGAGGTACTACCAAGCACTGGCCCTGAACCCAGAGTTGGGAATGCCCCACAACCAGCTAGGTACTCTAGCAGGCAATACTCATGAGGGGGTGGATGCTGCATATCATTACATGAGGTGGTGAGTAATCAATCAGTTAGGCTGGGATTCCATAGATGTCAATGTGGTGTGCAGTATGTATGTGAAAATCACAATTTTGCGAGGTAGGTTTGTTTGGAAAGATATAATCAGACTGTAGAATAATAAAGAAGGGCCATAAATATCCAGCAACTCCTGAATAAGGATGTTGAATTGTATCATTAGGAAGATAATCCAGAATCAATTTGCCGTAATATAGCATCATGGTCGCATCCATAGACCTTATCGCAAATACTGTTGCGCACTGCATTATGGGAAGGATGTGTTATTCTTACCAGTACAATCTGTTGCTCGAGTAACACGGACCTTAGTTGTGTGAACATGTCACCTCGATGTGTTATCAGTAGTGTGTGCCTAACTTTCCAATAGAGTTGCTCAAAAGTGCCCTCTATCTATTTGTGATATGGTCTACACACATGGTCATTCAGGTCTTTCATGCGTACTCAGTGTCCCTTACATTTTATTTGGATAATTTTCGCTGTTACGGAACTTGTCCCGCCCTATCTCTGCAAACCAACTGTAGCTCATTTGAGCACATTCAATGTTCGTACTCGCATTCCAGCCTTGGGCTAGGATTCCAGATGCGGATGTGGTATGCGGATGAATGGAAATCATAATTTTGGGGAGAGAGGTTGGTTTTCCGGGAGTTAAGCTGTATAATAATGTGAACTAGAGGGCTATAAATATCTAGCGACTCATGAAGAAGGATGTTAAATTGCTTATTAGGAAGGTATTCCGTAGAATCAATTAATGCCACATCCATACACATGGTCATTTTGCCTACTCAGTGTTCTTTCCTTTTTATAAGGATGATTCTGTTGTCATTTTGATGTTACGGAACCTGTCCCTAACTCTGCAAACCAACTGCAACTCATTTGGGCATGTTTCATGTTCGTACTGGCATGAATCTGCCATTTCCGCATCTATAAATCCTAGCCTTAAACTTCATGTACCCATCCGGAGGATTTTGATAGACTGGGTGTCCATAACACGCATTGTCATGAGGCAGGGGCTTTAAATCCAGGGTAGAGGGAATTCCTCATAAACAACTAGACACTTCTTTAGCAGCGAACACTTGTATATCATAGTTACTAACCCGTATCTGAATAGATTGTTTGTGTACAAGCCATTCTGGCATCAGGCACTGACTTCGATTAATTCCACATAGTTGGAAATGCCAAACAACCAGCTTGCAACCCTAGCAGGGAACACTCATGAGCATGGATGTTGCCTGGCAAATACCCTATTCTTTCACATTAGAGCTCATGCCCCTAATGAAAACACACCTCACTGTCCGTTCTGTATTAGGAACAACGTTGTGGTTTTTATGTCCTGATAGACGCACAGTGAAAATCGGACCAAAGTTCTAAAAGACTTTTGTTGGCCACCCCCTCCTTCTCTATGAGTCGGCTGGAAGACTCGATATATAATATGCATCATCCTCTTCCCATTCAGCTGGCTGTACGATGTCCCATTTGAAGGTTGCAATAGCGAACCTGGAGAAGTCACTGGAGAAGAATTCTAAGAGGTTCAAGGAAATCTCTTCAGCAAAGACTGATCTACCTCCAGAATTTCTGAGGTGAGCATTCCTGATTATCATCTGCAGTTAGTCTTTACATGTATTAAAACTCTGGTTAAGTGGGACGAGTAGTGGTGAGTAGGTTTTGTACAACACAAACAGTCTGATAGATTTTATTTGATTTGATTGCTAGGGTCAGGAAGCCCAATTTGACTCATCAAGGACCCTAACGGGGAATTTTTGATCGTGGATGAGCAGCGGCGACAACTCGCCTTCTCTTCTCGACTAGTGCTAAGATGATATCGAGGCAGGAGTGACACCAATCCCTGCTCCGGGGACCTCAATTTTACGTCCCAATCCGACGGTCGATCAGTGAATTCCAGGATCTTGACCAGATTCTCAGAACCTGGAGGAGCGGAAGATGTTCAACGAGACGTCACAGCCGAACGACGAGACCTTAGTGACAAGTGCCCGAAACAATCCATGAAATTTTACCAAGCTCATGCTAACAAGCAGGAACAGGAACCTACGATCAGGAACAACACTCGTCAAAATGACACGTACAGCCACTTACCGGGACCTTTGCATGCAAGGGACATTGATACCACACTTTACTATTATTACGCTCGCGATCTCGTCCTCGATATGTCGAGCAATGTAATTGGATATTAGAGGACAAACACAGGATGAATTATATAGAGGCTCACATATTAGCTTTATAACAAAAAAGTGCGTAAGTCCAAACCTGAAGTTCTTACGACTTTCCGTTATGGACTTACATCCTCTGAAGTCTTGCAATGTATATGCCACCAAGATCGGAAAAGCATCACATCATCAATATAACTATGTCATACTTGCCAACAACCCTGCAAACAATCTTTGTTTTCTCTTGTAAATTCACGCATTATATTCACTTTGAAGAGCATTTAGTCTATGTCAGAGGTTTGCTATAGTGGTTGGAGGGTGGCCCCCCCCCATGGTTACTTTGGTGAGGGAAAGACAACCAAACTCCGGGCAAATGGTGACTTATTTAACAGAACGAAACATTGAAATACATAACATTACTTCCTGGGTTGTCCAATTGTGCTTCAATGCATTTTGCAACATTGTATTCTCTCCGATTCCTCTGCATATTGGACCAAACTTTGAGGGCCAATAACTCCACATAAAAAATTGTATTGACAATGGGTTTGGACCTATGGAATAGTTTTCCTTCTCCCACGATACCACCTCTGTTGTATCTAAGTCTGCAGTGTCCTTTAATCTTTGTCTCTCATCCATTTTGGTCTCCCCGCCTGAACTTAACGATTCTTTGACGTGTGTCATGAGTACCCAGATTTTTTCCGGAACCCACCAGAGTATTTTGATGAAAAGTGCAAGTCAAGAATTAGTATGCTAATTGGGCCATTTTATGTATTCCATTGTTCATGCTTGTTAGCAAGAGTACAGACAAACGATAGGAGCATGGTGATGTGGTTTGGATATTAGATAGATGAATGGTTAGAATTCTCGTCCTGAAATGTTTTGATTGGGTGGTCAATTTGCATATTTATAATTCATATTTTTAGGTTTGTATTTCATAGACTCTATACCTGCGTGTGGTCCTACCCATTAGCCCTGATCAATTTTAAACATAAATTCAAGGTAACTGGAGGTCATCAGTGTGTCTAGTTTGCATAATTTCTGCAAATTTGTTAGGTTTCTGTGACACTTGAAGAACGTGATCTGCTTTGCCGCCATGGTTCTGGTCATTAGGAATGTGGTTTGTGTGGTCATTCAAGGTCCAATTTGCATAATTTCTCAACAAATTTTTAAGCAGTTGGATTTTCATGTTACTCAGTGGATGTAGTCCACCTTTCCTTCGGAGTTTTCAAAGTTTCCAAAGGGAAAGGGTCCCTTTGGAGATCCAAACAATTGGTCTAACCGTCCATAATTTATTAGGCTACATATTCCACACCCCCATCTGCTGTAATCGTCCTGAAAAATAATGCAGGAAAGCATCTTTCTTTGAATTCGACTATCAGGATAGTTTAAAAGTCGTTCACAAAATTATTTAAGCCATGGACATTCTATTAGACAGGGACTCCTTTGTTTACAGGCCGGAGAGAAATCAAGCATTCCTGATCGGGCTTGTAATGATCGAGAAGTGCAGCCAAGCATGGACATCAACCAGCAGGAAAATGGGGAGGAAAACTCTGCCAGTCAAACTCCATGACTTTGATGGTGTATGACGATGGGCCACCCGACCCCGCCGCGGGGAGGGGGTGGGGGCCTGGTGATGAGGAAGGAGGGAGACGAGGCCACACACCCTTCGTCTGGTTGATGTCATATCAGGATATTCATGCTGTTCTGATGACGAGCACGAGGCAGGAAGAAAGTAGTCGCCTAGGTCAGGCATGAGCAACTAAAGACACAGGACGAGGGGGGAGTGCAGGGGACAGTGCATTCACGGTTATTAGCAAATTGTCAATTGCATGACGCACCCCATCTAGGGTGAGTCTACTGTGAGTCATTGCAATTAGGCGATTCAACAAACCTGTACAAAGGACCCACCCCTCAGCACTTTTGTTGACTTGACAACATGAAAAGGACACCCCCCAAATTCCCAAGCCCCGGCCTATGTACAATTCGAAATGATGACTCACTCCTCAGTCACTTCAGTGACTGACAACATCGGACAATGACCCCAATGTGCGTCACCTTGCCATTGGACAAGACCCTACATGGCTCACATTATCCAGAGTAGTGGGGGTGCTGCAATTGACAAGGCATTATATAATGTCTGGTTGGTTGCAGGTCTACCTTAGTCTGTACTACCTCTTTAGACCTCATCTACTGGACTTACAAACTGAATTTCTGACGCTCAGCGACCAACTTTTTGCACCAGGCCTAACCTCCCCCAATCCTGCCCACCGATAGAAATTGAATCTTACAAAGTGGAATCCATTGGCACAGGGCATCTGTTGACTATGAAATAAAATTGGAATGCACCCTCATTTTCACAGGACTCATTAGAATCTTCAAAATTTACTTGACCCCAATAGGCATTACGCATATTGGCTTTCTCAGACAAAACTGTATTACCAGTGCATGAAATAATCAAAACTAAACTATCTTAGCACGCCACCCTTACTAGTTTTCTCATGAGATAACTAATACACATTTTATATTGTAATAATCAAAGGCAAATGGACGTATGGAATAAGGGGAGCCATTACATTCATAAGTGTTATCTCTAGACTTTGAAATTGATCACGATAGAATTTGAACTTGCTAATAAATGTTCGTTTTTCCATGTCAGGTTCGAAGAAGACCACAATGGCAGTGGTGTGTACCCTAGCCCTGTTTTCACAGTTGCTGGGTCACATGATAGCAGGCTGGAAGCAGAGATTGACCAAATACTGAATCCAAAGTCAACCCAAGGAGCCTACTTCACCAACAACAGTGACTGGTGAGTGGACTCTTTTAGGGAGTATATTCATTAAATGACTATTCAATAATATATTAAGGTGGAGGTTTTTTTTCAACACCCTTGACCAGAGTTTAGGAGGTAGTCATTTGATGGGCATAGTGCCAACATTAATTTTTTATCAGAAAAGTATGAGTGAGATTGATGTGTTTTGTGACATCTGTCAGTCATTTCAGTGGGGGGTCTGGGGTAATTAGGGTAATATTCTTACCCAAAGGGTATTTGGGAGGGACAGGAGTCAAATGGATATCCTGCAGATTAACTGTATTCAGATCATAACATGAATTAGTGATGTCATCAGTGACTAATGGTGGGAGTTATGGGGGGGGTGAGTGTTTCAGTATTTGGAAGAAAAGTTGGGGTCACCAAGGTGTCATTTGGGTAACAATAAGGTAATTCTATATGCAATTCCTAATTGGCATTGGTGTGGTTGAGCTACAGTACAATGGTGTTCTAGGTTTCACCTTGACAAAGTCAGCGGAAATCTATGCAGTCAAGACTGTGTGTGTTATGTGTGGTGTAAAGCCTAAACTAATAATACAATAACTCAACAACCGGAAAGCTTACACTTGGTGTGTGGGTTCCCCAAATGTTTACATGATCCCATCTGATTTGGGGGTCAGAGTAAAGTTCAGCTTAATTTTTGCTAGAGGAGTCAAGTATAAAGTATATATATAATATCACAGGTCAGAGAGGTCAGAACTAATTGGAAAACCCAGTTCCTGATCCTTGCGATTCCTCTTCTTTTCAGAAAGAAGAAAGACGAGATTCCTTCCAAGCAAGGTTGTACGGGATTATACCAGCCCTGCTGACACTTCACACATCCCTCAGCCAGGGACATGAGAGTGATGTGGCAGGCCGGCTGACACAACAGCCACACTAGCCAAGACCGCGAGGTCCAGGAGAGAAGGAAGAAGGTTTAATTGACTACTCTACTTGTAGTTCAAACTGACCATGCTGATGATCTCTCTTTCTTTTCTTTCTTTCTGTGCTTCATGTCCAACTGTCGATCTGTCTGTATGTCACTGGCATGCCTGTCCATCTCTATCTCTATGGGACACAATGTTCATGACCCATGGGCCTTTGGTCAGCCCTGAATATGAATAAAAGGAAAGAGATTTAGTGGGTCACTTGGGTGTGTTGTGTCACACTTTCTTGTTAGCAGGGTTTCTCCCAAAACCGTGAGGCCGATTATGACGAAATTTTTGTGTGTAGCACCAGGGTTGGGTTGGTGTACACGATCTGTTTTATTTGGGCAGCAAAAGTCATTAATAAGTTGGGTAATTAGCTTATGTTTATGTATTTATTGTTTAGGATCGTTGGCAAGATTTACACAAGAAAACCGTATGGATGTGCTACAGTGATGTAGTTTGGCAGTAGGCCCCTGGATGACAGGTAGAGAACTGATCAGATTCTCAGTCTAAATATGCTAATTAAAAGTGTCTGATTTGCATAATTATGCAAATTTTTCGGAATTTTCAGATTTTCACGAAACTTGGGGATGTGGTCTACCATGGTGACTGAGGAAATTTAAAGGTGAAGTCGGGGTCACTGTGTCTAATTGCATAATTTTGCAATTTTTGAAAGTTTGTTGGATTTTCACAAAACTTGGTGATGTGATCCACCTTTGATCCTGATAATTTCAAAGGTACAGTTGGGGTCAGTAGAAGTCATGTGTGGTCGGCCCTAATTTGCTAATTTATTCCAATTTCCAACTTGGTAAGAATTTCGCCAAAATCAGTAGGTATGGTCCGTTAACATTTTCTGGATCTGACATGTGTTTGATGTTCCGGAATTTGAATTCCATCATATAATAGCTTCTGTAAGAATAAAGCACTGAGGAACGAGTAACCATAGCTCCTGTGACAATTTTACTGCTGTTATGAGCTCATTGTATGTGCCTAATTTGCATAATTTATTCCAATTTCCAACTTGGTAAGAATTTCGCCAAAATCAGTAGGTATGGTCCGTTAACATTTTCTGGATCTGACATGTGTTTGATGTTCATGAATTCATTGAATTCCATCATATAATAGCTTCTGTAAGAATAAAGCACTGAGGAACGAGTAACCATAGCTCCTGTGACAATTTTACTGCTGTTATAGCTGCTGGACGAAATTGGGGATGTAGGAGAAAGAGTGGGTTGGGGGGGGGGGGGAGCATGAAGAAGAAAAAAGCAATAAGGGACTTTTGTATTAAGAGTCAAACTTACTGGTCAGTTATTTAGGAATTTTTATGTGTTATATGTGAAAATATGTGATGTTTGTTTGACTCGACGATGGTCTGCATGAACTAGTTGGTGTTTGTTTATGAATAATAGAAACCACCGTCGCGTAACCATGCAATACAACCAACTTTTTGGCGATCGCCTGTTTTAACTACTCTAGTCTGATAGTCAGGTGACAGCACAACAGGTGAAAAGAGGTTAAAAACCTTGGCATCTCAATTTGGAAATTCCAATCTCTGGATAGACACTGTGAATGCTACAATTTTGCTCTTTGATGACAGGGAGATGGAAATAGGTTGGTTCACATAGAAATGGATGAGGTTATTCCAAGTATTTGCCTCAGATCCGATCTATAGTTCATGTGAGAAAATTACAATATGTATCTGATATTGATCGTTATACTGGGTCATTGGGAGCTTCCCAGTGGGTTCCTTGGTTGGTCATTGAAGGGACCTATCAAACTATCATATGACGAATTGCGAAGCCTACGGAATCAACGTGGTTCACAAGTCAGGCTTAACAATGACCAAATGTCATGATATTTGATCCTTGTTACCACACATTTGAGGAGCCTGATCAGCCATTATGTTGGAAAAATTGCTTCAGATTGAATTGGAAATTGGCAATTTTTTTTCATTGACTAGTAGATCTTATTGTTCTCAATGTACTGGTGTCAAATACCAATGAAGGGGCATGTGAAAATTGATAGTGCATCTCCTATTGTTTCAAGTTGGATTATTATGAGCTTGGTCATTACATCATTATCACCCAGTGGTAACTACAATCCCCACTGAATTGGTTGAAATGAGACTGCTCGCTAGTATTGCAGCTGGGAGAGTAGATTTGGTTGGAGGATGAACAACAAGGCCCCCCTTCTCCCCCCCTCCCCCCCCCCCCCCCCCTCTGTTTCAGTGGATGAAATGACACTGAAAATCCAACATTGAATCAGGCACAGGGATTGTAGGATTAGATTTCCAAGAATCAACCAACGTTTTTCATGGAACAGAGTTATTTTGCAGTTTGAGCTTCAGCACCATTGGTGCTCTAGTTCATGTCTTTTAAATGTGCAAATACAAAGCACCTCCATTCATAACTTTTGCATATTCAAGTTTAACATATTTTCTAATGATAACCCATGTTCAACCCTTTCAGCGCTATAGGCGGTGCATCAAAGTCGCATATTCCTCTGCAACACATTAAAATCTTTCTAAACAGTATATAACATGACAGGGGATTTCATTTGAGAATTCTGTGTGAAAAGTTCATGTAATAGTGACAATCCAATAATCCTTCGTTCAAGGATTGAGGTGAGAATAAGAAGTGAGTGATGATGATACTCTTTATTGCCATAAAAAAGAGCATTTGAGTCTGAACAAATTATGCATACTTCTTCTGATGGACTGCATCTTACTTGCCAAAATTGTTACCGAACTCAACAACTTCAGAAGTGGCTCATATCTAGAAATTGCTGTGCAGGGAAGCACCCACTGCGGAAAATAGCCAGCATTCAATGGGTTAAGTCCAAAGTGGTTTATATTTATGAGTGCAATTGGAGCATATTGCTACGTGCAGGGCTGTAGCGAATATGATGGAAAAGCAAGCCCCACAACCAGTTTACAACCCTGACTCACAAAAACTGTTTTTAGCTCACCACAGCCATATGGCTGAGGGAGCTATTGTGATCGATCTACTCTCCATTATCCATCCATCCATCCATCCATCCATCCATCCATCCATCCATCCATCTATCTATCTATCTGTCTACCTGTCAACAATGGATTCAAATTGCTACTCCTGCAGTGTGTGGTCGATCATGATGAAACCTGGTCACATTGATCACTAAGTAAAGGGGCATCTGGGGTGTTCAGGAAGAGTTGAGGTTTTAAAGTGGTCAATTTCCACCAGTTGAAAAAAAAAATGCAAAGGCTCTCCTCCTACAGTTCAAATCAGATGTTCATGAAACTTGGTCAGTATTATCACTGACCAATAGTTCATATGGGGTGTTCGGGAATTGACGGTCAAAGGTTCTAGGGGTCATTTTGGCCAAGGAGGTCATTTTGGGGGGTCAAACAGTCAAAAAACTTCTGTTCTCCCACATATTGAATGGAGGATCATGATAGGGGTTTGACACATTATCATCGATGACAATTGGTACATACAGGGTGTTCAGGAGGTTGAAGTCAAAGGTATCTAGGGGTCAATTTCTGCCATTTTGCAAAAAACTACAAAATGCTTCTCCTACAGTTCAAATCAGATGTTCATGAAACTTGGTCAGTAGTATCAGTGACCAACAGTTACACACAGGGTGTTCAGGAGGTTGAAGTCAAAGGTCATATAGGGTCATTTTGGCCAAAGAGGCCTTCTTGCAAACGGATCCGTCCATTATTCACCAGGTTTTGCGAGACAATTTTTCTTCTTACATAAAAATAACAAAGGTGTGGGACCAAAGAACAGTCTATTAGAAAAAAAATTTACTATTATTATTCAAGAGAGTGTGTCAATACAAAATCAGTTCTGATGCACATTGGAATGACCAAAATTAAACAGGATCTTACTCTGCTGTACTTTTTCTGTAGTCCAAAGGTCAGGAGAAGGAGCACAGTGATGATTCTGACCTCAGCGAGGGTGATGACATAATGACCAGCAGCCAATCAGATTTCACCTCCTCGGACGAGGGAGATGATCCCTTCGCAGTGGACTCTGACAGCGATTACTTCCTGGAAGCGGCAGACGGGGACGAGAAGGGATCCAGGCGAGGGGAGAGGGCGCCCTCTCATCCAAAAATGTTTGAAATGTTGGTACCTGGTACCAGTAGACGAAAGCTTGGACATGCGGGACATAACATCTCAGTTGATGGCCGAGGGGGCATCTCTTCCACTTGGCAGGAGGAGCGTCAAGCTTGCACCGAACTTTGACCTCAAGTCCGGCTCTGGAAGTGATGTTGAGGTGGTAGTGGCTCGAGTGAGGGAAGCACTGGAAAAGCCGGCCAAAAAATGAAAGGTAGGCACGGCACGGTTGGGGATGGTCAAAGGTAGCTTGCCTTGTTGAAGAATGGTGAATTGGTCCATTCCATAAATAATTACATTTCCCTATATTGAAAAGGCATTGTGGTAACAATTTTGCATTCCTGCTGAATGTGAAACAGTACCTTGACTACTTCGAATATAATGTAACATGTCTTAGCATAGGGTGATGCGATAGTATGCAAGTTCATTTTTAACTCTGATCAAGCTGTGCTCAACACAACTATGTGTTGAGAACACCTTTCTTATCTACCTCTTTCTGAGCTTACGAAGCTTCAGTGCGTACAATATGCCGCCGTCGGAATCGTCACATGCTGTCAACCAAGGCAACATATTACACCTGAGCCAGCAAAAAACCTCCATGGCTTGCCTATTTCAGGCATTATTCTTCGTTTCAAGACATTTGCGTATGTATAAGATATCCACTGGCACTGCTCCGAGTTACCGCTCAGAGGCTCCGCATAGAGCATCTTGTATATATGCTATGTGACATAGATCTGTTCATGAGTTGTTTTAAAATTATAGCGCCATCTGGATCTAACATTGCGGTGTTTAAAAGGCCAGCAATACAAATCTAGAATGGCAGTGAAAATCATGCCAGTTGATGCAATTAGCTTTGAAGAAGATTGAAATATCTGACGATGGCTTTGTTACATGCATGCTATTGTGTAATGTGTAAATCCAAGTTGTTTCCAAGAGTCAGTCACCCTGTATCATTCAGTAAGAAATTGGCGATCAGTTTGAAAATGTTTTGCTTGAGGGAGCCTGGGTGCACATGCCAGGGAAGGACTTAGCCAGCATCCACCCACTGCTTCGAATTGACCAAGCCTGGGCCTGGAACTCCCCCCCCCCCCCCCAACTACCGGAGGTACCCCCAAAGCTGCGCCAACCATGAGCTATTGGGGCTTCCCCCACCAGATCCTGTTCACAGGACGCGATGAGTGGGATTGTCTGCCAGGTAGCGCGCCATATGCCCCAAGAAGCGCAGTTGGGGATCGTGAATCAGGCAGCTAACCCTCATCATTCTTGCCTCTCCAAGCATGGTTCGGTGCTTGGATTTTCGCAACAGCCACACACCACTATCCTTCATGACTCCAAATGCCAGTATGAGGCCGTCTTCTGACCTTGGGCTCGCAAGAAGCAGGGTCAATAATGACACTGTTGAGGTAAAGGAATGACTTCCCCACATTTCCTCGCCCAACACCTGGACAAAACAGCACTGTCCAAGATTCTACCTGACACCTGGAATAGGAAAATGACTAAATGTCTGCAATTTGTCATCACCTCTCATCGCCTCCTGTCCCTTATCATAAAATTGGGCTTCAGTTCCCACATGTAACGTATGGATATGGGGTTTAGGCTTGCGGCAAGCCACATGGAATAGTATTCTTTTTTTCAATTCGGGTTGCCAAATTTGGGACATGTCACTGCCCTGCTACTGAATCGGGATGTCACCAAAGAGCCAGTGTGGGTCTCTGATTGCAATCTATCTCTACCCTTCTGAACAGACACATCATTACTGTTCTTTTCTCCTTTTCAGAAGGTCTTACTCTGAGCCAGCTACTGGAGTTGTTCTCTGATGATGGACTCATCTCTACTGTCAAGGTTCTGACAGACTGGTTGAGTGTTGAGATAGACACCATCAAGTCAACTGCAGATGTAAGCATCCTCTCGATACCGTACTTTGTCGTACCAGGAGTGCAGTCTGCCATTTTAGACACATGTAGGCTGGGTTAGGGTATGTTGTAATGACTTGGAGATTGCTGAAACAGCACCCCTGGGTAGACCGAAAAAACCTAGTCCACGACAAGATCTCCAGGACGGGAATTTGGATCATGCTGCTTCGAGGAATTGTACCCAGTGGAAGGGCAAGTTGAGGCCTGTCGAAGTTGCCATTAATTGTCTTACCCACTGAAATTGGGTGCATTTTTGTCGTCTGTTAATCCTCTGTTAGTTCCCAAATATGGGCATTGACATACCAAATATGGTATGGCTATGCCCATATATGAAAACTAACAGCAAACTATCACTCGACTTAAACGCACCCATTGATTAAAACAGACAAAAAAACATGATGATGATGACATATGTAACAGAAACTATATTCTTCTATGTGTGAATTATTAGTACTTGCTTCATAGCTACATGATCCTGTCAGTGTAATGACGAATTATCATAAAATTCTGTGTGAGTTTCCTGATTCTCTTTAGTTCGGCATCCTATCAAGTATTTGGTATATAATGCTTGTTTGTCATTTTTCTTACAGAATTCACAGACACTCTGGTCAAGATATGCAGGCCTCTTGAATTTCTTCCGCACGATCTTGAAGCAGCTTGCATAGGTAACATTGTTGCACTAGGCACTGCTAATCTATCCATATTTGGAATGTTATAGACGCATGCAAAGTTGATTAATGAAAATGGAGTTTTCTTCTGAACCGATAAAAAGGATTAGATTCGTAAATCATAAAAATAAAAGCTCTTGTCACCTAAAATTGTTGCTGTATTCGCTTTTCAACATACATATTTTCATGTAAATGATATTTCTTTCTTTCTCCAAAATGACTTTTTGACTGTGAATTCCTCTACCCCTATTCAGAAATGCTGGAGTCTAATTACCTGAAGACGTTAGTACAGGGCTCCCTGACTACCACGTGGGTGCAGCCATTCCACTCACCGAAGACATGGCCTCTCGTAAGATCCCTGTCCTAGCTCCTGCTCATAAGAAACTGGATTTCAGACTGGAGTGCATGGTAGACCTCAGTGAGAATGATGAGGTAAGAGATTGTCTGGGGTGGGTCCCGGGTGGGGGGTGTGGGGCACTGGTGGGGTGTGTGGAGCTCTCAGGAATGTATGATACATGGGTGCAGGATATGTGGGCCTGATGTTAGTACAGGACTCTCTGACCACCACGTGGGTGCAGCCAGTTCAACCTCACCGAAGACATGGGATCTCGTAAGATCCCGTCCTAGCGCCTGCCATAAGAAACTGGATTTCAGACTGGAGTGCATGGTGGACCTCAGTGAGCGTTGAAGAGTAAGGATTGTCTGGATACATGGGTGCTGTGCAGCAGTTCAACTGGGTGCATGATGACATGGCAAAGCCCCTGTTCTTGGTGTTGTAATTAATAAGCGAGATTCAAACCTGAGCAATTGTGGACCTAGTGAGGAGAGGAGGGTAAGATGATTTCTGGGCGCGGGCGCCAGGCCGCAGTGGGGTGAGTCCAGCTTGAAGGATGTCTGATACAGGGGTGCAGACAGTCCATGGGTGCATGATGACAAGGCAAAGTCCCTGTTCTTAGTGATGTTCGTAATAAGCTAGATTTCAAACCTGAGCGCATGATGGACCTTGTGAGGATGAGGAGGTAAGAAATTGTCAGGAGAGGAGAAGTGGGAGGCTTGCAGGATGGTGCCGGATGTTAGTACAGGACGCCCTGACTACCTCGCCAGGTGCGGAGGGGTCTGCTTATTGAAACTTGGCCTCTTGTAAGATCCATGTGCTAGCTGCACATGAAACTCGTTTTCAGACTAGAGGCATGGTGGACCTCGTGATAATGATGAGGTGAAGATGGTCTGGGTGAGGGGACCTGCAGGATGTGGACATGTGGGAATGGCTCTATGCTCCTCCCAAAATCTGTGTTTATGTCTGTTTGGGCTCATAAGACACTTAGTGTAAGAATGGAGTGCATGAAGGGGGAGGGGGGCTACTATATGCCATTGGCACTCTTGTTACATTCATACCACACAAATCATCAAATCTATGGCAGGGTGCGGGATTTGCGCACTCCTCTCATGATTCCTGCAGAGAAATTAGTCATATGCGGGGAATTCCCGCACTCTTTGTTGCGATGGAGATGGCACAACACCAAACAAACAATACACACATAAGCCCACAGTACATAAAAAAAATATATCCCTTTATTCATATATTGTGAAAACTACCAAGAGCAAGACCCCAGAAGTCATATGCCTAACGTTAGAAGAGCATTTGATAAATGATGACGACTTTGTTTCTTCGGACGCAATACAAAGCTATGCGCATACTCGGTACCCAAGCACCTATAACCCAATTTGCTGCAAGTAAAAAAATCATAGCTGCTTCTAGGTCTTGATTGTGTACGATTTCTAGGGCAAAGTATGGGACAGTGCACATCACATTGCACATAGATAGGCCATACTAATTATTACTGCTGATGAGATTAGGCTAATGTACTTCTGCAAAGTTCGATATTGAGACATATTAATCGAGGTCAAAATAGAATACTTCAAATATTCCTTGGTTAGGTAGCTCTACTTCAAGCGAAGTGTAAGATTTCCATGGGTATTACCCAATTGTTTGTCATTACGCAACTCAGACTCCCAATACAATCATATGTGCTAAGGTTATACTATATGGTGTTGGTACACTGCAGGGGCTAGCCAAGGCTCGCCACATGTGTGGGTTTGCTGGGGTGGATTGATTGTTACGATTTGCACCAGGTTCCAGCTAAATCTAAAAGTATTCAAACTAATTTTACATGTGATGAGATTCATGCTAGACTTGCTTGGGGAGAGATAACAGATTCAGGGGGGGGGACAGGTTTGGCTGGTTTGGGAGATTGGCTCATTGCTCGAGGTGAGTGATGATAATACAATGCCGGGGGCACATTTAAATAATTTGGAGCTGAGGGAAAAGTATGATCCAGCGATGACCATAGGCTTAAATCTGCTTGGGGTCAGTTGCAAATGATCGCGTCACAGAGGGTGCATAGAGTGGACGGGGTGGGGTTTGCATTAGAGTGTCTGATTTTCTTAAAGGGGGCGGGTAGGTTAGGATTGAAGGTCATAGGCCCAAATGACCCATTTTTTTAATCGAACATACAATGCATTCTGCTGTAGTCTAATAAAATTTTGAGGAAAGAAAACACAAACGTGCATACAGTTGTTCATCCAAACCGGGCTTGTGTTGGCCGATACCCTGTGCGAAATTCAATCGCCAAATGCGGCTGGCCTGCATTATGGGTAGATGACAGCCAATCAACAAAATTCTAGAAGAAAATCCCCCCCCCCCCAGATTTTGTCAGATCCCCCCAACATTTTTCTTGAAGGGGGGAATTCCCCCCCCCAAAAAAATATGAATCCTAGACGCCAACACTGATCTTGGACGCTTAGCCTGATTTGGACAAGTTTGGGGGTATATGGTTATAATTGAGTGTTTATGTTGCTATGAATATTTGTTTTGGTCATGTGCTGAATAGCCGTTGTATATTGTTATCCTCTTTCCAGGGCCTGATCCGCCTAATCTGCCCTAAAGAAGTTCGGTAAAATTCTTGCTCAGTTAGATGAAGTTGCCTTCGACTGGGACCAGGACACAAAGCTCTCGCTGGTGGGACCATGTGATGTCTCAGGTTTATTGGGAAACCTGCTGGAGAAACAGGAAGCCGAGGAGAAAGCCAAAAAGGTAGAGTATATCAAAATGATGCCCCAACCAGAAGAAAGTGATTGGAAGTATAACCTTACATGGGAACTTTGAAGGTTACAATTCCCTCTGATCAGTATATCAAGAATATCCAACCCGCAAAGTAATTCCGATGAGACAGTGAAAATGTGGCAGACGAATTCAAAGTCAATGCAGAATTTACTTTTTAAAAAACTTTTTTCCACAAGAATGGTGACCATGATTTCAATAAAAATTCATGAATAGATGCAAGCATTCATGGACTTTGCACTTACTACTTATAAAGAAATGAAATATATTTCTCCCCCCCCCCCCTTGTGACGGCATTGAACCTTAAACTAGCCCATAACACAAGAACGAGATGAGTTTGGAACTTCAAAGTTGAGATGCAGGGGTAAAAATACGGATCCACAGCATTTGAAAAAAATTGTTAGTTAACCCGTCCACTGTGTTACCCTAGCCGAAACAGTACACGGCCTGTCTGTATAGTTACTTTTGCAATATTCCATGGTGTTCATATGTGCGGAAGAATGGTGGAATGGTATCAGTGACACTTTACAACCAAAATATGCCGGATTCAAATTCCAGCAGGCACCAGACGATTTTCCCTGGGTGGCTGTACAAGCAGATGCGATGGGCGAGGTATTGGTCTTCACTTCATGGTTCCGCTGTGGTGCAGTGGATTTTCTGTGGTTACTTGGGTTTGTTTCGGGATGTTTGCAATAAGTCTCGTCGGTCGGCTTTGAGCAGTCACATTTTGAATATGAATCTTCCGCTCCCCAGGTTCCGAGAGAGTGGTCGGGTTCTGGAGTTCACTGATAGTCTTTCGGATGGGGACGTTTAACAATGGCGGGGTCCCAGGAGCGGGTCGGGATTGGTTACACCCCTGCCTCGTTAACATCTGAGCACTAGTCGATGAAGAGAAGGCGAGGTCATCGCCGGGGCTCATCCGACGATCATTAGTTTGTCGGCCAGGGTCCAGAGGAGCTCAATGGGCTTCTTGAACCCGTGGAGATTTCAATTGCTGTAATCAGAGATCAAAATCAAATCAGACACAGTTCCTGTTTCTCAACCTGTTGACGAAGAGCCAAGAATAAAGTACAATACAGCCATAGTGTGGTTGGTGTTCATCATAATTAGCAACGACTAGACAATGTTTACTGCCGCACCAGAGAAAACAAAATCACCACATAATATCCTCATCTAAATAATAACATGATGATGAAAAAAAAAAAAAATATAAATGAAATAATAATATTAATATGAATATTTATCACCAGGCTCTTGATGAAGAGAAGAAGCAGAAGCTGATGAAGAGTATGGCTCAGCTTAGACTGCATGGTTAGTGATTAAATGGATAATTAGGGTGATAACACCACTCGGGAGGGGGGGGGGGGGAGGGGGGGGGGTTGGCTGAATTCACCCTATGCAAAACATGTTACATCCTTGCAATATCAGATCCTGTATTATACAGTGCTGTGGTCACAGGGTTTGGGTGACAAAGCACTGAATCAGGTTGCGGCATCTTTCAGTACAGGTTTTGCTCAGTGTGCTACTCCACATTCTGTAATGATACCTGGGTAAGCTTCCACTCCTGCTATGTTCTAGTTGGGGTGTGATGTTCACTGTTGACCTGAGGGTGAGGAGGGTGGGTTTCTTTGGGCCTACCTCACTCCACTGCAATCTTGGCTGCTGCTGGCAGGACTGTGTGTACAGTGTATGGGTTCTTGAGGAGGCAGGAGCGGTGGAGGCGATCACAACCTCCATCCTGTTGATACAGGATTGAGAGGTTGAGGCCACCCACCTCGAAGGCCACGTAGCTCACGGTTGATGCATTTTCCTAGATACCTCAGGGAGTTAAGGGATGGTCAGGCCTAGTAGCTTGCCCAGGGGAGGCCGGGTGATTGACGGCAGTGGGAGGATCATGGATGCAGCTTGGTGCCTTTCAGGCACATGCTCCCCTGAGTGAGTGAACCAGCTGGATCATAAGCATTTGCGCAGGCTTTGAAGTGTGCATGCTCACTGCTTGGCATCCAGGGGGTACAAGACCAGTCTTCTTATAGCGCTTTCCTGACAACCCGATTTTTAAACTGTCAACCACCCTTTGAAAAATGTAAACCATTTATTCTTTGCTTTTCACTCTTCACTGTTGATAAGTGTGAAGTAATTCTGTGAAGTTTTGTACTGGTGGGACTTCCCCCAGTGAGTTCTGAAAGATCGTTCACTGCCCGGTTTTTGCATAGTTAGACATGCCACTGTAACCCCTGACCTTTGACATTGTATCATTATCATCTCCTTCCCTGAATCTGTTGAGCAGCTATTGATATTAAGTGCCTTTCCCCCACCTGCACAATAGAAAAGCTGATCAATCGTAATAAAATTCAAACCCACAATGATTCCAACCTTGAGTCTCTTTTTCAGCCTGATGAGTTTTTGGGGTGTTGTAAATTAGTAGGCATGGTAATATATATCTATATGTTATCATATCATATACAAACATGCCTGTACCTCTTCTCTTCCTATGATCGTGATGTAGTCGGTGGTCCTAAACTAGAGGGCATCATCCTGAATCAGATGATGAGCGTCTGCCCCCCTACTTGATACCGACAGCTGACTCATCAGCAACCACTTCACATAGTGCGACAGCTGAGTGAATGCGGCAGATTTTTTTTGTGGTTATACACAGGAGGGGTAGAGCCTTCTCCTCAAATTTTTTTTTTATAAGGAGGCTTCGTTTTAGAATATCCCCTAGAGCAGTTACTTGTCGTGGCTATTAATTTGTTTGCAATACAAATCTTGTGTGTGTGATAAAAATTTGTTGCGCTCATGTTCTTTATTTTTAGAGGGAGTAGTTTCAACCTAACGTACTACATGCGCGAACATTTCTCCCTCAAAAAGTACACTCGAACCTGGTAATTTTGAATACCTTGTACAAGTTATGTCTCCCTGTCAAAAAAAAAAGATAGTGTGCTGGGTAAACCCTGTCTGACTAATGGAATCCCAGGAAATGATTGCTTTAATTACTGTATGTACATTTGGTTCCCACCTGAGAGCAGTGATCAACAAGATTCTTCAAGAATTGAAATATTACCTATGAATAACGATTTCAAGGAACAACTTTTTTCTGTAAATACTGTAAAATAAAGTTTGCAAGGCTACTTTGGTTTTACTACTTCGTGTCCTGTGCCTTCTACACCTGTTGTAACTCAGGCTGAACACTCAATCATCTGCCGATGTCATCGTAATTAACTGGCTGATGATTCCCATATGGCTTGGATTATATCATCACGGCTCTCGTTCTTCCAGTTATTTCTACCCTTGACATAGCCAAGAACAGCAGGTGAAAGCCAGGGAGGCTATCAATTTTCCTGGAGAAAAAGAATTCCCAGAGAGGCAACAAGTAAGTAATGCCTCCCCTGCACAGCTGTGAGTGGGGGAATCGCTAGGGGCCGCCCCCCCCAACAACTATAGATTGAGGGAGCCTAGATGACACTGGTGGCTGAACCTCAGAACAGTGCCCACAGGATATCTATGACCCCCCTAATTAGCTATGTAAGCCTTCAACTCCTTTATCCCCCCAACTGTAACTGTACTATCTGCTCAAGTAATGCCTCTGTTTGGTTTAACTGTATTTACTGATGGCTTCTTAATCTGTGTTCTTTTGGCGTTTAAGTCTGAAAAACTTGTGGGACACGATAAGTCCAGAACGCTTGGTCCGATCGGGCTAAATCTGGCCATACTGCCTTCTTGGGGGGTACAGAACCCTGGTGTTTCGGTGACGAGCAGGGGTTACTTCGGGAGGAAAAACTAAGAAATTTTGAAAAACTGATGCAAATTTTAGCTTGGGGACACAATAACCCAACCCCAACCAAAGAGATCACAACTCAAACATGGTATGTGGGTTCCCCATGGTGAGCACATGATCCCTATGTTTTGGGGTCAGGTCAAAGGTCATCTGAGGTCCCCAGAGGTCAAAGTATGAGCGCCGGTGGACCCGATGAGTACAGAATGATTAGTCCGATCAAGATGAAATTGCATTTACTGTTCCACATGGGGAAAAGTACAAGAACCCTGTTGTTGTGGTGTGAAGCGGGGGTCATTTTCTGTGAAAATTGTGAAAAACCATTATTTTGCTAATTTCAGCTTGTGGACACAATAACTTCAACCCCAACCTGCATGGATCAAGCTCATACTTAGTATTGTGGGTTCCCCATTATAAGTACATGGACCCTCGGTTGGGGGTTCAGAGTCAAGAGGTCATCTGAGGTCACCAGAAGTGAAAGTCTGGAAAACGCTCCCGGTCCAATCAAGCTGAAATTTGGGGTATGCCTCCCCTCATGGGGGGTGTACAGGAACTCTATTGCTTTTAGTGTAGAGCAGGGGTTATTCTGGAAGAAAGAGAAATTAGAATCATGAATGAAAATAGTTGTTCTGATATTTTTCGGGCCAATTTTAGATTGTGACCACAATAACTGGACCCCATGGATGGATCAAAACTCCTACTTGGTATGTAGGGGCCATCTCAAAAGGCCATCTGAGGTCAGCGGACGTCAAAGTCGGAAACTTCGTAGACACTAAGTCCGGAACTATTGGTTCCCGATCTACGGAAAGTTTGGTGTTTATCATCCCAACATACCATTGTTTTTGTACTGGTCATAGGGTATGCAGGAATGAGTTGATCTAAATCCTAAGCCTTTGGCTTTCTGGTTTTCTTTTTCATAAAACTGAAATTAGCGTGTTGGCGTTTGTGATATCTAACAGAGGAATCATAATCTTCCATGTTATGTCCCACAGTTCCACGGATCATAATGACTCATTATTGGCTTATAAGCCTGTTAGTATCTTGTCTCCGTCTAATCCATGATGAGTGGTTGCTCCTCTTCAATACTCATGCTCAGAGGTACGGAATCGGTCAACTTAGATGATAAGAAGAAGGTAATGAAGACAACCTTGTCAAGTGAGTAACACACTGCCGCTTCACCTATCCACAAATCAAGCCGATTTGGATTTTTCTTGGTTGGGGGGGGGGGCACACCATGGGTTAGTGATGGCCACCCTGGAGGTAGAGTCACTTCTTCTTCTACCTCTATGCAAGCTCCTCACAAGTCTGTTCAGCAACTGAACAGAATGTGTGGTGTGGTGTCCCTCCTGAAAATGGGCACCAAGAGCACAACCAAGACCCCCCAATTTGATGAAACTCGTCCGCATTTGAGCTTCAATAACCTCTTGCAGGAGAGTGTCCAATCCCGGCACATCTTGAGGATAAGTGTGACTGTAGAGTACCCTCAATGAGCAATGGTTTCTTTGCTGACGAGTTGTTGATGTGTTATAGAACATCAATAACTGGGCATCACATCAGTCTTCTAGAGCTTGTAGATTTGGTTCCCTACACATGGTTGATCACCTTTGCATCTCAATGAAATTGTCACAAATACAACACTATTAATATACATCTCCCTTTGGAATTTTCTTGGTTATCTCGGGATGAGGTGCAACATGGTGGACTTCATTCGTGAATCCAGGGTTCGCGATAAGCAGGGGCCTTAAAAATCATCCAGTACCCAGGTCCTAATGATTTGTATAAACCAGGCCTGTTTTTGGGGGGGGGGGGGGCAAATAGCCCTTGGTCTAACATTTTTGTCACATTTAGGTAGGCCTACATAAATGCAGCTAAGCACTTTCATGTTTTGTGGCAGACTACTGAACTTCAGGTATGTAGTGATGCATGTGAGCTCTGTTTAATAGCCTGTGTGGTTGATTTTCCATGTATAAGCCCTGTCCTCCTCCATGCCCAAGTCCGATAAATGATCAAACCCCCTGGTTCAACCAAAATAACCCTGGTCCCATGTCAGTTCCATAAGCCAGGATCTCTTTTTTTTTTAAAGTAACTCCGGACTCCGATCCCTTATTTCGATCACTGCCTGATCCAATGTGGTGTAGGGTCCAAAAAGTTACCTATTATCACAATTTTTTTCACCAAGAATTTTCCTAACTGTAGCTGCATGCCTTCCTATCCACTCGCACATTAGCCGGAACAACTAGTGAAAATAGACTGTTTGGTGCACCCCTGGTTCACTTGTTACAGGATCAGGTCCGGAGGAATTGGTCAATGTATCTCTTGTCTTTGTTGAGAGGCCACTAAACATCAGTTATGTACCCATGATTGCATGTCACCCCTCGTACTATGATCGGTCATATGTGAGTCATTGTCACACCCGCATCACTTAACCGTCCAGTTGTAGATGATGTAGAAGACCTGATACGTTGGTGTGTCTTTCTACTCTATTTACCTACCAAGTGCCCACCCATCTTTAATTCCGTCTGTGGCTACCTTTTGTTCCCATGATGCACCTGGGTGTGTAACTCGACAATTTGTACATTAAAGGGCAAGTCCTAGCAAAAACTAATTCAAATGTCTATGATAGTGCATGAAAATCAGGCCAATCAAATTTGTTTTTTTTCCTTTCATAGCTTGTTCGGTTATGAAGTTACTAATTTTTAAAGATGATTTATTTATCCTGGCTAAGTTGTCAATTTTTTTGGCAAATTGGCAACATTTGATTA
Source organism: Sclerodactyla briareus (assembly GCA_026419785.1). Classification (NCBI taxonomy): domain Eukaryota; kingdom Metazoa; phylum Echinodermata; class Holothuroidea; order Dendrochirotida; family Sclerodactylidae; genus Sclerodactyla; species Sclerodactyla briareus. Next base: position 555,937 of record JAODTK010004888.1, on the reverse strand, counting down.
CGTCCAAATCTACTCAATTTTAAAGAAAAGGCTTAAGATTTGGTAGTATGACATCATAACGGTTGCCAGTTTGCCAAAATCACCAATTGTATATAAATTTGAGAAACCGAACCTGCTATAAACCTGGAAAGAAGTGGCAGTATTTGGAATGATTTTTTATTCTCTACAAAATGATAACACCAAACAGATATTATTTGGCTGACTTTCCTTTGAAGAGTCATCAGGTTGACCAGAAAATTGGGATAGGAGCCTAAGGTTACCCACTTCCTTCATCCCCATCATAGATCCTTCTACAGCCTGGTCGAGTGCGGAGCCTACATCGCTGAACAGATCCTGCGTGGAGCCCATCCAAGTCCGCCGCCCTCTGGCTAGTGGTGATCCTGAAGACACAGCCTTCGCCAAATACCAGACCCGGCCCTCCATTATGCGCTCAAATTGGCCAAGGACTACGGCGTCTAGGCTTTGCCATGTCCAGCGCGTTCCATACGAGTGGGCAGACGTCAGTTGATTGGGCTTGGATCAACTGTTTGAACCGTCCTGAAAATGCAGGGCAATGATGCGGTCATCAGTCCGCCAGTGAATCCCGTGGCCATCCTACTACAAGTTACATGATGTATGGTATCAGGGTCTCGGGGCTGAGACCAGCGATTCCAGGTCTGCCGAACCGGTCCCCTCGCCTACAACCGGCATAAGTCTGGCTCCGTAAATGTGGCGTCAAAACACTGATTCGCCAGTTTATGGCATGGATACTGGATATTGACTACACAGTTTATGGTTGTGGGTGGTGTTGTATTTGTGGTCTAAAATTCTATTGGTAACACATTAAGGTCTTGTGTTGACTATGATACTTGAATTCCCGATTCCTGCTGCTTTATGTCTACACCACTCACCAAATTTCTGCATTGCGCCATACGCGCGCACATACTCTCGGGTTGGGGGGGTTTGTGTTTGTGCGTCTTGTCCAAATTGCAATCTGCTTCATATTGGGATGAGCAATCACACACTGCAGGGAACACACCCCTCGCTTCCGGGTATTCAAATATGCTTGAATGGTTGCGACCGTGACAGCTGTTTACACAGTGACAGCTAGGATGCCGTGAACCGTTTGACTGATTCTTCTCACAGGACCACCCCACATTTGGTAATTTTGGACAAGACGATTATTTAGAAGATGAGAACAATTCACTAAATAAGAAGGTCTAAAACATATATCGTCTTAACGCAAGACCATCTGCAGTGCTAATTGAGGACCTGTCCAGGTCCCCCGAGTGACAAACCTGGCCTACACTGGTAGCAACTCAGATTAATCGGAGAGTGTTCCCTGTTACCTTGATCCGGGGCATATTGTAGAGCGCTTGGTACCCACCTGAGATAATATTATCTGTGCTATACAGTCTTTCCATATATTGGGGGGGGGGGGGGCATACACCAGGAATTTTCTGTCTCTCCAATATAACCATCCAACGATGTATACATGCATAAGGTACGGGATACATGAGTCTTCCCCCTGGAATTCTCGTCGCTGCATTGGTAGGGCAAAGGCTTACTGGGTCACCACCCCCCACATAACAATATCAGCCAATTATCATCAAAAAGATACCTGTCATGCAGTATTAAATAATCATACCTGCATCTCCCTGCAAATATTCTCTGTCCTGTGGGGATTGCTGTTGTGGGTTGGTAAGTGTTGGTAGGTGTTGATTGGTGCGAATAGTTACTTTTGGGAGAGAAAGACAGTAGAACCTCAAGTGGTAGCACCTTAGTAAAGGTTGACAGACACAGGGTTTAGCCCTCCACGCTGCATTCCTCTAAGCCACCCACATATTTACCCCCTCCCCCCATCAAACAAAAGCAAAATGGCCTCTATAACCACACAGAAGTGGTCGCGCTTATGTTTTAGAAGTGTCTCGTGCTGTTTGCAACGTCCTTCTGTGCCAGTTCCTCTTCTAACTCACAATTGAGTTTTTTGCGAGAGTTACTGCCGTTTTCCTTGTACCCGAGTATGCCTTGGTAGATGCATGACAAAAAGTCTGCTCGTCAACAACAGAGCATGCACAGAGCATTACTAGTTGTTAGTCCCAGGTGGTGTCTAACAATTACACAATGCCAACTGCTGACGCATTGCAGTATGTTTGTAACAAAGAAAAGTCAAAGGTGGCAGTTTTGGGTCCACAATAACACATAGAGCTTATAAATACATATATCACAGTTTCCTCCATGTTTATTGTTGTCTCTTTGTATACCACTGGATGTTCTGGATCATTATTCAACCTACGTCAGCATTTATGATACACAGTGTGGTTGCCACTCGTATAACTAAGAGTAGCTTCTCGGAAACCGAGCACGAATCAATCCTGATAAATGCAGTGCTCGCATCTAATTTCATTTGCCACTTTGATACCCTCCTATCACGTAATATGCAATTCGTACATGCAAGCAGTAAGATCGGAATCACCTTGCACCCGTCCAATGCAGGCAATGTTAAACAATAAGACAGTAGAATTGTTTAGTCAGTGAGTTGTATATGAGTCCAAAGGCCGCGCCCTGTGGAACACTGAAAAATGACCTTCTTTCACCCAGACAGTGGACTACCACTAGACCGAATTTCAGACAATGTGAATCCAAGTGAAGATATATCCCTGGCTACCATACCCATGATACTGGTTTTGGACCACATCAAATTCCCATAACCATGATGCTTGGCTTTTTTTTGTCCATAGAGGTTAACATAGTTCCTTGCATTGTGCGTATGAATGGAACTCACATGAATGCAACACATCAAAAGGAAGGTTCACCTGGCGTAATATGTGACTCAAATGCTGAGGACCTGGAGTGAAGTATGATCTAGTGATGTCCTGCAAATGGAATTACAAAGACCGTTATAGAGTTGGAGGCCAGTCTCTGTCCTCTCTCCTCCTTCTAAAATGAAAGTATGTGCTCCAAAGCCAGGAACAGGAGTTTCTCCAGTGTAAGAGATTCCTGAAAATGTTACTTTGGGCAATCCTTGTATGTGGCCAATTTGAAATTCTAAAGAGCCTGAATCTCCACTTTGAATCTCATTTGGACACACAACACACTTTCCAGTTGGTTGATAGATAATTCCTATGGTTTCGGGTCAAGTCGATTCCACCTAGGTTAACAGAGGGCAAAGTATAAAAACCATGTGAGCTGATAACTATCAATAAAATGATGCAAATAGCTCATACTTGGCACCAGAGGTTGCCATGTGTAGATTTCCTTATCGTTTTTTAGTCGGTTCTGAGGTCACGAGGTCACATAGGTCAACTTTGTGAGCGTGATAACTACAAGGAAATGATGCAGAGAGCTCAAACTCGGCATGAAAGGTTGCCATAAGAAATTCGCCATACCAGTCTCAGTAAGCAGTGCCCAAACTCAAAACGCACTTATTCCAACTGTGTTATGACCATTAGAGTGTTTTCATCATGTTATATTTTGTATCATGTTTTGTCCCCCTGTGAAGCGTTGGAGCACTCCAGTGAGTTTACACTATATAGAAATTATAATGTTATAATATCGGAGTAGGGTGATCTCTAACTGATACGGATATGTCAATGCACAGTAGATCCGATATACCGTGGGATGATTTTCAGACCGTTTTATAGGTCATGATGAATCATGACCACAATTTTTATGAGTGAATGCAGAGTTTTGCATGGGGCCGTTAGGGAGTTGGCAGATCTGATAAGAATAGGAATTGGCAGTATCAGGGGGACCAAAATGATTCATCCAGGGTTTACAGAAAAATGTGTGATCAACAGGTCAGGATAGAGGTCATTTGAAGGACAATGAACAAAACGCAATATCTACTAAAATGATTTAGATGGTCATGATAGGTGGTCAGTATTAATAATGAATTCTAATAATATGGGCCTTTTTGAAAATTCGAACGATGGTGGCCGTTACCTGGAATTGTAATCATAAAGTGACACATCGCCAAATATAAATGAGAAGGCAGTTTGCTATAAATAGAGTTTTGCAGAGTCAAGGTTAAAGGCCAGGCAAAATGGTTAAATAAAATTGGTTCCAAATTGAATCTGCATATCTCTTCCTACATGAAGAGTTAGATTATCATACCTGGTCACTGTAATCATTAACTGGCAAGGTATCCGTGATTGTTCGGAATTCCGAGGTCCGCGTTGAAGACGCCAAATGTGCTACCAGGTGAAAAATCGCAAAATGCATCTCTTCTCTGCAGATTGTCATTATGCTTGGCCAGTGGTACATTTGGAATATTGGGAATTCAGGGTGAAAATCATCAAAAGGAAATATGCAGAAAAAATATCACAAGGCACTGCTGATCGTCCGTGTAGCACATTTAACAGAGTTGCATTTCGACGGTGTGAGAGTTATTCTGAGAAAAGTGTGGCCAGTGGCGGATGTGGCCATAGGGCAAAAGGGGGGGGGGGTGGGGGCCAATTGCCCCCCAAACATTCCCAAATAAACATTTTTAAATGAAGGATTTGTTGGATGAAGGCCCATAACTCCATTCCATTTCCCGGGCCGATTCATTTGGTCCGTTCATATTCTGAAACAATCCATCCTACTTCCCATCTAATCGAAATCGTGACGTTTCCAGTCACTAAAACACGTCAAATTAGGCGGGATTTAAAAAAGCCCCATTAAACAAAGTTTTTTTTTTTTTTTTTTTGGGGGGGGGATACCACTTACGAGTGTCACGACAAAGCACAATTTGTGGAAAGCGTCCCGAGGCTCAATTAGTAACTTTTATGTTTTACGTGTACAATGACTAATTAAAATTCGAGCTGGTCTAACATCGCTCTTCTTCCTCTCAATCGCTATGCGTTTGCCGCGTAGAAGACGTTTAACAAGCAAATTTGGTGGAGATACAAACTTGGTATTCCTCTAACGCAGGGAGAACTACTTATAGAGTTGAACAATTCTACCTCCTGTAGGACACGGTCAAACAAGTACAGAAGAATGGTTTTCCGAGAACGTCAAGGCATTGAAGGTGTGTTCCAGACAGCGCTCGGTATCCAATCACTCCGCGGAGGAGACCACGGGGGATACAGAAAGCCTTGGGAACGCGTCGACTGACCATACCCGCAGAGATCAAAAGGAAAACACTCTTTCCCCGAGGGCAAAATTTACTGACCAACATGACTAGAACAAAAAAGAACTACAAACGCCCGAAGGAATCCCCCAACAATGAGGCAGATAAACTGAACAATTCCGAACTGAACGAATGCGAGATATTTTCCCTAGACCTTGCACATCCTCTTAGGATGTATTGGACACTTCCTATATCTGACGCTACCTGCAGGAAGAGAGAGATCGTTTTCTGTGTTAAGAGACTGAAAGTTACCGGAGAAATTGCCATGTGTCAGAACTCGACTGTCGTCCTTAGCTTTGAGGCAATGGAGAAAGATTTTCAGGTGGACAGTCTAGATATTGCCTAAATTCAGCAGCAAGCGCGTCGCCGCTCAGCTAAACGGACTATGTTTGGGGCTAGATGTCACCCAGGGTAGTATAGTTGGTTGTCAGTTAATTCTGATAATGAAACAAAGGCTTACAAATTATGCTTTGAAATTTGAAATTGTTGATCCAGCTGCCGGCGTTATTTAATGCATTTATGGATAATTATTTGAACATAGTCCGACCCCAGTATCGTTAAGCATTATTACGGATTTACAGAACGCACTGATATTATGGAATTATGGTGAAACGTTTAAAAAACATACTGAAATTCAAGACAGCATTATTTTGGCGTGCAAGGAGGAGTTGTGAATACAGTGACAGGATAACACCATTGCATCTAATCAAGTTATTCTGAAAAAAATCCAAAGGGTAGGGGGAAACCCCTCCCCTTTTTTATATAGACCCCTCCCCCATATCAGTCACATGACATTGCCCCCCCCCCCAAACAAAAATCCCCCTACAGCCGCCCCTATTGTGGCGGAAACATCTGCAGTTGAGGGCCTGTGAACTAAGGCAGTAACCATGGAGCTAAATGGAGAGACATTAAGCGTTATTGTGCGTGCCCGTCACAGTTCCGACAAGAACACAAACTCAAAGTGAGGAGGCGCCCTGTTTGTAAAACATGTGAACACATCCAGTTTGTTTACTCTCTATATGCGAATTTCTTCTAACATATGCCCCCCAAAATAACTTTGTGTTTTCATAGTAAAGATGATTCATAGTGCAAGATTCTGAAACTTCTTCGTGAGTGTACCCTGTTTCAGAAAACGCGGCGGGGGGGAGGCGAGAGTCAGATGATTTTACGGAAGCACAGAAAACAAAACATAATTCGGGAATTCAAATCGATTGCGTCTGACAGAAACACATATGATGTACAGTATACATACGAAGTGAACTGAGCATAATTAGTGAAGCTCGAATCAGGAGAGAGAGGGCTCTCAAAAGGAACATATTCTAATCTTCTGACGAAATGCGAATCATGTCGCCAAATCACATGTCACTAAGACACTTACTGTAAGTTGAGGGCCGCTTTTGTTTGGCGTGGTTTAGCCCAACACGTTCAGACTGAATTTGTTATATGGGAGCTTCAGTACAGCCTTACTGGGGCTGATGTTAAAACCGTCACGATATACTTGACACAAGATACTACTGGAATAATCGAAAATGACACCTCCCTCGGCAATTCATGAATGGATATGGACAATCAACCTCAACATCTGATTCGCTCGCACCTTCACACATGTATGGGTGACAGCCAGTTGTGGTACTATGCTTTAAATGAAATGTCGCCTCTTCTTTTTCAAAAGGCCGTAATATTTAAAAAGAATTTAGTTTTGTTTTTGTACCTCACAAAAGTGGTGATAGCTATTGGGGTCGACTCTTGAGCATCTAAGACTGTTTAGCTATGCCATGAAGCCAGTCCATGTAGTCTCATCCTTGTAAGGTACTCATGGCTCTCATTGAAATCAGTTGGCATGAACCTAGGAGATCAAAGAAAGTGAAAATGCTATGATCTGCCCGTTTGTGAATCACTAGGTTGTCTTCATCCAGGATGTTTGTCTTCTGGACAGAGGGACACTAGCCACTGAAGAATCGTTAGTGGCGATCCACAATATTAAATAATCTGCGATTTTAATATTGTTGTTTTGGGGGGGGGGGGGGGGGGATGGAAAATTTGGGACTGGATGGAGTGAAGTGATTGCCAATGATATCGAGTATAATATTCTTCATGAGAGAGCTCGATTTTCAGCGCGAACCAATTACGTTGGTTTGAAATATTGTGGATATGTGACGGCCTGTCGTACCTCATCAAATGTCTATCCAGTCGCTGTTTCGGTATCCGGAATATTCGACGATAGTGTCCGATTTGGCTATATGTCCATTGGACAATGGTTCGGGAGAGCGAGGTGGCGCTGTTGCACAAGGTGGACATTCTGTAGTGGAGCTACGATCCAGTCAATATAAGGAAATACATGAGTCATGCTACACAATGAGTGTGTTCATGGTTTGAGGGTGCCGCATGCTCACCACGCTAAAATATGCTCGAGGGTTATAGGCGAATTTCTTCCCATGGCATTTTCAATGATACCACTCTTCGAAAAACTGACCCCAATCATTCCATGTTAACTATGTCAACGTGATAAGTATGGGGGACCCTCGTAGAGTTTCAGGTGGAGGAATATGTACCAATCAGTCAAGACGTCTGCACGCTGTTCGTGCAACGTCATCCCAACTGCCAGGACCATATATGACCTTGAGCATCATATCATATCATCTTCATTAACTGTTGGGACCTGAAGCAGTTATTGTGTGACGTGTGAGCCACACTCAAGGGAAAGCTATTAAAACGCTTCCGAAACATATGCAAGAAACCACGAACCCAGAAAAAATTTGACGGAATATGTTGGCCAAAGTCCGGGGAGGTTTCTTCAAAATCCTGTTGCGCATGTACTCATTGGCTCTGAATTGAACCCTCTCCGCCTTGTACTCGATGGGTTTTTGAAGTTTTGTACTCTTGGTCTTGCTGCAAAGGTGTCGCTCTCGTCACTCATTGCTCGCTGTTACTCATTCGTATCCGCTTAATATGTCGACAGCGATCAGTTTACTTCACGCTTTCAGGAATATCAGATCCGTGTATTTCCCGTTATGAAACATCGCGCTGTTTGGTGGAGGATTGGCTCCGCATTACTGTATCCATACCTCTTCCGGCTCCAGGATTGGCATCAACCCTTTACTGCAGTGATGAAAAAGTGATGTTTATAATAGGCCGTACAGTTAACAATCCGTTAGAATCCCCCTCGCCCCACAACGCTCACCTCGCGATATATGAGCCTCGACTGGTTTTTGTGCTTGGATGTATGGCCATAATGCGGGGGTATATCGAAAAGTGTCCTACCGACGAAGGGTTTGTTGGGTCAAACCCCCTCATGACCCAAGTGTCGATAAATTTTTAATACAAAAACTTTTTTTCCCAGTCCAGTAGAGGATTTGCGGCTGTTATTAGCAGAAATATTGCAGCAGCATGGTCTAGGGGCCCATAAATTGTAATTTTTTGCATTGGGAGGTTATGAGGGTGCCCTTTCCCTTGGGTTTCCGACTCCCCCCCCCCCAGACAATCTCTCGGGTACGCGCCTGATATCGAATATAAAGTTACTTAAGAAACAAGACCCCACAATGCCTCTCCGGTAGAGTGGTCAAGGCCGAAGTAACATAATCAGATAAACCTGACAGTGGGATCATATCCCCAAGTTCATGGAAATTCAACAATTAGACTACTTGCCTAAACTAAGCCGAAATTATCATCAGTATGGCAACATTTCCACGTTACCCTGGCAATACCACCAATCGCATCTATCGATCATACGATATCTTGTACACAAGCTTTTGGGCTAGGATATTCTCAATTAATAATGAACATTGTACGGTCGTCGGGCTAACATGAAGAGCTGGCACGAAACACTTCATATGCACCGTCACACAAATTACAGCATATGGGCATTCACAGTTCAGGGGATATCGCAACGCAGATGCAACTTCGGTATTTGGGGAAAAATGCAAACTGGCCACACCCAGTGGCCTCCTGCGAGGCCTGGCTCCCTCCTTGAAATTCTCACAACCCAAGATTTACCGCATCTACAACTTCTGTAATCAGACAAATTCGAGGAATATGCATCAAAAACGAATTGGCCACATTGATTGACCATGACGCCCCAACAACAACGAGGTAGACGATACCCACCAATGTGAAGGAAAATCCAAGTACAGTACAGCCATAGCAGAAAAGTCTAACTCATATTTCTTATATATTTGCTTTATTTATGTTTAAGAGGCGAAATGACAAAAAATTCCGCGCTGCCCGCGCTGTTCCTTTCTTTCCCGCTACATTATAATTAATAGCCCATGTTAACAATAACTTTGTCAGAATCTGCAAATATGATTTTTCTCCAGACGCATCTTCAAGTGGGTGAACATATGGGTGGCCACAAGGAAATTTTGGTTTGGGACATTAATGTTGCACTCCCTCCCTCCCCCTACAACAATGCCGGACCAAACTGCAATTTTCTTAACGCTGCACTCAGTTTAGTCTACTTCTGATCCTTATTGTTCAACTGGCTTTGCCACCCTGACGTGCTGTTTTTTTAATACCAGATGAAATCTTTATGTAACGGAAAACAACAGCGCACAGGGGATCGTGCACATCCGTATGAGGTTTACGTGATTGACGTATGGCACTACAAAGGCCCGAAGCGGAGAGGAATCTGAGACGAGAAATTTGGCGAAGCACTTTGAACGGAAAACAATCTTGAAAAATGACCAAATTGTCTGCTGACTGGCCCAAATCTTTTACTTCAAATGCACGAAAAATGCACAACATGTTCCACATGAACAGTGATGTTCACGCGAATTTCAATCTGCGGCCGCAGCCCCAAACCATTGAAAGGGTCCCTCGATGGAAGATCTCTAAAACATGGCTATGGTAGGAATGGAGACCACGATTAAGAAATGTACGGATTCACTATCGATCAGCTTTCGGAATTTATTGGTCATTTCAGTGACTGCTTCTACCATAAGTCCCGGGAGTGCCGCTCCCTGTAACTGGGAGGGGGGGGGGGGGTCTGTAAGACTATTTTCTTGTATACGGCCTACGCGTCAGGCTGATGGTGACGCGAATTGTAATGAATAATCCATAGATCAGGTACTTCAAGAGCGTTTCTGGATAACATTTCAGAAATTTATTGTATTTTTTGGGAATGTTGCTTAGACCATGGGAAGTACCGTTTCCGGCAACTTTGGGATTCGTAAGGCTCAAATTTCCGTTTACCCTACGCGTCGTCCACTGATGCTAAGGCCAAAAGTGAGGAATAAACATCGATCTTCCTTCAAAACGTTTCTTGAAATAGAATTACCGGAAAATTTATTGCCATTTTAGAACGTTCTATGCCATACTTGTCCCGGGAAGTGCCGTTTCCTGCATCTGGGGGTCTGTAAAACTAAAAAGTTTTCCTTGTCCCTACGCTTCAACAACCGACGGTGGCCAAAATCGTACGGAACAAGAGGGCAATACCCTAAGTTGCGGATCTCTCGGCAAATGTGGACTAATCAGTTGTTCTACCGCCTGCGCTGCCTTTTCGCGAGTCACAAATAGATGAAATTTATCAAAATACGTGTGGGAACCGCTGTTTTCCCCCCCCCCAAAAAAAATATTCTATTATGAATTTCAGTAAATTTTCAGCATAAATTCTGGGGACCCTTTGTTTTGATACTCTGTACCTTGTTCTGAAATCTGGAATCGTTCATCCTCCCATTTCTGAATATACTGAAAACAGAACAGATTTTCGAAAATTCCCAAATTTGGGGTCCAAAATCCTCCCCCCCGGTCCCCCGCCCCCCCCCCCCCCCCCCCCCTAAAATAAAATTATCCACATTTTTGGAATTTTCGGCTGATTTGCTGGAAAAAGTGCAATTCGTGCCTTTTCAACATTGCTACAAAGTTTGAAATCATTCGGCCCTCGAAATCAGCGAATCTCTTGAAAATGTGAAAAATTTCGTAAATTGAGAAATTGCCCCAAAATTATTCGCTTTTTTGTCCCTCTAAATTCCGCAATTTTGATAGTTTCCACCTCATTCTGTGGTCAAATAGTGTTTGTGACTTAAATGTGTGCAAAATTGATTTTGTTCGGGCGCATTTCCAAAATGAAGATATTTGCGAAAAACCATCAAAAATCTGACGACCGCAAACACAACACACACACACACGCACCCACACCACAACGCACCACACAAACGGAACACTTTCGCAAGTACAACACCTAATGGCTGGATCACCCGGCACGCACGGTTACCCCACCATGGTTCCCTCATTGGATAGTACCACCTGCCACCACTATGGTTACCATATGGCAACCATTGATATGGCAACCCGCAACAGTAATTTATGTGACATGGCAAAAGTGACTACAATTATCTCATCCTGGCCCTCCCGGACCGGTGAGATCTAAACTTGATCAGTTCCCTCAAGAATGTTTCTTGAAAAATAAAAATTCGGGAATTATTTGACGATTTTAGGATGTTGCTCACGTAGGGTGTTGCCTCACTAGGGATGTTGAAGTCGTTCCTTTCATTCTGGGGGTCTGTAAAACAAAAATCCCTTGTACGCTACGCGCCCAACCGGTGGTGGCGCTCCCGCTTAGACGATCCTGACCTCATATGTCTCCCCCCCCCTATTTGAGCATAATCGCATCGGCCGCCCCTGAAGGGAGGACTATGTTGTTTTCGGTACCAGTTCGAGGTCAGCAGAGGCCAAAATCGAAAATGAAATTGAGCACGATATCAGAAGATTCCGGAGCAACAACCAACTTCTCAGCATAGCATGTAGGTTAACAAATATTGAAGAGTAAGAACCCTTAAGTACAATAGTCATGCAACTGATTCTCTTTAAACTGTACACATGACAAGGGACATGTCAAAACCCCACAACACAAAATTTTTGCGATTCTGGCATGTCCCCTTGTTGAGTTATTTATTTACTGAATGAATTCACCTAAACTTTATGACGTCACCCGAGTACGATGCAAAGGTCGCCTATTAACTTGACACTAGAAAATGCTGATATTCCGCACCATCATAGCAGAAAAATATCATTTAATATTCATGAATTAAATTAACGAAAATTTTCTTTCATATCTTGTGAAACAAATTTGTAAGTTTTGCAATCACATCTATTTTAGTTCTTTTCGTCCCTAGGTTGGTTTAAAAAATACATGTTTAGATTGACTTTATATTACCAACACGGGTCTCGGTGGTTACTTCGTGAAGTCACGGGGCCACATTGCCGTAATAACAATGAATGTCCCTTTACACTCGAATCAGCTGAAGTTCTTTCTGAGGTTTGTTTTTAAATATGTAGTATGATAGAAGACACCAAAATAGCAGAAGGTAGGTTAACATGATCATTGTACTTAAAGATCGTGTACCACTTCGAGTCATGGGAGGCCCAAGAGCAAAAAAGGACCTGTGAATAGATATCTGGTGATTGCAACCAATTATTAAATTCGAAGTGGACAAGGTGGGGGTTGCAGTTATAACACTGGTACCAGTTTAAGGTGAAGGGAGTAGAATACGGGAATCCTGTGCGGCACGATATATGAGCAACGTGCGCGAAACATGAACTTCAACATGTGGTTGCGAAGGTGGATAGATAGACCTATTTTGTTTCGAGGGAGGTCAGGGTTCAATAGGTCATAATCCAGTAGGGGTAGTATACTTTGGGACAACGCAAACATTGATGGTTCAATTGGCAAAAGGATTACGGGGAACATGAAGGGAGTATTAAACCTTTAATCCTAGGACCAGGATCATTCGAGGGTAAGGGAGAGCAAATTCTGAAGAAGAAAGAAACAAAACGTAATGATATATATGGAGATACATAAGATTGGAATTGAATAAACATTTAGGTTGCAAATATGGCGAGGACGGACCTTAATGGGGGGGGCTATTAACGGACAGACTGCAGATACACCAGAGGTGGAGATGGAGAAGGAAGCAACTGATCTATAGGTCCAAACCCCATTCAATCGATGTTTCTATGCTGGAGTTATTGGCCTGGTTTTGGCATTATGCAGAGAAACGGGGGAGAATCCCAATTGCGCGAATAACGCATGAAGTCACACATGAACAACAAAGAAAAGTTATCTTTTTGTATTTATCATGTATTTCATTTTGGTGAATATGTAAACAATTAGCAGAAGTTATGTGCATTCTATCGCCAAAGTAACACCAACACATAACCACCACACTACAGCAAATCTACTCCATAGACTAAATGCTTTTACGAAGTTAAACGTGAATTATTTGTTTAAATTTCAATTAAAAACAAAGAAGTTTGCAGAGATGTGCAAGTATGACATCATTTAGCTGCGTTTTAGTCTGAAGGCAACCTCACGTCACATGGCATTTTCTTGACCTTTCCAAAGACGTTAACCACTATTGATCTCATATCCTAAAAAAGAAATTGCAATTTGTATGGTATCCGATGTGTGATTTGGAGTGGTTCACCACAGTTAATCGGATAGGAAACAATATACAGTTATGAATAATTCATGTTCTCTGATTGTGATATTTTAATGGTGTCCCACAGGGCTCAACTCTCGGTTCCACTTCTTTCATCATTTAATGAATGACCTCTGTTACTTATCCGCTAAGCTGATATAATAACTTTTTTGCAGACGATACAACATTTTCTTCAAACGATAGAATATAGATTCTTTATTTGGTTATTTAGTTAATTTATTTATTTTATTTATTTTAAACATGAAAGGGTAAGAATTCGGTTAGCGGTGACGCTAATCTCAGCCGAGGCCCTTGTAAAAAGACAATAGTGAATTGTAAAAGAAAAAATAAGGAACATAGATGCGTAGAAACGTTTAGAGAAAAACAATTATTAAAATATATAAAACACTTAAAAAAAAATTATAATCAATCTATTCACAGTAAAAGAAAACCCTCTTGCATAAAAACTTTTAATAAAGTCGTTTAAACGTGGCTAAGGAGTTGGCTTTGCATACCAGTCGGTAGCCGTTCATTCTTTGGCTGCTATGTAGGAGAAACGATTGATGCCCGTACTGGGTTTTCCAACCCTCCAGAAACAAGTTGTGTTGGGTGGGTAGGACCGCAGGGAGTGACATGCACATCGCCAATGAACCGAAACATATCACTAAGTACGGGGTGCTAGCCTTCAATATTTTGTACACCACTGCACCAATCTCTTATAGCTCAGACTTTGTTCAAGAGAGGACCAGTTTAGAGTGCGAAATAGGATTTCAGACCTATCGTTGAAATTGGCATTGAGAATTATTCGAGCGGCAGACTTTGAAACGAGAAGTTGAGGGCCATTGGTGGCCGACTTGCATTCGCCCCATAACAAGTTACAATACTCTAATCTTGGTCGAAAATCCATTCTAGTACAATATAACGTGTTCATATAAATATATGGTTAATACGTCTGAGGAGGCTAACTCGAGGACACAATCTTGCAAGCAGAGTCGACATGGTCACCCCCGGACAACTCGCTATCAATATGAACCCGAGGATCTTTTCCCTAGAAACATTGCTATACCTTGAACCCGACAACATATTTAATCTTACCTGGCCAATGGTCTTAACTGGGTCTACAACAATCAACAGGCTTTCGGTTTGGTGCTTTTCTAAACATATTTATATTGCACCCCATTTAACCACTCTGTCCATATTCATTGGGTGTACATTCAATTCGTCTACAGATTTGCCCTTCATGTGGAATGTTGTATCGTCGATACTATTCTGCTGTACAGGGAATATGACTTGTTCATGTCATTGAAAATAAAAATGAATAGTAATGGACCAAGGAACGACCCCTTGGGGAACCCCACATGTCACAGGCAGAGGGGGTGAGAGAACTCCATTATTATAGGAGATTGCCGCCGATTTGATAAATACGACGAAAAAACAGCCAACAGCTCTTTTTCGGACAATCCATGACATTGAGATTATCAATTAAAAATCATATGATTAACTAAGTCGAAAGCTTTCGCGGTTCTAAAAATACCGATACTATAAGTTGCCCAGTGTCAATTGCTTTGTAACAGTCATTAGCGATCTTCAATAGAGCCGGCTCGCAAGAGTGCTGTCTCTAAATCCAGACTGAGCTGCCCGTATGAGTCATGGTCATAAGAACGTATTACAACACCAGTACATGTTTTTATAAAGTTCGTAACACTGGGCAGGATGAGATGGGTCGATAATTCGAAACATCAAGGTGGACCCATTTAAAAATAGGGACAATCTTAGCCCTTTTTTTTTTTTTTTTTTTTTCACAGGGGGGGAGAAAGATTGAGCCCTGATACTACTGTTTAAGATAGAGTGGTGCTCTCAGCTATTTCAGCAGCTGAAATATTTAAAACATAAGCGCTTATTTCATCCAGGCAATTGGCCTTATGGTGTCTAATTTAACAAGGGATTTCAATACAAAATCGTTAGAAACGGCTGGAATTTGGGAAACTAGCACTATCACGTAATTTAGTGTATGCAAATTTCTGTACTTATGTTTAAATAAACAGTTAATTTCGATATGGAAACACTATCAATTATGCCATATTACTGCGCAAATGAGCTAACCAAAAAATTTTTTCTGTGATTGGATTTCGGCAAACAAGTTATCACTCAATGTAAACAAAATTAATTATCTGAATTTAACCATGGCAGAGAACTAATGAACTGGATAAGGATATAACGATGAAGCGCTCCGCCCTAAGCGGGTCACATCAACGAATTTTAGGAGTTACATCTGACGATTAGGCTTCCTGTCAAAAGCAACATTTCTGAGACATTCCAGGGAAAATTTCCATGAAACTGTGGCATTTCATTGTATCCAAGCTTAAGCACCTTCTCAAGAACTATCTAAGTACACTTTACCAGACTCTAATCGTAACGTCGTTAAACTATGTTCTACCTATGGCAGTGGAACGTGCGTGTCTAGTCTTGTACAGATAAGCGGACTTCAGAAACGAGAGTGCGTCTATTGCCAATGGCAGAAACACGTGAAGCATACCGCACAAGATAATTAGGAAGTTTATTTAATTAAAGTAAGATATTATAAATTACATGTTGCTGTTTCAGTTACAAAGCTGGAATTACACTGATCCGATGTATTTAACGATTTTGTCCTTTAGCAATACTATTATAATTCATAAGAACCAGGCCGTATTAATAGAATATCAAATCAACTTTCGCAGTAACTTTGGAGCATTTAGCTACGTAAGTGCGGACCTAAAATGTGGAATTCCCTACAGAATCTATGAAGGTTCTCTTCCTCTTGCGTCTTTCAGAGGAAAATTAAAAAAGATTCATCCGCGCCTACTAGATTGAATATATAATTATTACCCACATGACTATTAATTAATAACTATTGTTATTTCTTTCGTGTGTAAATACTCATGCTAGTTAATACGTAATTATTCCTTTATCAATGGGGAGTACACTACCTTGTTAAGCCTTATTGGCTTTTTAGTGTCTTCCCATCGCATTTTTTCATATATGCCACAAGCTTGGTTTCCCTTTTATTTTTTTGAAAATTATGAAATATTATATATTTGTACATATGTTCATTGTGCGATAAAACAAATGAATAAATGAAATGAAATTTATTATTGCATTATGGGTTGCCTTTCGATCTTGCACAATACGCATGTTTCACAATGCACAAATTTCAAAGGACTATAACTCCGTACGTCACGTCGTATGAACTTCCGGTTGGACTACGCATTCAGTTTTTACCAAGCTATTATAGTAGCGCCTTTATAAATCATCCTGAATGGGACTGAGCAACATCAAACCGCATGTGCAGGCGGGTAAACTCCCGATGTGTATATCCCCGCAAAACGTTCATGTACGTTCACGATCAACGTTGGCCCCATCCCCCAAGTTTCGTGTGGATCGGGCTTATATTTTCGCAAAAACCAGAAACAAATTTGAACCTTCGGTGACCTTGAAATCACATCCTAAACAACATGATGGTCATTTCAAGGTCACTTGAGGTCAGATGGAAAAAAATTCATTGTTTCTTCTGAGGTCCACAAGGCTGTTTCTGCGGGGATATACCGTCGGCAGTTCACCCACCTGCACATTCTAGTTCATTGTCGCATGCCGCACCCGCATTGATGGAATCTGAACGGGATTCAGTGCATTATCAAAACGATCCACTTACGTCTTTTCAATGCCATCGAACATTCCTGTGTTCATGTAGAAAGTTATTATGGCTTAATGAACATCTTCCTTCATTGACCTTGATTCTTCGAACATCCCCTCCTCGAAGCCAACCACGGCGAATTTACTGCGCAGTATTCAACCAGTCGAGGCCCGGCGAAGTAACCGGCTAAACTCGCTACCGAGACGAAATGGCCGTGGTTCTTCTCGAGAATTGACGCAGCAACACAGCCTTAAGGTCTGGAAAAGAATGTCAGGTCACGAGGGATTGATCACCTCTGATGAAACCGTACACACCAAATCATTTTACCAGGAACAATATTGCACGATCTAAGTTTATGACCAAGTTGTCGTCAATGGAGCAATGCATGTATAGACTTGACTGGCAGCCTGGCAGCGCTGCAGGAAGATTACTATCGTATAAATGAGAGAATAATAGCCCGCATGTAACGATCAGCACTCATAATAGAGAATACTATCAGTGCCTCCCGTCCCGCGATATCTTGGGGAATAGCCGCGCGAGTTTTTTGGGCCCTCTTAATCTGAAGGGATTACTGATCAAGAGGGAATGACACCATGCCTACATTAATTGTACGTGTCCCATTGAAGAGTGAGAGGGTGTTACAACCGATATGATATAACTAACCGATTATGAATCATCATGCCATAATGATATATATTTGACCGATAATGAATCACTTACCGATAATGATATACACTTTTACCGGATAATGAAGTCAACTTTCTAACAGATCTGAATCCCGGATTTTAACCGCTAATGAGTAAAAAGATTTGTAACCGATAATGAATCACCGAATCGACCGTAATGAAGTACCCTTTTTTTCAACCGACATTGGAATCAGTTCCAATCCGATAATGTAATCACCATTTGCGCGATAATTGGAGTAACTTCTTCAGTGTATGATGAATCAAGGTTCTGGGTGTCACCCTTCCCCGTCCTCCTTCCCCCACTCTCACCCCACCGACCCCTCTCTGAGCTTGTAACCCCACAGGTTGTGGATCGTACCTTTGTTCCTTGAGCAGGGTACTTTATCCCACTTGCTCCTCTTTCACCAGGTGTACAATGGGACCGTGAAGTATCAGAACACAACTGCGCTGATTATAGTTGCGGTGATACTGAATATAGGAATATGAAGTGTGCTGAATCGGTGGCTGTTGTAGGTTATATATGTAGGCTGTGTATAGTAAAACGCTAGAAGTAGCCAATGAATGAAAACCCTGGAGCGTTTTTCGTACGTGACGGAAGGGGGAAGTTGCAGTTGATATCTAAGCTGGAGCGTAATTGGGTCGCACGAATAGCGCAGGGGCAATTGTTTCTAGAAATGACCCCCTAGATCCGCAGCCAATGCTTTTCCTTGGGTGCATTCTTGCACTGCATATTTTATTATTTTTTTTTTATTTAAACTTTCAATGGTACTCAGTTAGCATGTAGATAATCTTCCCCGAGGCCCTATACAAACAACTGTACAGCATAAACAAAAAAAACATAAATATATGCTATGAATGAGATCTAGAATAGACAGTATTTGTAATATGTTCGAACATTTCATCTTTCGTAGAATGAATGCTGCCATTACCACTACAGCGAGAGTTTGGTTTTGGGGGGTTGGGAGGGGGGGGGGGGGGGGAGGTTGGGGGGGGGGAGGGGGGGGGGGGGGGAGGGGGGGGGGGGGGGAGAGTCCAGGGGGCATTTGATAGGAAAAATGGTAACCTACCGGTACTCAGGAGGAAATGTGTCTTTTCTTTGCCCTGATTTCTGATATCGCTATTCTACTCTTATTTACACCCCCAAAAGGCGCAGTCCCTAGGGGGGGGGGGGGGGGGGGGGGCCGTTCATAGAAATGTTCTCTCACATGCGCGTTCCCCCTGGACGCTCAGCCATATTGTTGACCGCAAAATTACTTTTTGCTCTTTCAAAACCCTTTTTTCCTTCGCCTTTGATATAGATAAAACGATGGTGGCTCGGTCTTTCGATCCGTTCAAGACCTCTGATGCCGTCATCGTAAGAGAGAACTTCATCGCCTGCCTCGGTCATATCAAATCTCCCGATTCGCGTTGTCGGTCTCTAAATGCATTGGACGATCTCGTCACCCTCGTATTTGAACCATTCCGTTGCTAAAGTTTTGACAATATGGGGTGGGACACCCCCCCCCCCCTCCACACACACGCACACTACCTCAGCGCGTCCCAGTCCAAGCACGGCAAGTAGAACCAATCAGAAATTTTATTGAATGATGTCGTATTGCATGACACCTCCTTCCGTTATTGTTGAATCCAGAAAACAGTTATGAGTGAGCGGAGCTGTTGGAAGCAAATCGGTAAATGTCAATATCATCGACAACCGTACGTCAACTTGTTTTGTGAAGGACAAATGCTAACACTCAGTGATAGTGCCCTTAACAATTGGTCCTAATAGTGGGTTTCTCCTAATTTTTGTGTTGTGTGTTTGACATGCTCATTAATAAATCTTACCCGGGCCGGCAATATTTTTGTTCACTCAACACAAGGTGAAGAGACAAACCGAGGTAATGCGCCCACTATACTTGGGGCGGAATGCTCAATATTGAGGTGTTGCCATACCTGCCAATGGATGGCCAATAATGCTCGACTACCAACCGTGTACGTCCAATTTTTCAAAATGTTTTTGTCACAAGCAGTGACAATAAAATAGTTGCTATGGTATTGCATTGTTTTGCCCTCGATCAATATTTAATAGGGGGGCAATCAAGATAGCTCTGCTGGAAAGTGTTTCCGCAAACACGCTGAATCAGAAGGGAATGAGGTATTGTAACCAAACTTGCAGATAAACACTGCAATGGACCTGACCCATTCCGTCTAACTACCTAAGTACCCCGCGTTCGCCGAACCTGCCATTATGCGCGACAGAGGGACCCACCCTTACTGTTGTCCAATGTCCGCAGTACCGTTGGACAGCACAGAATCGTCCTTTGGGCTGCCCACGAATTCCTGAAGAAGATACGGGGTACTGTGGCATTGAACACATTGTAGGCTACTACTAGCGTTATCCTAGGAGGCTATTCCGGCATCCCAACAGTGAGCGCCGACGCCCCACTGGGTATTGCAAGACTGCATGGTTCGTCTGCTCGGATGTTATCACTTCTATAAAGTTACGTCGTTATTCAGTAGCCGCCAGATAATTTTATGCCAGTACTGAGCGTCTACTTCCCCCAGACATTGCATGACGAGTGTAAAAAATGGTACTACAACCGTGATGCCATACCTCCTGCTAACTCAACAAAACAGGGAACAGGCATCCTCGAGAAGAGAGGCTTTTTACAAGAACCGCACCGAATGGCCCTGTCTACTATTGACAGTGACAAAAACGTACTGAAACCCCAACCAGCCGGCCACTACCCCTCTCACTTCTCAAATACGAGAGTTGCCACTGAGCCCAGTCTAAAAATGCACTATAATGGTTTACCTTTTGGTCCTTTTTATTTTACTTGGGGAGGTATCTATAAAGTATCTAACTTGCATAGTTCGTGCACTTTTTAAATTTCGTCCCATTTTTAACAAAATTGCTTATACATGGTCAACTTCAGTCTTGATGATATGGAGGGGGAGGAGGTTGTTGTTCGCCGTGGCCCATGTCATTTTATTATCCAACTTTGTTTAAGAGGGCCACTCATTTAGCAATTTCAGCTTCCATGATACCCTCTGGTACATATATACAGCATTATGTAAAGCACTCGAAGGCTAGTAAATATAGACAGCTCTCGACCTTATGCCTTTTTTTGATGCTGCATTAGCTGCCAACAGCCATTCAATCTGTCTTTCGACCTCCATCGAATCGGATGTTAGAACAAAGCGCTTTACTGAACAGACAAACAGCACTGTTCGCTATTGCGAGGCTATGTGGTTTTAAGAGTGGTCCGCACCTGGTATCGTCATATAGAAGTACAATTTGCTTTTATTTTCGACTTTCGTTTTAGCTCTTTTTATTCCTTATTCTGTTTCACTTTTGTGGAATCCCTTGTAAGCTTGTGCCTGTTGTTTTCTGTCCCCTCTGCAGTGATAACCACTATTTTTTGTTTTGCATGCCCAGACAAGACAAGATTTTCTAAGCCGATCTCTATGATTTCGGCCTATAAGCTCTTAACTTCATGGAGGGACCAGGGTCGAGGCCCGGGGAGCTAGATGGCCTTGTCGCACCTAAGCCGTTGCGAACGGTCGTTTGATTTTTGGTTCACCCTCGTTCACCTCTTTCACTCGTATGTGCAGGATGACCCTTTACCATCGTTGAGTTTGCCAAACAACGCCTGTGCGACTGCGTACCGCTCGCTGTCGAACTGAATCAAGGGCGGGCCTATAGGCAACGTGGATTGCGCAATCGTATATTCCCTCTTTTACTAAATAACGGGAAACGGCCATGCCTGCTGGCAAATACTCTATTGATCTGATCTGGAATTGTTTAGACAACCTTGCCATACGTTAGATGGAATTCTTTATATTTCCGCACTCGTGCGAAACACGCGCATGCCGCCTGCCCGCAGAGCTAAAACAGTGGCTTCGGTTCATTTTAAGGGCTTCAAATGCTCTTCTTCGATAATTTCCATTTTCCCGTATTGTTAAAGGCTATTGAAAGTCTTCGAAATTTTCTGACAAAATTGGGACGATTTCGCGGAATCTACTCAGGGTTGGTTCCCATCCATACAACGCCAATGTGCTACTGATGACTGACATCTACGTCCCCTTGATCGTAATGAGCAACTTTCAATTTCTTGGATTTGTCAAACGAAGGCTTGCAGACGATATGTTGGTATATTCGACGAGTGGTTATTATATAGTGTACCGCCCATCTATTTTAATAGCGGCTTCTCATACTCGTCTACTTTAGGCAGGCTAAGTCCCTTCTCACCCGCCCTGTTTTCTGTTTCGGCCTCCAATCTCTGCCTTGCATTAAGGCCCAGTTTTTGTACATCAAAGTACAAAAAGTAATGAAAAATAATAAAGATGGTCAATGTGGCCACAACCAAAAAGGAAGGTACAGTGGCCCATCATTAATGAAAGAGCAACGTGGGCAAAATCTACGCCCGTAGCAAAGTATCTATCAGCGGCTAGTTTTGACTGTAACAAGCAACTTCCCAAAAGAAAGGCTTTGGTGTTGACATCCAATGTCTGTTGATGAGTTTATCAGACATCTCCAGGAGTGGAACGCCCAGCCACGACCCCTGCGGTTCTTAATTAGAATTGTGACTCCCCGACCTCGCTCTTGACTCGCTCGGCCGTGCTTGTAGACCTCTTCGCTATTGGAGACGTCCACCTTGTCGCGTGCGCGCTCACACCGGGCTCTTGCACTCTTTGCCCGAACCTTTTCGGCACCTTTCCTCGTCGACGTCCCAGATTACCACCGTAGATCCCCTCTTAGCGAACTCGAGAGGAATGACGACGAAGCCACACCCTCCATCCCGTGGGAACGAGGACGATCTCACCGCTTACATCCTTCTTAGGGATGAGGAAGTACGGTATAGCCGATCCGAGTCCCTTGAATAGCATAGAGAGGATCAGGCGGGTAGGCATAGTGTATTAGCACCACCGGGGACAATAGCCTGATAAAATAATTGATTGTATGTTGATTGAATGAATGATTAGATTGTTGAGGGAGAACATTGCGAAAGACAACAACCACAGAGATGCATCCCGAGATGTGTACGAAGTTTTATTTGATTTATTGTTTCAATAGAGACGTCGTAGGAAAGGATCACTGGAATGACAGTGATCTGGTGAGATTAATTGATTGACTGACTGCTTGGCTTGACTGAGTGATAGTGGAGTGTATGTATGATAACGACTAGGAGACCGGATAAAACGAGATGACAACCGTCACCAAGAGCACCGTTGCGCTGTCTCATGGTTGTGCCCTGCTTGGCTGGGACCCAGAATATTGATAGGGGCATTAGGCCCTGTTCTGGTCGCTTTCCCCATGAGACGTGTGGTTTGTAGAGTGGCGGGTGATGCCCTAGGGTGCTTCCGATCATGTGCTCCCTCGACTAAGTGAGCGGAGGAATATGGATTGGGGGAAGTGAGTGGTGCTGCCCTCCGCTTAACGTGATTATAGCCACACCTTCATCAACCAATCTGATTCACTAGCGGGGTGCCCGCAGCTTCTTCCCATTTGTATGGAGCAGGCAATGACGATGGACGTCTCATATTCGGGAAATGGATTTTCAGTTCACTAATTGTGACATCTGACGCCCTGTGTTTTAGAAGTCATCACATTCGTATTTGTTTGTTATTTCTGTTACTGCATTCCAAAGCGATTTGTGATCACTTGAAATTTTCTAGCACGACGTCACACCAGTCCCCCCCGCCGTGTGACATGACTGTACTTCGTCATGGACGGAAATAGACTCAGAATGAGGGTTCATGTGTTCAGTAGTCACATTCGTCGTATGTTACCAACAAAGAAATTGTTTAGGTGTGCGTGACGGTGCAGATTTGCCGGACGTTAATAAAAGTGTACCTTACTCCATATGGCTTCAGCATGTTTGCCGGTGAATGGTACAAATATCTGTTGAATAAGAAATCAGCGGACTTGGTTATTAGCCACGCTAATTCAAGACCACATTCCTATTTTATTTAGCAACTCCGAGCAAAAACTGAACAAGACAATCCTTTTGACACACACACAATCCTTCCACCAGATGGTCGAAAGGAGTGGGGCAGCTGCATTGGAGCTAATATACAGAGTTCCTCGACTGCCTTATGCTCTTGAACCATGATAACCCCACAAAGAGGCAACCCCGCTTTTTACCGAAAATTACCCTCGAAGTAGGTCGCAGAATTACCTCTAATCTGACCACAAAACAGGAATGATGATGTACTTATTATGGTAGCCTATATCCAGAAGTTTGAGCTCCACCCACTTGAGACTGGCTAAAATCACAAAATATTGACTCCCCCCTCCCCGCTCCCTCCTCGAAAATTGACTCCCGGTATTTACCAGGAACATAGGATCCTACCCTCGTAAGGAAACTACGAACCAAATTTCAAGCTGAAATAAGAAAAATTTTTTAAAGGGGGGCTTATCCCATTTACATGGGTTCCTGACTTTAACCTGTTTGACTTCAGGGACCTCTGACTGACCTCTACTCCTACTAGGTTTTTCTCACACCTTTTCTCATCTTTCCCTTGGCCTGCGGTTCCTTACACAATCTGATTTTACCATGTAGCTTGTTCTGTGTGCAATCCATCTTATCGTCTTACCCAGTTTCCGTCAATTTTTATGTTTCGTTTTCATTGTTTTGTTTTTCGCAGCTCTGGTCGCCACACAGCTACTACTGTCGCCAAACGAGCGTGTTTTCCAGATAAAATCACCACCCCTGGGTCGTGGGGTGGGAAGGTACATGTACCCTGGATCTCATATAACATTTTCCTCCTAAGTATCAACCTTTCCAATAGGCATGGATTACACAAGCTCAGTATTTTTAATAATTGAGAATTTAACATATACAATCAGATCAAAAACAATTTTGCTACTTAAATTTATTTTATCTCTTTCAACTTCATTTGTGAACAGCATGGCAATTTGGAGCCATCTATATATTGGCCATTGATCAAGCAATAACTAAACCCACAGTAGCCCGGCACTAAAGACACCCTCAGCAGAGGCTGTTTCCCCCTTCTACGGTGGCATGACTGAGATGTGTGATAGAGTGTTCTAGTTCGTCCGGGCAGTTGACTGATTGTTTGTTGTCACAGATGAGTCTGGTGGTGTCACTAAGAACTGATCCCAACGGCCACAATGCCCTTATTCCAATGAGTTTCTTTGGGCCCTTCTTGGACGTTTCCGGTCAATTGAAAAATCTCATCGCCCAGACGTAATTACCAAGCTCATCATATATAATCTTGTAAAAGTTCACGATCTTATCTTTCGGTCCTAAGACTCCTCGTGCCAGGAGACCAGTTGGAGGTGCACAAATTGCTTTAAAACATTCACAACAATAATATCCTTAAGAAAACAGGAATGACGTTTAACCAAGCCGATAATCCAAATACCCTTCCTAGCAGCTTCTGCATGCCGCTAAAGGTTCAAAAGAAGAATAAAATACACCCCGATAATCTTTCACCTCTTCCGAATCTATGGAGCGCCAATCAGTCAAAAAGTCAATGCACGCAGCTCCCTCCCGTCCGTATCGCGTTTCGATGTTCGTATCAGCTTTGATTCGTCGTATCAGCTATATATTCTTCGCATCAGCTAGCTATGGCTCGCATTAACCGATGTTTCGCCTTGCTCATCATTCGTATTCTCGCATTGTTTTCTTTCCTTGCAGCCGCAATTTGTATACACCTCTCCGGCATGTATTTGCTGGGCATCATCACTGTTGCAGTTTCTCCTGCACAATTTACGGTTTCGCATTAGCAATTTTCCTTCCCCGCATGGCATTTTCCTTCGCAGTACCTTTGTGTTTTCCTCTCAACAGCATTTCCCTTGCTCGCATCGACTGTTTCTCTTACCATTGTTTCCAGCCTCGCACCCAGACATTTTTAGCGTCCGCATCATACCTAAATCTTTGCGTGGCGAGTATTCTGCATGTTTATCAATGGCAATTGACTGTCATATGAATATGCCAGTTCGGAGATAGCTCCTTCGCATGCGTCCATTGTCCCCGGCGCTGGCATTGTTACACCTACTGCTGGCCAATCGCCCTAGTATTCATGGATTACTGCCGATCTTTGAGGTACTTTCCACATTTTATTTTACTCCCTAGATGTTCAATAATATAATTCAGGCCCTACATAAAGAAAAATATCACTGTAAGCTAATTAAATAATAAACACGAGAAATTCGCCGCGAAATGCAATAACTGAGCGAGCGGTTTCTGATTGGCTGGCATTCGAATTTGGCAGTTCGGGTGGTGTTATATTTACTGTTTATTCTGGAAGGTTCCTACTTGTTTATTGACCTTATATTTTCAGGGAATATTTTCACGATTTCCTGTATTTAGTTGCCGAAATCATCCAGTTTCAACGAAGTTATTGCCATTTCGTACTGACTAATTCGCGTTTAGAGAGTTATCACAAATGGACAAATTGCAATAATTATTGTTATCTGACAACCCTAACCTGGTGCCTGGCACTCTCCCAATAGACTTAGATTAATATTCCATCTCAGATAATAGCTACGCATGAAGATGGTAGTGATTGAATGATTAAAACACTGGGAGCTAAAACCCCTGATGCTAGGCTGTAAACGATGGTAGGAACCAGTCATTCGAGCAATAAAAATTGATTTTGTGGGGAACAAAGATTGCTACAGCAAAGGAGCAAATTGCTGATGGTATGGGCAAAATGATCGTTGTGGAGTAGCGAATAACCAAATGTTTCAATGCGAGGAATGAATCGTTGATGAGAAGAATGTATAGTTGATGCGATTTATTTAAATTGCTGATGCAGTGTAAAACAACCGGATACGAGTAATTGAAAACGACATGCAATGTTAGACGGGAGGGAGGGATACAGTGATGCCCAGAAATTAAATAGCTGGTGCGATTTATAAAAAGTGCTGCTGGCGGATAAAAATTCTGACACGCGAATCAAGCTGATGCAACCACCAAAAAGCTGATACGGGAGGGCATCGAAAAGAAATCTGCTACGATGTCCGATAGACCTGTTGCGATGATTTTTTGCCTGATTTGCGCCTCCATACATCCACCTGATCCAGGATATCATGACCAGGCAAAGTGGCAAACTGAAGAAAGCATTGCGACGTGTGGAAGCCGGCAAGCATCACTTCGCACCTTCGGATGTCGAAAAGCATTTGTCAATCGGAAAACCGTTTAAAAATTCAAATCCCATCCAAGTCTATTTGAAAATAGCTCATATTCATTCGAACGACTACTCGGTAAAACTTTATGGCCGTCCGCAAATTTTTCACTATGGATTCCGCAGCATCATCGAGAGCATGTCTATATATGCTAGAAACTAAAATAAGGGCCCATGCAAGAACCTATACTGAGGAGCACTATCACTGATCTTCTACGAGGCAAAAGAATGACCATTATTGAAAACCTGATCGTCTCTTTCGTAAAAACCACCCTTGATTCCGAAACTCTCCATTCGAGCAGAGATGTTTTCTAAATTCCAGGTAACTGTCATATATCACAGGTACTATGTACAGATAAACCCTCTAATAAATTCCAGCAGGTTAATTGCAAAAACAATTTTCTCAGAAAAAATCCATGTCCGGAGAATCCTAATCGATGATGTCCCTGTACTCATCACAAGAAAGCTCTAGTCAGGCCTCTCGATGTTTACAGTTGTTCCCGTAAGCATAGTTTCCCGTTGTCTGGCCGAAAGTAATGTGGTCATGTGACACACGGTTAGTGAAATGAATCGCCACTACCGGCCTTGTACTGTCGTAACCACTACAGGCACCTACTCCAAGCCGAAAATTTCCCACGGGTTTCCCCAGGAAGAAATTGGAACGTCCTGTATTGAGAAGAGGACAATTCTCATTTAGTGAGATGTAATAGGCCCATATTGTTTTATTTTCTCTACGATGTTCGTCCTATTTTATAAGGTATTCCTATTGAAATCGAAATCGATCACAGTCAAATCAGAAACTGTTTCCCCGAGGTCCATCCTCCCGGATTGGGGCATCGACATCCAGATATACCAGTTTATACCCAGTACCCATAGCCTGGAGACAACTGGGAGTTTGGAACAAATAGAATTAGTTGGAGTCAATTGATTTTAAACCGTAATTCGGTGATTACTTTCAACTCAGGTTCGACTGACTAGTCATGTGCAGGCGGGTAACCGCCGACGTCGTGTATATCTGCGCAGGAATGACCTTGTGGACCGGCGGACCCATTATGAGGAGGAAGACACAATTAAAAATTAAAATCATGTCCATTGACTTCCGGTGACTTCGAAATTACTACCTGCTGTTCAGGACCAGCTGTAGTCCGCATTCTTCGAGTATAATTTAAATACGACAAAGTAGAAAATCGCATAATCATGTTTCAAAAATCATAAAATTTCACCAATTTGACCTCAAATGAACCGTCATGTTGTGTGTACTAACAACAGTCCTCATCTACCCAGTTCGTTCCAATTCGGAAGAGTCAGAGAAATCGCAAAAAAAAACTACAAATTTTACCTCTGGTGGAATTTTTCGGGGATCAAGTTTTGTCCCAACCCAACAATTTTGTAAATCGAACTAACTCTGAGTTTTCGCAGAAAACCTGTAAAAATACACGGCAGCAGCATAAGTAGTAATGCCAGTTTTTCAAAAACCATTCGAGGTGTTTCTCTAGGCCGTCCAATCGGATTAAGCGTTAAAAAAGGGCCCGTCGTAGGCGAGGGGGGGGGGGGGTGGGCTGTAGGCAAAAAAAAAAAAGAGAAAAGAGGAAAGAAAAGAAGCCGATATCAAATTTTTTTGTCACCACCTTGTCCTTGAAAGCCTTGTCGCAGAATTTTAACAGTCCAGTAGGCCTACTGTCACTGTGAGTGTTATAAAATGAAGGTTGGGTTCTGATAGAACATTGAATGGCAGCAATAGTTTACACAATGAATCTTAAGCCGCGTTTCCATGCACGCGGCGGGCGGCGGTTTTTCTTGAAATCACGGCACTAGGGTGATATGCGCTATATAAGAAACTGTGTAGCCTACTATTATTCTGTTATTATGTTGTTACCTTTTTAATTTATCATTATATTATTTTATTTATCAACACCGGCGCATAGGTCCCTAGTGTTAAACCTAAACAACCCGGTTTTAGTTTCTTAGCACCATTGTTCTAATGGTCAACGATAGCGCTTCATCGCGTTGTCCGCGTGCCGGCCTGCCCGCACCGCGTTCACATGGAAACGCGGCTTAGGGGGCACCAATTAAATGCCAGACCCTACAAACACAAAACGTTTTAGAAAAACATTTTTAACATGTTCAGCGATTGTTTTCGAAAACGGTTTTTGTTGAGTACCACAAGTTAGGAGACTTTTCCAGAACGTTTCCCAGAAACGTTTGTGAAGAACGTTTTAAACATTTCCAAATTTGTCTGAAAGTGTTCTACAAGGGTTTTGGTGCAAAAGATTTTCGCCAAAACGGATTAAGTTCTGTTTAGTAATTGTCGCAGGCATACTATTTATCGTTTTTGTTTTCCCCCAAAAAAAAAAAACTTCCTCGGTTTGCTGTAACTCCGAATTTGAATTGAAATTGAAATGTTTCTAGAACTTTTCCCGACACATTTCTTGAGGGTATGGAAACGTTCTCCGCAACATTACGTTCGTTACTCACCATAACGTTTTTCAGAAACATATACTAAACGGTTTCGAAACGTTTTGTGTTTGCGGTTGGAGTATAAATTTGTATGACTATTTGTATAAATTCCACATTGCTCCCAATAATGATGGCCTAGTGACAGCATAACAATCCATTTGTTGACAAAACCTCAAAATGACAAGGGGTATACATTCTCTTCCCAATACATCTAGGCTTGAGTTTACAGAATGAACTGTCCCCTGGTGGTTCTTCCCAGCTGCCATGAACCCTTTCTCTGATTAGAAACTGCAAAATTTGTGATATGCAAGCCTTGGCAGTAATCACTCTGATTTCATTGTTATGCACCCACGCAGAGAGTCCAGCAGATTATAATGGAAGGGGAACAGATCCGAGGCATGGCATCACATGGAAGACCTTGGTGGATATACATGACTTCGCAGAACGAAGAATCATGTGGAACACAGTAACAGCGTAACGACCCAGGCCTAGCCCTCACCTATAACATGACAACTTTGGCTGACTTGGTGTACAATCCATATCAGTCAATAGGTCTACGCTAGGCCTAACGCTAGGCCTATACATGATTACAAATCCAAGGCTATCATACTGCCTAGGCTATCACAATTACAATGTTGGTTGGATGAGTTGTGTATATTCACCCGATTCCAATGATTGCATCTGTGGTTGTCTCATCCATGTCTTAAAATGCCACAAGGACACTGCAGGTTAGCCAAAGGAACACAAATGAATCAGCAGTACAATATACGTAATAAGCAAATGGATAGGCTACCTCCCCAACTCCTTACTCCTTGGCCAGGAGCACATGAATTCGAACATCAAGTGGGGGGTGAGGGTTCGATTGGACTGCCTATTTTTAGCCTTACCTGTTTTGCTCCGTCTCTTGGGTGCTCACGGACTACTACCAGGGTTCAACCCTCTCTCACACATGCCACAAACCCCATATTTACAACTCATTTGACAGTTGTGCGATCTCAATTACATACCAGATAACTGTTTTTTTTTAGTATTGGGCGTTTGTACGTATGCCCATTTGCAAGTTGCCCCGAAACGGTTACTGGACTGGGCTTGACATGTTTCAGTTATTACGATTATTGGCCCCTTATCAATTTTGGAAATAAGGGTTCCATCTACCCATTTGGGTGATAACTTCGTGTTTTGGTGACGTCCCCCCCCCCCAAAAAAAAGTACACCCGGTATGCCTATGTTGCATGGCAGTGAGGGGCATGGCCCCCACTTTCAAAAGTTTGTCCCCCGGTGTTTTTGGGACAAAACATTTGGTTCAGTATATTTCTGTAAGTTGGAAAAATGGGAATTCGGGCAACCACCACATCTGCTCACGCCTACTTACTGCCTGGCACCACCACGCCACTGATTATAAGCCCCATACTCTTTACCACAGGCATTTACCTCTTCACCTCATGATAACAGTATCACAAAAGTACACATCCTGTCAGGACGCTGTGACCAGGGACACTGTAACAGTGATCCACAAACTGCCCAGTTAGTGAACCTCCCTTCTGTGATGTCAAAATGGAAACAGAATGCCAACAAAAATTTAATTTTGCACGTTAAACTAAGGAATTACCCCTCATTGGGCCTTTACCCTTGCCTCAAATGATGTTATTTGGGAAAAGCCCCCCTACCTCATCAAGAGCCCAAAATTATCAAACAGTTTGTGCCTACCATTTATCAGTAATATGCAAGTGGTTCAGTCCTACTGTCAACTGCCTGTAATACCCCGAACTTAAAACTACTGTGTCCCATACATGGCCACTGTGCAGCGGCGGCAGCTACACACCCCAAAACCAAATATCCTCGACACTTCCAGTGTCACGGGGATATAACTATAGAATACTTATAAGAAAACTCACGAGATCTTCTCTCAATACTATACGATCAATCATCAGCTTATTCCAGTGAATTTATGGGGTCATATTGGAATATCTCCCATTTCAGTTGCCCAATACACTAAATAACGACTCAGCAGCACCTACTGAAAAGCAGGGCTACCAAATTTCATGCAATATTGATCCATGACAGCCTTCAAAGACAAATTGTAAGAAATCATGGACTTTCCCAGCCCAAAGATCAAACAAGAGGACCGAGGCTATAACAGCCAACCTTAAACCATGTGTCCTGGGGGGTCCCCTGGCTATAACAGACGCTGTCAGCCCAGGTGGCTGGGCCATTATTCTTCTAGTTTATATTGCTGCTATTTATGGTAGTACAAGGGGGAAGGCAAGTCAAGTGCCAAATTAATACTACATCAGACGCTTCAAAACCAGTGTAATGCTATTTGTAGCAGAATCTGGCATTGAAGGACCCTGGACTGGGTATCTAGTGGAATGCAGGTGACCTAACTTACTATGAAAGGGAGCAGTATTTAAATCACAAATCCCCATTGCTACCAACTCATTAACGCAGTACTTTAAGCAAATAATTACCTTTTGACCATACAATACCTTATGACGTCCATACTGTCCTGAAATTTTCGCATGCCCATCAATGACAATGTAAGTTGTTCCAAAAAACCATTAGTTTTTTTTTTGTCCTTAAGTACTTTGATGACCTTTGATGACTGCCAGTTTTTTATGAAATTGTTAACTCTTATGAAATTGCACGCAGTCCTCAAGCATTGTTTCTCCAAAGTATACGCCGTGCTATTGCTAACAAAGTTAGCAAAACCACCTTCGATCCTTGTACTTGAGAACAAAGTGCCCGATTGAAACTGGAGTTTGTTTTGTGTATTCAGAACGCAGAGCCTCTGGTCACATAACTTTGCACACAAAGGTAACATGGTGTCAATTTATGGACCATTTCGCTCGGTAGTACCTGGGAGATTCGAACATGGCCACAAAAAATTGATTCCGGCCCAAAACAAGGGTGAAGGTCAAATTTAGTCAAAGGTCACACAATGGAGGACACTGGATTGGATCACTTGGCACACCTCCCCACCCTCGGCGACATATGGTTTCAATGTTATGGCCAAAAAACTAGTTTTTTGACCCTCAATTGCACCTTTAATGCTCCTTTGCTGACGTGACCGTTTTTATTAAAATGTACCCTAGATGGTTACCTGTGTCCTGGAATACAAACCACATCAGGAGAGGCCACTGTAAGTTGTTGCAGGAACACACTCCAGATTTGGCAGTTTTATGCCCATACGTGACCTGGAATGACTTGATACATGATGGTTTTTATGAAAGATTTCTCGGCCAGAATGTACACCCTGTCCTGAAAATTCAACATTGCCAAGCAATGTCAATGTAAGTTGTTCCAAAAAATATTCGGTTTTTTGCTTAGGAGTTCCCTCAAATGACGCTTTGATGCTGACACTTTTTTATGAAAAATGTTACTCTCGATGAGATGCACGCAGCCACAAGCATTAAGGTATCCCAATTAACGTCCGTGCCCTATTTCAAAAGTATCAAAACAACCTTTGACCCCTTGTCACTTTGAGAACCGAGTCCCGATTGAAGCGGGAGTTTATTTTGTCTATTCAGCACAACGAGCTCTGTCACAATCCAAAATTGACAGTTGTTTAATTTTCTTTGCCCTGTTAACTCCTAAAATAAATAGCCATCTATTAAGATTTAACCTTGACCTTTTGACCTCATCATCAGAGTATTTGACAAACCACCGATTCTAAAAAACACCATAATAATCACTATGAATAACCTAACTGCACTAAATTACAAATGAAAAACTTTGAAACCTCCGATATCTTCACGCTCAAAGGTCACATGGGTCAAGTTATGGTCCAGTTTTCGATCGAGAGGTACCTTTGAGATCCGAAAATGGCCACAACAATTGATTCGGCCAAAACGTGGTAAAGGGCAAAGTTGAGTCAAAGGTCACACACGGATAGGGGTGCAACGAGTGGATCACATGGGCCCTTCCAACCTCGGCAGATGTTCAGTTCCAATGTTATGCCAAAAAACTAGCTTTTTACCCCTAATTGACCTTTGCTGCCTCAGGATGACATTACCTTAATTTTGAATCTGATCCCTCCATCATCGCAACTATTCCCAAAAGTGTCCCGCATGTATTACTTTGCGAATATGAGTTATTGCCCTTTTTAATATTTTCAGATTTTTGGCCTTTCATTGACCTTTTGGGTGACCTTTAACGGGCAACAGAAGAAGTAGGGATCAACTACTACAAAACACCACATGAAGACCCTGGCCTGCCGAATGAATGAACTGATACATGCTTGCGTTCTCCCGCTATCGTCGACAAATGTGTCCACATACACCCGCACACACACACACACCCAACACACACACACCACACGGGACACACACACATCTTTGCTTGACCGCATCGATTCCTTTGCCGTTTGCAAGGAATCAAATAAAAACGAAGTCAGACTTTATTATCGGCTATTTCGACTTTAGCTCTTCATTCTAATTGGCCCATTCAGCTTCGGCAGAGAATGGGCGCCGGCAACATATATTGTGACGGCCCCGTCGTGTAATTGGACGAGTGACCGAGTCTGTCGGCAATTCGGCAAAAGGGAGGAAAAAAAAAAAGCCCGTTCAGCGTTAGCGTTGAATTTTTATATTTTCCATGAGACTGACAGTTCTTTGAAGTTTTGTTTCTGGTCCTATATTCCAGAGATTAAAAAAATTCAAGCTTTGGCTGAAACAATTAAAAAAGAATTTCTCAGATAAAACAATAAAACAGTCCGGTTATTAGGCGGGGAATCATGAGAGCGGCATAGCAAGAGTACAAGGCGAGAGATAGAGGGTACCCTCCAGTTTTTTTTTATATAAAAAATGTTCGGCAGGAAAACTTACCCAGACTTTGAGCACAGATAAGGTAAATCTGGTTACGATCAAAACCCCCTAATGCATAGTGAAAGAAGAAGTACTAAATGCCCGAACTTTTCCGATCAATTGCACCCATTGAAGTGTCAATTTTTCGCGCAGTGTTAGGAATCGGGCAAAAATGTTCAACGTCCCAAATTGAAAGGGTCCGCGTACGTGGTGAGCGGGGCGAGTAATTACTACTGAACGCCCAATTGTACTGAAAATATTTCACCAGTTTTCATCTGAGGCCGTTTCAATATTCGAATTTTTCTCCAAAGGGGAGGGGGACCACCCCCTCCCCTTAGACCTCTCCCCCGTATCAACGTTCACCTTGTCCAGATCCGGCGGCAAACCTAATCTCTACACTCCCCAATCATCACCCTTCGCTACTGCCCCTGCGTTAAAGTTTTTTGTTTTCTAACGCCCAAGTTTTGCCCGCAGCGGAGACACCCCTAAGAAGAAAGTGTTGGTTGTGCTTTAAGAATAATAAAAAACAAGAAAAACCTTACCGAAACCGTACTTACTTAGTATATCCACAACATGGGTTCCTCGACGGATGTCTATATTCCGAGTGATCCAGGTGAATGCTTATACCAGTATAAACAGCTCTTCTCTAATTTACGTACCGGGACAACGACAACCAACGAGTAGACCGCCCACCGCTGCAACAAGGATGTCATCATTGCGGGACTCTGGGATCCGGGTACTTGTAGACTCCCTGTGGAATTGCAATGCACTATATCTAAAGAACGCAGCGTGTATCAAGTTCACATTCGCGCTGCAGTCCTGTGCAAGGGTGGCGCCAACGGGGGGGGGGTGGGGGGAGGGGGGGGGGAAGGGGGGAGGGGGACCATGCCCCCGTCCCCGTCGGGGAAACCGAGCCCCCCCCCCCCTCTCGTCGAATTTGTCCCATCTCGTCGGGACCCCGATGGTTAGGCTGAACTCGCACCCGACGAGGGCCTTATTGCCCCGACAGCATTTTTGTTGTTTTGTTTGTTTGGTGTATTATCCAGTATCCTCCATAGAGGCGGATGGACAAAAATACATACAAATATAGTATCAAAAAGAATGGCAAACAAATTAATTTTCCTTCCAACCTAGCTTTTATAGCAAAAATTCCTTCATAAAGCTTAACATTTTCGCCGCGCTTCGCGCGACTCATGTCTTTTGTAATAAGTCCGAGTTTCTCGCTCAAGAATCAGCGTATCCATCCTCCTATCTTCCTCCAGAATATACAATATTGGCATAACATAGAGTAGGACACTGGCCTCTGAATATCTTCGAAATGTCCCTGCAAGGAGGTTAGAGTTACAATTCTGTGGGGGAGGATGATCGTTCTGGGTTGCTGCCGTCTACCACTGTTTTTTGCACATGTGTTAGTGGTTGCTGTCGCGCGCAGATACTCCCATTACCAAGTATTTTTTGTGCAGTTATCGGAATACCCACCCTATTCTACTAAGAGCGCCTGATTGAGTGGGATGCTGCTGAGAGTGAACAATGCCCTCCCCCCCCACCCCCACAATGTGTATTTTATTTTTTTTTCATTTTATTTATTTTCTTTGAAAAAGGTTAAAAAATCACAAAAATAGCAGGTTTCGACCTTGGGTAGGGTAGGCTCGTCGAGAACTTGGACCCCCCCCCGTCGGGAACTCCGACCCCCCTGGGTCGGGGAAATCCTGGGGCCACCCTTTTCGTGTAAGAGTAGGTATAGATGAACCCTTGGTATCAGTGTATTGGTGCCTGTCGAAGTCAACAAAAGCAATATATCTTTCATTGCACGGTCTTTTACACGGATGATCTTTGGAAGTAGTGCGATGATGTAATATATAGCATACTCAAGCAAAAACGGTCATCATCGTCCACCTGTGAATAACAAACCTACTTTTGGCCATAACATGGAACCAAATGTCTGCCAAGGTCGGGAGGTGCGCCACCATGATTCACTCGTTGAGCCTGCATCTGTGTGACCTTCGACCTCAATTTGACTCTACCAGTTTTCTGGCCAAAGTGAATTTCGTGGCCATTTTCGGATCTCAAAGGTAGCTTCCGATCAAAAAATGGTCCAAGAGAGATGTGAAACCCCATGTACCTGTGGGCGAGAATATCAGAGTCAAAGTTTTTGGTGAAATTTTTGTGAAATTAGGATTGTTCACGGATATTTTTCACATAGTGTTTCCTTCTTCACTTTTTTTTTTTTATAGAATCACCGTGGTCAAAAACTTCACCTGACGATGGGTCGAAAGAGTCTGAAAAGTCTTGTTGTGTTAAAAACGCCATTTTTAGTTACAGGACGAAGAAAATGAAAACTGCCAGTTTTGTCGGATACGTGGTAGAGCTTTGTGTGTACACAAAATCAAGTCGAGCACACTGAGGTCTTAATTTTACAACAGTTGCTTCTGTTACCTTTCTGCATACTGGTATTAAAATAGATCGGTTGCATGTAGGCGTCGGATGCCT
The DNA here is from genome assembly GCA_026419785.1 of Sclerodactyla briareus. Taxonomy (NCBI): domain Eukaryota; kingdom Metazoa; phylum Echinodermata; class Holothuroidea; order Dendrochirotida; family Sclerodactylidae; genus Sclerodactyla; species Sclerodactyla briareus. The sequence continues at coordinate 519,185 of JAODTK010004888.1, read as the reverse complement.
GAACCTCGTTAAGACCGGACCATTTCCTGAGGGCTAACGATGTTTTTTCTGTATAAAAAACCTATTATCAAAGATCCATTCAAGGTAACTTATGGAACGAAAAATATTTTGCTAACAATTACAGAGACAGTGTTCGGCATGGAATTCTAGCATAGGGTGTGTTGTACGTCATGGTGAGAAACAGTTTCTCCGAAAGAACTGCCTTGCCATCAAAGAATATTCGAGGTCACTTATGTCGGGCATTAAAAATGCCAAATGGTTGTTTTTTATGGACACACGGACAGTTCTGACGTGGTTTAAATTCCTAGGGACAGGGTGTAAATCACGGAGGAGACTTTTCATCCATAAAAATGGTCATCAAGGTAGTCCATCTTCGAGGGCTGTTCGAGGCTGAACAGACGTGTGATATCGTTTATATGGCCAAAGGGACACTATCTTGGGTACTCGTGATAGCTGTAACTAGATATACATCGTGCCGGGGTGTCCTCGCCCCTGTTGGTTGTACGTTGAGATGCCTGGCACCGACTCCTCTCGGTTTCGCACGTGAAAATCGAAAAACTTGGCAAGTAGGCTTCCGAGAACGTCTTATAAAAGTTGTGCTGCCAAGCCTCGCTTTGCCGCTGGGTTGGCCACCCCCTCGGGGCGCACGTGAGGCAGGCGCGCCGCAGGCGCGGCTCGGGGCTTACGGCGGTTCCCCTTCTAGCGAAAAAACAAGTTTCTTGCTGGTACCCGTAGTGCATGGATGGTTGCGGTATGCATTTGTCGATGGACGCAGCTAGCGATGCGAATCAACCGTAACACAACACTGTGTGAACTTGTTTGGTGACATTCGATAATAGGCCGTAAACCCGTTATGATAACGCTGTCGAGATTATTTGAAAACGGGTTGACCGTTACACCATAACGATCTTTCATCGTTCTGCTGCACGATTTTTTGAAATTCCAGACTAAACAAGAAAGTCCTGTACGAGTGACTCAAACGTCCATGAACCTACCGAGCCACATAGGCACCCCTACCATAACGGTTGGTAGGGCGGCAGCGGGTCATACCAATAAGACATACCAAACAGAACTGTTGGCCTTGTTCCGTTGGAATGTAACCTTGCTGACCTTGAAATAGGTCTCTGTGTCCACCAACAAGCCCCAAAACTCCTCCCTATTATCTCTATTAATAGTGTAATGAGTAAGGGAAAGACTGGCCATAGTTACGTTGTCGGTAGGTGATGTAATTATATCGCCACTTCGGGGGATATTATGGTTTTGGCAGCGTCCTCTCCGCCGCCGCGCCGCCGCGTCCGCCGGAAGCTTTTCGTGTTAACACAATAACTCTCCTAACGCATTGGTCCGATTGTAGCTACGAAACTTTTCACACATGTCGCCCTTATGAAATCTCGGATGGATTCGCATGTGGGCGTCGCGGCACCACTCTGCTCTGCGGCGGCCATTCTTGAATTTTCAAAAAAACTGACTTGATAGTGTTTGTACAATAACTCACCTCCCTAGTGATTCGTGTCGGATCCATGTTTAACCCTTTGTACGCATAGATCGTCTAACTGTGGAAATCTGATTGTCAAAAAGTGGGCGTCGCCCGACCGCTCTGACTGCGGCTATTTTGATTTCTGGCGAACTGAGTTTTTTCGTTTGATTTATCGACGACTCCTTTTGAAGGCATGGCGCTACTTTTGTTTTTCGCTCCATCAGACCCCACCCCGGCGGCCAGCTTTCGATTATTTCTCGCGAAAATATTTTTTTTCCCGCAGATTTGACATTGTTTGGTTTTCTTACGCTTTTGTCCCTACATGATTACGTTATGAAAATTTTGAACTGGGTGGTAAACAGTGGACGTTCGCCCGACCGCTCTGTTGGCGGCCATTTTGGAATTGAGTATTTCGCTCATTTGCGCATTTTGAAGCATGTCGATCATTTCGAGACCAACCTATGTTTTCCCCCCATAAGATCCCCTCTTACGACCTCAAGCGAGGGAGAGCCGGCCTAAACCACAACCCTCCTCTCCTCCCGTGACGAGGACGATCTCACCGCTTACATCCCTCTTAGGGATGAGGAAGGTTCCGGTATGATGCCGATCAGGATTCCCCTGTAGCATAGTCAGGATCACGGGGAGCATAGTACTACACCACCGGGAGGACAATAGCTCCGATAAGAACAATTTATTGAATGACTGTTTAATTGAGGAAACGATTGATTGTTTAGTAGATGGTGAAGTTGGTAAGGACACCCATCAGAGCCGCTTAGTAGGCGAAGAGAGAGAGACGACTGGGGGGAATGCAGTATCATCAGTGCAACACCGTGATCATCCGAGGATTGAATTGATTAATTGGTTGATTGATTCATTGAGTCACAAGAGAAGGATTATTGGAGAGGCACAGTGCCACCACCACCGGTGTGACAGTTACTCTGGTAAAAATAACTGGTTTTTTGATATTAGTGAATGTTAAAATCGTATGATTAACCGACAAGTGAACCTCTGGACGAGAGGAGGCCGAAATTTCGTGAAATTATTAAGGGCAACCCCCCCCCCCACCCCCCACCCCTCATCACGGATTTCGTTTTTTATTGTTCGAAAAATTTTCATTTTCAGGCAACCCCGACTTACCATACAAATTTTATATGACATGGACTTTAATTAGAATGTTTCTAAAATGTCATGTTCCTTCAAATCGAGGTAGTGTCCTCAAAATCGGTGAAAAAATATCAAAACGTTTTTTTGGGGGGGTGGGGGGTATTCAAAACCCCCATTCATTTTCATCTCAGATATATTCCAGTAAGTTCCCTATAAATAAATATGGTTCGATAAAAAAAAATCCTGCCGGTATGGTAAATGTGACGTATTGCTCAAAATTTTGCGAGTTATTTTTAATTTTTCCCTCTTTTCATTATTGCAATGGCTGGATATGATGGGCGAGAAGTACAGAACATCCCGGGCAAGCTCACATGTGCAAGGTGCGCACAGTGACAACGACGACTCAATGGATATGACACGTCTCACCCACCACTACGCAGTCGCATTTCCCCTGAACTGAAAACGATCTGCTTTATGAAGAGCTGGACGTGCATTTGCCACATAAACACTATATTCACGCAAATCATAGGACCCGTCTGATGACAGTCAAATCACCCTACTTTTGTCAAGTGCAAATTTGGTAGTCCCCGTTCACCCAGTCGCATAATTACGACGCCAATTTACTTATGGTGACCCCTTCGATCGGACCGCTCGTTTATTCGAGACCAAATGTAAGTCGTTTAAAGGAGACAAGGTCTGGAAGACGCATAAATTAATGTAAATTTGATCTCTGATGACCTCTGTCGGGACCACGCATGCAGATTTATTCTATATTCATCAACTCTCGTTCCACAATCGCGGACACTTTTTTGTTTCGGAAAACATGTAAAATTAGAAGACGCCAGTCATTTAGGCCTGTTGAAACAGGGTTTGACTTTGTTTCACCTCGTATCAGCCTCATTCACTCATATGTGCAGGTGATTTGCCTAAAGAAACGCCTGTGCGACTTCTTTCCGCTCGCTGTCGAACTGAATCAATCAGTGGGCTTGAACTAGTGGGCGGTGGCAACGTCCCCGTTGAGTCACTATCGAAGATTCTCTTTTTACCTAAATTCCGGGGAACGGCTATGCCTGCTGGGAAAATTACGCTATTGATATGATCTGGAATTGTTTGGCCACCTCCAAACCTAGTTTCGACATACCGTTTGGATGGATATTCTTTGTTTATCCCCATTTGAAAGGATTCATTTTTTATTTTTCCTGACTCGTGCAAGCGATACCAACAAGCCGCAATACTCGCTCATAGCTCAAACATTGGCTTCGCTCATTCCTAGCTTCAATGCATCATTCTTCGATGAACTCTCATTTTTTTCTCGGTATTGTAAAAGGTTATATTGAAAGCCTTCTATAAATATTCATGACCAAAATAGGGGCGATTTTTCGCGGAATCTACCCAGGGTTGCTCCCATCCATATCAACAAACCTGTACTAGGCTACTGCCTGCTGACCTCTACGTCACATGACAATGCACGGTACTCACCTTAATATTGACTTTAGTCATGCTTTGCAGTTGTGGTGGTGCAGTATTCTTTTGTGAAAAAACAACATCGTCTATAATCGTCCTATAATCGACTATAATTTATACTGTTATGTCCAGGGCTAAACAAAGTTAAAATATGGATCCCAACGGGAACCTAAATCCGTCTGTCTGTCACATAAGCCATTGAAACAAGAACACCCTTGAGACATTGCCGATACAAGCAGGCGCGCGTACCGAGAAGTTGTCGGGGGGGGGGGGGGTGGGTCCTAACCCAATGGAAGTGGCGCCCTAAATGCCTCACCCTCCCTATTAGCAAATAAGTACAAATATGGGCGGCCTAGCCAATGCTTGCTGCAAATTTTGGTAAATAACAGCTACAGCTGTAAAAGCTCTACTGAACTGCAAAAACATTTTCGATGGTAAACTTTATTGGGGTCTGACCCCCCCCCTCCCTCGTTGTGCGCCAACTGTCTATCGCTCCTGTTGGTCTATGAAGCAATCACAATACACTGTTTTGGAAATCATATTATTATTCAAAAGCTTGGTCAACTCCAGTATCGAAACAATATTGCGAAAGTTAATGTTGTCAATGTCCTATACCAAGCCATATATTGAGTGGGTTACATGGAAAGTTGGGTCCAGGGGTTGCCACACAGACGAACAGCACTTCATTCACGCATTCCTCTGAGATGTTCAGTGCCGAGAACTCAATGTCGAACTTCAGTGTTTTTCGAACTGTTTCACACCACACAACCCTTCACAGAGGATTAACTGGAGCTAGAGGTGTTGTAGTACGTCGTTGTAATCGAATTAGTTTCTTCTTTCAACACACGAGTCCTGTCGTTACTAGGAACTTGACCCAGAAGTTCCACATGGGCATTAGGTGTCCAATGAATCAAATGTCAAAGTAAGTCAAAACAGGTCACCAATGTAGTTTGCACACACGAGCAAATTCTCCATTACGCGCCCCCTATGTTTCGATGCGAAACTATATGACTATTCGAAATTTATCATTTAGAGTTGTTTAAAAAACAAGGCTGTTTTATATCGTTTACAGAGGACTAGTATCTGGGAGTATCTGGTGATAGCAGTGTTTTAGTACGCGTCGTGCAGCCTGACTTATTTGGTTCGTTGCACAAAACGGTCGGTGGGTCACAAAAAAAACTGACCCCGCGTTTACAAGAAAGTGTCATAGGTCAAACTAGATCCATGGGTCAATGAGGCAAAGTAGGTCACCAGCTGTAGTTTGCACAGACGAGCCAAATTTCTCCATTCAAACAACAAGACAACACCCACCCACCTAAATGTTTCGTGGCTATGATATATAAAGATGGAATTCATGCCTCCATTGATACGTGCTGACAAGGCCTGAAGTTTGGCCCTGTCGTGACCGTGATGACTTTGAATTAGCACTAAAAACAATCTGGTTCCTCCTCTCCCCTTGGCCCCACGGGCCTAATTTGAACTCGATACCTGTTTGCGTTCGTTAGATATCAAGGTGTGTCATCACATCAGCACACACACACAACCACGACACACACGCACACTACACACGCACACGCACACACACTATATATACACACACACACACACGGACACACGCAACACACAGCGACCCACATACGCCCAATATGACCTGCAGAGATTCCTTTTACCTTTGGCAATGAATAACAGGGCTGAAAGTGGGACCCTTTTTCGAGCAGGGACTTGCCTCCGTCATCTGCGACCAGGGGTTAAATATTGGGGGGGGGGGGGGTTTTAAAAGTACAAGAAACTCTGGATACAAAACAATCGACGCTGTAGGAGAGTGCGGAATATGCCTACAGTACGAGGTTGTGTGGGCCATAACATGATTATGTGCGCTGTGCAGTATGGGAATAGCTCCCTGAAGAAAGATCCCAGGCTTAGCGCCAGGTCACGCCACAATTTCGTGGGAAGACATACATGAAAATGTCGGAAAAGTGGCCTCTCAAATCACTTGAAGAGACTTTCTCCGGCCCAGGCGAGCAATGTTAAATGCCTGATCTCTGGTTTTTGACGGAACTAATTTGGCAGTTATGAATGTTTGGTGTTGGCCGATGCGATTCCTAGAAGCAATGTTTTGGGGGGGGGTGGGCTAATTACGATGTGACCATCTGAGCGGAGGGCTACCATCGGTTGGCGCCTACACGAGTTTAGAACGAGGGGGTACCCACTCTCATGGAATGTTCTTCACAGCTTGAATTTAATTTATGTTTGCTTGCAGCCTGTCACGCACTGTAATGTCACGACCCTCCAGGACTGCGCCTGCTTTCCCCTGGTCGCCATCTAGCAGCACATACGCTGTACATCACACTTCATAATCTTTCGAAGTTGCCCTGAACTGTCCATCACCCTACATCAGTGAATCCATCCCCGGTCTGCTCTGTTTTCCCCCCTAACAGCAATAAGTTCTATGGAATAACTTCCTCCTCATCTAACTAATCCGACGAGTTTTATCCATTCATATGATGCCTTACAAAGTACAAACATGAAGTAGCTGAACCACCTGCATTTTGTTTGCAAAGATCGAAACAAGATCCGTAGCGGCAAAATATCATCCAAATAAAATGGAACGAACATATCTGATTAGGCAAATTATCCCATTGTTACGGCTGCGGCATGTTACGGCGATTTTTTTTTTCCCATTTTATTGACTTTTTTAATACATTGAGTAGCACTGTACAGAATAACAGATTACATATATATCCCTCATATTAAGTAATGGGGGGAAGATAATTAGTAAAGCAATCACTCAAATATTCAATCTATACTTAGCAGTAAACGTAAGAAACGTATGGTTCTCTTTGATAATAAATGCTCCGTAAGCTAAAACTACTGCAATGGCCGAGGGGAGATTTTATCTACGAGGTGATAGGTATATTTAATATTTATGCTTTCATCACGGATGTGTAGCCATTCAGTGCACAAGTTAGTTGAAGAGTGAACGATTAATGGCTAAATACATTTTGTATGACTCAAAAGGTATGCTGGGGTGCTTGTCTCGTACACAGACTACTTCTTCCACTTTAAGGAGAAGCTTGAATTTATGATAAATTCTATAACTGAGGCGTTCTCGATTCATTTTTTTTACTCTGTATATAGCATTAGCGGCGAATTAAATTCTATGGATATTGTCTGATGAGCTACTTTTTGTCCATATTCATGATTTGCTGGATATGTAATGACCCTTTCCTCGTTTTGGACATTCGTTTCATGTACTCTCAGATGTCAACCTCCTTTCTGAAAAATTCTGATTTTCACACTCAGACCGCAACACACCCCATACTACACACCTACACAACCGCATCTTATGGCTTCCTAGTCTGAACTAGACATGGTGCAGGCGGGTACAAAAAGACCGCCAACGTGTATCTCCCCTCAGCAACAGCCTTTGTGGTCCTCTTTATAGGGGACCATATATATTATATCCTCCAGTGGCTGTGAAATGCCCTTCCCGTTGTTCAAGGAGGTCCAACTGTGGTCAACCTTCCTCAAGTTTCGTTTGTAATTGGGACTAACTCTGTTTTTTCGCCAAAAACCACCCAATTTGACCTCCGTGACCTTGAAATCACCATCCTTTTTTTTTTTTTATTTCGGGACCAACTTTTGTCCCCAACCACCAAGTTTCGTGTGAAGCGGATAAACTCAGTTGATCGTGTAAAACCTTCAAGATATGAGGGCAGCAGATGCAGTGATGTCCCCTTTCGAACTCATCGAGATTTCACTAGGTGCTTAGTGCGAACATGTGTACCAAGTTTTTCCGATCAATCGATTAGGTTGCTGAAGAGTTATTGCGCTAACGGCTACGGGGAGACGGGCGGCGGTGGCGCGGAGACGGCGGCAGAGACGGCGGCGGCGGATACGGCCGGCTACACCCCCAAGACATTTATCCCCGGACAATTTCCATGTGTCGTGGGGATATAAATACTTTTCCGGTAATAATCGGTGCGCTCCTGTCACTTTTGGCTTATTTTCTTCACACGGACGCGTTGGGCGGCCCCCCAACATTACTTTAGGATGGTCAAGCTGGGCCGGAGTTTAAGCATCGCAAGCGGGCACGTCCCGGTCCCCCACAAATAATTTGTCGATAACCTTTTTTTGCCCTGTTGCCCTTCGCGAGGCTCGCAAGACTCGCATCATAGTTGGCTTACTCAAGATCGTTCAGCGGTCGTGAATGAGCGCCCGAAAACTCTTCCTGATATTCCGGTTATCGTAAAGGGCTATGAATCCAAAGTTAAGATCGAAATATATCCGAATGCTTCGAAGAGATTGCCTGCTTGGTGCTCGAAGTCTCGTGCCTTGTATGTCGTCGTGCCTGAGATGATAGGGCTGGCAATATTTTTACTCAAGCATTGGTCCTTTCTACTTGCGACTGAGCACCTTTTTTTATTTTTTTTATTATCAACCAAGCTGCGAAATGTTCTGTTTCAGACTTTTCATTTCAGTTACCCGATCTGCCGATAGTTTGGCCATTAAAATTTACCAATAATTCCATCCCCTTCGCATCATTTCAGAAGACCCCTGCCCCCCTCCCCCTGTTAGTTATCAGAACAGATACTATTTTGTTTAGGCGCAAGTTTAATTCAGATAATCTCGAATACCTTACTTATACAGTTTATAGTACAGATATTTCACCTGCAATGAAAATATAACTAAACGTAAATGCACAATGCGGGCAAAATCGTACATAGGGACTTGCCATTGCCCCCAAACATCGGGAATTATAATGAACGGGAAGACGCGAAGTGTTTAAAAAGCTGCCGAATACGGGCAGGTATAAGGGTCGAGGGAGGAGAAAAATTACCAAATAGTCCGATGAGTGCCCGAATTTTCGATTAAATGGCCGCAGAATTAACCAGCTCGTTTTTGTGCTACAACGCCGCCTGCTGCAAATGATTCGTTTCATAGAAGATATGTCATACACAATCCATAGGCGCAGAAGCAGGGAATGATAATTATTCTGTTCCTCCTTTTATTCTGGTCCCTCAATTTTCCAATAACTGTCCTTCAACTGTCCTTTCCTGCTTCCAATTTCCCAATTTCCTTCATTCCCTCTGCCCTGGTTCTTCGCCCGAATAAGATATTCAGATCTCATATGTCATATAGGTCGTAGTCTTGTCCCCCTGAAATTGGGAGTTGTAACCCCCCCCCCCCCCCCACCCATCCTCCTCCCAACGCCGTAATCATTCTCACGTTTCTCGTCGATTCATTTTTCCATTGTACTATGGCCGCACTTCTCTCTCTCTTCTACTACTTTCCCTCCTTTTCTCCACTCTTCTCCCCTTCCCCCTCCTCTTTCTCCTTTCCTTCTTCTGTCTTCTCTTCTCTACCCAGGGACGCCCCCACGGACGGTACGCTCCTGTATAAATTCCAATTACGGAAATTTAGTTTATTGCGGATCAGTGAGCTGGTGCCGTGAAGACGAGGGTATGAACCGATGAAGCTCGAGAAGGTCATTCTATGCACGCCAAAATGTCAGTCTCAGCAAATGCGGCTGCCCCCCCCCCCCCCCCCCTCCGTCGTGGCGATGCTACCGACCAACCTGCAAAAAAAGGCTGATAATATGGAAATAGCCCCCACACGTCGGTTTGGTGCCCAGGACGCCCCCCAACATGCAAAAGAATTTCGCGCTGCGCGGCTGTATTCTGTCTTTTCCGTTACATGTATAATACCAGTGGCCCATGTATACAATACTTTGTCAGATTCCTAATTCAAATATGACTTTTCGCTGCGTGTCAGCTTCAAGTGGGGTGAACATATTGATAGGCCACAAGGACTTCGGTTTGGAACATGGTTCATGTTGCACCCCTCCCCACTACATAATGCTGGAAAACCAACTGCCATTTTCTTAACACTGCACCTATCAAATAGCGATTTAGTCTACTTCTGATCTTTTGTTTTGGGCCAGCCCTGACGTGCTGTTTTTAGTAAAAGAATGAAAGTATTGCAAGAAATCAACAGGGCAGGGGATCATTCACATCACTATGGAAGTTCACGTGATTGACGCATGGTACTATAATAAGGCGCGTTGCGGGGCGGAACAATTCTGAAGACATTAACATTTGGACGAAATTTTTTTGAACGGAAACAATTTTAAAAAAACTACCGAATTAACGCTGACTGGCTCAATTCCTATTATTCAAGATGCCCGAAAGAAGTCCATACATTTTCCATGACAGGTGATGTTCAACAAATGTTAAGATGGCGGGCAAACATCCCAACCCCAATTGGAAGGGTCCTCGTGGTACCTCCACATAGGGCTATGGAAGGAAGGGAGGCCACGATGAAGAAATTAGGAAATTACACATCGATCAGTTTCTCCGAAAGTTATTGTCAATTTCAGTTATGCTGCTTACTGCCATAACCCCGGCCGGGGAGCAATCTGGGTTTCGGGGGAAAGGGGTGGTGGTGTGGTCTGGGTTCTGTAATACTATTTTCTTTGACTCTACGCTCAACTTTTGTGGCGCGAATTGTAATGAAAACCTATATCAGTTCCTTCAAGAGCGTTCTTGAATATCAATTTCTAATTTATTTTCATTTTCATTGATTGCTTACTGTCATAAACCCGGGAAGTCCCTGTCCGGCACTCTCGGGGGTTCGTAATGCTAAATGTCCTTGTACCCTACGCGTCCACTGATGTGGCCCGGATTGTAAGGAATAACATCGGTCAATTCTTCGAGAACGTATCTTGAAATATAATTTTTTTCTGCCATGCTTGCATTTTTGGGACTTGCTAATTGCCCCCCCCCCCCCATACGGGCTTCAGGCAGTGCCGTCCCTGCAATCTGGGGGGGGGGGGGGGGGGGGGGGGGGGGGGGGGGGTATTAAAACGAAATTTTCCTGTAGCATACGCGTCCCTGATGGTGTGGCCCGAATGTAAGGTAATACACCTCGAACAAGGGTCAATCAAGAAGGGTTTTTGCGATATAAATTTTCTGAAATATTGCCAATTTTAGGGACGTTGGTGAACTGCCGTACGGATCTTGAATGGCCGGTTCCTGCATCAGGGGGTCTGGGTAACCAAAAATTTTCTTCTACCCTACGCGTCAACCGATAGTTCATGTGGCCCGAATGGTACGGATTAAACATTGATAAAAGTTTATTCGAAAATGTTTCTTGAAAGGCCCGAATTGTACGGAATGAACAGTGATTAATTTATTCGAAAACATGTTTCTGAAAAAAAAAATCGAGAATTTTATTGTCCAATTTTAGGGATGTTACTTACTGCTATCTGGCCCGGAAGTCCGTTTCTCCTGCATTCTGGGGGCTCTGTAAAACGAAAAATTCTCTTCTACGCTTCGCGCCAACCGATGGTGGCGCTCCGCTAGATGGTGCCAACCTCATATGTCCCCCCCCAATATTTGAAACCAGATCGCCCCACCTGAGCTATTGGTCCTTTCTACTTTGCGACTGAGCACCTTTTTTTATATTTTTTTTTTAATCAAACAACTGCGAAAGTTCGGTTCAGACTTCAGTCAGTTACCCCGATCTGCCGATAGTTGGCCATTAATTTACCAATATTCATCCTTCGCATCTTTCGACCCCCCCCCCCCCCTACCCTGTTTAGTAGGCAGACAGAGAACTTTTGTTTAGGGCCGTCACGTTTAATCTATTCTCTCGAATACCTTACTTATACAGTTAAGACTAATATTTCACACCGGCATGAAAATCTAACGTAAATGCGGCAAAAATCGTAGCAAGAAGGGACCTGCAATTGCCCCCAAACATCGGAAATTATGGCAGGGGAAGAACGAAGTGTTAAATAGCCGAATACGGGCAAGGTATACGGGTCGAGGAGGAGAAAAATACGAATATTCCGATGAGTGCCCGAATTTTCGATTAATGGCCGCAGAATTACCAGCTTCGTTTTTTGTTGCTACAACGCCGGGGCATGAATTCGTTTTCATCGAAGAATATGTCATACACAAGCCATAGGCGCAAGAAGCAGGGAATGATAATTATTCTGTTCCTCCTTTTATTCTGTCCCTCAGTTTTCAATAATTGTCTTCAATTCAATCTGTCCCTTTCCTGCTTTCCATTCCTTCATTCCCGCTGCCCTGGTTTTTCGCCGAAAGAAGATGACAGATCTATAAATGTCAATTAGGTCGTGTCCCTTGTCCTGAACATTGGGGAGTTGTAACCCCCCCCCACCCTCCTCCTCCCCACGCAGTAATCTGTCTCCGTTTCTCGTCTATCAATTTTTCCTTGTACTATGCCGCAACCTTCTCCTCTCTCTTCTTACTACTTTCCTCTTCTTTTCTCCACTCTTCTCCCCTTCCCCCTCCTCTTTCTCCTTTCCTTCTCTGTCTTCCTTCTCTTACCCAGGGACGCCCCCACGGAGTCTGGATACGGCGCTGTAATAAAGGCCAATTTAAGGAAAATTTAGTTTATTGCGAGACAGTGGACAAGCGGTGCCCGTGTAAGACGAGGGAATGAACCTTTGAAGCTCGACCGAAGGTCAGTCCTATGCACGCCAAAATGTCCGTCTCATCGCAATGCGGCCTGCCCCCCCCCCCCCCCCCCCCCTCCGTCGTTGCGATGCTACCGACCAACCTGCAAAAAAGGCTGACGAAATATGGAAATATGCACCCCCACACTCGGTTGTGCCCATGACCCGCCCACTGCAGAACATGAACACGTTTGATCAGTAATCATAAAACAAACAGAAACTTCCACCATCGTATCCACAAGATACTGCCTAGAACGGGTTGGATGTCTATCAACATCGGCAGGTGACAGTGCAGTTTCTCTATTTACGATATAGCAGACGTTGAACATTTCCGATGATACGGCCTACATGAGCTGAATTCTAGATGACGCTCCGGTAAAGAGTGACAGTGTTAAAAAGTTTTCACCATCAGTGTCTCTCCGCATTGAGTAAAACTTCTTACGTGAACCCCTAGCTAGCCGGCTGCCGTCGAGTGTTCAATAATGACGATCTAGCTGTACTGTAACAAACGTTAGGCAGACAAGAGGCTAATTCAATGTGAACTTTGGATATAATTTAGTACCCATTACCATTCAAGCTCCTTGGAGTGTGTGCAAATATGGTATTCAAGATTCCTTAAAGTGACAGTCCGCGTAATAGGCTAGTTACTAGTAGTAGTCCTCTAATGGGACTGGATGCGAATGGATATTTACACCGAGTCTATGTTGTTCTCGTTCCTATACCCAATCAGGCGCATACGATACTGAAAATTTCCGAATGATTGCGGCTTAGCTGAAATCGCGAGGACGCTCGGTAAAGAGGGACGGGGTGAAAAGTTGTACCACAGTGTCTATACGGCATTGGTAAAACTTCTACGGGAACGCCAAGCCAGCCGCCTGCCCGTCTTGGAATATAGAGATCAAGTATAAAAACCATGTGTGAATGAGACTGTGCAACCAAATGATGTAGAGAGCCATACTGCAAGACGGGTTGCCTGAGTAGAAGTCTGAAAAGTTTGTGAGCATGAAAATGTGCGTGAAATGCTGTACAAAATTCATACTTGGCACGAAGGGCTGTCATTTGGGTAGATGATATAATCGTTTTGGGGTTCAGGTCGGAGTCTACGCAAATTCAGAGACCCATTCTTGAGGCACCAAAAACTATCCCCTCAGTCGTTCAGTGCGCGGCGAAGGAATTCATCGAGCACTTGCGTCTGTTGGGACCCTTGGGTGGTTGAATGGCAAGGTGATATTTGCAAAAAGACTAGAGCAGGTCCGTTGTGTGTATGTCCTAATATTTATAGGATATACCATTTATCGCCTCTTTTAGACGTGCGTGTATTTATTAAGCAGTAATGTTGTCGAGCTACTGGTTTATCCCGATAAACAAGTTTTCCAAGAGAACCAAGCTTTAATTTTGACTAATAGGACTAAGCCACGTCAGAAAAAGTCACTGGAAAGGTTCATACACAACAAATACCGGTCGTAGTCGGCACAAGAGTGACCTGAATCTTTAGATTGCAATCCATGCTGTACAACCTGTACTAAAATTTCAACAATGCCACGCACTGGCATGCTAAGTTGTTACAAAACACTATTCGTTCGTCCTTAACGTGACAAGGGTGGCTCTCTGATGTTGAGACATGAAAGTTCTCTAAGAAAAAAAGGTTACCCTCCATGAGCTGCATATCATAAAAGAATTAGGCATTCTCAATGTTCACACGATGCTATCACAACAGAAGGTAACCACCAAAAAAAAAAAAAAAAAAAAAAACAACCCTCGTGTAACTCGAAAAACCGGGCCTGATCGGAGTGGGAGGTTGTTCCGCGTAGTCAGCATACTTAGCTCTATCGTGATCCAACAATTGGCAGTTTTCATTTCTTGCCTGTAACTCAAAAAAATAAGCGTATTTTTTAAGCGTATTTTTCAGGCTTGCCTTTGACCTTTCGACCTATCTAATATAGAGTGTGACCCACTGGTGACAATGTATGACAAAATACTATCTATTGAACATCCTAACTGGACTAATCAGTTGGCAAGAAAAAATAGTGAAGTGAGGTCGAATGAGGGTCAAAGGGAACACAGAGGCGGTAACGAGGGCTTCATAATGACACCTCTCAACCTCTGCAGACATTTGGTTTCAATGTTATGGCGGGTGGCACACACAAAAACTAGTGTGTCACCCCCAGTTGACATTTGATGATACTGATGATTGAATAATATATGCTAACTTACATCATTCGTAAACTAAAAGATCATCCAGTGGGTCTTGCTAAATGGGAGCTATTGAACTTCTTTGGACCTTGCAGGGCATGAAAGACTGCAGGGTCATTACACCACATGACGGCCTCACAGGATGAATGTGAAATTTGATACACGCTTGCGTTCTTCGATATAATGCGAAAAGGAGTGTAACATATACGCGCACACATAAACACGCGACACACACACATGCTGCATGCTGAAAATACTCTTTACGTTAGCAAGGAATCAATAGGAACAGCCAGTGATAGGACAGCGTGTGAAATCTTCCTCTTGACGTTACAGTGACTGGATCCCGAGTCGCAAAAATCGCTGACGTTCATACTCGAGCTAGAAATTCAGTGATTGATACAGTTCTGCCCTAGATGCTGTAAATAGCAAATTCGCAACAAAACAAATCATTCAAAGTTCATTGTAATAAATACCGATCTTGCAATAGTAAACAGGCTTGTATCAGGCCTACTCCCTTTGGTGGAGGGTGCCCTGTACGAAATGAGAGGAGCTGTGAATGAATAGCCTTCACGTGTCACTTAATGTCACCCCAGACATCCCGAGGCACCATTTCTGTTGATACTCCGCTAGTGATCTACCGTTGAGTCCCGTTGTATCCAGTGGCACAAAAACCACTTCAAAAAGTTTTGCAAAATAAATTATTTATTACATCATACATTCTCCTCGAGAGCTGAACCCGTGTCCTCGATCACCGGCCATATCGTAATGTCGTAATGCATTTGTTTGAGGACGGATCGTTTTTATGCATGGATAACATAGCATATTTCCAGTAGGCATGCTCCGAAGACATATTTTTCATTCAGTTTTCAAACATTGTACTTGTTCGGTCGGCATTGGGACATAGTGACGTAGAAAAACAAACACGTTTTCGGGATATGACCCTTAGGGGTCATGATAACCCTCAAAAAGTTTTCCTAATCGGCGTTTTACACGAAAGCCAGAGTTCAGGTAACTAAATTTTTGTGAAAGGGCGCTGCCCAGCAGGTGGGGCTTGAAATTAGCTGACATCCCCCAAAGTCCACGAGATTCACCTCGCAAGCAGGCATTGCCATTCCTTCAGTGCGAGCTGACCGATTCCACAACTCAACGTCGATGAAGAGAATCCAAGGAAGGTTTTAGCTAGCCAGTCAACCACTCACTCGGATGAAAAAATGACGCGAGTTAGAAATTCAACTAATTTAACTGCTTTAATTAACTGGTTCCAACGGTGCACAATTTAATTCCAGGCCTACCCGGATTCCAGTTGGAACCATGCAGTTGATTACAGTTGAACCTGAGTTTAAACTAATCACCGAATCACGGCCTCAAATCAGTTGAGACTTTTTGGTTGTTCTCAAATTCCATCTGACGAGAACTCAGGTAACCTTGTTTTCCAACTGGAAGTTTTTTGCTGGAATGATTCATTTCAAATTCACTGGAAAACCACCCCCCTTGCTAATTTTTTAATTTGTCAGGATGTAGGAATGTCCCGTTTCGTTGAATTTCGAGTTATGAACCTTCTTGGTAGCGATATGAAACTAAACATTAATGATGTAGATCACTGATTTTTGCCAGGATTTTTTGGAGGCAGGGTAAGTGGGGGTAACAGACTTTCCCCGTGGGCACATCTTCTGATTCGACTTGGCCGGTTCAGTTCATCAGTATAACTATCATTCATAAATAGGACGTAAAATGTCAAAACCTAAACTATATCTAAATATCAACATATAAGAATTTTATACTGAACAGGGTTGGGTGTCTTACAAATGTACCTTCAGATGTCCACTTTTCAGGTCTTAGAAGATTCAGCCAGTTGAAGCAAATGGTGACCAACTGGGACAGTAGTCTCCATAGGAATTCTATGGCTTATCAAAGAGGCATTTGTTATCCGTCTTACAAACACCCCGCGAATTCTGGACGAATCCTCTACACGAAGTTCGACAAAACCGTCTCACGGTATGTCGAGGATAATAGCCATTGACATATCATTATGAGATATACCGCATGCGTATTAATTCGTATTGAAACGATTTTTGAGGGGGACGCCATGCGAACCGCGCGGTCGTTTTTTCCCACCAAACTGCACTAGACGAGATATGCAACTTGAAAAACCGCGGAGGGACCACCTGTTTTTGTTCTTGTTTTTTAAGCAGTGCCACGTTGAATTTTTGTGTCAGCATTCATCCTAAATTCCGTTAACTTTTAGGAAAATGTTTGCAATTTTCTTCAATTCCATGTCTTGAGTCGAGGAATCTATGCAGTCGTGTTGTATGTGGTTTATGAAGTGTAGGCCTATGGTGTCTGTGACTTCGGCTTGTAAACAGGATGGATGAAGCGGATACTTGGTACGCGTGTCCCCCATGATAAATACATATCCCTATATATAGATTTATGGTCAACTCATTTAAGGTAACCCAGAGGTCAAGGTGTAAACGGTGTGTAAAACCGATTAGTCCAGAAATGCGTGGTCCAATCAAATTTGAAACCTCGAAACTTCCTTGTGATGAGTACAAGAATTAACCCTATTGTATAGTTCGTGAAGTTCGAGAAAGTTTTTGGTAGATTCACTATCTAAATCGGGATTTTCAGCATGGCCAGGACAGGTGAGAAAAAGCTGCCAGCGAAAGTAGTTGGATTATCGGCTTGATGAAACGGAATTTCAGTTTTCTAAAGATATTGTGTTCGGCGTTTTAAACAGTGTCGAGCGACCCCACTGGGAGTATCCCGTGCCGGTGTGGAATCCTTATCGCTTGAAAGATAAGTTGTCAATTCAGAATGCTCACAGTAGGGCTACTAGATCAAATAAGTGTATTCGAGTTTTTATTTGCCATACGAGATTTGCCATACATCAAAGCGTAAAGATATATATTCTGGGGAGTTACCAGAAAAGGTGTTTATAAAATTATGGCTTGAATAAAAAACGCCTCTTGCTCCTGTTGTATTAGCGAACAATGTCCTCGAATGGATTGATAGGTGACTTTACGCTATAATGGGCAACAGCGGGTTATCAATGATGGGCATTTAACCTATATTCTCATCGGATCTCAGAAGTGGCGCGCCTCAGAGTACGGGTTAGGACCCGTCCGTTATGGTTATCGACAATGATCTTAATGATAAGTGCAATCTCGAGTTGACCAATTTGACGACATAACGTTTTACCGGTAATTCTTCAAAGTAGATGTTGAATGTTCAAGGAGGACTTTTATATATTTAAACAAAATCAAAATGATCCTCCGATTGACAATGTTCCTATAAGTAACATGGTAACGATGTGAATATGATCTTACAGCACACGTGTTAAACCAGGCATCACTAACTACTGTTGTGTAGTTCAATATAAAAATCCTTATGGAGAAACTATAACTGATATCAGTAACAACCGATTAAAGGTTAGGGAGCTCTAAGCGGTTATTATGAGACTATGAAACATCGCTGTTTTTCAAGCCACACGATAAGTGCCAAAAGTAAGCATGTCGGCTTCACAAATGCAAGGCATCCTTCGTCGTCTGGCCACAGGTGAATTCAGAAAAAAAAGTGTTGGGGTGGTTTCTATTTTTATATTCTCTGAAGACTTTTAAGCAGTATATAGAGGCTGCTAACAAACATTTGGATACTAGGCTTTATTGAGCGTCACTCCTCTTCCCTTTGAAGATTAACCTATACTAAAACTTATGTTTGTTGCCAGACTGTTCGGAGCCAATTGTGAGATTTTGGTATTTCCGTGTGGCACGCTCCTACTTCGGAGAAAGCAATTGAACCGCAATTGACCTAACAGAGGGTTAAATATGAGTTGTGTTTTGGATGTCAGATTAGTCGAGCCATAGGGGCAATTTTCAGTGAGAAAATAAAGGAATTTTGTTGGGGTCATTAGAGGCACAGAACATCAAGTATCGAGGAATTACTGGGCTGTATGCTTTATGTTTTTTAATTCGACACTTCCTGCCCACAGAGCTTGTTTTGCCAGTTTTTTGGTCCGATTTTTTTCTGACGTTCTGCCCGAATTCGTTCCTCAAAACTGTAAGGACAATCCCCCCCCTTGTTAACCCAGGCCTGTTTGGTACAAACGAGCGTGTTGATTGTCAAGAGAAATTTCTTGCTACTTGAACTACCATTATTCTTTCATTATTCTTACTTATTCACAGAAATCGCCCCAGACAACCGCAAACATGCTGACGCAATATTGGAGTAAGTACCAAACCAAACCCGTTTACACATACACAGTACACACTCTTTCAATGGTGAATTTGATCGTGTAGGTTTCGCAATCTGCACCGTCGCGCATGTCCTAACTAAATGAAGCCCTGCTGCTGATGGACGGACACCCGACCCCAATTCCCTGCATCGACTGGTCGGGTCTTTGGTCAAAATGACATTTAGATCACGGGTGGATGAGGATGAGCAATTCCGTGACCACAGCTCGTTTAAATTAATGCACTAATAGATAAGGCAGATATTATTTAGACTGCGATGACTTCGTCTTCTTTCTTCAACCCAAACGCGTTCCGAGTTTTCACAATTATTGAGTGAACTCCTTTCCCTCGAATAATGGTGGAAAATGTGTCTCTTATGTACAAAACACCGTATCCTGTATAATTCTTGTAACAAAAAATCATTATATTGCTGAAGGAGTGGCGCTCACGCAGCAGATCCAGGCAATTCCCCTGATCACAACTCGTGTAACTGCGATTGCTCGGTCTTACTATAACCCAGACTCTTACAAAAAAACATTTGGTTGGAACCCGTTGGAGTCATTTTTCCCTCTACTAATGGGCAAAAGGTACCATGCAGTGTTATTCCTAATCATCATGCTGTGATGTGGATCATATGCCCGGTTCCCTAGGTAGCGAGGAGTAGAGGGACTTTGAGGTAAGCAAATCACTGCCTCCTCTGGGCAATGGGTCCGGGCCCTTAACGCGGCACGCCTCACCAAACAAAAAAAAAAATAATCCCCTGAGGGTACTCGCGAGCTGAGCCAACCGGAGCTACGAGGCATCTCGTCGGGCGACATCCACCCACTGGAGAACCCTAACATTTCACACACGGTCTGCCAATGGTAACCAAGGTAGTGAGGTAGTCAAAAGGAAATCAGTCTCAGCCAAACAGCAGTGGCTCCACCAGACGTGTCGAAACTTGGGGGGGCACCGGTGGGCACAGATATTTTGTGGGGAGGGGGCCAGAGAATACCATTAAGCGGAGGCGGCCCCCATGGTTGGCGCGGAGCGTACCATGACATTTTTGGTTGCGCAAGCCCCCCAGATGGCCGCAATGCTTTCCCGAAGTGTAGGCTGCAGTACAAGCTTCAAATCAGGGCATTTGTGATCACAAATTCTGTAACCGGTTGAAAATTTAAGCACTTTGTCAGACCTAGGTCCCATTTTGCCCAGACTTTTCGGCCAGAATGTTCGAAAATTTGTGCTCCACAGTACTGTTCACCAGTGGCCGCGAAGCGCGAAATTTTTTCTCGGTTATCCCGACACATCTAGAAAAACAGGATCTCACCAGAAAATTTGGGACATTTTGCTATTTTCAGCTTACTGTCCCAACCATGATATGACGTCGCAGCAGTTACCTGGAGGAAACATTCGTTGATAATCTGAGCTACTGCAGTTTCAAATCGCGCGTTGTCGAGGGGGGAGGGAATGGACCGGAGGCTAAAGGGTTTATTAATATTAGTTAAGTAATAAAAAATAGGTTGATAGTAGTTTTCAAGGTCGATGAGAATGTTGGATAATTTCATTATTTAACCTCACAGAAATGTATGAGTTGGGGGCCAATAGGGTTTCCATATAGTGTGCGGAGATGACGGGAAAGCACGGGACGAAATCCACTACTAGTACACGCGCGAAAATTTTCCACTCTCTATCGCATTCGAGGCGAATACTGCCCACAATCTTGTGATATTTTTCGTTGTGTTTCGCCAGATCTATTTCAAAACTTATAGTCGAACACTGACACAGAATATTTTTCGAAAATCACAAATCTCATTGGGGGGGGGGACACGGGGGAGGGGGGCACGAGGTTTTCTAGGGGGGTACGTGCCCCCTGCCCCCTGCCCCCCCCCCCCCTTGCGACGCCACTGTCCAACAGTAAGGCTGGATTCCATAGATGCGTATGCGTGTCCGGAGTGGATGTGAAAATCACAAGTTTACGAAAACGAGCGTTTGTGTCAAAAGAGAAAACACTCGTAAGTTTTTATGCGAAAGACCATAAAAAGGCAGCAGCTCATGCTATCCGGACCCGCATACGCATCTATAGAATCCTAGCCTAAGGGTCCACGCTTCACTGAAAATAGCAGATTGGAAGCACAAGGGAGTGAAAAACGGAGTTCGGCTTTTCTGAACGACCAACACCACAATATACGGTTAACTCATGACTCCATATGCCAGTTCGGGCATCTACTAAACTCTGGCTCGCACGGAACATGGCCAATATTGACATTGCCAAATAGAGACACGTGACCTCTGCGTTCTTGCTCAACACCGGAACTGAAACACCAGTACTGTCCAAACCACCTAGATCATATAGTCTTAGTCCACGACATGTGGTGCTATATCGAAACTAATATTGTACGGACGTATCACAGTGACGATATGTTTTGTCAATGTCAAAATTGAGTGACGCCAGCATTAGCCTACGCCCACGCATGGAACTATAGTTGCAAGGTTCACCTCACTGTTATACTGTGCTAAACCAGATAACAATACGTCTTCAATTGTTTGGCCTCTATTGACCTGAGATTGACCGTTGCATCACGTCGAAGGAAGCACTACTGGAAAACAAGAAACTTTCTCACATAACTGTTTATTTAGGGACATTCTTAATAGCCATCGACCTTCGACTGTCGAACATGTACCAGCAATCAGAACACTTCGTTCAAGGTTAGACTGAAAACCTTCGAATAGTATGTTCGTTAGCCAGGACGCCTAATATGTTTGAACGGATTTGAGCTGCCCTAATGAAATTTAAAAAAAAAACTGTGGATTTTTACCTAAAAGTTGCAATGCTTACGCCCATGAGTCTCCCTTGAATTTATCCGGGGTGTACTAAGACTCACATGTGTCTTCACCACACAGTGCGTCGAACTCAGCAGAGTATTCAAAAGAGAAAAGAGAAACACCAAGTAGTGAGAATGTTCCAGGGATTAGGATACGCTAAATGTCATTGTCATTCTGGTGATGTTAGCTCTGTGACGGTTGGTCACCCACACAGCCCACCTATCCGGGTCTGTCGGTACCATACTCGCCTTCACAATCACTCAATCGATCAGCCAGTCAATCAATCAATTATCTTGCCGATACACAGTTGTCCCGGTGATTCTTTCCTACGACGTCAATAATAAATGAATATATAAATTGTCGGGTTACCGTCATTCCGGTGTTGCACTGCTGGTGCTGCATCCCGGTGTCAAAATCTTCCACGCTACCAAGCAGTATCAAACCAACCTCCACTATCTAATGATCAATCAATAATTGAATCGATCAATCATTCAATGAATTATTCTTATCTTCAGAGTTATTGTCCTCCCGGTGGTACTAGTACTATGCCTCCCCGTGATCCTCTTCTATGCTATCAGGGGACTCCTGATCGGCCTACATACCAACCTTCCTCATCCCTAAGAAGGATGTAAGCGGTGAGGGTGGATCGTCTCGTTACGGGTAGGAGGGTGTGGCTTCGGTCGTCTCTTCTCTCTCGAGTTCGCTAAGAGGGGATCTACGGTGGTAATCTGGGACGTCGACCAGAAAGGTGCCGAAAAGGTTCGTCAAGGAGTGTGAGGCCACGGCGTGAGCGCTCACGCGTACAAGGTGGACGTCTCAATAGCCAAAGAGGTCTACAGCACGGCCGAGCGAGTCAAGAGAGAGGTCGGTGACGTCACCATTCTAATAAACAACGCAGGGGTCGTGGCAGGCGTTCCACTCCTGGATATGCCAGATAAACTCATCAACAGGACATTGGATGTCAACACCAAGGCTTTCTTCTGGGTAAGTGCGCTTCACAGTCCAGACCTCTAATAGTCGTTGCTACGTGGGCGCTAGACCGGTGCCCGAGTAGTCAGGTAGTAGAGACATGGGCCTAACCATAGAGGTCTAATTAGCTTCGAACTTATAACAAGTCGTTTTAACATTTACCTCCCAATTTCACTTAAGTGAAATTAATTCCACTTAAGTGGAATTCAATTCGACTTAAGTGAAATTAATTCGACTTAAGTGAAATTAATTCAACTCAAGTGAAATTAATTCAACTCAAGTGAAATTAATTCCACTTAAGTGGAAAAGGGTTTCACTTGAGTGATATATATGCCCTTACATTTTACTTAAGTGGAATAAAATTCCACTTAGTGAAATTCAATTTAACTTAAGTCGAACTGAATTCAACTTAAGTCGAACTGAATTCAACTTAAGTCGAACTGAATTCAACTTAAGTCGAATCGAATTCAACTTAAGTCGATTTGTATTTAACTTAAGTCGAATTGAATCAACTTGCGTCGAATTGACAGTCAATTCGACTAAGTCATATACAATTTCACTTGAGTTGAATTCAATTTCACTCAAGTGGAATACAATTCCACTCAAGTGGAATTCAATTCGACTTAAGTGGAAATCGATTCGACTGATTTCAATTCAATATAATTCAATTATAATCAGATATATCCTTTATATTAATTTCTGGATGATATAATTCATCCATCATATAATTGCTCTATTGGGAAAATATTGCTCTCTTATGCCATTATGTTTCTAGTGGAATCGAATATGCTCAGTCTACGTGGCTCGACATTCTCTTCTAGACCTTTAAGGCGTTTGCTCCGTCAATTCTCGAGAAGAACCACGGCCATTTCGTCTCAGTAGCGAGTATAGCCGGTTACTTTTCCGGGCCTCGACTGGTTGAATACTGCGCCAGTAAATTCGCCGTGGTTGGCTTCGAGGAGGGGATCTATTCAGAATTCAAGCTCAGCGAAAGAAAAGATGTTCATTCGACCATAATACACCCTTTCTTCATGAACACAGGAATGTTCGATGGCATTGAAAAGAGTAAGTCGATCGTTTTGATAATGCACCGACTCACCCTAAGATTACAATGATGCGGGTAGGGATGTCCCAATAAAGGACGTTCACGCGAATACAAACATGAAAAATGCTTAAATAAGCGACATTCTACCGAGTGGTATGACTCAGTTGTTAGAGCGTCGGCTTACCAGCTTACCACTCGGTAGATCGAAGTTCGAAACCCAGTCAGGTCATACCCGACTTTCGAAAACAAAATAAAAAATGGTACCACAAGAGGGTTTGTCGCAGGGATAAACGGCAATCTGCAAGTTGCCGTATGAGTGTGAGAAAAACCACATACTCCATTAAAGGTATCCTGCAAACAAGGCATCACCGTAATTCTGTGTAAACTTGGTGAAAGAATTGAAACTGACTTTTCTTTGCTTGACAAGTATATAGCCTACAAAATGAAAACTTTTTTCGGAGATAGAGACTTGTTTTGTTGCTACAAAAGTGATTCATATCAATTCAAACGTACCGAGCACCGACGCAGTTGGCAATATAGTGGACTTCCGTAGGCTATAAAGTAATATAGCGCCCCCATTCATGAGTTGTTATGCCTCCTCCCCCTTTATCATACGTTTAATTCCTTCCATTTTTCTATTTTTCCTCGCAAAACTGTTATTTTGACATTCATACTGCATGGTGCATCCGCATCCATCGAATCATCCCCTTGAGGTGGGATCCAATAAGTGCGCGTGCAGTAAAAATATAAAAATTCCAGATTTGTACGAAATGATAAGTCTTCTCAGACAGAAGTTGTATAATAGGCAGGAAGACAATCGACCGATCATGAATAAAGAAGTTAAATTGAATTAGTTTATGAGGAAGATATTTGGTAGGTTGAAATATTGTGGCATGAACTGATTTAATCGGAAAAGGTCATTTAGGGTTTAATTAAAACAAACGGTCAGGCAATCTTCTTTCAACGATATCTCGCAAACGATACATTTCAGAGGGATAGCGTAAGGAAAGTTTTGTTAAAATACAATGATGACCTACTCTGGCCTCATTGACCTTTTTGACTTTGCGTCGTTTTGGTGATGACTGGACAGAGTTTGGGAATTGCCAACCGGAAGGAACGACGCTCAACTGATTTAGGAATTCTTTCGGTATTGTGTTCTAATAGGCGAGTAGTACCTGCAGAGAATCGGAGGTTAGGACGAGTTGGAGTGGGATTGTGACACAGGATGATAAGTATTGCGGCGCTGACCAATGGAAACAAACACAGCACAATAACTCGAAATGGATCCTCTTGTCGATGGCTAGCCAGTGCAGTCCCAAACAAAGGTGGTGTTGCATGCTCGTATTTCGCAACCTGGCAGATTATTTTGGCAGCCCAGTTTTGAATCCGTTGTAACCGTAGAATGTCGGCTTCCGTTACGCAAGAAGAAGGCGTTCCCATAGTCCATTCTATATAGAATGAGGGCGCGGACTACGAGATTGGTGGTATTAAAGACCATGAATCGACCGCAGCTGGTGAAATATGCCGTAAATGAAGGTTGAGGCTGGTGCACACAGCTTTTACATGTTGAGCCATAGGCATGTATGAGTCGAATATCACCCACAGATTCCTGACACAGTTAGTGGGTTTGATGATCTTGTCGCCAAAGACCAAGGAGAGCGGAGCCAAAGTTGTGTCATTGTTTAGCTTCAGCATGTTCTGAGTCATCCAGGTTTTGATTGAAGCGATGCAAGAGGAGAGCCGCGCTAATGCAGATGTAAGAGCAGACGGATCTTGGGATTGAAGCTTACGTAGATTTTGAATATCATTTGCCCTACATATGGAATGACAACTATAACCCGATAATAAGACCAATTGGAGAGTGTAATGTTTGAAGAGACGGGCCGATGACACCCCTAGACACCTGCTAGCCCCCCTCAACTCTTCATGCCCCCGACTGACGACTGTAGTATAAGTTCAAGTCTAGAAAAGTAAGTGTTTACTAGGTCGCCTATAGTTTGCAACCTCATGGAATTTTTAAAGATGGTTGTTTCCATTCAATTGGTGGAAATGGTGGTCTACTCCGTCCCGATGAATCCCCTGTCGAAGGTCACTCAAGGCACTCAACGCAGCCGATTTGCTCAATTTATTGGCAGTTTTGCCTATTTCAAACCAATGACAGTTTGCAGATGTGGTCCTTGTTTGTGAGAGTTTCAAGGGTACGTATAACCAAGTCGTTGCGGCTGAGATGCGTCTTATTGTTACCACCTTTATGAAGTATACTAGTTTATATGATATTATGTGCGTCGCGTATCCTCCGTGATATCTCCTAACTGTACTACCCCCCCCCCCTCCCATCCCCACAATTAAGGACCGCCCAAAGAGGCATTGCCTTATTCCGTGTCCCTGGAGAAGGATTTGCAGCTTACAATAAGGTGCATTATTCAGGTTGGCACCCATGCTGGCCTCGAATGTTCGCTCCTTTTGCCTACAGTATACCAACCACGAAAATACAAAAAAATAAAATAAAACATGCTGAAACTTTGTGTGTGACAGTGGCGGGCATATTCACGTGTTTTCGTCGCTCCCC
Organism: Sclerodactyla briareus; assembly: GCA_026419785.1. NCBI lineage: Eukaryota > Metazoa > Echinodermata > Holothuroidea > Dendrochirotida > Sclerodactylidae > Sclerodactyla > Sclerodactyla briareus. The sequence continues at coordinate 492,845 of JAODTK010004888.1, read as the reverse complement.
GATTCAACCCGAAAGCCTTTACTAATGCAGTTCTTATTAAAGGAATAGCCCACATCCACTGCGTTTGCTGAGTTGTCCGTGTACATATAAGGCACACTTTGAAGTGTTCACAACTGACGAGAACTTCTGGCTAATAATAGATTCAAATAGATCTAATTTGCATTTCTTTAAGGTTTGTTTCTTCTTCTTTTTTTTTTTTACTGATCTCGTTTGAAATGGCTACCATAAAGTCTATCTGATACTACAATAGAATCCTGTACGATGTGTCCCTTCACTCTGATGCCTACAGAAGAGACTCTTGTAGCTCTATGTGGCTCGATACTCAATGTACATTTAACGACATAATGATTCATCAAAGCCAAAATGATGTTGAGCGCCAATTTTCAGCGAGGTGGGGTGTTGTGGGGGATAGGGTGGAATCACTGAATTCGGATGGCTTAATTGGTAACAGCCTATTATCACTTTTCATCACTGCCTTAAGGGTTGATGCCAATCCTGGAGCCGGAAGAGGTTGCATAAGTGTATGGGAGCCGATCCTCACCAACCACAGCGCTATGTCTTCATCCCCCCGGGGACTACCGGATCATGATAGTCCTAAAATCGTGAGTAACTGATCGTTGTCAATCATATTTATCGGAACGAATGAGTACGGTACAGCAGCATGCGTTTTTTTTTTATGACACAGCACACCTTTGCAAGCAGAACCAGAGTCCTAACTTCAAACCGCCTTGAGTACAAGGGATGGTTCGAAGCTCAACCCTTAGGCAAGATCATCAGGGTCCCAAAGGCCCTTCCTAGTTGCCTCGCCCACGCTATTCTTCATATTAGTTTCTGGGTTCGCGCGTTTCTTGCATAGTTTTGGAACGTTTTTATTATGCTTTCCTCTCGAGTAGTGGCTCACACCAACAAACGCTCCCGGTCCCAGTTAATGAGATGATATGATATGGTTGTCAAGGTCATATATGTACACTGGCAGTTTGATGAAACTCTACAGATGGTCCCCCCCTACTTATCAAACGTTGACGTAGTAAAATATGGGATGATTGGTTCAGTTTGCGAAGAGTGGTGACGTTTTGAAGAAGGCCGTAATCATTGGAAAACGCTATGGGGGGAACTTCTCTGCCCATATCCCCGCGCTGTAGTTTTAGCTGTGGTGAGCTGCGCATTACAACCATGAAGCAACTTATTGTGTAGCAGTGACTCGTGTATTCCTCATATTGACTGGATAACGGTAAGCTCAACTAAGTCCACCTTGTGCCACAGCGCCACCTCGTTCTCTTCGCCCATGGGTCAATGAACATTGTGAGCCAATTCGGTCATACTCTGCCGAAGATCGAATATTCTCGAGACCAAAACGGTGGAGATTTAAAGACTGGGTGACTTTATGAGGTATGACAGGCTGATCACAAATCACAATACTAGTTCAACCAACTAGTTGGTTTCGAGTTGGAAACCGAGCTCTCTCTAGTTCCACCACAGTCTATGGTAGGGAGGAGGGGGGGGGGGGGGTTTTACCGAATGGCGGCACTCATGAAACGTGGAGGTATACTCGATATCATTCATCACCTCCATTTGGTTCCAGTAAGTGATCCATTTCCGCCCCGAAACGCAGATTAAGTTATTGTTGTGGAGCGCCACTACGATTATTCAGTGTTGTTAATCCGCGTTTCCATGCACGCGGGCGGGCGGGCGTGTGGGCGTCTAAAATCGCTCATCGTTTATTTCAATGAGCCGTTTCCCCCCTCCATGCACGCGGACGGGCGACGGGCGGACGGGCGGGCGGGCGGGCGTTTTCTCGAATCGGTCAAGTAGCGATTTGTTTCCCGCCCCCCACTGTCTCCGCGTGGTATTCGTATCAATTCCCGGGATTTTCCCTTCTATCTTACACCTGGCTTGAAGCCGGTATAAATGGAGATTATAGGACAATGTTTCAATTGTTCAATAATTTTCCAACAACAACGACATTCATAACTGTTCACATTCAATTTCAACATAGGGATGAGATTTTAATACAGATTGTGTCTATATTCAACGGCTAGACCCTTTTTGAACACATCTGTACATGTTTAAATCGAGGGGGATATGTCAAGTATTTCTAATTAAATCTCCAAACACTATCACTATGTGAAGTTTTAATGTTGGCCGTAATCGTTGACATTCAGAACAATGGTTTTGCAGAAAAATGAACACGTTGTTAGGTTTAACAACTAGTATTGACGTCCGCGTTTTTGACAACAACCGTCAACGAACAACACGACAAATGACAGCACACAACAACAACAACGACAACGACGCCAACAACGTACACAACGACACCAACGGCCTAACAACACAACAACAACAACGCAACTACAAGAACCGACAACAACAACCAATATATAACATAATACATGATACTAACATAATAATACAATAAAACAATGTATAATAACAATAATAAACAATAAGGAACCGCGGCTTAGCTGCGTTTCCATTCAGCGCTGCGGGCGGGCGGTGCGGACGGGCGGGCGGGCGTTTTGGAATACTCTTCCCAGGCCCGGGCGGCGGGCGTTTCTCGAGTCACGCCACTCTTCTCACTTCTCACTTTTAGTGTGTATATGCGCTCTAGAAGAACCTATGTACCTACTATTATTAATATGTTATTATTATCATTGTTATTATTGTTAGGGATTGTTCGTTGTCGTTGGTGTTGTTGTTGTCGTCGTTGTTGTCGTTTTTGTCGTCTTGTCGTTGTTGTCTTGTCGTGTGGCGTTGTCGTTGTCGTTGTTGTCGTTGGGGTTGTCGTTGTCGTTGTTGTCGTTTCGTTTTGTCAAACACCGGACGCATCCGAGGTTAAACCTACACCATGTTCATTTCTGAAAACCATTGTTTCTTAATGTCAACGATTACGGCCCACCATTAACACTTCACAATTGACTGGTTTTTGGAGATTTAATTAGCAAATACTTGACATATCACCGGTTTAGACATGTAACGTGTGTTCCAGAATAGGTGTCTGCGTTTGAATATAGACACAAGCTGTATAAATTCATCCCCAGTTATACCTGTTGTTTGAACATTATTCGAACCTAAAATTGTCCTCTACTCCCATTATCCGGCTTCAGCCGGGTGAGATTGCAGGGTAATCCCTGGGAATTGATTGCGGAATCCCACGCGGACACGCAGGCGGGCGGAAAAAATCGCTAAATTACCGCTTCGAGAAAACGCCCGCCCGCCGCCGCCCCCCCGCCCGCCCGCCTGCATGGAACGCTCCATTGAAATACCGATGAGCGATTTTAGACGCCCGCCCGCCCGCCCGCGTGCCTGGAACGCGGCTTTAATGCGGCGTTCCATGCAACGCTGGCATGCGGGCGGCGTTTTCTCGAGCGGTCTTAGCGATTTTTTCCGCCGCCCGCGTGTATTCGCGTAATCGATTCCGGGGTTTTCCCTGCATCTTACTGCTTGTAGCCCGATAGTGCAGAGTAGAGACACAGTTTGTTCGAACATTTTCCAAGCAACACTCCTAACTGTTCAACCTCGTAATGAGATCTTATCACATTCCTCCCCATTTTTACCGGCCGGACACCTATTTGAACACACCTATTCGCATGTTCAAACCATTGAAGTGTCAATTTATGCTAATTAAATCTCCAAAACCTGGCAATTTGAAGTTCAATGTATTAATTAATTATTTGTATTTGGCGCTATCGTTGACATTTAGAACAATGTTCTGAAACCTAACCACCGGTCATTCATGTTCACACACTATAGGCCCATGCTGTCCGGTGATTTTGCTAATAAATACTAATCATAATGATAATAATAATAAGAATATAATATAATAATAATACTAATATTTAATATAATAATAATAATAATAATAAAAAATATTGCCTTTCTCTCAGATCCGAATCTGGGCATACATACAACTTTGTAATCTACAGTAATATATCACATGTACGTAAACGGTAATGGCGTGTAAATGACATTATACATATTATATTGGAGAGAGTTTCTCAATCTCTGGAGTCACTGTACTTTTGTTCTCCTTTAAAATATGCACTTCCACATCTAGAAAGACTTAGTTTATATTTAAGCGTTTCGTTAGTTGGAATTGCTTTGTTAATTCTAGCACGTAGAAATATTAAAACTTTACAGAATACTGCAATGCTATAACAACGCACTCGTGCCTGGCGGCGAAGCAGAAGTAGTATCCGAAACAAACCTTTTCCAAAATACATTAACTTTCCGACCTAAAGAGCTCAGAAAATATCCTTATCCCAGATAATCCCTACTTCCTGACATGCAAAATAAGTGTCTACATGTTCCTTCTGATTCAAAGCCGAAAGTGCAAACGGGGTTGCTCATCACGTTTATTTTTCCTGAGAAAATTGGTGTCGTAGGAATCCCTATGGATAACTTGTCTGGAAGAAAACGAACTTTAGTGTCTCTTGTCTACATTACACCTGACCCAGCACAAAAATCTTGGACCACTTCCACTTGTAAAATATTTCCCATTTTTCACAGCAGCGGGCTTTGTGATATCACGGTTATTTTTATAAGTGTAACTACAGATTTTATTTAGTTACCCCAACCTGAGCAAGCATTATGTCTTTGGCTAGACGCCGATGAGTGGGTACTCTTCCCATAAGAGGCCTATGACGGTCGCACAACAACTGGAATCGCGTGTAGGAAGCCGTTTAACTTGATGAATGTGAACTGTTTGATATTGGAATTTACGGCAATAAGCTCATTATCCTGGAGTGGTCTGCCACCCTCGTTAAACAATCCCTAACATAAGATATTTGATTGGTAGCACTTCCTATACCGATTACGTGTCGCATTGATCTGATACGATGCTATTGGTCCAGATAATCTGATCACAGTAATTTGAAGTTGGTTCTCCAAAAGTACGATCACTCCAATGCATGACCGAGCAATTTAAAATAATTCGATTGAATTTTTCTCGAAGATCTTCCCCCTTGACAATTGCAAGCTGAATATAATGTTTGTGCCTACCCTTTTTCCAAAAGTAGTCAAAAGTATCTTCCATCCCTCAGTAATGATCAGTGTAGCCTCTTAACCCCGGCAATTTTGTTACTCTTATAAAATTCAACACAATAACCATATTAAGGCCCCCCCAATTGGTGACCTGTGTTAAAATAGATCTTTTAATTTTATCCTTTTCCCATTTCCAAATCATTTAAAAAACCGCAAGCTATTTAGTTCCCTTAAAAAGGATTCTGGGGGATTAGGTAATAATGAAAATAGACACCTAGGTGTGACAAAGCAAAACTTTTCACTATTGCAATTTTACCGATAGGAGTAAGGTCTCATGAAGACCACATATTCAATAGGCCTTTAAGTCGAGATAACTTCGGCAGATATTTAATGGAAAAAGATCATCCCTATCATTTGTAAATGTGACACGAGGACCCTAATAGGGCCACGTGAAATAGATATGTTATACCGAGAAGGTAGTTGTAAATGCGGGAGAGGTGAACCCATGGAAATAGACTTTTATTAAAATTGAATTTCAAGCCGGAAATACCTAAAATCTCCCCCCAAAAATTGAAAACCGTGTCATCTGCATACATTGATAGTTTTATTATGGTAATATCTTCAACAGGTAACCCCTTGAAAATACGATCGTTGCGAAGTTTAATGGCTAAAATTTGCACACAATAAAAATAAATATGGGTCAGGGGAAGCCTGGCGCATCCCCTTTCAATGGAAAAAACCAGAAGACCCTCCGTTGTTCAAGACCAGGCCGAGCCTTTAGTATAGAGCGCCTTAACCAGCGAATGACTCATCACCAAATTAAAAGAACACAATACATGATGTAAGGAGTTCCAGTTTACACTATCAAAGTCCCAGTTTACACTATATAATAATAATAATAATAATAATAATAATAATAATATAATAATAATAATAATAATAATAATATAATAATAATAATAATAATAATTACAAAAATAATAATAACAATAATTACAAAAATAATAGTAGTCGACACGGTTCTTATATAGCGCATATACCACACTAAAGGTGAGAGGTGCGTGATTTCGAGAAAACGCCCGCCCGCCCGCCCGCCCGCCCGCGTGCATGGAAACGGGTCACTCGCGTGTCGCGTGGCCAGCCCCCCCCCCCCCCCGCCCGCGTGCATTGGAAACGCGGCTTTAAGTAGTTAAGGTAACCGCAAGATGCATTGCCTTATTTCCGTGCACCTGGTGCAGGATCGCAGCTGACAATTTGGGCAGATCCAGGTTGACACCCTTGCTGGCCTAGTATAGGATCGACCCGTGTTCGGCAAGTATACCTAAACAAAAAAATCGTTATCCAGAAGACATAACCAGCCGGGATATGTAACTCAATACTACACAAGCTGCAGATCATAGCATTATGTCAATTTTCTTTTGTTTTTCCTAGGTTCATGCCGACTGATTTCATGAGAGCCATGAGTAACTTTACCAAGATGGAGGACTACATGACTGGCTACATTGGCAGAGCTAAACAGTCTTAGATGCTCAAGAGTCGACCTCAATAGCCCCAACAACTTTTTTAGTATCAAGTGTTGATATATCATGAGAACTCGAATTACCGCCGCAATCCGTCAATTCTAGCCATCTCCCATTTCACGCAGAAATTACCCCGCACAAATTTTTTTTAGGCCTACTTTCTCCAGGTGTAATTCTGTTCCACAACGTCGAATTCAACTTTAGTAAATGTTTACACACGTCATATTCAGTCCGTGCTGTTAGTCCTTTATGTTTTACATATTGCATCAAGTGGACTTTTTGTATTTTCTCCGAACTTTTCACAAGTAGCACATGTGCATTCTATTCTCTTTAACCTACCTTCAAAATACAAAATAAAAACACAGATCTCACTGGTATGATTACAGTGACCAGGTATTATAATCTAACTCAATATATAGGAGGAGATGCATTTTGTAGTTTCCCACACAAAGCCTATTTGACCGCTTTTTGACCTTTTATCTTTGATTGCTGAACACCTTTACAGCCTCCTCAACTAGATTTAGCGATGTGTCCCTACCGATTAGGCGAACAGCCCACCATCGTTTGTCGCGTGGTAAAATATGTTGACGCCACGCTGGTCAGGCTTTTCCGATAGCTGCAACAGGGCATTGACTACTGTCGTGTTTAGAAAAATGCATTTAACCGAATGTTTACCCAATCATTTGAATTCAGTCTTCTCAAGCAGCCAGTTGGCTCACGCAAACGACCCGGAATGGTGGTCGCTCTATATTGGAGAGGCTAATAGCTCTTGCCCCGCGAGTTCAGAGGCCTGTGGTCACTGGGTAACCCTGGACGAGTTTCATGGTCCATCCCCTGAATCTTGTCCATTAGAATTTGTAAAGTTCCCTCTAATGACCACAAAATTCCTGTGTACCCTGTATGCACAATACGAAGACAATTTATGAAGCAAAAAATCCAGAGGAAACCATGGCTCTGTCGCGCTCGTTAGCAATCCACTCAATTGGGAGTGTTTTTCAGTGAGCAACATGACACTGTAAATATAAAATATAAATAAATAAATTCTCTAGATCCGGGACCGAGTGCTAAGTACAGTTGGTAGAGCGTCTGTCTTCCACCCGGTACACCGAGTAGGTCGTTCTGGTCATACCAATGACTTTACCAAAATGGTACCTGTTGCCTTCTGGCTGGACGCTCAGCACAAGGGATTGGAGCAGGGACATACGAGGGATATAGGCACTTTGCAATTTGCCGTCTGCGTGGTGCCTCCCCCCACCCCCACATTAAAGTACAATGGTCATAGCAACAAATCGTCTTTAAACTCACACATGTTAAAAGAGACATGTCAAACCCCACAACCGAAATTTGGCGTTTCTGACATGTTCCCCCTGTTGAGTTATTTGTTTTATAACCTAAATGAACTTACCTAACTAATTACGTCACCAGAGTAACCATGCCAATGCGCCTATTGACTTTAGACACTAAATGCTGATGTTTTGATCCATTATATGAGAAAAATATAGTTAATATTCATTCATGAAATCAAACGGAAATTATCTTTCATATCTTGTGGACGAATTTGTTAGTTTTCAGTCAGACCATCGTTCGTTCTTTTTTCACTAGTGGTAAAAATACATGTTTTGGGATTGACTTTGTATCACACAGGGTCCGCGGATACTCTCGTGACATACTGCGCTATAGCGGAATTGCCTCCTTTTCACATTCACACTCGAATCGTCTGCAATTCTTTCTGAGGTCTGAGTTTCTATGCTATAGATAAAAGACACTACAATAGCAGATATTAGGTTTACATGACCATTGGGTACTTTAAGGTACCGCCACAGAGTCATGCCTATCCGTTACCTGGTTAGTGATTCGCAGCTGGGCAATAGTGCAGTATCCGGGTCCTGTCTGGCTGGGCCTGACTAGGTTCGACCCTGCTCGGCACAGTATACATAAAAGTAACTGACTAGAATAGCCGTGATGGTGGCCGAAAAACTTTTCTGGTAGTCGAATGAATGATTTGTGGAGCTGAGAACAGTAAAGAGCGTATCAGTGTCGCTTTGCATGCCAACAGGTCCGGGTTCGATTCTCAGCCAAAGCCGATCATCACCGGGCGTTTTTCCAGAAAGTGGCTGTATTTGCAGTCTCGACTGGCGTTTCCTGTCTTAGGTTCCTGGTCCTGCTGTTTGAGTAGTGGGATTGGTAATTTCGGGGGTTGTTATCTGGGGCACCTTGCAATAGGTTCTCGCGGCGGGCTGTGAGGCAGTCGTGTCGAACATCTTCCGCTCCTACAGGTTCTGAGAAAGTGGTCAGGTCCTGGAGTTCACTGATCGTCGTCGGATGGGGACTTAAAATTGCGGTCCCGGAAGCAGATTGGTGTCCACTTATGCACTCCTGCCTCGATATCATCTTGAGCATATCGAGACTGAAGGCTGAGTTGTCGCCGGTGCTCATCCACGATTAAAATTCGGTTAGGGTTCTCACGATGATCAAATTGGCTTCCTGAACCCGTGCATCAATCAGATCAAATCAGCCGCTGTTGTTTATGCTGGAGCAATCGTAGCTGGCTGTGGGTAAACCCCAGAAGCGAGTTGTGCATATAATCGAGTTTGGTTCAACATTATACATAAATGGCATTCTTACCACGTGTGCTGTATGATCTTAATTTATCATTGTTACTGATGGGGCTATTGGTATGGGCGCATTTCGCGGAGAAAGTAGTTATAAATTGGATTTAACACTACAGTGGGCAGAATATGCCCCTCAACGAGGACGTATCCATCAAGACATAACACCCGTTCCTGGCTGGATCAGACAATCCAACGGTGGCAGAGCATTACAGAGGTTGGATTAACACAAATATCGGCGACGTGGCCAAGCTGGAAGCGGATCAGGATGACTTCTGTTTTGGAATCATTTAATTCCCGTGGTGTGTTCAGGGTAAAAAATCCTTCATAGCCATAACACAACTTCTTTAGAGGTTAATCGCTCCATATATTCAGATGTATCATTGGTCCCCGATATATACGGTGTTAGCGGTCCCATTCAAATCTGGCCCCTTTCCCATTTTGGGACATCCTCAAATCATGCCAATTACAATTACTGTTTTTGGCAATGTCGCATATTCCTGCATGCATAATGAACCATTTTTCTGTGAGCTGCCTATTCATGTATATTTCCTCCCTAAACGTGAATACGATGTTTTTAACAAGAACCCAACAATTAACTGTGTTTTATTGCTCATTCATCCCATACGTTTTGGGCTCAGGCCGAACCACCTCGAATGGTCTATTTCACCCTCATGATGCAACCCAGTTTGTAAACCAACTAATACTTAGGAGCCTATCCGCCCCCCTCCCTCTTTTAACTAACCTGACTAGGCCTACATGTTCCGTTCGTTACTTCCCATCTGGCATCTGGATAATGTTTCTCCTGTTACTAAAGTGTCCACAATTTTTTCATGTGTTGTATAGATGCATGTTTCCATTGACATGTTTTTGGGCGAGTAAAATGAGAAAAATGGTCATATTATACATCACATCCGGTGGGCGTATGAGGATTTGGTCCAACCCGGAGGGGAGGGGGGTCCAACATCCACTCGGGCCGCCACCATCGGTTGGCGCGAAGGATGCAGGAACATTTGTGGGGTTTAAACTCCTCCGAGCTCGCCAGAGATGGCTCCTCGGCGGCTGAGAGGAACAGTCATATCACACTAGAAACGAAGTCCCTCCTCGTGGTGGCAATGGATTACACTGAAACAAAACTCTTTGCACTCTCACTGGGATATATTGATCTAAATGTGAGGGGTGGGTTTCCCTCCTCCACACTCACATATATATAAACCAGAACCGCCCTACGAGTGACAGAACATTGATTCTCTTTCGCGCCGCCACTACAGTATATGTCCGACACTAAATAAATTCTCATTCATGGTCACTGATATGATCACAGTGCGGATAGTTTTTCGGCCAAACAAAAAAAAAAAAGGAGAAAAATGAATGACAAGCGTTCCTTTTAATACTGATGTGGTTTAGTGTATTGACATTGCATTCTTCTCCTATAAAAGGACACATTCATTCAGGCTGAGATCATTGATCGCATCAATAACGGGCCCTTATCTCTTCAGTCGGACAGGAATGAGGCAAACTGCACCGGGCATTTGCTGGCTGCAGCTGAGCTGTTAACTGCGCGACCAATGCATGAAAGGAATACGAGTCATCGCCGGCAACATCATGCTAATAGCCTTGGCACTTTCGCAAGCCCCCCCCCCCCCCCCCCCTCCCCATGCAGTGATAAATGGGTTCATACTTGGCACTTGCCTTGGCGTCCCTTGTGGAGAAGTTTTTTTAATACTGTGGTTTGAGCCCATTCTTCTTGACTGTTTCTTCTTCTTCGTCTTCCTCACAGGTCGCGTTTTAAACACTCCTAGATCGCCGGAATGGCACTTGTTGGGCCTAATTGCAAATATATGGATGTGCAGGTCAGTAAGAAATATGAATGTTGAAGAGTTGGTCATTCTGAGAATATAGGAAGATAAATATAGCACACAGCATTATGTCTCTTTATATTTTTATGAAAGAATATGTCAGCAAGTGATTGCAACGAATACGAGAACCTACTGCAAGATTACAATTGATGTGGACAGGTGGAGCTAGGATAAACCCCCTCCATAATTAGCCATGTCTATCTGATCAGCAAAGTGACAATATGTGAGTTAATGTACAATTGTGCAACCGTTGTGAAATGTGGGAGAATTTTTGCCGGGACCTAAACGAGCCCATCATGCTCGGCACGAATCGTTGAGAAGGTTCGAGAGAAATAGGTCACTTAGATTGCAGAAATAGTACTTTTGGACTTTACTTCAGTGGCGTAGCTAGATTTTTTCAGATGGGAGGCGCTGGAAGAGGGGTGTGGGGTGGGGGTTACAGGATTTCACAGGGTCGTCCGATGTACTATATAAGCGCGAGCCCCCAGAGACAGGCATAGGTTGGTGAGGGCCTCCTAGATTGTTAAGAAAAGGCAATCCCGATCTTCCCTGAACTTTTCACAGCTTTAGTTTTTTAGGGGCGCTAGACTAAAATGGTGTGAGCTGGTCATATTATCCGAATGAAATTACCCAACTCTCCAAGGTTTTTTGTGGGCACTCAGTAGATGTTTCGGGTAAACATCACCACTTTTGCTTTCACGCCATTTTCTCCCATTCTTCGCCCGAGTTGCGCTACTCGTGTTCTCGTGCTCAACTTGATTATACATGCCTCCGATGCCTGTGACATGTTTTTTTGTTTTATTTTTTTATAATTTTTTCCATGGTATACTTGCCGAGCAGAGGATCGATCCTATACAAGGCCAGCAAAGGGTGCAGACCTGGATACTGCACTTCGTATTCATTAATTACCTTAACTGTGGGGTGGGGTAATAATCACGGAGGCGGCAACTTGCCTACCCCTCGTTTGTCCCTGTTGCCTCCTGCTCCATACCCTCAGGCTGAGCGCTCAGCGAACAGGAAACCAGGTGCCCAGTGGTAAAGTCTCGGTATGAGCCGGCCGGTAATCGAATCCGGTCTCCACGGTGGAAGGCCGACACTCCCAATAATTGTGACAACCACCTCGGTTACAACAAGTGATATTGCAGGTTCGGCGGCAATCATGAGAGCGGACTACGCTCCATCTTTCGACGAGGCTGTCAACATTAAATGATATCGAAATTGAATGCAACAAACGCCTTTTAGTGGGTATGTGGCGGATCCAACGAAATCAAACATAACCCCATTACTTGTTTCCTGATAGGCCTGTAGGGGGTGGGAGAGGGGGGGGAGGGGGGGAGTTCGGCCTCCATCCAAAATTTTAACATCGAGTGCCGGAAGCTGGTGGATTTGTAAACATGATTGAGGAGCAAGGGGGGGTTAATTGCGTATATGACTCACGACAGCCTACGTCTCTGTTCAAAATTGTTGGTTCCTATTGTGTCTTCCCACCCATTTCCTACTCTTCCCTTCCTCTTGCCCCATTCTTTTTTCTCCCTTCTTTACCTCCCTCTCTTTACTCTCTCTCCCACTTTTTCTCCTCCTCCCCATTTTCTTCTTTCCCTCTCCTTTTCCTCACCTGGAGGGCGCGCCCCCAAAGTGCCCCCTGGATACTATCCCGATACGCGGAAGTGATTTAGGCCTAAATTAAAGAAACTGGGATTGAAAATAGGATGCAAAACGACCTCGAATGGACCCCTTCTATCATTTTGGAATTATATTACAATTTAGTTGAATTTTAGGAAAGGAAAGTTTTTGCTTTCATGAAAACTCGTTTGCCGGGTAATCAGCCCACAGCTTCCTTCCCAGAATTTCAGCTGGTCGCTGAAATTTCCAAACTATGCTACATGTTGACAAACTCCTTGGTTGGGCGTGTGGGCTATGCCTCCTTACCCGCTCTCCTCTAATGACGTCCCTGAAGACAAACTATGTACTTACCAGCCATCTTAGATTTGCTCGTGTATGCACTCATAATAGACCGAGGTTACTAGGAACGTACCGTATATGCTTGGATCGGAGCTTCATCTTCGGCTGGCGTCGAGTCTCCATTCACTGTTGAAAGTACCTTGTGCTCAAAAAGATCGTGACAAAGTCGAAATTGCTTTTCCGATATCTCTCACCAGCTCTGAGAGAATTTTCGAGGAACGACTTGCAAAACTTTCTGAGTGTACAAACTGTACAATATTTCAGGATTCCATCGAGGGAGTGGGCTGAGGTGGGTGATGTTACTTTGGTGTCTACGTACACCTTACTTCTGGTGGGCCGGACCAGTTCGAACAAGTCATGCAATTCCCCATTTTCACCGACATCTTCTTGATGACCGATTCAAAACGCCCAGTCTACATTCTGAGATGGCTCAATCGAGGCGATAAGATGAAAAAAGATAGCTTGATTCTGACATGTAGGCAGAATCATATTTTAAGTAGCGATCTGTAGCAGATCTGTATACGATACGTATGAAAAAAGGAGATCACACCGATCAGTTAGAGCATTTCCCTTCATCATAATTTTATATGTAGTATTATGAGTTACCGCAGTATCGAGCGTCAGTGCGTATGAATTAGATATTAGCAGTGCCGCAGGCGCACTAAATTGAACGTATCAACATATTCATCTGTTACATATTTCATCAAACCGAGTGCATTTTCCGATCAATTGTTTCTTCCTTTTTACTAGAGGACTATTTATGATTTTACCCAAGTCGAGTAATTTGGATGACATAACAGTTACTTCTTGACTTCTCAATTCTCATGCCATTAGAACATATTTTCATCGGACATATTTTCATGTTGTCAAATCTTGTTCAAGTTGCTGAGCTGTTAAATTATGACCAATCAATTCTCTGTACTCATTCTGGAAACGATATAAACTCGTGGCATCTCGAAGAGCTTGACCCAATAAATACTCTGTCATTAAAAATAAAATCCGTTACTCGACCCATTATAATAGTCCATCTCCAAAAATTTGGCCCTCTCAAGTTGAGCCCACTAGCTGACTGCTCAGTTTATCAATGACGAGCCCATGCTCTTAGCTAGGATCTATTTTAGAGGTGTGGAGGGGTGGGTGTTTTAAAGTCCGACTGGATGAAAAGACACTGCGCCAAGATCGCCGTTTTAGCGAGAGTAAACAAGACTGTAGGCGTGTCTAGATGAGTTCCCTCCGAGTTTTTAACACTACCACGCACCCTCTGGCGCGAGCGGCCAAGAAAATATGTGTTTTTGCACTCCCAAATCACTTGAATTGACACCTTTCCGGATCGAGAGTCTCCAATATCGAATGGTTATCGGGTCGACAACATTTTAGACACCTTGGCGTTACATGCATGTGTCCCTATCCACCATTATGCCGCCTAGTAGGTAAGCGAACGCCACTAAGTGACGTCGAGCGCACAATAAAAGTTCGGTTTTGGAACCACCCAATCCCGGACATGACACTTTCTATAATCAACAACAACGAAAACGTCTACTCAAGATCGAAGTCTTATCTTTCCAGCGACGTATAGCTGGACTGAGTTCTGGAGACGCATTTTTTGAATATTGTCCTGCATACATGTTTCGGAGGTCCCGCCAAAAACGACTTTGAGCCTAGCGACCACAATGGTGGCGCGAAGTAATAAAACATGTTGGTATCTATTACCCCTGATCACCGAAATGAATCACTTTTTCCTGGTTGTGTTTAGAAGGAGTGAGAAGGGGAATCAACAAGGGCGGCTGCAGCCCCTACCTACCTATCTACTTACCTACCGATGCAACTACATAATCTATCCACCTACCCGTACCTACCTACCTACATACATACATACATACCTCCATACATACATACATAATAAGCATTACATAAATAATATATTTGCAATACAACATACATATATATATGCTGTAAGTATTATCATTGAACCTTGTTAGGAGACACAAAAGATGACCATAGGCTTCAATGGGAAACATGGATGAATATCGTAAATCCAATGGAATTCCAGATTTTCGACTGCTCAATGAGCGGCCTGTTGGATATGGTCAAAGTAATACCAACCCAATGTTATGTGGCACGGCAGGGTATTTCCATAGTTGTATTAGGGTGAATGAGACTTAGAGCCCTCTCAAGATGAGCAATTCGATAGGTCATAGACGTGACAGTGTTGTGGAAAACTCTCCCACAGGCATCAACGTGGACCTAGAGCTCGATAACTAATTCACGGCCTGGTACAGATGTCTATAGAAAGATTGGTGGTGGGTTGCCGGGCAGTTTTACGGCCGCACTGACCGACAAACCATTGCTTTACCAGGACTGTATTCGTAGGAAGAAGAAAACACAGACATTTCAGACAGGCGTTATGAGGATATATTCACCGTTCACAGAGAATACGGGTCAGTGCGAAATTGTAGAAGCCAACTGTGATCCGGCTTCCCAAAGCACATTCGTGTGATATTCCGTTAATATCTCAATTTGAAAAGGAGTTCATCGAAGATGATTCTCCGGAAGCTTTTCCGATGTGGTCTTAGGGAGATTGTGCTAAGTCCAGGACCGTTATTATTGGTTATTACATCATAACGTCGGGACACCATTACATAAATTAAATAAACGGGAGACTGTAAGTAAGAGTCATCTCTCTGTTAAAAAGCGTTTTACGTCAGGGGCGTCGGAGCGTTCGAAAAAGTGGGGGGGGGGAGGGGAGGGACAAATCGAATGCAAATTGACCATCTAAGCGGGAGCGCCACCATCGGTTGACGCGGAGTGTATTAAGAAAATTTTCTTCAGATTTCATACCCTCTAGATCGTCGGAGACGGCACTTGCCAGACTCATAGCACCCATCACATGTTGTGATTTGACGGAAAAACAGAAAAAAAAGTTGGGATTGTGATCTAAGAGATTTACCGATATCACATAGGTTTTTTCCCCACTCTATCTCTGGCTTTGTTGGCGTGGAGATCAGGTGGGTACCGAACGGCCTTTGGTGGGACGAAGGGAAAAGCCATAGGCGTACGGGACCACTCCAATTGGGAGCCGAAAATTTTTACTCAAAATCAGCCTTGGAAAACGCGGCCACGCGCGCGAAGACCGCGAAAAAAAATTGAATTGTTTCCCGCGGCATTTTATCGAAAAATCTGCAAAGATTCAGGCATTTCATTCACTTTGCTTTTTTCCTTCCCAAATTTTTCGGGAATTTTCGCCGAATTTTTCATCTCAGAAAAATGGGGGGGGGTGGGGTGGGGAGGGCAGCCTGACCCCAAGGCTTCCGAATTACATCGAGTGAACGCCGAAATGATTCGAAGCATATTACTCGCCTACTTATCCTACCACGCCTGGAAGAAAAACGCTTTGCGCGCGAACAAATTTAGCACTTTGGCCTATGTCAGTATAAAAATTCCAGGAACTCGGTATGAAACATGGGTAATACTTTTAATTCGGCCCTAGTCGGGTCAGCATCTTCGCCTGGGGTCCGCACCTTGAATAAGTGGCCTGAGACATTTCCAGCGCGAATATTGTTTGGTTATACAAACATTGAATCAGTTTAGAGTGATACAAAATCGCCATGTGCCTATTAATTTTATTACGGTCCGGAAAAGGGGGGGAACAGGGGAGACGATATAATCCCCCCACTTTTTGAAATTGGGGGGGGGGACCCTGTCCCCCCCCGTCCCCCCCTTCGCCCCATGTTTTACAAGTAAAGTGTGGGATGGGGCGTTTTCGCATCGTTTGCATTGATTGACTCAATGCATGGCAAGTTGTGTCTAGTGATGATGATATACTTGACTACTGAGGACAAAAACTGATACTTGAGAGGGTATGGGGGGCACAATTGCCTCTTCGGTTCGGGCCCCATTTCGCCCCCCGATCAGATATTTTCAGTGCCCTGCGACCCTTGGTCCAGATATTAATCCAGCATATTTTGCTCTGGCGGGCCGAGTGCATCAAGCCCCTGCGAATTCGCATTTTTGGGTTGTTTCACAACTAGTGCTTTACGATACGTATGGTAATTTTGTTTTCCGGACGTTAGTTGAAAAATATTTTTTTTAGTGTACGCTAAATTTATATTTATCGATGCGATAAATTGCTTACGCGTGACAAAACTGCGCATTAGGCAAAGTGAATGTAACGCCAAAGTGCTATTGAGGACATTTGGCATAGGGAAGTGCACGTTTTGGCGGTAAAATGAGGGGTCTAAGAATCTAGATGGATGTATTGGGTGGTGTGTACTCCAAGGCAAGGGCAGCCACCGCTGATTAGCGCTCGGCCAAATGTTGCCCTAAACATAGCGCCTACAGAACCATGATTTTAACCTGTATTTTTTCGGAAAATGCCTGCTCTCATAGACAATACTCCGTTCGGCGTCCCATGTGGCGGTATAGGGGAGGGGTGTTGTGCGTTTGGTCTCCACCAATAACGTGAGAATTGAGAATACCTCGAGTAGAAGATAGGGGCAGGAGAGAGAAAGGGGCTGTGGGGTGGGGGAAGAAGCGGGCCAGGATCTCTTTCACAGGTGTTCTCCTCCCTCCCGCCTAACCCTCACACATTTTAATTGCCCGGGAACACTGCGAAACCTCTTGAATTACCGGTACTGTTTCAGAAAGTGTTATTGCTTTTATGGCGGACAATTATATGCGCCACGCTCCCCACTTGTGGTGGGTCGGGCCCCGCCCCTGACGGGGGTTGGCGGCGGGCGAACGGAATTAAAAGAGTGAACATCCGAGAAACGGGAGGCTCGCGGCAAGTCTATAATTTTTATCTATCCTACCTGTTTCACAAAACAAAAAAACATTCTACAATGTATCCAAATACAACACAGTCTTCACGTCAATCCATACATCCATTACAACACTACATACATACATACTACATACATACATACATACATACATACATACATACATACATACATACTCATTCATACATACACATACATACATACATACATACATACACATACATACATACTTGCCATCCTCCTTCTAGTTGGCAGGCCAACCCATTATATCGAAAAAAGTCATTGTCTTCCCCCTGGGCACTGTTGCAGAGTTGCCTAGTATTATTTCACAAGGTTTAATGTACTCCCCAAGCCCTTTCTCTCGCCTCCCCCCCTAGCTTTTTAAAACTTTAAAAAACTGCAGAATAACAAGTGGGTCACTGCGAACGTCTTGGTAGCTCGGACCGAGCAAACTTCCCGTTGCGAAGACACTGCAATGTTCTCTCTCCTCTCGACATTTCATATTTATTGATTGTTCACATTAGCTGACCTCTACTGACATTTGTCCAAACCATGGAATGACTTGGAACCTGCTACACCACAGTGTCCTAATATCACGTGCCTCCTCAGCAACAAGTAATGCAGCACAACTCATTCCTAAGCCTATGGCAATGCACATGTAAACACACTTCCACAGAAATGAACGACAATTGTTCGACAGCCATAGTTATAGTTGCACGCACTCCACCATGTTACCATTAACCGCATTCAGGTGTGTGGGGGGGGGGGGGAGCCCAAGCCCCCATTGGCCATTGGAAACTTTCTGTGCCTCCACATTTCTAGGTCACCAATGAGAACTTGGACCGAGATGTAATGTAACCAATCCTGCAGAGGCATGCAGGGACTAATGGTAAACTAGGGCGAAGAATGTGATAAAACAAATCATCTTCCCCTGGACAATAGGTTTTTATTGTCAACTTAGGCTTTCAGACCGGACCTCCTGACATATAAGGTAACACTGCTCCATAAGGATGGAGTAATGTAAACAACTTGTCTGGCAGTCTGAGAGCTCAAATTAAAGTTGGGAAATTGGGGTCTTAATCGTATTTAATTGAAATCTATTAATACTATGCTAACATAAATGTAGCTAAGGGTAGCTAGCCAATAGCAAGCTTCATCTACCTACCAAGTATTCAACCTGATCGCACGGTATGGGTTAGAAGTTATGAATGACCGTGGCAACAGAAGGGAAGAACTAACGAACGAACGCGACGACGGACGAATGAACAGACGGAGAGACATATGACTTGTAGAGCTACTCTCCTCCTTCTCTTCTCTCCCGCAGCTAAAAATTGCATATCATTTTCGACATCTTGGACACCTCGACTTTTTGCAATGGGAGCATTGTGATTCAACGTGATCGTTCTAAACGCCTAGACATTTTCTTCTCGATCTAACGTCCTGAATTATATCAGTGGTGAAACAAGTAACGCTATCGAAGCTTTTATACTGGTACGGTACTGAATTACTGAAGTTAGTCGGTAAAATAACATAGCATAACATTAACACACCAACAGCACACGGGGCCGATCTGGATGTTGGTTCTTCTATTTTTCCTCAGTAATTTAAATATCTTCTCGTTCCAATTCATCGTGTGTTAACCTGCCCAATCCACATCACTTCGAGTTGGACAAACAATCACTGTTGGGTTTGGTTCGTGAAATTTGTTAAAACTTCTTTGGCCTGTGTACATGGGCCTATCCTAACGTTCGTAATTTCCCTTCTTTCTTTTATATAACGTTAGGCTTATCTACTTTTACGGCCAGTGGTATTGTTCCTATGGATATTTACATATATAGCGGGCCTGACCACAGCAATACTAGTTTAAGTGTTTTCTGCCCAGCTAGTTTCTTTGAACGGACTGTGTTTCAGCGCTAGCTAAACTTCCCATCACGGTCTATGCCCAGTAGCCTATGTAAGCTAGAGCCTAGGCTAGGGGCCTAGCCGACCCAGTTTTTCCCCCCGCCCCTTTGAGAAAGTTGGGACTTGTGAAATAGGCTCAGTCTTAGGCCTAGCCTACTCACTACGTACTGAGCCTAAAACCCTGCTGGGTGGAAGGGGGCTGCATTTATGATTGAATAAACTTTGGGGGGGGGGGGGGGGCAACACAGCGGACACCCATCTGTGACATCAAGATCTTCAGTCCGGGTGCAACTAATACAGACAGCGCTCGTAACGTGTACGACTAGGCTTCCCACTGTTTTATAAATTATACACAACAGGGAAAGTAGGTAATTGAATCACAGCGACTGTTTTTAAAACCCAACACCTTTCATGTGAGTATCATTCGATCGTCCGTCTACAGACAAAGTAAACATGTGTGCGGGATGGGGCCAACCAGGAAAACCTCTTTTGCATGGTACTGTACCTACTGATATCAACAATCCTTGATGATTGTGCGTCACTCGGATGTCAAGGGTTGTCGTGTGAGCCTTGGACCCAAGTTGCCCTTGGAGTTGTTTTACAACTGGAAAAAGTTATTTTCACTACCAAATCTGGAACATGCATTGAATAACAGAGAAACAGGCTGCGTTAGTTTCTGTTAGTGTTAGATAATTACGTGACTCGCCTCCAAATAGGGACCTGATTGGCTGACGCGTCATGTGACACCATTTACATCTTCTAACAGAGCTAACAGTCCTGAGAGACTGATAGTTAGGCCATGCACACTGCAAGCACTGGTTTTGTACACAAAATTATAACTCCCTTGCCACTTTCATCTGATTACTGATCACAGTGCTCACTTTGCAGTTCGAGTCCGCCGTGCAAAATTATCTATCACTAACATCGACTAAAACGCACGCAGTATGTTCAAAGTTGCAAAGACCAAATATGTATAAACTCTCCTGCTTAAATGGAATAATCATATGAAAAAACAAACAATGGCTGAGGTAGTTGCCAAGTTGCCAACTGCTTTGGTCAGAGTAGTGAATGTTTGCCGCCATGTGTCAGTAACTAATACATTTGGCTGCCTAGGCTCTAGCCAATTTCCCATAATATGAGGAATCTTTGTTGGCTTATTGCACTTAATCAATTTGCAACATCTAGCCACCCCAACACCTAGCATGAATTGGGTCTGATACTAACTCACTATGCAGAGTAATTTGGTAATCCCACCATCAACCCCCCCAGGAGAGGTCCCCATGTCATACAAAAAAAAAAAA
Organism: Sclerodactyla briareus; assembly: GCA_026419785.1. Classification (NCBI taxonomy): domain Eukaryota; kingdom Metazoa; phylum Echinodermata; class Holothuroidea; order Dendrochirotida; family Sclerodactylidae; genus Sclerodactyla; species Sclerodactyla briareus. Next base: position 471,934 of record JAODTK010004888.1, on the reverse strand, counting down.
AAAAAAATCTGAAATGATGTATGAAGTTACAACGCTTGTGATGCAAATTATACACACCAGAGATTTCCCTCGGATCTTGTACCTTGTATTCTTCCTGTTTTTCTAGCTTTGGTGAGAGGTGGACATACCCTGAGACGTTTACCAAGAGAGCACACGTGAATCGACCTGTTAGGTCCTCACGGCCAGAGTCTAACTAATTGGCTCGTCTGTGTATTACCAGTGGAGCAGGTGGGCATACAATAAAGGGGCGTAGATACAATAGGTGTGAGGTATGCGCTGCTGGATTAATATGTTAACTATACATGTGTAGGCGGTAAACCGCCCACGTGTATATCCCTCACTTTTGATCCCAAAATCATTGGGAAGATTATCTAACAACCCCCCATAAAGACCCCCCCCATTTTGGTCAAAACCAAGGACAACTCATCCACCAAGTTTTGTTGTAATCCGTTGGTGTTAATAGGCACATGAATTATGCAAATTTGACCGATGGCTTTGAATGACTTCTAACAGTAGCCCCCATCCACCAAGTTTCGTTCAAATCTGACAAGTTTGGAATTCCGCTGATTTGCAAGTTTCACCTCCGATACCTTTTTGAAATGACCCCCACATTTTTGGGATTCAACTATAGTTCGTTCCCAACCAAGTTTCGTCGTTCAAATAATCTGACAATTTGGAAAATCTGCATAAATGTCGCAAATGTGTACCTTTGATGACCTTTGAAATGACATCCACATTTTTCGAAATCACTATACTCCCTACCCACAAGTTTCGTTCAAATCACCGGCTACTTGAAAATTAGCGAATAATGCAAATTAGGGCCCCAGCTTGCAGCGATGCCCACTTCCGAACTCATCCGGATTTTCACGTAGGGCGGACAAGTGTACCAAGTTTCAGCATCAATCGGATAAGCAATTAAAAAGAGTTTATTGCGGCTAACGGAAAATCTATCCTTCTCAAATCGTGGAATTAGCAAATTGCGGAACCCCGTTCAAGTGGCGACGCCCACTTTCGAACTTCATCCGAGATTTCATTGCGGCGGACATGTGTGCCAAGTTTTCATCTCAAACGGACAAAGTGTTGGAGAGTTATTGCGTCTAACACTGTGGATACCGAAACGCTGCGGACGCGGCGGACGCGCGGAGAGGGCTAGCGAAGCCCAAACCATAATTCCCCGAATTGGGGATATAATTAAAGGGCAAGCTAGAGTATGATCAGGTGATTGCACTGAAGAGGTGTTGCAAGTAACTTCGAGATATAAAACATGTCCTCCACTCTTTTCTTAATTTCTAAAATATTCCTTCTTCATATTTCTCCATTGTTTGGCTGAAATTGGATGACAATAATCGGGGAATGGCCCTAGATTTTTTCGACAACCCTCTGAAATTCTTGGCAACTACGTTACGTACCACATGCTTTCCGCACAGTTTTGGGAATGTTTTGCGAGGAGTTGTTGGGTGAAACCTTGGTAGTGTGCACCTAGGTGTGGTTTGGGCAAGTGACCTGACCCCGAGTTTAATGACCTTAGTGTAAAAAAATTGTGGTGAATTTCCCTAGACTTATGGCTTTGGAGAGGGAAATTTCATTTGGGCCGAATGGTAATGATTCTTCACTATTGGTTTTTTTTGTCTGAGATATATGCCTTGGCAATGATGACTGATAGTTTTCAAACATAGGTCCAAAAAAGTACAAAGCAGTTTTTCAGATTTCATTTGCACCTACAAATCCTGTAAGAATTACCGAAAAATTTCACAGGATTGCTAATGAGATCCAGGTATTGCTCCCTTGTTATTGTCTAATAACATGATGTATCAACATCACGAGTGCATTGACTTTACGTCCCACTGACGGAAGTCTGCTGAAACTAATGGCAGCGATTGTTGCTTGACAGAATTCACTCCACAAGTGACACAAAGTTCACAGAGTATATAAAAATCTTTTTTTTTCACCAAGGATGATGGAATCCAAACTGGAATCTTGTTACTGTATATTATCTGTATTTTTTCATTTCTAGTTCAAAATGGAGGTTCTCTACATATCGGAATAAAAGGCAGTGATACACGGGTGCTGGACTGAAGAGGCAAGCCACTACATCTTTACTACAGGTGAGCCAAATGTAGGGCTGTGCCCTCACGTATCCCTAATCAATTTCAAAATGATTAATTAATCAAAATTCTTTGTATTTGTTCTGGTGGATGTTATGTCTTGGTAGTAGGAGGGCTGATTCGGTAATTCTCCTGCATAATTACAGGTATATCAATAACATAAATAAGGCTGACTGGCTGAGCTTTCTCTTAACAATTATGCAGTGGGTGGTCTAGCAGTCCTGCCACTGTTCAGAACAGGAACAAAAAGCAAAGCATTACTTATTTTACAGCTCTCGATTAATCGGAACTTGATTTCTTAAACGATTAATCATTGTTACTTAATAATCGATTAATCTTTGGTTTAGCCCTAGCTGAATGTGAAGAATGTGGTTAGTGCTTTAACCCCTTATGAATCACCTGGGGTCCGGCCCAAATATCAAAAGAAACATCATTTAAACCAAACCATCCACAAAAGTGTGATTTTTGTTTTCCAGGGGCCGATCTTGGAAATTTGCAAAATGGGGAGTGCCACACAGTCGCATTTGTAGCATTGTAGCTTTTGACTTGTTGAGGCCTACTTCTGACTTTCTGCCACAATTATATATCTCCAATATACTTCATTTTTTAGTCAGCATCATATCGACTGACTGACATCTGTGGAATGTATCACTCCTGAATGTAACACTTACCTTAGTAGTCTAGAGGGGTATTATTTTTTATGAGAGGTGGAGGAATCCTTGCAATTCCAGAATTGATTATTCATGGATGGTCACTGACAAAATTTGCTAATTATTCTCACCAAACTGCTGATCAATCATTTTCTGATTAGCGCAGTACGCTACGGCAAATTTGATCCTTTTAATTCCTTAACAAGTCGGAGTAATCTATGCAGTAATAACATTGTGTGTATGTATGTGTGTGACGCCTGGTTGTGGACACACAGTCACTCGACCCCAGCTGAATGGATCAGCACATACTTTGTAGTGGGCGCCCCTAAAGTGTAACATGATCCCTATTGTTTTGGGATCAGTCACAGGTTCATGTAGGTCAATATAGGTCCAAAGTCTGAAAAACCTGTGAACATGATAAGTTGAATGCTGGTCTGATCAAGCTGGATATGTTGGTATTCAGCTTTTTTGGGGGGAAAAAATAGAACAGTGTGAAGTGTATATTTTTGCCAGTTTTGGCTGTGAACATAACTTGACCCCACCTGGATGAAGACACTCGATACTTGGTATGTGTTTTCCTGTGAATGAGTACATGCAAAACCCTATAGTTTTTTGGGGCAGGTCGAGGTTTCCATAGGGCCAAAATCTGAAATCCTTGCATTAGTGTGTAGCTAAGTCTTATCAAGACATAGGAACCCTATTGGTTTGGTTGGTAAAATGGGAAATTGTCAGACATTATGTTTCCCACAGTGATCTGTACAAACTCTCATTTGCCCTTGTGTCTAGCTATGGTGGTTTATCAGAAGAGTCAAGGAATCACCTAAGCCTTTTGGCTTCCTGTTATAAATTAATTTGTTACCATTCAGGCTATGAGTCTTGCAGGCAAGGAGAACCATTTCCAAAGTTCATGGTGAATTCAAAGAAAGATGGGCAAGGTGAGTTATTGCGCTCCTATTTGTAAGGTTTAACATATCATCCCATGATTAATGTTTATGCCATAAATATTATAACATGTATTTGGATATATATTGCACACACTATCTAATCTGGACCTAATCAGAGGCACTGCAACCATTAGTTTTCAAAAGCTGCTCTGAAGCTGCTCTAAAATAAACCCAACAAATCTTCACATGAATTTTAAGTTCCAAGTATAAAATCAGGCATAACTGAGTAACATGGATCTGCCACAACTCCCAATTGAAAGCTCCATTATTTATTATAAATAGTTGAATATAATTAGGAATAGAATCTGGCAAATTGTGTAGAGGTAGCCGGTTCAAAACCACGCAACTTTGTACACAACTGTGCAAAAAGTCGGTAACCACCTAAATGTACTCCGTCTTCTTGAATGGTAGTTTCTCATTCTCTGCAAAGGCACTGCTTTCCATGGGCAGGGTGGCTTCGTGTGTTCGATTCAAAATATTGATTGTTGTTTTGTGTGTGTGGTCTCTTCCCACTGATGGGATGGCTGTAACCATGCCTGCCGATTCCAATCGCCTGGCCTCCTCCGGCACCCCCATAACTCCTCCCTGAGGTACATGCACGCTGTGCAACCTGAGCTACGGGGCTGGTCCCGGTGGTCAGCCCCACCCCACCGGATTCTATTCACACAGACACTGGGGGCAGGATCATCTGCGGGGAGCCGCTCATTGCCCAACGAAGTGCCATCAGCGTCAACAGCGAATCAGGCGGAACCTTCACCGTCACCACCTTCATGTGAACTCTGACATTGTATACACAATCCTGGCCAGTGGACCATATCCTAAAATCCATCTAATTTTCATGTGCAAGCAATTTGCACATTTCATCATTAGAGAATGAGTTTTAGGAGTCTGTGGCTGTAATATTTACCACGGTCAAATGTATGATCCTACTGGTTCTACATACATGGACTGAAATGCCTTGTGACAAATCCTGACTCTGCAAAACACTTGAGCACTATGCTGGTAATTGTGGAATACTTTCCTCAGATTCGATAGTTAATGCTCTATCCTTATCATTTTTTCGAAAGGCGAATTACTATGTCAGTAAATATTAAAATTATAATCCATACTTGAATTATTGATAATAATTTCAGAGGGACTCTTTCTTTCTTTCCCCCCTTCCCTTTTTTTCATATTTTGATGGGTGAATAATATGTATTATGTAACCGGCTTCTTATGACCCTTTTCCCTTCCATTTGGTTTCATTCTCGATTTGTAGAATTCATAGACTGTATATAATTCACACTGTGAAGAAACATAAAATGAAATGTAAAATGAAATGATGAATTGCTTTGTAATGAGCCTGTTGTCTCTTCCTCGGGTTGAGATATGGGAGGACGTATCTATCTCAGTGCTCATAAGAAGAAAGTTCCAAGATCTTTGCCCGGAAGCAAGCTAAGAAAGCAGAGAGGGAGAAAAAAGAAGTAGTTTCCTTTTCCTTTCTCTCCAGTGTTCGTTCCCTCCGGAAGGGTTAGTCTTTCTAATTAGCTTGAAGGACAACTGCAGGCGTGGGAGATAACAATAAGGTATAACGCGGGGAATGAATATGGTATAAATATAGCGCCAAACCCCATTTCCTTAATTACTTTCCTATGTGGAAAGCTTTGGCCTTCAAGGTAGCCCATTAGTGCAGAGAAATTACCATCAAACACCTACCAACCCCCCACGCACTCCTCTCTCATATCGTAGTTTTCTTCAAAGTGATATTCTTGAATAATTTTTCAATCCATTGTACCACTCCAGATCAAATTGGAAATAGTTGGAAAAACAAAAAATATTTGCTGAATTGTGCAAGTATGACCTGATTTATTATTGCATAATGGTGTTTCTTAATCCTTGCACAATAAACCTGCACAAAAGGGCTTGGCTCTGGTCTTTGCATGTTGCAAAATTGAATGAGCTTTCGAGTTTGGACTGGCCACCTTTTTTCTCCAGCTAATTATATTAGCCTCCTCATGGATCACTCCTATAGTTTTTCATGAAGATGATCGAGGAATGTGTAGATGCCCGCGTGAAGGAAATACAGGATGAATCTGCAGTGAGTGACGATGATACGATCTTAGAAGTACATGTAGCTTTATGAAGCTCAGTAACAAACATGAAATTGAATTGAAAGAAGCCTGAGATGCTAATAAGCATAACATCCTCTCATGGGTGGTAGGCTACTGTGGTCGGCAAGGGACCGCAGTGACCCACCTTAGCTTTTGTCAACCCACATTCAGGCTAAAATGAAGCTCATTCGACTCTCACAATTTCTTCTCCAAATACCTTGAACCAGACTAAATATTCATCTCTCCTAGGCCTAGTATAGAAGTAGGTCAATTATAGATACGTCCCCTCCAAACTGTTTAATGTTTTGCAGCATTGGGGGGTAAAATGGTCGAATGTTCCTTCAATCCTGCACTCCTAACTCATTTAGACGCAATTTGATTTTGTGGGACCCACCCTCTGCATACTCCCATTTTGAATGATGGCCTAGGTTCTGAACCTGAAACAAACTTTCAAAGGCTGCAATCACACCCTGTAATCCTGCTCAATTATTGGCTCACAAATGCAAAAACTGTCTTTGCCCTCATGTTGGTGTAGGGCTTGATGTTTGTCGTGCATGCCCTTTCAGCTTACGAAAATGTCATTGGTGTAGTTTCCTATGCTGGCCCCACTCATCCAATTCCAAGCTTTGGGGATGGGGCATTCTCTTCGTATTCCATTAGTTTAAGATCCCTTGAAAGCTGGCCAAGTTGGCCAGAGATCTGCTATCAGCATATCTTGTCCTAAGTATCTTCTCCAGCCACTCCAGCTAAAAACTTATCCAGGAGAACAGTCCTCTATACTTGTTGATATATCCTTTCTTCCACAGGCTGAAGATGCTGTGAGGAGAGAGAAGAATCTAGAGGAGCGCAAAAGATTACGATAGCGAAGACAAGTCACTTCCTGCTGCTAAACTGTTATGTTGATATGTTTGCTGCCCTCGTCTAGAATACATCACCCTATGAGGTTAGTAGAAGTGGTGACACCGTGTTTATGTTTTGAAATTCCGGGCATTGTCTCCTTACCTGTACACCAAATGTCTGGAAATTCCCTGACAATTTGCCAGGATAGATGCATCATCGCAAAGTCTAGAGTAGAAACCAACTTGCTACATATTTTTGGACTACAGATTAGACTAGACTATTGTCTTGAATTTGAAGGCAGAGAACAATCTTGGCCTGGGTATTCTAGCTCAGCTATCGAATAATCGAAACTAACGTGAGCTGGCCACATCTAGGTCATTTGGAACTGCCACTTGTTCCCACTATCAGCTGTATGTGAGTACCTGTTCAGTGTGAAGGATGTGGCCTAGGTACTTAATTAATTGCCCCCTTTTGAATACCTATTTTCTTCACTGGTAATGAATTGTATGGTTCTCTTGCTGCTAGGAAATACCGCGCTAACCAGAAAAAGCTTGTTATTGCTGAGCCTGCTGTAGCCTGATCCTTAATTTATTTGTCCTCCATGGTTTGTGGTGAACTCCTTGTTAGAAGCATTGGCCCCGTCGTCGGACCTTCCTAGCAGATGGGCTTGGGATCATTAGCCCCCAGCAGCTAGCCGTGTTTCACAGCATGTTGCTCCAAACTTTCCTTCCTTTTCCTCTTCTGTGTGATCCGCGCGCTTTATTTTTGCACCATTTCCCCAGCTTGCATGCAGGCACTCCATTTAAAACCGCAATCTACTAGCGCCCATGCAACTTGAAGAAGTCAATGTCACCCCAGTCCTTCAAAAGTTACCAGTCCCCCATGACACATGCCCAATTCAGTTCATCCGCTTTATTTCATGTCCTCCTTTCCAGCCACGAAGCTACCCATACGGTTGTGAATCTATTTAAGTGACTGATTAAAAACTACCATTTTTACCTACTACTAATTGTTTCTCAATTTTGCTATCTGTTGAAACGATAGTATTTAGGTAAGTTTGTAATTTTGTGCGATAAGGTCCTCTGTGGCTGGCTTCTTCGGAAATTTGCGGACTGTTCACCTTTTCTCCAAAATAAAAAATGGTTTGAGTGCTGTTGTCTTGTATCGACGATGGCATTCATTTTTCAATATCTTGATGTTTTTTCTTTTCTTGAATTTAAAGCTGAATTGAGCCTTCAAGCTCCCTGGTATTATGATTTGATTTTCATCTTCAGATCAAGATCCGAGATGCAACAGACCACCATGACGTTGAGAGTCAAGATCAATGTTGGTTCCCGTCTAGGAGCAGGTAAGCAGAGTTTGCTCTGCCTCCTGTCTCCCGTCTGCTTGAGCTGTTGTTTGATGTGATATTGACACTGGCTCGGGCCTGGTGGATCTTTTGACAGCATAGTGAGCGTGAGCCAATCCTAACGGGGTCAGCTTGGTCACGGAGTTCATGAGCGTGCACGAGAATTTTGTTGTTAGAACATTTTGACCGAGCATCAGCAAACATGCGTCTAGTACCTACACAACTGGGGGTGGGGGTGGGGGGGGTAGTGTCAGCAGCGCAGGGGTTGAATGAACAGCGTGATGTGGTCATCAGAAGTTGACCTGCGTCTCCTATGGTTGAAACCATGCTGGTATCTGACGAGCACCCTGTGTAGTTCCAATGTTGATGCACTCATCCTTATATAGTCTTGCATTAAGAATTATTGTTTTAAGCCCTTCTTGAAGCTGGATTGCTCTTATTCTGTCTACACAAAAGAAATATGCATCCCGAACTGATGAAATGATTGTCTTTCCAATTCAACCAAAATGTGGGCGTGTTCAGCAATGTTTGAATTGTCAACTGCTAAACGGCAATCCTGGATGTCACATGTGGTAACAGCTGCTACGGTCCAACCATTCATGACATATTTGAATATCCGATGGGGGCTGTCCCCTATCACGTGTGATATTGTCTCCATCCAATATTGGCAGCAGATGCAATTTGGGACAAGACGTGATCCAACACCCGATATATTGTGCGCGTGAGTCGAACTACAGAATTTCTTCTGCGAGTGTGTACTAAGCAGGCAGGTAATCGGGACTCTCAAGTAATCCTCCTCTTAACACAAAGACTAATCCTAATAGGGCCATGCTGCTACTTTAGTCGTCGCTGAGCGGTCCTTGAAGTGGAAGTATGGCAGAGAGTGCATGCTATCAGTGATGCTTTGCAGCAACATTCCGAGTTGCAATTTCCTCCTTTCACCAGACCGTTATCCAAAGGTGGCTGACTTGCAGTTGCATGGGCGAGGTCTTGGTCTTTTCACTTCAGGTTTTCGCTGTGATGCAGTTGATTTCCTGGGTTTGTTACGGGAATATGTGCAATGCGTCTCTTCGTCGCTGTGAGCGTACGATGCATGTCCGCTCCTCTAGGTTCCAAGAAGTGGTCGTATCCTAGATTCCTGATCCCCTTTCTGATGGGGTCGTAAATACGTCCCGGGAGCATGTTGGGAATGGTGCACCCATGGCCTCAATATCATCTGAGCATGAGTCAATAGAAAGACCAGTTATCGGCATTGGCTCATTCACGATCAATACGGCCATGGTCCCTAACTAGCCTTCAATATTTACTTCCTGAAGAAATCGAATCAATTGAATCTTAATACTGGTTCGTTGTGGGAACATGTTACAATCCTACTGTTGACACTAAGACAACTATGGGGATATACTTATGTCCGTACAACAAGACTTTTGCACATTGCAATACAGTAATCCTTAGCAAGCATTAGAACTTGCTTTCAAAATTACTTCTAGCCATGGTTTGATTCATGCCCAACATGAACATAGACTAAAACCCCTTACGGTGTGTAACCCGCTGCTCGGTGGATAGTCACGTCTGACATAGGGAGTCGATATATCCCTGCTTCTAGAAATGTCTCCGAAATCACATTGGCGTAGGGTTAGTGGGGGGTGGGGGTCAGAATCCCCCATGACCCATGTGATCAAATGAAATGTTTGAACACAAATCTTATTTTTTTTTTGCATTCAGTAGAGGTTTATGTTATTTAGCAAATATTTCAGCAGCATGTGTCTAGGGACCTAAATTGGTACTTATTGCCCAGTTTCCTTGAAAGTCTATATAGTGAGCTGCGCACTGTGAGAGACTGAAGAAAAGCCTGTCATGACCCCTCGCTTCGGATTAACCCTTTTAAAATTGACCCTTTTAAAACGTCTAAATTGAAAATACAATAAAAAATATACTAGTGTGCATGGTGATATTTGTTATTTGATGTTTAATCATAACATGGCAACCTTCGTTACTTCTCTTTCCTGCAGGCAAGACTCTGATGTTTATCGTGTACGCAGAGATGGCACGGGTTACTTACAGTGTTGTGTCTTAATGATACCCTTGGTGAGAATGTCACGTCAAGCACTACAGGCCAGCGATCCTGTATATTCTAGTCTAACACACCTGACAAACCTTCACCAAGCTGCCAAGTCAGTGAAGTTTTGATGTTCATCACCTGTTTATGAGCCAACTTTGGACTTGAATCAATGCCAGTGCGGAAGCATCGCCCATTAACCCCCCCACCCCCCCCCCCTCAAATCCAATCCCCAAGACAGCAAATCACCCGTCTCCTAGTGCCATCCCGGCCTGTGAAAACCTCTTTTGGCCCCCCCCCAAGGCCTCTGCCCCATTTGGCCCCCCATGCCTCTGCCCCCTTTGGGCCCCCCCCCCATGCCCTCTTCCTGCCTCGCCCCATCAAGAGGTGACATCACTGGTGTGGGTGTGCAACAAACTGTGAACGTGTGCCGTATGTTTGATGTGTGCTGATTATACAACTGATGCCCACATAGACGAGGACAAGGGTTTCGTCAACTGTTGGCAATATGGCTTGAGCTGACAGAAGAATAGGTAAACATAACACAACAGGAAAAAAAAAAAAAACGCAGAAAAATTGAAATGTCTGAGTAATCCCAGACAATTGATGATAAAGCTATCATCATCGTAAATGAATACTTGGAATATACGTACACTGTGCTGATGGTTGGAGAACATGGATATCCATAGGTGACAGTCAAGAAAGCCAAAATCTGCTAGTACTGTGCACTCTGCTTTTTTCTGTCCACAGTGTCAGACCTACGAGGCTCTTACTCTGGCCACAGAGGCAACGGTACAGTTATACGGGGTATTGACAAAGGTACCAGAAGGCAAGCGGTAGAAATACTCCTTTGTCTTTGTCTGTTTTTTTCTAACCTTAATGGATTTCAGGAAGAAATCACATTGGCGTGTGTGTGTGTGGGCACACTTTTCCATTAGCAGGATTTTTCTAGAATCGTCCAACCAATTTTAATGTACACAATGTGATGGGTACAAGTACAAAATCATATTACATGACAATCCCCTCAAATCAGAGGTTTGAAGTGAGGGGTATAATTGAAAATTTTCAGGAGGGAATTTCCACAAACCAGTGTCTATACCGAGCCGATTTAGGCCCTCTACAAGCGATTAGTGGCCTGCACACTTTTCAACGGCCTTTGTTGTCACGCAAGCAAGCACATGGTCATCATCTTGACATTGTCTTATTCACTCCCATTTGATGAACTCTTGTATGTAATATCGGGGTTGGGTGAACACGATGTAATGAGAGCTTGAGCCCATTGGTCACTAATAAGTAGGGTTATTAGCTACTTTCTTTTGTTTGAGTTCATTAGCAAGATTGCAGAGAAAGAACCCGTGGATGTGATTTTTTTTTGTCGTTATTCTCTCCCCTATGTACTTAGGTCATCCCAGTTGTTTCAGATTAACTCTGTGAGGATTTACACTGAGAAGCTGACTCAGAGCATGGATCTATTACTATGATATGCATATGTAACTGTATTGATGACATGCCGTGTTAATTCATATCATAGACTCTATCCTATTGGTATTCACCTTGCTTCAAGTCTATTCTTCATATGAGGACCTTATGATAGCATAGTAGATTTGAGCTTGCAGTCATAAATAACATCAGGGATGTGCACCAGAAGATTTCTTAATACTGGATTAAAAATTATTCATGTAGGACAGTGGGGTACTAGAAGGCACACCTTGTAGTAAGTTAATAGAAGATGCCTGTGTACCAGGCCCATGCCTTGACCTGGTTCTCCATTAATTTATTTGTGTGTAATTATCCAATGTTCGTGCTGAATTGATGATAGTGATTCGCTTTGATGTTTCTTGACAGGCCCAGGGGGGCCTGAGTTGGCTGTGACTACTGGAGCTTTTGGGGCCGTCAACCGCCGTCGGGCCGACAACCTGGTCAATTGAGGTCAAAGTGACACCTAAAAACAGCTGTATAAATTGATCTTCCTCGAGGGAGGGGGGGGGGGAAATGGCCCAGTCATACCAACAATTTGAAATGTACCCTACGCCTGTTCTTTGCACTCATTGCATGAATGAGGCTGAACCGGGTTAAATCACTTCTCAACCTCCACATTGTGGCCAGCAAAGAGTCATTGCCTCATTCCATGTAATATAGTAATAATAGTGCACTTTTGTAAGTGCTGATAAGCCGCCAAAAGGCGGCACGGTGGCAGCGTGCCAAGCCCACCAACCTTAATTGGACCCATTCTGAAAAACATGAGTTTTCAATTGTTCTTAGAGGTGGCTGTTGACCCCAACAAGGCCTGACCGCTGTGGACGATTGTTCCGGACCTGAGCATCTTGACCAGTGAAACGACCCCTCCGCCCCAAAACGACTTTCCAAGGGCACTCCTGGCGTATGCCTGGTACCTGGTGGAGAATTGACTGCTCACAATTTGTGCAGTATCCATGGTCTGTACCTGTGCCAGTCCTGGTCTAGGTCTGCTCCTCTGCTCGCAGTATGTCCATGCGAATGAAAGAGTCCACAACCTGTGACCAGCTCAAAACTACCGGAACCCTGTTAGTGCCAAACTGCAGCCAATCCAGGATGGTTCTACTAGCTGGAAGCATCTGCATAAAAAAACATCTTGTGTTAATTCAGGCAGGAGTTTTTGCGCACTTCTGCCGGGTGAACATAGCCTGTACATCTCTCGATGCACGTTGTCAAAGATTGCCTCATCCCCAGGTTACCTGTTGTTGGTGCCGAAGTAATAATCCAGTTCGTATTACAGGTTTAATGAGATTGATAATGAATATTTGGTGTCAAAGGTCATAAGGACAAACTGCCGGAAGTTCGAATTTGGACTACAGTTGTTCAGAACGATCTTTCGAACTCCCCTGCTGAAAAATATAATCTTGCCAACACAAAAACTACACGATTTCCCCCCATGACAACATCCAACAATGCATCCGCAAACATGGAGATGAATTGGTTGCTTTTCAAATAGTGTTGACAGTTTTAAAAGTATGCCAAACGATAATTGCTACTGGGAGATCTGTCCGAATCTCGTCCCTATTCGTGTCCCCCGCAAACTGAGTTTTCTGTGGTGATCCTGGCGCACGGTAACCAAAAAAAACGGTTTCGAACTACGAACTGCTTACTAGTTTCCACGATTTCCTTTTAGCTCGCATGTTTTTTTTTCCCTTCAAGAGTAAAACGTGCTATCGCACGTTAATTGTCGTTCTCAGGTTCCATTTATATTCCTATTGGCAACATTTCCTTCTTCATTTTTTTCCCTGCCATGAATCCATATAGAGTCCATTAGCCAAGGCACATGAGGAGAGGAGAAACGGTGAATATGAAAAAAAAATAACAAGCATGTGAATATACTTATGAACCCTGTGAAAGTTCCTTAGACTTAGTTTACTTTTTCTTGAACCTTCCCCGTTGGATCAGACAATGACTGAAACTGAAAACAATTTTATGAGTAGGTGGAAGATGGAATGTATAAAATGGCATAATTTCAAAGTTATTAATACGGCTCCGATAGTGGGTATGGCCCCCCGTGACTGTGCGTGATGCATCCTTAAAGGCCAATGGTCAGGTAAAAAAAAAGATAACTGGACTTCTGGTAAGTTCTATTCAATTACAAGATGACCCTGAAACCCCCCAGTCTGAATTCTCATTCCCTCCTGATTCACGTGTACCGATTGAAGCGCAATCCGCTATTACAGAATTTGGCCTGGGGACACGTGGGCCTGCAGAATCCCCTATAATACAAGTCAATGTAAAACGTGTACTTGACAATCTTGTACCAACCAAACTGTAGATGGGATCCTGATTAGAAACCTACAGAATCGCTCATAGAATAAACCCGCATTTATTCCAGTGATACCTCTCCTCGCTTTTTTTCCGTTAACTGGCCAAAAATTCAGCATTTACTTTTTGGGATCTATGGCAGTCTATGCTTTGTTTGTTGTTTTGTTTAGCTGGTGGGCATCCATAAGTTACCATGTCAAGCCAGCACACAACGTGAACTTGAAAAACAGATTAGCCTTTGTTTGGATAGTTGCTACTACTGTGATCCATTGTGTAGTCACAGTATCATTCATTTCCTATATACACCTACAGTCCTACATAGCGCGGCGCGCTAAAACTAACCTACGTTTAACAAATGATAGCCGCTATAACTACGTGGTGTATGTACAGCTCGCCCGCATCTACACAACCCACCCAGCTAGACTGGCTCACAAAATACGAGGCATGCACAACGCTCATCTCTCGAATTTTAGGCCTAACACACGCATACTACTCAACGAACCTAGGCGATGTTTTTGTAAATTTAATTATTCCGGATATCAACATAGTTGGTGGCATGGCGAATCCTCAAATTGTATCAAGTTAGCCTTCGAAATACTGTACATGTTGAGGGGTCCTGACCTGCGTAGGGATACAGTTGCCTCCCTCAACGTTACAACCAGTTAGACTTACCTGTACAGAGCTTCGTCGGTTTCGAAGGAGTAACTTTGAAAATCATGAAAAAATCCAGCACCTTTATCAAGCGGATGTTACCTGTTATGTTCTTGTATTTCCAACTGAGAGATTGTCTAACTGCATTTTGGTGTCACATTGATCGGTGTCTTTTTCCCTAAACATTGTGATAAAGCTGCACGGCGGGTTCAAGTTTTTCTGAGAGTCCAGTACATAGTTCATTTCTAAGTTTAGCGCAAGCAAACATTGTAAAACTGCATGCCGTGGATTAGGTTGTATTTGTGTAACTATGCCTAGACACTCTAGTCTCTGGTTCGTTTAGGTACTCTGATAGTAATTCGCCATTATGATGTCACTGACCATTTTAGAATGTTTATGGAACACAGAAAAATTGATGTGAAAGTCATTTTTTTTTAGTTCTTTTTATACTTTTTCTGAGTTGTATTTATGAATGGGGATTAAAAGAAGGGGTTTCTCGGTCTTTTCGTTGATTTAAGACCTCTGAGACGCATCGTAGAGGCAAGACCCTCGCCTTCGTCTTCGGGGTTTTAAGCCTCCATGATGATGTCATCATCGGTCTTAATGCAACAAAAGACCTCGCACCCTCGTATCATCCCCTAAATGTTGCTGACCGTGATAACAGCTTCATTTGATTAGAATGCATGGTAGTCCCCTTAATACCCGTGGATGTGATATGACAGAACATTAACATTAGGCCTGATGTTAGCCTACTGAGGATTGTCTATATTATTGCTAACACTAGAGGCTAAATGTGTCTACCCCCCCTCACACTCCCCTGCTCATGAGAGTTCTCTACAGTAGCCTGGGGTGGTATTTTGGGAGATGGTACTACCTTTAGTCCCCGAGCAGATATCCTCGCTTTGGTGTGATACCAGTGTGTTGTCACAGTATTCTGGTTCTGGAAAGATCTCCCTATTGCACATATTAGTTCTGAATCATCTTTCCATTGTTTTTTTGCAGCTTTTCCAAAATCATGAAAGTCAGGTCATATCTTACACAAAGTACTCATGCTATTTTTCTTGGGGATACATTCTTGTGAAAACAGCTTAGTACCCCCACAACTAGCAAGATGGGCCCCTCTAGTCAACTGAAAGAGTGCAAATCGTGCCTTCCACACCATAATTGGTTCCTGGTTAATTCAACCTAGTGTATAGTTAGCTCTCACCATTTGCCCCAACACAGTTTTTAGGCCTATTCCTGATATAACCATGATATAAATATATATGTATGATAAAATAGGCGAGAACTTGAAAAGGAACTCATAGCTGACATCGAAGAGTAACAAATTTTCGCCTTTGGAAATTTTTGACTCTCTCCTGGAGTCTCATCAGAAATAGTGACAAGATCAAGCTGGTCGCAAAGTGCAATGTATTTGAATTAACTGAGTCTACGCACGAGGTGATGCTCAACCATACAATCGATTTAATAATACGTTAATCCCTCTTTTAGTTGAGAGGGTTACCGGTCTTCAGACAATGTGGAAGCTTATCTATTGAGGCGGTCAGCGATCCCTTATTCGGCCAAATTGGAGTGTGACTTAATTCCTCAAAATCCAATTTACTTCTGCTTGTTTAACGGCTCCTAGCGAGGATATTCCAGTAGCGAGGAGGGTGCACCGGAGATTTCTAATTGAGTGGCCTGGGCGATTACAATGTTGGGTCCATTCCCACTTGTTGTGGATCTGACTGATGATTCAAATCGCAACGAAGCCGAAACATAGGGTCCCAGATGTGACATTGAAAATAAATTGCAAAATTTTTTCAACTTCAAAACTGAAAATTGAGCATATTCAGACATTGTCTAATCGAAACCACGACCTGTATGCTTCTCCAAGCCTTTTCAAGATCTTAGGCATATGTTGAATTGGCATTGGTGGGTTTGACTCGGGTGTTGATGCTTTGGTAAGCACTTCTAACCATTCAACCAATGATATAATCTAAAAGTTCAAGATGTATAGAATGTAACTTGCTCTTGATGTTTTGCAACATTGTCAGATGCACTATTCATAAAATTTTGCTATTCTTCTGCCTCCAGTTTCAGGGACATTATTTTCACGAGGGGATACAATGAGGTAAGTTATTAGGAAATTATAATCATCACTTACGCTCAAAGGACATGGTCACAAAAATTGGACATTTCTTCAAAATTTGCAGACTGTTTTTCTGTGTGTCCCCAGATCTTTCACAAAATCAGTTTGATTCATGATTGTTCTCATGTAATTGACCATATTAGTTCATCAATAATACCGGGCCAAAATACTGCCGTTGATATTCCTGGAAAATCACCAAAGAGTAGCGAGCGCGCTTCCTACATCCCACGCACTAACAAACATGTGCCAAAATCTAGCTTTGGAGAAACAGACGTGCAACTTTGCATCGTTTTTGTATGCGAATTTCACGATGTGTTTGAGACGTGCGTGCAAAAATCTAAACACTCTCGCGTCAATGCGTGTTTCGGGGTTGTACCATGTTAATTTTAGACGTGCAGTTGTTTTTATAGAATCCACCAGCACAACTAGCAGAAAAATCCTTTGATGACGTCACAAGGGGCCTCAGCATTGTTGGCATTGTTGAAGTCCAGTTTTGCCATTTCAAGGGTCTTTGATTCTTTAATAACATTCCCAAGAGAATTATGAAAAGTTTTTTTCGTGACCGTCATACTTTGAACCTCATAGAGCTAGCTAATATACTGTACATACATACATACAATATGCACTGATTTGAGGCTAAACATAACTTTGCTTGTCCTTGTCAGTCAGTAAAGGTAGAACGTTTATTTCATATATAACATTGCATTGACCTAAGGAGTCCTTTTATGTCAAGTGCATAACACCCTGCCCCCCCATACCTCAGACACCTTGGTTCAGTTGAATGTTAGTCAGTGTTAAATCCGAAATGACTAACATGTGCATCGCTCACCAGCATGGGCCATGCACAAAGCCGACTATGGAGGTGTTCCTGTTTACTCGGACCATGTAGAAAATACTAGGAAAGAATTGCCTACTAGTGAATAAGTTGTGAGTAATCCGGGTGCATAACACCCTGCCCCCCCATACCTCAGACACCTTGGTTCAGTTGAATGTTAGTCAGTGTTAAATCCGAAATGAACAACATGTGCATCGCTCACGCATGGGAGCATGCACCAAAGCCGACTCTGGAGTGTGTCCTGGTTACTCGGACCATGTAGAAAATACTAGGAAAGAATTGCCTACTAGTGGAATAAGTTGTGAGTAATTCCGGGTGACGGAGTAGCCCGGCATCCAAGGAGAACACTCCTATACTGGATGGACGCTGCTGGAGTATGGAGATGAACGATGCAGATGTTTTTGCTATGTCTATGTGCAAAGCACTACAACAGACTTTGACTGTCAGACGCACTACCTATAGCTTAGAAGGAATAATGTTCACCAAACCCCTGCTGGAAGGCGATTGCACTCCTTGCATTGATAGCACATACACACATACTGGCACTAGCAATGTACATGTTTCCCCACCTAAATTTTGTCTCCATAGCCTACAGCATTAGGATGACAACAATACTGTATACTGCAGACACAATGTCACAATTGCAAAGTGCAATTGCTTGCTCCCTACAGTGTAGCTTACACAGGGACATTATTGTCTTTGAATATTTACCTGCGTTTGCCTGCCATTTAGCTGCATTTGCCTGCCATTTAGTATCCACTATCGAGACATCCTATCCGTGGGTGCTGCATACAAACTTTGTTCGAAGGTGCAGTGTCATGAATTTCTAATCGTTTTCTCTCTTGAAGGTGGCACCACCCACCATGGTCCAGACACAGGTCGAGGGAGGAGCCACACTATTTCAAATGCAATTTGTCGCCCCCCCCCCCCCCCCCCCCACGCGCCCGGTAATCCTGCTTGGAGAGGAGGTATGTTCATCTCTCATAGGCTCACTATATCTCTTTGGTCAATTGTCCTACACCAAAAATGTCATTTTTGCCACTCTGGTACGAGTATGTGCTAGGTCAATTTTCAGTTTCAATTGGGGGGTTCTGACCACATATTGTACATTTATTAAGTGTAAGGAAACATGGTCTTCTCATCCTCTCATTGGACATTTTTTGTCAAATTAGAACCAATTGGAAGTATATGCATAATCATGCAAAAAGCACCTGCTCTATCGGGAGTCCGACAACACCAATATATCAATGAAAATACCAATATAGCTGAGGCTTGAAAAAATGTGTTTCATTGTAAACTCCATTCTGCATTTAGGCTTGATCCTGAAAAGGAAATATGCCAAGTTGGAAAGAAACACTTCTCCACTTGTTACTCGCCCCCCCCCCCCACTGTCGAGCTGACGTGGTCTAGTGTTTACAACCCAAAGATGTGGGTTCAGATCCCGGAAATCTATTTCACTATCAACTACCCCATATTGTACTATGAACCCACCCCACGCCATTGAACATTGGCAATTTTAAAGTAAGTCTGGATGACTTGGCCAACCCCATCGTCAACCTCAATTCGCCTACCAGGTATTTTGCATAATTAGGAAGTTTGGCGGGCACCAATCTCCGCGTCAATAAATTCTGATAGCCCCCTCAGCTTTGATGTGATGCGCGCTGGGGAGAGAAACTGCTGTCCAGACAGCACTAGCCCTGTTGTCTGGTCATTAAAATTAAAGCAGGTAGGCTGGGGCCAAGGTGTCAGGATCATATAGTGACTCCACAGCTAGGCACTGTCTTGTCCCTCTCCATAGGCGACCTTTCACTCCAATCTAGTGCCCCCCTCCTCTGTATGAAAAAAAAATCTGGTCCAACCCAGGGTTTTAAAAGGTTACAGGAAAAATGTATTTGGCTCTCACCACTTACTACTCTTTTTCTACAGGCATTTTTGACACAGTCTTCCAGCTTTGTATTTAGAGACGGGCTCTGCCCTCCCTGGGAGATGTCTTCTGTATAGCCCAGTCATACCGGGCTGAGCAGTCACGGACCAGGCGACATCTAGCTGAGTGAGGTTTCCTCTGTTTGACGTTGTGAAAAACAATTGCAGTACCATATGTCCCTTTTCAATCAGATTAGAGGTGTGGACGTATCTACGATGATTCCTGTCCGTCCTAGGAGATGGCTAAAGCGAAGAACCCCATCAGGACTAACGGACACCAGTTTGAAAATCGTTTCAATCTCTTCTCAGGCTGTTCTGTAGCGAGAAAAAAATTGGAACAAGCACTGAGTCGGCAACCTTCGAATGCAGCATGATGCGCGAGTGTGTAGCAAAATGATTCCGTAAAATATCCTCCTCATAACACATATATCAAAACCTCACACCTCATATTTGGAAGGTCTAGCACGTTGTCTTGTTGGGGTATTTCAATTTACTTTCAAGGAAATTTTGGAATTAATGAATAATGACATCACGACGGGGACAATGTCACCATGTGGCTCCACATGTTTTCAGATTGGCTAATATTTGGTCTGAGGGTTTGGCTGCCACTATGGTAATAAATGAGGGTACCAAAGTTGTTCCATTTGTTCACAGGCCGTGTTACAATGAATCTTCTATTGAAGTCAGTATTACGTACCATATATGGCATTGGAACATTTTTACTAGATGACGCAGGTGATTTCCCTCTTCTGTCCACTCAATCGGAACTTATTCAACAGGAATTGAAGAATTAAAGCTACGTTCACACTTTTCCGGCAACGGCGACGGCAACGGTACCGCAACGGCGACGGCAAAAAATCACAACACTTTAATGGGTAATTGTGCTGTTTGGTCACACTAGTACTGCGACGGCTATCCGTCCAATCCAGCAAAAATTAATTGCCGCTCCGGCGAAAAGAAAACCCACTCGAAGCGATTCATTGCCGTCGCCGGATGCGGTAAAAACCATTTTTTTTCCTGCATACCATGCCAGTTCAAATGATGAAATTGGGCTGAAAATAAATAAATAAATTCGAAACGCTTTAGTTGTCGTCAATATGGTTCCTCTGATATGTGGAGATAAAGTGGTTTATAATTCATCTGCCTGCTTTTTCCTCAGGACCTCCTGGGCATTTGGGACGGAAATATCTGGCAAAATTCTCCCTATATTCGACATTGTTGCACAGGTCTGTGTCTAATATATAGGCTACCGTTATAGGCTCTAATTGGGGGCATAGGCCCTAGTCAAGTGGGTATACAGAATATCCATGCGGTATTTGTATGCTCATATTAATGTGTTTTTTTTTTTCCTCATTCTAACTGTTCTGTCAAACTTCAAAGTAATTATTCTGCAGGCCCACATTCTGGTACATAAAGCATCTTTCACGTGAAATCACCATATATTATTAAGGCCGGGAGGCAACTGAACAAACCTTCTACAAATAGGCATATGTTAGGATTTTCTTCTCCCTCATCGTCCATGCAACAATAGCCTGGGCCTGGTTAAGTAGAGCCAAATATGGGAACTATTTGGAAATATTTATGATAGCATGGTAAGACAGAACACTGTTTCGGTCAGTCATATTTTCCTCTCTGCCAAAACGGTAATTCAACCGGCTATTCTCGCAAATTTTTCCCCCCAAATTGGGACGCCATTCTAGAGTGGATTAGGTACACATCCGTGCCACAACGGTCGCACGTGTTATTAAACGCACGCCTCGAATACTTTTTGATTGAGTCATTCAAACAGAAACGCACATGAGCGCGTCGCTAATAAGTTGTTCTCGATATACGCAGTGACTGCTTACGACTGTGAATGCGCGCAACGTATGGGCAATCCCGATGTGACTCGCGCGTGTGACATTTGGGAATCTTTGCAAGACATCCTTTCATTTAATTAAAGACTACAACAAAACTTGGTCTGCAGATTTTCCATGACCCGACAAGGGCTTTTTGCCCCGACAGTATATATTTCCAAACTTCTTTAAGTGTAAAATTCTCCTATATGAAGCTGAAAATTTTTGCGCGCTTCGCGCGGCCTCATATCTTCTATAGGATTGCCATTTCTCGCTCCCTTTAGTATCAGCGTAATCATCTTCCTACAGAGACCATACAATCGTGGAATATACAGATAAGATACACAAGCTTAGAGATATCTCGAAATGTCCCTGGCAAGAGATTAAGTTACAATTCTTTTGGGGAGGATGCTGGTTCGTCGTTATCACTGTTTTGCCTCTGTGTAGGTGGTGTGCTTTCACGCCGCATTGCCCAGGTATTCCTGTGCAGTTATCGGGAATACCTTGACCCTATTCTGCTAATAGGGCGCCTGATTGAGTGGGAAGCTTGTGGAAAGTAAACTTGTCCTCCACATGTGTATTTTCATTTTTTCGTTTTTTTTCTTTAAGAAAAATGTTCAAAAAATGAAAACAAAAAATGCAGTTTTGACCTAGGGGGTAGGGTGAGCCTCGTCGGGGAACTTCAACTTGGACCCCCCGTCGGGGACTCGGACCCCCCGTCGGGGAAATCCGGGCGTCACACTGACTCACCCTCACCGCAATCATGAATCTACTCCTGTCCAAATCGCTGTTTCACTGGCGAGTGGCAGATATCGAAACATGATTAGTCCTGAGTCCTAACCCCCCCCCTCCCACCCCACCATTTTGTTTTTTTTCTCCCAGTGTTTCGAGCCTAGTAGTGTAACAACTCGGCGCAAGATGAAATGCATGAATTCTGATGAAAAGTCATCCTCAAAATTAAGTTTGCCTTGCAGACAGCTCATTATTTTCAACAAATAGGTTGTTTTTTTACCCGGGATTATCTTCAGTCCATAAGACGATGCGCACTGAGATCACAATTTTCCCCCTGGCTAAAAATCAATACTCAATACGAAACGAGCAGCCATGCAATGAAAGGAACCTTGTGTCGAGTACGAATAAATGCCCATGAATCCCACTCATTTTACGCCTATTGCTGCATGAGCGACATGCATAATCTTTGGTTGGCAATCATTCTATGTTTATTTCTTAAGTTAAGTTCACTTATGTTCCTATACGATGATAAGAACAGCATGATATAAGTTTCAGTTGGAATTTTTTCGCAAGACACCATTCCCCTATATGTTCATATGTTGGGAGAGTGCAAAAATATTTTCAGACCAGCCATGGCTACATGTCGCAGTATCACCAGGTGCGTAGCCAATTAAGAGAAAGAGAGGAGAGAGGGGGAGGAGTATGAGGTCAGTAGATTCAGAAAAGTGGCGATGATTTGCTTCCTAAGTGGAGCGCTATCCTGACGGAAAAAAGGAAAGAAAGGAAAATTTGCCACAAGGTCCCAGGATGCAAACCTGGCATTTGTTGGTCCGTTTGATATGCATTATATACTGTGGTTTCTTAGAAAAACATTTTTCTAACTTCCGGAGGAAAGAGGAATGTTCTTGATGTAATTGGTGACTACTGTTCGCCGACGGTCCGACCAATAGTGCCCTCCGTCCTCTACTGTCAAACCCACGGGGAAGGGGGGGGGGTATCGCTATGATGAGCATATATTCATGATACAACTATAATATATAGTATTTTTTGGCAGTATGCACCTAGTACAGATACCTGTTAAGCTCTGTAGGCATGGTAGGTATACACGGGAAGCTCGGGAAGGTAATTTTAAGCGCTAATGGCATGCAATTCTCGACCAGAATATTCTTGCATTGATCGCATCATTCATGCTGGCGCTAGCCTTAGGTTGTCTAACCCGAGGTTTCAACCTCCTCTCCATGGCAATCTCTTCGCTGCACCCCTGGGTACCAATAGAGTCATGCGACATGCGAATTGTATTTTTGTCCCCGATCATGGTTTTTTTCCTTCACTTTTCCTCTTGTTTTTCACTCTCTTCTCTTTCCTTTCCCCTCACCCACCTTCTTTCTATCTTTTCCCTTTCGTTTCCCCTCCTCATCTTGCTCTTCCTCATTTTTACTGAGTGAGAGGGCAACGATATCGCCAAGGATTCGCGATGTCATCCATGTTTCTACAGGTTTAGGCTCGACACTGCACGTATAGTTTTGCTGTGTGTGTAAATGTTTTTGCCGGATGCGGCAATAATTTTAGCCGTCATATGTGAACAGTGTTACCGGATTGCCGTCGCCGTTGCCGTCGCCGTCGCCGTTGCCGTCGCCGTTGCCGTCGCCGCACAAGTGTGAACGTACTTAAGAGATTAGTAGGATTTTCAAACCATAGCTAGCACTACAGATGGTATGCTTTAGAATGGTACTCCTCCTAGTTTCACCTGTGATAGGTTAAAAGTCACTGTTAGGTCAACGAATCATAAGAGCTTCACAAATTACGGAGCAAGGTCCAGTCCCCATTGTTTAGGAAATAAAAGTATCACAGAGTAATAGCTGGGTTTTAGCTTTCGGTAGGTGGTCCGGGCCGAAAAAGGGCAAAAAATAGGATAGAGTAAAAAAAAACAAGCATTAATTAGGCAATATTATCAGTAGTGTACCTGTGTTTTTCATGATGTGGTCTGGCACCACATCGTGGAATCCTAGCCTGCAGGGTTCACAATAAGTGGGGGCCCAGGGCATTATCCTCCTAAAATACATCAATTACCCCAGGTCCTGGTGAACTTGTATAAACCGGGGGCTATTTTTGGGGGGCAAATAGCCCATGGGGTCTTCACTTGGTCATATTAGGTAGGCTTAACTAATTAATAATGCAGCAGGCACTATTTCAATGTTTTGTTGGCAGACTGCACTTCAGTGTATGTTGTAATGCATGTGTGAGCTAAGGTTTTATAGTCCGCTGGTTTGATATTCCTCATGTGAAGCCCTTGTCCTCAACAATGCAGAAGTCGAGAAAGTGATCAGATCCCCTGGTCCTACCAAATAGACCACCTTGTCCCATGCGATTCCACCACCATGGGCCTCCCTTTGGAAAGCAACCCCTGGACTCTGATCACCTCATTTCGATCCCTGCCGCTAGCCTTGGTCTGAGCTTGTTTGTTTCTCTACAGGTACACCCATATAGAGGCAGAGGGCCTTTCCTCAGCTTTGATGATCTGTTGGACAGGATCGAGGATTTAGTCTGCGATACCGTCGACAGGGTACTCAAGGCACCGGCTGGTGAGATCATCAAGGAGATGCATCCGGTAGGACACCAATCACCAATCTTCTTGTGACCTGTAGTTCTCCTGAATTGGATGGATAAGTAGTCAGAAAGCAAAATTCATCAACTTGTCAACTTTAGAGGCTTGATCAGACAACTTCTGATAATAATAATAATATTATTACTCATTCTTATATAGCGCTTCTTCACGTGAGGATGTATGCTCAAAGCACTATCACAGATATTACCTGATCATCAGTGACCTTAGTACACACGCTCAATACAGCACACACCTCTGGCTTTGTTTTCTCCAGATGCACTATTTCATTTCGTCACTTTTTCGTGTCCCCTGGGGGACTTCGCGATAGGGCTGCCAATACGGCGCTCGCTAATCTTCACAAGGCACTTCACAATGTACCCACTTTAACACGTGGGTGGCGTGGGACATTTCAGGAGACATGCCTTGTCACCAGCAATGCGGAAAAGTCAACTGGCCCCCAATGGGCTCTGAACTCGCAATCAATGGTTATGCAATCTGGAGCTCTACCGACTGAGCTAATCTGCCTCCCTCCTAATGGGTAGAGCATAGGCTCACCACCCCAGAGATCATAGTTTGAATCTTGGTAGGGTCATACCAAAGACTCTAAAGAAGGTACATGTTGCTTTTCTCTCAGGAGAAAAGGGCAGGGGTAGGCAATTTGCATGTTGCTTCCTGCATCGAAATACCCCCACTACCACATTGAGGTACCATCAAGGGGGCATGGCCTCAGTTTGTGTACCCAGTGGAGGATTTGCAAATGACAGATGAAGTGCAGTATCCGGGTATGCTGCACCCTTGCCAAGCCTTGAATAAATTGATCTTGTAGACAAGTTTACTATTGATGAACCCTCTCCTGGGGTTGCTTTCACATAAAAAAACAGCAAAAAATGTCGACTGGAAGACCAAGATGGGGAGAATTGATTGGATGGATCTTACCCAGTGCTCCTCTGTCTTCTGAATGACCAGGATACAGTTAATTGTTGACTGGGAGATTGGTTATGAATAAAAGTATTGATGAAGAATAAAGAGTATGAATCTGAAATAACATACAATTGATGGAAACACATTGCATGAGGTTGTTACAATCATTACTTTAGAATACAGACCTATCAGCTTTCCACGTATTGTCTGTTATCAGGGGTAATCAAGAGGAAATGTTCTTATGTTAAATATGACTGATTTTCCGATCATCAATAAAAGATCTACCTCTCTCTTTGGATACCCCACAGGGTTTTCAGCCTCCCAAGCGACCCTTCAAGAGACTAAACTACTCTGATGCCATCGTCTACCTCAAAGAACATGACATCAAGAAGGAGGATGGGACTTACTATGAATTTGGTGAAGTGAGTACTTACCCTGGAATTCTACGATAAGCTTTGGTAGCAGCTATAGGGCATCTGGTCTGATATGGATTTCAGCATTGTTGGTTGGTTGGGCTAATGTTAATCAACCTAAAAATAGAAACTGAAAATATTTACAGGGGAAGAGGGGCGGATATTAAAAAGAATATCGGTCGTAAAATGCAAAAGTGCATTGTGAATTATGTAACAAACGATATATATTTTAATAATGCACCATTTTGCATGAATTCACACAAAAAAATGAGAAGGAGGAACGAGTGTATCCATTCGCACTGAGCACCCAACCAGTCTGTAGTCCCCAACCACCATCTGGAGTCCTCTAAACGTCCTTGGCACCCGGAAGGTCCATGGATTGACAGAGGGGTTGGGTAATGTTAAACATAACTTGATGCAGTAATTATGTCGCTTCTGTTAAAATGAGAGAATGACAGTGCATATGGGAATCTTTACATCACCTCTCTTTACCAGTTAGTTTCATTCCTTTTCAGGCGCCAACAATTTCTTAAGTGTGTTTATTGAGCAAAACAAAATAAATTTTTGCAGGCGTAAGGTTCATTGTTTTAATGATTTTGCACCGGTGCTCATAATTGCAGCATCTCATGGCTGATTGCGCTGAATCAATACTGATAAATAAGCAAATATTTTAACTTTTTAAGTTTGCCTAAAATAGAAAGTCTCCAATGGTGACCTGGGAAATACTACTGGGGGAGGGATAACCAGCTTCAGACTGAATACACCCCTACATCTCACTACCAATTTGAGAATGTCCTTTTACTTCTGTTTTCAGGATATTCCAGAGATGCCGGAGAGGAAGATGACTGACCAAATCAAAGAGGCGGGGGGGGTAAGAGCAAGCAGCCTCTGCTACAATCGTACCGTTAACAACAGAATCTGTATACCTTGGTTTCCACGATAGTGTACGTATGGCAAAAGTGCTACGACATGCACGGGCCTAGTCGCTTGCCCGTAGCTGATCTGGCCTGTGGAACTGAGAGCTGTTGGCAGATATAGCAATGGTACTAGACATGTGCTGGTGTTATATCCCTCCTCAGAAATAACCTTTGTGGACCTCATTTCGAGGAAGCACATTGAATCATGTTCATCTGACCTTTGGTGACTAAAATGATCTGTGTCAGGACCAAGCTGTAGTCCCATCTCCAAGTTTTGTTTAAATACAACAAGGTTACAAGCATAGCATGAATTATGCAAATTTGATCTCCTGTGGTCTTGAAATGACCTTCATGTTGTTCTGGACCAGCAAACATTCACATCCTCCGAGTTTTGTTCGAATCTGACAAAAGTTAGAAAAATCGCAAACAAAACCACAAATTTGACCTCTGGTGGCCTTGAAATCACTGTCAGTTTTTCGGGGCCAACCTTTGTCCCCACCCAAAATTGGGCTAACTTTGCATTTTCATGTAGAACCTGCAAAATAGAGAGCAGCAGACTTGCAGTAATACCAACTTTCCAACTCATCTGAGATATTACTAGGGCCGACATGTGTACCAAGTTTCAAATCAATCTGATGAAGCACTAACTCCTGAAGTTGCAATCGGGTAGCAGCGTCGGACACATCCCCAAAACCATAATATCCCCCAACGTGTTGCGAAGATATATTCAGGTGAGGGCGCCCATGAGTGATTCCAATCTATTTCATTTATTCACTTACCCCACATGGACTATGCACCCACCCCAACGCAAGAAAACGCTTCAAAGAAACAATTTTGGGTGAAATTCTCGGAGCCAAAAAAAAGAGAGAGAAAGACGATGGGGTGGTAAACCCAGAATGTGTAATTGCCAGAAGCTTGATATGGCATTGGGGGTGGGTGCATATCCATGTGGGGTAAGTAGTCATATATTATCAGATTCCCAAACCCATTCTGTTTTGGTGAGTCAGGGAGAGTGAACAAGGACAAAGTCAGCCTGGAATCTTAAAAAAATCATAAAATCTTGTATGCCTAATTCGAGAACAGCACTTGCTTCATATGAACTGGCCCCTAGGCTCCTTCACCATCATTGCTATCAACACATGGTACAGTAGTTAACTGCAGTTTTCTCCTCTCCTAACAGCCAATCCTTCTGTGTCGATTCCCAGCGGAGGTGAAGGCATTTTACATGCAGCGGTGTCCGGAAGACAAGAGGATCACAGAGTCTGTAAGTTGGCAAATTCAACACTTTCCAGAAGTGAGAACATTTTTGCAGAAGCATGTGCTTGGTTTCATGAATATCCAGTTGGAGGACAAGTGCAAGTTCAATGAAAAAAATGATATTATGATAACTGAAGGTGTCAGTTTGCAAGACGAGAAGTATTTCATCATGCAGTAATGTCATACTTGCACAGCGCTGCAAATATTCTTTGTTTGTTTCTCAATTCACACATTAATTTCACTCAGGAAAGCAATCAGTGTATGAGAGGGGATTACTGTAGTTAGGTGGTAAGGGGGTGTTAATG
This sequence comes from Sclerodactyla briareus, assembly GCA_026419785.1. Classification (NCBI taxonomy): domain Eukaryota; kingdom Metazoa; phylum Echinodermata; class Holothuroidea; order Dendrochirotida; family Sclerodactylidae; genus Sclerodactyla; species Sclerodactyla briareus. The sequence goes on along the minus strand of JAODTK010004888.1, from coordinate 443,590 downwards.
TATCGAAAGACAGTAGAACGTGGGAAGTCGTGTTATTAACATAGGTGAATCGAAAATAATTCTAGTTGTTATTTCAGCTGAGACACCAGGCATCGTTGTACGAAAGGGATTCCCCCTCCTAATTCTCTTTGTGATGAACCAGACTTGAAGGTCATTAACTCAACATGAGGTAACATCATATTGAAATGGGCTTTGGACCTGTTGATATATTTTAGTATTCACAATATAACCTCTGGTGTATTCAACCCCTGTGGTTGTCCTCTGAAGTTTAGCTCTTACCCTCTCTCTGGGTCTACCTGCTTCTCTAACAATTCTAGGTGTTTTGCAAATGGGGAATAGGTGCAAGTGAGACATGTTCTTAGACAGTAATAAGCCTTCTCATTGTTACACTGATGAGGTGATAATGATCTTGTGTCGAAGGTCATGATGTTGCACGAACAGTGTGCAAAACAATCTTTCAAAACTCCCTCAATGAAAACTACCACATCCTACCAGCACAAAACTCCACAGAATCTCCCCCCCCCCCGAAAAAAAGTGGCGGGAGAAAGAAAATCTGGGGACGACCAAGGATGACATGGAAGAGACAGGTAGGGGAGGAGACACGGAAAGTTGGCATGGAGGAAGGAAGACACAGTACATCGAGCGAGAACCCCCCATGACCCAATGACCAATAATTTTAACACAAAAACTGATTTTTTGCAGTTCCTAGAAGTTTTGCATCTGTTATTTTAGAGCAAAATACTGCGGCAGCATTTGTCTAGGGGCCCATAATGCCCTATTTTGTAGTGTTCAAACGATTATGCCAATATCGGATGTTACCGATTTCCGATTATTTTTTCCATAATCAGGTCCTATTTCCGATACAAAACCGATTCCTATTCTCAAGTCGGCAGCATTACACGTTCAATGTCATTGCATTACGTAGGGCAACTTCCCTGAGTTAAATCCTCAATAGACCTTCAGGGGTAGTCTAGTCAGCTTTTAGTTTCAAGTTAATACTTAACAGATTCCATCTTTTCATTGCATGCATAGTTGGCTCCCGTGAAGGAAACAAATAATATACGCCAGCTTCGAAATTGATTCGGAAGCTCCGATACTCTCTTGAATATCAATGAAGTTGATACACGTGGCCCGCTGCATGAGAAGCCTGGAAATACTCTCCGTGCAAACACCGTACACAAACAACAGTGTGTATGTGTGTACACAAGTGTAGTGCGGTAACATTCCACGTTCGATCATCTCTCCACACTCACTTAACGTGTATGGAGTTGTCTAGAAACACATCAGGGATCGTTATTGTTTACTTGTTTATTTATAACTGTACAAACACAATCTTGTATCATCAGTTTTAATTCAACTTCAAGCTCTCCTTGTATACCTCCTCCTCGACTCTTTGCACGATAAAAAAATATTCTGGCTGAAATCATTTTGCAGGGTTCAAATTGTCTTCATTTTACAGTGTTCACAGAGCATGGGATAATAATATATCTCTGTTTACGCTACACATCCCGCGCCCCAACAATCTACATACGCAATGCAATTACCAAGTGCTTTGGGCTGGTCTGTTTGAAAAGTCTCTGTTTTCGCCGAACTAGTATATGATTGTTTGTACCCACTGTGATGCTAGAAATTTGACCGCCGACTAATCAGAGCACTGTAATTCATCACATGTTCAAACTAACTAATGACACCTACGCTACACTGCTGTACATCGATCGCCTGTTTTATGTGCAGTGTATAGCGGTGCACATGATATAACCTAGTTATGTCGGCTGAGAGGAAACGATCGTTTGTGAGTTTGATTTTATTTTTCGGGGAGAGCAGGTTTCGGAGGGGGGGTTTGGGTTTAGGAGGGGGGGTGAGCCCTGCCCATGTGGAAATTGCAAGAATTTTTGCTTAAACCGTTGTGTTGTCTTTGTGTGGGGTATTTTGAATGTGTGTTTAGGTACATAATGTTCCAATTTGAGCGGGAAAAGTTTTGAAAGTGATGGAATTTCTTGCCTTGCCATGTGTTTGGGTAATCGGTACTCGTGGATCGAACTAGAAGAGAAATTTACCGATTACGATACCGATTCCGATTATGCCATAATCGGGACCGATCCGATGCGCACAACGTTTGAACACTACTTATTTGCGGCTTAGGGAGTAGGGAGGGTGAGTTCATTTTATTGATGGTTTGTGGTGGACGCACAAGTGGGTTTCCTTGGTTCCGACTCCAACCCCCCCCCATAAGACAAATCTCTCAGTACGTGCTTGGTCAGTACTATCAACGCCGATGGTAGAGGTGGGGAGGACAGGAATTGAGGTTTTGTGGAAGGCATCTAGGGGTCGATTTTGGCATTTGATTTGATCAGTCGAGAGGATCCTATGGAATAGATTGGAGGATTGTCATGAAGGTAGGCAATGTTATGTTATGACAATGGTAATGATCTGGGAGGGAGCTGTTGAAAAATAAGGTCATAGGTCATCTAGGAGGGGGGTGTGGATCCTGCTCAGATGATTGAGTGACCTCATCTTCATACAGAATAGATTGAATGATAATGAAGGTGGTTCCTTTTTATCAGGGTGGTATTTTAATGCATTGATTGTCTATCAATAATCTACAATTTTTGCAAACTTTGTGAATCGAAGAGTTCCATTCAGCCTTTGAAAATTCGAGAAGAAATAGGCATGCATTATATTGGAACTGAAAGCAATAATTTCGATACCTCATCTACAAGCATTTCAGTCAAAAGTACAGACTCAATCATCAATATCACTGAGGGTAATGGTGATCAGTCCAAGAATTGAAAGAAAATAGTGGCTTTGCAAAACAAAGTCTACAATTGCCAAGGACCTATCCACAAAATTATGAGTTTTGACCTAAGACTCCGTTTAACTGATTTTTTTGTCAATTAAAAAACTAGTCCTTGTATCAGTTAGTGACAATAGATTTTCCATAGTATAGGTAGCTTTTGTGGCTGGAAAAAGAGGACATGAAACATAGGTTCGAATGGACCGTTAATTCATAATGAAATAACTCTGCTTGAGCACCCATTGAACGCGTTCATCATAGCATCCCTTGTTCTCAGTTCGATTCTCTACTACCCAACGTGGTGAGATTGTTGGTGGGTCAATTGGATCTGGGGACTATGAGGAACTGATGGCTGGTTACAAGAGGGAGGGAATTGATCCCACCCCATACTACTGGTATAACCGACCAGGTAAGAACAATAGAATGGCCCACCCCATACTACTGGTATACCGACCAGGTAAGAACAATAGAATGGCCCACCCCATTACTACTGGTATACCGACCAGGTAAGAACAATAGAATGGCCCACCCCATTACTACTGGTATACTGACCAGGTAAGAACAATAGACTGGCCCACCCCATACTACTGGTATACCGACCAGGTAAGAACAATAGAAAAAACAAAATTTTTTTGGGCCCACCCCATACCACTGGTATACTGACCAGGTAAGAACAATAGAATGGCCCACCCCATACTACTGGTATACCGACCAGGTAAGAACAATAGAATGGCCCACCCCATACTACTGGTATACTGACCAGGTAAGAACAATAGAATGGCCCACCCCATACTACTAGTATACCGATCAGGTAAGAACAATAGAAGGGCCCACCCCATACTACTGGTATACTGACCAGGTAAGAACAATAGAATGGCCCACCCCATACTACTGGTATACTGACCAGGTGAGAACAATGAAATTGTAGGCACTTTGAGGGATAGTGTTGGGGTTAGCCCTGGCTAGCTAAGAACAATAGAATGGTAGGCACTATGAGGGGTGGTGTTGGAGTTAGCACTGACTAGCTAAGAACAATTGAATGGTAGGCATTATGGGGGGTGGTGTTGGAGTTAGCACTGACAAGCTAAGAACAATTGAATGGTAGGCATTATGGGGGGTGGTGTTGGAGTTAGCACTGGCTAGCTAAGAACAATTGAATGGTAGGCACTATGAGGGGTGGAGTTGTTGGAGTAGCACTGACAAGCTAAGAACAATTGAATGGTAGGCATTATGAGGGGTGGTTTTGGAGTTAGCACTGACAAGCTAAAAAACAATAGAACGGTAGGCATTATGAGGGGTAGTGTTGGAGTTAGCACTGACTAGCTAAGAACATAGAATGGTAGGCATTATGAGGGGTAGTGTTGGAGTTAGCACTGGCTAGCTAAGAACAATAGAATGGTAGGCATTATGGGGGGTGGTGTTGGAGTTAGCACTGACAAGCTAAGAACATTGAATGGTAGGCATTATGGGGGGTGGTGTTGGAGTTAGCACTGACAAGCTAAGAACATTTGAATGGTAGGCATTATGGGGGGTGGTGTTGGAGTTAGCACTGACAAGCTAAGAACAATTGAATGGTAGGCATTATGGGGGGTGGTGTTGGAGTTAGCACTGACTAGCTGACAACAATAGAATGGTAGGCACTATGAGGGGAAAGGAATGATAGGCACTATAAGGGGTTTGGCTGGTGGCTAGCTCCATGCCACATGGCCAGTGTGTGGGATTGCCATACCCCACTCCATCCCTGGTATATGGACCAGATTAAGAACAATTGACTATAAGGTACGGGTTGGGTGTTCACCTAGCTAGTACTTGCATTGACCTTCATACTGATGAAGGGAGCTCCAGCATAGAAGATGACATAAGATGAGTATTGAGTACCACATGGCAGCGAGTAGGAGAGGACCTGTATTGATGTTGGAAGCAACACACAGCATGTAAACTCATTTGCTTAACATGATCCAACCATTCTGCCACAGTAACGTGCTTGCTTTTTCCCGTAACCCCTCTCATCGGAGGCAACCATATCTCTCAAAATTGTCCAATATTATCCATCTATCTAAACTTTCTCTTTCAATTTCGCTTACCAAGTCCATGGTCAATTAGCCAGAAAATCTGAGATGCCCAACATTTCATTTGGGCAACATTGCATTGTCCCGAAGGGGGGATTTATTCATAGTGTTATTTTGTGTGTTTTATACCTTTTTGTTTTAATGAATTTTACTATTTTGGGTACCTTGATTAAAGTTTAGACCAAAGTTTTCTGCTTCTGAAAATCCTTTCGTAACTCAGCACTTGTTCGAAAATGCCCAGCAGCGAGTAGAGATGATGAGTGTGATATATTGAATTATAGGGAAAATCATCAGCAATCAGCATTATGAACTCAAAAGGCGGTAGGGGGCTTTTGTGAACGGAAAAGGTGCATAATCTGAACATATTCTTCTTCCACAACAAGGAAGTATGGCACGTGTCCCCATGGAGGGTACGGGCTGGGCCGGAGCGTTTCCGACGTGGCTGCTGAAGCGATACCACATCCGTGAGGTCTGCTTCTACCCCGATTCCTGGAGAGGTGTACACCATAAACATTGTCTGCTGATTGCGTGAATCGTTGAAGAATAGTCAGCATGTAGATGCTCCCCCCAAAAAAACTCCTGGGAACACATGTTTCGCTGGGGCAAATATGAGTACAGCGAGTAGATGGTTGTCAATAACTCCCTTTTTATGGTTCAGCCGGCATGAATAAATCAAGCAGCTTAGGTCTGTTTTGTTCGCGGATTACCCTATGAAATGTGGTTGTAGGCAACCCCGCTTAGAAGCTTAGTCAGTGGAGAAGAAGAATAAAAAAATTATATATCACCAGGACGTGACAGAGTAGTAGTTTATTGATTGACCGCCTATCCACCCATGCACCATTGAAACGTTGGTTCATAATTGCAGTTATAGCTATCTTGAACTCGCCTGCATTGGATAAGTAAGGTATAACAAAACCACTGAAAGGCTTATTGCCAAGGCAACATCACAATTACAATTTAAGGGTTTCCAGGGGCTGTTTCAGCGAATTTTGTTTCTTTAGGGGCGGAGGTAGGGTATAAGGTGACTGTTTTCTAGGGCAGTGGTCGGCCAACTTTTCGTTACAGTGACCCAAAATGGTAAATAAAAAAGGAGGATATCGCGACTCTGTTACTATCTAAGCGTGTGAGCCACATTAGTTGGCGTGGAGTGACCAAGAAACTATGGTTCTTCAAACCCCCTAGATTGCAGGGGAAACGACACTCCGACTAGATTTTGACACAGAACAGCATCCCCTAATTTTAAATATTTGTCAACTAATTGTGGATTTGCCATTTGTCCCTCACAAAATATTATTGCAGGACATGTCCCCGTGCCATACAGATTCCTCAAAGGCAAACCAGTTGTTTCAAAGGTACGGCGTAAAGGAAAATTCTGTTGTGGCCATTGGCCAAGCAGCAAATAAGAAGTCTAAGTTAAAGGAGGAAAAGGAAATGCGGTGCCAAGCAGCAAATGAGAAGTTTTAAAGTTGAAGGAGTAGAGAAATTTGTGGTAGGTAGAAGCAAGAATCAAACTTGGGGAAAATGAAGCTCTGCATTTTTTTTTTCTCAACAGTGACAAATTTGCGACCCATCCAAAATTCCTTTGCGACCCAAATAATGGGTCGCGACCCACAAGGTTGCCGACCGTCGTTCTAGGGTTTCATCTTCTTTGTTTTCCAGGGTTGTGGTATATATTCTTTGTATGGGTTAAGGTGGCAGGGTTGTAGGATTCCACTGTTGTGGATGTGCATAGCTTAGCAGAGATTCTGTGGCTAACCCACTGGGTAGATTAATAGATATTCTTTATCATATGAATAAAAGACAGGTCTTGTGTCAAAACTAATGTGGGAAATCAATATAGGCAAACCCATTTCATCACAAGAGTTATGAACCACCGATGTTTATTGATCGGCCTTGGTATCCTTCCATTGATGATGTTATTTGCAGAAAAAAACAGTTTGAGGTAGTTGAGTAGGGAAACAAGATAACAGATGGCACAAAAATGAAATGGCGCAATTACTACTAGTACAGTTTCGCCACCACAAAACTCTAATGGAATAAACTAACATCTGGTAGATAGTTATAATGGAGTAATCAGGAGTCCATCACCTAACAGATATTTTTCAATTTTTTCTTGACCCCCTTTGAAATTGGCTGAATCATTTATTGGATCAGATGCCACAGTTTGTATTATTTTCAGGTAATAGTTACGGCGTATCAATCTGTCATTATTTCACAGCTGGGCAATCGCTGTAAAGTGGGAGTGCTGTGCAATTGTTAGTGAACTGACAAAATGGACATCATGGAAATATATCTGATGGAATATGTTATTTTGACATGAGAATGGGAATGATAAATCAGTGAAATACGAAGTATCTGTCATTTGGTGGCCATTTGAAAAAATGTTTCATCCAGATTCACCCCAAATTTGAGGGATTCTAAAATAAATTGTAATTCTCTATCAAAAAGAGACAAGCATTCGAAAAATGTATGCAGTCTGATGAAGTTGAAGCTGTTAGTGGTGAGCATGCGAACCTGCAACCATAAAAAAAAGGCCCATTGTTTTGGGATTGTATTATGAATACAACTTTGTTCCTTCACTACAGGCATAGATATTGTGGTACTGGTGCGAGTATGGCATTGGTTGTTTCAGCTCTCGTCTTTTTTTTTTCATTTGATGGCACATGCTACTTACTAGTATGAAGAATCGATCAAAACAGCTCATTTACTGGAATGGAGAACCAGCCACATCATGCTTATGCAGACACAGAATTCCACCTGTTTTTTTTATGGTCCCAGCTTGTGAAGAGGTTATTTTGATTATTTTTTTTTTTTAGGGTGCATGACTCTATGTGATCAGCCTCCTTGTTGCTGGAATATACGTATTAGTAATTACCTCCCGGACTCCTCGTTATTTTTTCTGACGTGGGAGAATCAGCCTGAATTTCTCAAATAAACCTTCTGTAGTTGTGTTGTTGCGGAGATGTTACTGTCTGGCAAGGCAACATTCAAAACGGACACACACCTTTCCAGCCAGGTCATGAAGACAGAAATTTAACAAAATGGATGTTGTTTCCTCAGAACGTGAATGCTTTCAGAACGTTTCGATCTTTGCGATAGCGTGGCATCACAGTATTTTGATGAGAATACTGCTCAACTTTGGGTTTCGGAACTGAAGACCGAGAATTTGCTTTGAAGGACAATGGTCATGTAAAAGGACTGAAGTTGTGGTAATCCTATTTGTCCCATTTTGGCAGCCAAAACCTCATACTGAATTCAGCCGATCTGAGGAGGCACAATCAGCCATTGCAATATCCACAGAACCCCTTGTACTACAAATTTACAGTGTGAAAAATTATGCACTCTTGAGACCCTGTAACAAACAAACTATAGATGAGATCAGAACAAAATTAATTTTTTTATTCCTTGAGGAATTCAAAGGAATCTATGCAGTCATGCTTGTGCGTCTGTTTGTATGTATGTGACGCCCGCTTGCTTAAACACAAAAACTACTCCACCTGAATGGATCAAGGAATGGATCAATACTTGTTGGTATGTGTGTTCTCATGGGGTCAGGTCAGAGGTCAACAGAGGTGAAAGTCTGTGAACACAGTGTAAGTACAGGAATGGGTGGTCCCAATCAAGTTTAAATTTGGTGTATAGTTTCTTTATGGAGAGGGAGTACAGGAACCCTATCATTTTCGGATCAGGCCAGGAGTGAATTTTGGTCAAAAATAGCAAAATTTGTGAAAAGTCGATATTTTATTTTTTCTTTAATTTTGGCTTTCTTATCGAGAGTATAGGAACCCTATTGGTTGGGAAATTTGTCAGAGGTTATGTTGCCCATAATGAGCTGGTGCAATCTCTCATTTGTCCTTGTGTCTGGCTATCGTTGTCGGAAGAATCAAGGATCCGTAAGGCCTTCGGCTTTCTGGTCCAAGTGAATCCCTGTTATCATGCTCAAAATCCAGTTTGTAGAGTCTTTGAATCCCCCCCCCCCCCCTCAAGTGATGTCAGATTCCTGCAAGAGTAGTTAAATAACTGGAGGCAACATGCTAGGATTTCCAAATTTGGTTGTGGGGTTTATGATCCTCTTTCCACCTGGTGGGCTGGTTCGGAATAAATCTGTTACATGACTATTGACATTGACTGATTCCGTGGTAAGTGGAGGTTTTTGGCATAGTGAGGCTCCTGAATACCTTTGGTTCAGAAGTCTTAAGATGTGGCTAACAAAGAATTTAGTGTTGTTAAATTCCATTCACATATGCTGAGTGAATTGCTTCATCCAACAAATTCATTCTAGCCAATTTCTATACAATGAGGCTGGGATCACATACTTTCGCTATACGCGGCTCTTTTGCCGGTGCACGCGTATAGCCTGAATCGAACAATAGCATTTCCGTTCACTGGTTCACATCAGAGGGCACTGCTCGGAAGTGCCGAATAGTGGCGAATAGTATAGTATAGCGGGAATCGTGCATGTTCGATTTTCGTGCCGCGTATACCGACGAAGTTCAAAAGTAGCTGCTGGTGTGTTGTATAGTAAAATAACAAATAAGGTAAATTACAGCTAGAATATTTTCTTGGCTCTTGTTTTATTGCAATTTCATAGCAGTTGTCGTCTAAATTAAGTTATTTGTCACTTGTCAGATGCTGTATGAGTGTTGTGTTGCAGGTATAGTCGAGAGTGCAACAACCGTCAGTTTTGTTTGGGGTCATACTTCTATGTAGAACAAGTGGTGGTGGGGGAGGGGTTTCGGGCGTCGCAGGCAAGCCCCAGATAAATATTTGTTTAAATATTATTTGTAACGTGGGGGACATTCTGAAGAATGCGATTACAAACCCCTCCCCTCCAAAAATGTTGTCCTGGTTATTCTTGTTTTCTTGCAATTTCATGCCGTCTAAATTATATCCCTATGTTCCGACTCCTCTATGTTCCGCACTCTCAATGTTCTTCTATGCAAAGCAATTGGTGGTGGGAGGGGGGGGGGGGGGGGGGATCGGGGGGGGGGGGGGTCGTCGCAGCAATTCCCAGAAGAATATTTTGTTTAAATATTATTTGTAATGTCGGGGGACATTCTGAAAATTTGAGATTAACTGACCCTCGTCCCTCTCCCCCTCCAAAACTAATATCCCAGTTATCCTTGTTTTCTTGCAATCTCATGCCGTTTAAATTATATCCCTATTTTCCGTCTCTTATGTTCCGCCTGCTCCATGTCGTATAGGGTGACAATTTGTTTTTTGGTTTTTGTTTTTTTCTTTATGTAAGGCCTAGTGCAATTGGTGGTGGTGGGGGGGGGGGGGATGTCGTCGCAGGCAATTCCCAGATTTTTTTTTTTTTTTTTAATACCGGTATACTTGTAATGTGGGGGACATTCTAAAAATTGAGATTACGGACCCCCTCCCCTCCAAAAATGTTATCCCAGTTATCCTTGTTTCTTGCTTGCATTTCATGCCGTCTAAATTATATCCATATGATCTGACCCATCTATGTACCGCCCTCTCAATGCTCTGACTAGTCGAAACACAAGGACGTATTTTTCGTATGAAAAATAAATAATATATATGCTCAGTTGTGCAATGGTTGGAACATAGAGACATCTGTAAATTATATTGAAATGTCTGTATGTTTCGAACATTTGATTGTGCAACGCCCTGATAATTATAATGAATATGTTCCGACCATTTGTAGTTGAAAAACACCATCTCATCTGGGTGATCTATCATGTTTTGAAACGTGTGTGGGACTCCTCCCAACGCAGGTCGCATTTGGAAGTGAGTCGTACCCATACATCTCTTTGTTTCCTTCCACGGGCTCCCTCAGCCTCTGCCAGTAGGAGAAGGGCCACATCTTCCTCATCAGAAGAATCCTTCTCAATCTGACAGCGTATAGGGCGCGCGTCGTGCCACCTCTGTGTGACCCGCCGTGCCCGTATAGCGAATACCGTATAGTCCTATGTGATCGCAGCCTAACAGTCACTCGGTCAGTCACTGAATGCAAATATGTCCTTTAAACTGGCTGAAGGGAATGGAGTAGAGGGGGTAATGTCTATAGACCCCCGTCTCATTGGTCCCCCCGTTCATTATTCCGTCTCATTGGTCCCCCGTCTCATTGGTCCCCCCGTTCATTATTCCGTCTCATTGGTCCCCCGTCTCATTGGTCCCCCCGTTCATTATTCCGTCTCATTGGTCCCCCGTCTCATTGGTCCCCCCGTTCATTATGCCGTCTCATTGGTCCCCCGTCTCACTGGACCCCCCGTTCATTATTCCGTCTCATGGATTTGGATGATTCTTACATCGTTAAATTCGTCCCGTCTCGATCTCTATAACCTATATTGGGGACTGGAAAACAACCGCGGAACCAAAAACGACAATCACGAGCTTGGGTCTTCATTGGGCCCTGGGACATTTGCTCCCCACCACCCTCCAATGAGACGGAATGATGGACGGGGGGACCAATGAGACGGGGGACCAATGAGACGGAGTGATGGACGGGGGGACCAATGAGACGGGGAACCAATGAGACGGGGAACCAATGAGACGGGGGACCAATGAGACGGAATAATGGATGGGGGGACCAATGAGACGGGGGACCAATGAGACGGAATGATGGACGGGGGGACCAATGAGACGGGGGACCAATGAGACGGGGAACCAATGAGACGGGGGACCAATGAGACGGGGAACCAATGAGATGTTTTTGTGTCAATTAGGGGACCAATGAGACGGGGGACCAATGAGACGGGGGACTATAGGGCGGACCCCGAGTAGAGGTGGCCTACAGCGGCAGGGTGGTTAGAAAGGTCATGTGGCCCTGAATAGTCTATAAAGAGTGGGGGTTCGGTGGATAATCATATCCCCACGACACTGGAAGTGCCAGGGATATTATGGTTTTGGGTGTGTAGCCGCCGCCACCGCCGCCGTCCCAGGCTCTGCCGCCGCCGCCGAAACTTTAGGCGTTAGCGCAATAACTCTTTAACGCTTTATCCGATTGACCTAAAACTTGGTACACAAGTCCGCCCTAGTGGAATCTCGGATGAGTTTCGAAGTGGGCATCACTGCAATACTGGGGGCCGCAAATTAGCATAATTACGTGTAAATTTTCAAGTTATTCGATTTGACGAAACTTGGTGGGTAGGGACTATAGTTGATCCCGAAAAATGTGGAGGTCATTTCAAGGTCATCAAAGGTCGAATTTGGAAATTGAGGCGATTTTCCAAACACACTCAGATTTGAACGAAACTTGGTGGGTAGGGACTATAGTTGATCCCGAAAAATGTGGAGGTCATTTCAAGGTCATCGGAGGTCAAATTTGCGACATTTATGCGATTTTCCAAACACACTCAGATTTGAACGAAACTTGGTGGATGGGAGCTACATTTGTTCCTCACAAAGTTAGAAGTCATTTCAAAGCCATCGTGGGTCACTTTGCATAATATCCTAAGTGCCAATAATTTACTTCCATGGATTACAACAAAACTTGGAAGTTTATCTTGGTTTCTGATCAAAATGGGGGTCTTTATTGGGGTGTTAGATACTTCTTCCCAATGATTGCTCAAAAGCGGGGATATACACGTGGGCGGTTTACCCGCCTACACATGTCTACTTATTAGTAAGAACCATTGCACAATGGGGCCTTGCAGGACATGTTTCCTTGTAAATTGGACAATGTTGATACCACTTTGACCTGAACCAGATTCCTTTTGACAGCCTTGATGTGAAGAATTGCCAGGAGACTTCCAGATTGGTGGAGGTAATGTCTTGTCTACGACGACAACACACTGATCGGCTCCTAATGAGATCAGTATTAGTGACAATAGGTGTGTTGAACCGGGTGGTCCCAGACTGGCTCTACTGTCATCACCCGAGCATTCCCCCCCGTCTTTTACAAGACCGAACACCAATGTGCTTGTCATTGGCTCAAGGGGCCCTAGCCTGCTCCAGAATTCACATGCAAGCTAAGAAAGAATTAATCCATTTCACAATGCATTTTTATGTCTGGCCTGGCCAGGGTGTGGTATGTAATGCTACGGTCACAACCCCTAAAAACAGCCTGCTCGGCGACCGGGCAGCGAGTTTTTATCAAAATTCGCCCAGGGACCGGGGCCAACCGGTTTTCAGGAAATCAGTCCGGGTCACCGCTGAAGTTTTAACGCGGAGTTGAAATTCCGTCAACGCCTGCTCACTTTTCGCTCGCTGCCCCAAATACGCTCGGTGATCGGCTGGTTGCCGCTGAGTCACCGACCTAACCGAGCGGGCCACCATCGAACGATTCAAGTGACAAAAACAAAGCCGCGGGATACGAAGGGCTGCGTGTCAGTGCTGCACCGGGCGCGCGGGAGATTCAAGTCGGTCACCGAGCAGAGTTAAAAGTAAGTTGGCGTCTGAACGGGCATGCTTGATTTGCCGCGGCGTCTGATCAGGCATCGCTGATGGTTATTTGACAGACACTGTGAATAGCCTGGGGCACAGACTCGTGTTCCACAAGAGACAACTAAATTTCAAGTGTGAAGGCCCTCTTACTCCCATGAAATGCCAAAAGCACAGAAAAAATCGATGGGGGTTAAGGGACCGGACGGGAAGGATGAGCCTGGGCTGTATGGGAGAGGCAGGGGGAAGGCACCCACTCTGTTTTCCCCTTTGGAGAAAGCAGTTGCAGCCCATCTGGTATGCGTACCAGACACCTGTAGATGCCCCGCCAATCACCATGGACGATATCTTGAAAATCAGCTGGTGACTGGTGGGCGATTTGCCCAGTTTTGACATTACGTCGATCAGCGACAGCGACCGCCAGGAAACCGACGAGACGCCGTTCGGGCATCGACAGAACTTTGCAGCCTGCCCGACTAAACCGCTGGGCGATGCCTAATTTCCAGCAGCGCCCCAGCAGGCTATAAAATCAACCAGTCGCCGCTCTGAGTTGTGACCGTAGCATTAACAAATGGAGGGTGTATGCAGTAGATTGATCCCTCCTTTTTGGTCTGGTCGCAGGTAATCTGAGGTTACTTACCAGGTTCACAGTGGGCATGTAGGGTACTTGCCCACTATTGTTTTGGGGTCCGGTCAAAGTTCATTCGGCGGTGAAGTGAAATCATTGAGCAGAGTTGCATTGTAGGAAAATTTGCTTGTCTTGCTCAAATCTACCCGCTGTGCAATCATTGGAACTGACAGACTCCCTGTTATATACATCGAGGAGGCGGATAGCTCAGTCGGTAGAGGTCCAGACTGATGTTCTGAAGATCGTGAGTTCGAATCCCCGATCCCACACATCGGAGGGGCTTTCGCCAGTGCTGTTAGACAAGGCATGTCTCCTCGATCGTCTCACGCTACCTACGTGTAAAATGGGTACCTGTGAGGAACCTGAGCACAATCGGCGCTGAGTTAGCAGCTGCCACATACTCTCCGGGATTGTCGTAGTGCGTGCCTGGTTTCAATGAGCAGGGGTGATAATGTAAAGGCGCCTTTGACCGTTGCTCCTCTGGAGTTGTATAGAGCGCTATACAAATGTAATGATATTATTATCATTATCGTATTGGGATGGTTGGTGAAGATTGCGACGAGTTATTGCCATTATTATTAAAACAGACCAATTCGAAAGCTTTGGTGACCACATTGACAAAAATAATGGAGAACACAATCATTTCCACTTTCAAAAAGTTATATATTTCATACAGGAAAATGTTTTTGACATGCAGCCTCTAGGGTGGAGTATGTCTACCATGAATGAGGGGGGGGGGGAATCTGGTTATTGTTCAAACATGAATGCCTAAACATTTTTACACTGTAAATAGGTCAAGTTTTTGCAAGTTGCAACCAGATCCACACCACACTCCGTGGTGGTTCAAACATTTTGAACCTTTGTTCTTTTTGCACAATTTAGGTACAAAAATCATAAAAACATGCAATTTTATTCTAGGTATACCTGTGATGCTTCATATACATTCGAATAGTTGGGAGTAAGCACAGCCGTGATAACACGATTATTATGTAATATTGCAGATATAGGCAATTTTATATTGATTTGTCTTATAAACAAAGCTTAGTCCTCCTGTAGTCTGTCATGTACTCAAGTAAACAAGGCATTAGTTGCCTGATACACCACTAACAACAACGTCATAACATCATAGCCAAGATGCAGAGGTATGTCACACCGATTGAGCTATTGTTATTAACTACTTAGTTTGGTTGTCTTTTCTCTCACTAAGTAACCACAACACTACAACTTACAGCATCCTCTCCCCATAGACTAAATACTTTTTGAAGTGAACATGGATGCCTTGAACTTCAATTGCAAAACAACGATTGTTTGCAGGGTTGTGCAAGTGTGACATTTGTAATTGCATTATGGGGTGCTTTTCTATCTTGCACAATACACATGCACAACACTTAAAGGGACTGTAACTCTAACAACAAGCTGCATTCAGTTTTCTTTTTAATTCATCATGCAGTTGCCTTTAATTGATGCTGTGCCTGTAATGAGTGTAGGTAAGTAGCCATGTCCGGCCTGCTGTCAATTACGCAGAAAATACAAGGTGACCAAGGTTATGCAGGGTACAACTACAGGCTGGAAAAAATACGAATTCAATCCCCATTTCAATACAATGTTCTATGTGGAGTTACGGGCCTTAAGAATTTGGTCTATCATGCCAAGGAATTAGTGGAAATCCCTTATTGTGCAATACTTGAATGACACCGATTAAATTATGTTAGGTATTTCAATGTTTCATCGTGTCAAATGACCCAGCATTTGGCAGAAGTTCTGTTGTCTTTCCCTCACCAACCATCAACACTGTTCAACCACTAGAGCGATCCTCTCTCATGGACTAATTATTTTTCAAAGTGAAATTAATGTGTACATTTCGATAGAAAACAACCAGAGAAGCTCTGATATAATGCTGCAGATTGAGTGGGAGCACAAGCTCATTGAGATCCCTGTCAGATATAATCCTACAATTCCGAAGGAGCCGTGGCATCAAAGTGCATGTCTCTCAAGATCATGAGCTTGACTGGGACAAAAGACTGTATGGCATTTTCCCCCTTATGCCCAATTGAACAACCACATTCTTTGAAAATGTCTCTCTGCAAAATTGTGTCACTGATTCTATATTCACACAAAGTTGTGGAAATTCCATGCATCCATTTTTCTTCCTAACTAGACTAAGTGAAATAAAAGCTAGGTCTTTACCTGTGATGAATTCAAACCGGACCTTTGGAGTGGTCAAACATCAACAATCCTGATCTTATGCTAAACAGCTTGTTACTATATACACTAAATGGCAAGAAACAATCACCGCTCCATCGAAAGGATCAACACAAAACTTCACAAATTTGGACCCGGAAAGAGGAATAACAGGAATTATAACTAGATGGTCGGTAACTAAAAAAGGAGAAGATAGATGTATCTCTGTCATGGGACACTACAATAAATCAGTCACTGTGGCGTTTAGAGTTTTTAGGCATACATATTGTTGGTGTATTAGCTATGATTCCCGGGGAAAGAAAAAAAAGGCAGAGCAAAATTCGATCAAACAATAAATCGTCATCAGATGTAAAAGAAACCATTACTTCAAGCAGCCACACCATGACTAGGAAAACACCTTACAAGTGATTCCCTGTGCCTTTCAGACCTTCAAATACCCTCAGATTACCTTTGACCTGACACCAAAAAGAATAGGGATCACGTACTCAGTATGGGGAAACCAAATACCACCACATGTATGTCTTCACAAGCTAAAAGGCCCAAAATATTAAATTTTTCATAATTTCTCCATTTCCCCAAAAAAATGACCCTAGTCTCACCACCCAAAAACATTAGGGTGCCTGTACTCCCCATAGAAAAGTTACACCCCAAAATTTCAGATTGATTAGACCAAACATTATGGACTTATCCTCTCCACAAATTTTCAGACTTTGACATCTAATGACCCTCAGATGACCATTGACCTAACTCAAAAAATAGGGATCATTTACTCGTTATGGGGCACCCACATACCAAGTATGAGCTTATCCATCAGGTGGGGGTCACGTTATGCTCTTCACAGGCCTGGAACTCAATAATACACAACAAACAAACACTGGTCATGCGGCATAGGATTCCCTGGACTACAGACAAGGAAAATAAAAAAAATAGTAATAGTGAAAATTCAAGACTAGAAGCCCATTAGTATTTTGGTTGCCCATGATATTGATGGTCATTCGGATACAATATAAGCCTACCTCACCAACCGTGCGAGGTTCAAGGCTGCGATGCGTCAGTCACTGCCGCAGTCACATCGCGGTCAACGCACGCAGAGTTTTTGGTCGCTTTGAGAAAAAGATTAAGTCGATTGTGAGTAATCGAACGTAAGCTTCGCGAACGGTGACCGTATTGTTTTGTGGACACACTGAGGAAATCGGCAGAAAGAACACACAGGATAGTTTCATTCAAAGTTTGTGTGAACACCTCCCAAGACCCCACTGAAGAAAGTTGGAACTACTTCCAGTCGCCCAACCTACAATTATATGATTGCACTTACAAAACTAAGTGGGCCTTGCGAAAATCCTTGAAAATTTTGGACTCATTCAAAACCTTGCAATCGACGTTCGCAAGGCTTACAATTGACTGGCAAGTACGCCTCACACCTTTGTGGTAACACAGAGAATGTGGCATGGCCGTAAGCTGTTGCCAAGCCTTGGGAGAACAAATTCTGTACAGGGAGAGGCAGGCGTTAATACCTGTACTTAAACAAAAGACGCCACAATCTAAGCAATATTGGACAATTGGGAAAATGTGATGATTGTTGAAAAAAAAAAAAGGTCTCCATTCACTTGAATGGGAGATTTGAAAAGATGAAATGCAATCTACTTATTACAAACTGTATGAAAATATACAAAGAAGGTTCACAACAGACAGGTGTTAATAGTATATTGCTGCTTTTTCTTCTTATAGGAATAACAACACCACCAAAAAACCCAAAAATCTGGGCCGCTTACACCGAGAGTTACAGTTCAATCTTACGATCGATAATATCAGAAGCCCCCCGGTGCTGTGTACAGCCACTTGGCGTTGAACTAACTCCCACATGGATAACAACACCTCTGGCTACTCTACAAATTCAAGAGTGAAAGAAAAAAAAAAATAAAACACTGCCCACTGTTGAGAATAGGTGTACTTGTCAGATTGAACTCTAAGATTTCATTCAATATTTTTAACTAACTGAGCAACCGAGTCCATTGAAAGGCAACCACACCTTACTTGAATTCAGAAATAATAAAAAATTTGCACATTAGGAAGCAGGGCTTGCGCAAGCAATGCGATTGCCTGAATTATTGATACGTAAATGCAAGAGACAATAGATATAAAAACTAAACTATTACTAGAGTTATCTTAATATATAGTTCATACACAATTCCAATGGGTTCCCAAACAAGTTTATTACAAATACCACGTTCACCCGCGACACGTTTTGAATTTGAGAAAGAAAAGAAAATTCAAAAAAACTCCACTGAGTGAACATATTTCTTGAGATGAATATGCGATTCCAATGCTGTACGGCTTTCCAGGCACCCATTCTTGATCAACTTCAATACAACTAACTTTATTTTAACTCTGGTGTCAATACACACACAACATTCAGGTTAAGCCAAAAAAGTTATTCTCAAAACAACAGAAATTAACATTGAAACATATTTTGAATTTTTCGAAGAAAGAAAAAAAGAAGGAAAAAAATCTAAAATACACTGCCACTGAGTGGGGAGATTTTCTTTTCATGGGCATTATTGATCCATTTGCATTAAGTACTCATAGGCATTCCTTCTCCTTTCGAAAACACTGTATTCACACAAAATGAACTGTTTTTGCAGGGGGAAATAGCCAAAGCAAAGTATACAACACGCACAATTAAGAGCATTTGGTATTTATGTCAATCATAACATACGCAATAGTATTTAAACTTAATTGTCCAGTATTTATCTACTCTCATAAAACTATCTACAATAATGGTCACTATCAAACTGTTAATAACACATGCCAAGGTTATAAAATATAACGATTGAAAGGAGCAGGAAAGAAGGAACTTGGTCAAACTTTTCCGAACTAAAAATTGACCTGACTCGTCTTTATACAGAAATGTACTGCATGGAAGGCAAGTTTTTGTCTGTGTCAATAATGAGAGTCTTCAAAACTCAGATTCACGGAGGTGAAAGAATGACTCATGAACAGGAATGCCACACAATAATAGGGAGCAGCTTTAGATTTCACAACGGCTACGGCAGCGGCAACGTATGACACAATGTTCAACCTACTGCGCGATGTTGTGACACGAGTGGGAGTACACACTCACTTTTCACAGTTGTCCTAACGACGGTAAACTTGAACCAGCGGGTGGGTCATTCAAGTGGCTCAAACAATGGATTTTTGAATTTTAAGGTCGATAATCCACCGCGCAATCATAAAACGCAAAGCATCTACTTCAGGAACTGGCACGTTGACACGTCGTAGGAATTGAAAGCGCCTTTACGCAGGAGGGCGACACATGGTCTACAACTTGAAAAAAAACAGTACGTCATGCGTTGCCGTCTTTGTGTGAACCGAAGCCCATATGACCATGGGGGGGGGGGGACCTCAGAAAATGCACTCACAGTCATTGCTGTTCACAAATATTCCTTACTGCTCAGCCACTTCTAAGCTTTGAAGGTACCTCTCAAGAATGATTTACTACTTCAAGGAGAGTGATGCACAGCCCTGTATATTACGACTGCAGTCAATAACCAGAAAGCCAAAGGCTTTGTGATTCCTTGACTCTTTCTGACAACCTATAGCCAGACACAAGGACAAATGGGAGATTGTACCAGCTCATTACGGGAACTATCTCCTGACAAATTTCACATTTTCCCAACCAACCAATTGGGTTTCCTTTTATCTCTTGATAAGAGGCTACACACCTAATTTCAAGGATGTCATAATGGCATCTGGTGACCTCCAAAACAATAGGGTTCATGTACTCATCATGGGGAACACAATAACCAAGTAGGAGCTTCATCCATTTCAGGTGGGTCGAGTAATCTTTGTCACAAGCCTTATTGGCCAAAATATTTACTTTTCACAAATTTCTCCATTTTTGTGAACAAAATCACCCCTGACCTATAACCAGAAATGAATAGGCTCCTGTACTCCCATAAGGAAGCTACACACCAAATTTGAAAAGCACCCGATCAGACCAACCATTCTGGACTTATCCTGTTCACAATGTTTTCAGACTTTGACCTCTGGTGACCTCAGATGACCTCTGACCTGGCCCCAAAACAATAGGGTTCATGTACTCATCATGGGGAAACACCATACCAAAGTATGAGCTTCATCCATCCAAGTGGGGTCAAGTTATCGTGTTCACAAGCCAGCGTTACATACATCACATACACCCAACACACCTGTCTGACTGCATAGATTCCTCTGACTTCGTCAAGGAATCAAAAAAGCATTGGAAAACAGTCTAGTTCCGATTGATCTGGACGTCTCCGGGACACTGGTCACAAGTCTGGAACATTATCAGCGTCAGAAGAGGGCATCTGTTGAATGAGAAATCAAAACATGGCGGATCAATTGATTGGACAAGCAGGTCTTATCTACTCATCCAAAATGGTGAAAAGATATTAAATTTTACTTGATTATTTTAATTCTTATTGAATTTCAACGAAGTGCAGTACACTTAACGAACTGTGCATGATGGGCCGGTCTAAATCATCTCACACTGTAAAGAATCATTGCACCACAGCCCATCACTGAGAAATCTGATTACAAACTCAAGAGGGGAACTCCAGGCACAAGACATGCTTTCTTGCTTTTCTTCAACTTTCTTAGTCATTCGATCCACATTTCTGACGATCCCTCATTATGATCAATCATCAGCAGTATCGTTCAAATTCTCCCCGCCACAGATATTGTACACAATGTCCATAGTTGATTCCTTTACTGCTACGTAAGCCACCGGCAGTATCGCAGTCTAACATGTTAAAAGACAACTGCAGGCTTGATACAGAGGTTATATCGTGGGGAATGGAAAACAATCTATAGGTCCAAACCCAATTTCCAATATGATGTTCTATTTCATCAGTTTTGGCCTCACAGTTTTGGGCATTAGTGCAGAGAAATGGAAGGAGCATCCCCAATGGTGCAATAACACATGATGTCCACATGGACACACAGAACAGTATGTTATGTATCTTGTTTCATTTTGTTGAATAAGTCAACATTAGCAGACGTTACTGTTTTCTTTCTCTCACCAAAGTAACCATCAACACCTACCCAACCACTACAGCAATCCTCTCCTGAAGACTAAATGCATTTTGAAGTGAAATTATGGTTTGAATTTCAATAGAAAACAGGGTTGTTGCAGGGTTGTGCAAGTATGAATAACATCATTTATTTATATGCATGAGGGATGCCTCTCGATCTTGCGCAATACACATGCTTCACAATACACAAACTCCAAACCCCAAAGTACTATAACTCCGTAACAGAAAGTCCTATGAAACTCCAGGTTTAGAACAGACACATCAGTTTTTATCCAGCCTATTAAATATTAGTCCCCTTTATCATTCATCCGAGTTGTCCCTCCACCAATTTAGGGGAATATCAATGTAATGTTCGACCTCGCCTTGCCAAAGCCAGCATCCGGGTAAAATCCTTATGCAAGTATTCATACATATATCCATCCTCGGTAACATTCCCCCTGCCAATTTCTGATGGATTTTGTCATGGAAATACCTCGATTTTCACGGTGTGCCTCTATGAATCAACTCAGCATAGAACACCCAATCAGCCGATTCAACGGTACAATGGAATCACGTGCCTCTTCAAGTGAGAAGTCAATGGGAAATCTGTACAGCAGATATTCTCCACGCACAGTGAAACATATGAGAAGCCCTAACTGACTTTGTGTGTAACGATGAATTGAACATTGTCGGCAAGTGACACATTTACGGCAATTTTCTTAATTGGCAGTCAGCATGCTATATACCTTGAGAAATACATTGCCTTGTTTCATTATGGGGCTGATAAAAATGTTGATTCCCTCAGAATAACCAGTGAAGTTGAGTTTGGAATGGAATTTGGGGCTGAAGCAGTGTTTTAGACGATGCATTGTGCACTGCTTCATTTGGTGAATGATTACATTTTTATACACTGTAGCACGTACCAATACCGTGCAGTATACATGCGTTATGATGGTTTGTTCTGCCTGGGTCGTCGGAAACATCACAATGCAGCGGAATTGATGAAAATTGCACAATAATGGAGCTGTGCACTATGTTACTGTGTATTGGCAACTGGCGGAAAGTTCCATCTACTGTTAAAGGCAGAGAAGAGGTTTGTCAAATTGTTCAAAATAGCTTCAGAAAAAGTCCAGAAACACCTACCAAAGTAAGAAGACACCTCCCTTGTCTGGAGATTCCCTTTAGGGAACATCCACATCAAAAGTCATGCGTAATTCCAGGTGTTTGATTGTCCAATCATTCAAAGAGAATTCTGGGAATTATCATCCGAACACACTGTTTCATTTTAGTGTATCATCTCTATATATGTGCTGCTGTAGGCATCCCACAATACTGTGCGATAGATTATGATATTATTTCGACCGGTGTGCAGAACACAGACCCTGTTCACACCCTGTGTCGAGAACTATCATTACTGTGATCTTTGAACGAGGCGCTGCGATTAGCTAATTGAATTTTGTAGTGCCATACAATTTTGCAGCACTGCCAAAGTCCCAACTTATTTCATGGCGCAGCACTCCATCTGGTTTGGGCATGTCTTTTTCTTTTGCTATGTTAATCTCTTCAAAGTCTGACTCGATTCATCCTGTGTGGAGGACAAAAGTTGTGTAACAGATTTTATTCTAACTAGCGTAGGTGGAAAGAGGAGATGTCAAAACCACACATCCCTAAGTTTGGCGTTCTAGTGTTTGCCTTCCGTGTTACTCTGATGAATTTGAAGGACCTATGATATCACAGAGAGGGAGGGGGTTGGAGGGGGGGGGGAATGATGCAAAGTCCACTCATAGACTCAGTAAATGCTTAATTTTTGCGCCATGATAACAAAAGAGGAAAGAAACGTATTCACTCAGAAATGAATAAGGTTAATTTTGATGTCCTGTGAACGGGTTTTCATTTGGGTCTCATCTATAGTTTGTTTGTCACACGGTTTTCAAAAGAACATGTTGAACACTAACTTTGTATTACTGAGGAAGCAGCCCCCCCACCCCCCACCTACCCCCCTCTGTGACTTCACAAGGTGGATTTGCGATAGCTGATCGTGTCTTAACGGCACACTCGGATTGGCTAACATTTGGTCTGGTGGTTTGGCTACCATAGTGAAATAAATGATATCCCAGCTGATAGACTTACATCTCCATCTCCCTGGCGAGTATTATCAGGGCCATTATATTCTTCCATCAGTTTTGCATGTGTCTCATTACGTTTTCTATAGGTTTCCTTTGTCAGGCAACCTGTGTTGGAGGATTTAATATGTGTAAGCAAAAATTATTATTTTGGTCAGTCATGTGATGTACATGTAGAACCCTCACCTAGAGGGCGGCCTCACACACTGAGCGGAATTTGCTCTCCGCAAGGCTTGCGACAGTTACGGTCATACTTGTGGTCGCTGTATTACCATAAGATGTGAGGCAATGACTGCAACAATTTAGCCACAGAGAGCGGCCAGATTGACCGCAGGCGTTGCTTTTTTTTCGCAATTCCGCAAGGCCCGAGTAGTTTTGTGATGACAAATAAATCAGAGGCATGGGCAGATAGGAAGTGCTAAATAGCTTGACTGAAAGTAGTATCCTTTTTGCTATCAGTGGTCCAATTTCTTTCAATAATTCTCAGAAGACATATGAACAGACCTTTGAAATGGAAAAGATATCCCGTTTTCCTTCTGCCATGAATTCCTCCACTGCGCGTTCAAAACAATATAGTCACCGTCTGGGAAATCGACTGCAGTGAATTTTGCAATTAGTCTAAAGGAGCTTATGGTCGCCACTTGCGGTCACATTCTCTAGGGGACTGCTAACCCCAGACTCTAGATGATTGCTGACCCCAGAATCTAGCTGATTGCTGACACCAGACTCTAGGGGGACTGCTAATCCCAGACTCTAGCTGATTGCTGACCCTAGACTCCAGGGGAGTGCTTACCCCAGTCTCTAGATGGTTGCTGACACCAAACTCTAGAGGACTGCTGACACCAGACTCTAGGGGGACTGCTAATCCCAGACTCTAGCTGATAACTGACACCTAGGGGACTGCTAATCCCAGACTCTAGATGATTGCTGACCCCAGAATCTAGATGACTGCTGACACAAGACTTGAGCTGATTGCTAACACCAGACTCTAGATGATTGCTGACCCAGACTGTAGGGGACCTGCTGACACCAGACTTAGATGATTGCTGACCCCAGACTCTAGCTGATTGCTGACCCCAGTCTCTAGAAGATTGCTGACCCCAGACCCTAGATGATTGCTGACACCAGACTCTAGGGGGACTGCTAACCCCAGACTCTGGATGATTGCTGACACCAGACTCTAGAAGATTGCTGACCCCATCCCTAGAAGAATGCTGACACCAGACTCTAGATGATTGCTGACCCTCAGACTCTAGAAGTTTATGACCTAGACCCAGATGATTGCTGATTCCAGAACACACCATATGCACCATGTGTGTTAGAGCTATGAAATGGCCTCCCTTCCTCCTCCAGAATTTTTGTTGGAATTTTAGGAAAACGTAATGATTTATTTTGCAATTGAGAATCATGCCTCCACAAAATAGCCCATCAATACTCTTTACTGACTTGTAGGGATAAACTATAGCCCAATGGGCTGTAGCTCAAACTGCACAATTGTACTAAGACGAATGTACAATGTTGTGATAAATTGTTCAAGATAATGAGGCGAAGGAGGCAGTGTCAAACAATGGCCTACTGTGCCCCTTTACGACTTTGATCATGCATGGCCCAAAGATGTCTTAGCATTCAATCAATATTGATGGGCCACAGTGACACTGGGCCTTGGGTCCTAAATCCCTGGGCACCCTGAGGGTATGGCTAGTAGATCATCATTATGACTGAACATCAGCAATTTGCAAACCGAATTTGTTGGAGATTTTGGCAATCTTCATAGATTGGGCTCTATGCCCAAACTGGACCCAAGATTCCCAAACACCCCCTGATTGCCTCTATATAAACCCAAGACCATTACATGTAACTTTGAGAACATCAATTGAATCTTGTTGAGGAGATGCCTTCCAAGTACCATTGTGTAAATATCAAAAAATGGGCCGACGGAAAGTGGGAAACTTTAATGGCATTTGACCTTGACCTTCACAAGGTCAATGTCCCATGACTCAATGACATGTGTCCAAGTTTGGTCACCATTCATTGCAGAATGACTGTTTGGAGCCCAACACGCATTGCTGACAAAGTGAATAGACAGACAGACAGACAGACAGACAGACAGACAGACAGACAGAAATAGACAGACATAATACAATAGCTCAACCAGCTGGTTGTTTGAGCTAAAAATTGCAGGAATTGAAATTGAAATCTGATTTTTTCTGACTCAAATGATGCTGTTTTTTTTTATCTTAGAAACAGCCCACATGATAAAGCGGAAGGTATGCCGATTTGTCGGTAGAGACATAGTAAACCTCCCATAGATAGCTATCTAGGAAAGCCTGGGACCCTTCACTTTCTGCTCGCTATCTTACTCATATGAATTATATTCAGCAACCAAAATGCCCAGAACCTCCTGGAATTTGTATGCTATAACATCGAGGCATTTAATATAATATAGTTAATTATAATAATAATACCACAGTTCAAGATCACCTGATTTCAACTATAGGAGAAAGAAGAATTTGGCATAGGCCTATTGCATGAAATGTCTCAAAATTACCTGAACTGCATCTGTGTCACTGTGCTCAACTACGCATTGTCAAGGTCAGGACAAATATTCCGGAATGTACAATAAATTATACATACTCTGAGGATACGTTATGGGGAATGAAGGTTGACTGTTCTGTTCTGAATTGAGGCCTATCCTATTCGAGAATACCACTAACTTTACTAGGCCTTAGTGAAGTTCTAATGCTATACTGCGCCACTTTGAACATCATGAAATATCGGGACCTGAAACCAAGTAATCTGGCACAACCGGAACATTCGTGTCCACACGACTTGTCACCGGATTTCTGTTTGTTCTATATGAAGTAGATACGGAGCGACTTATGGTTAACAGTATGATAATAGGCCTAATATACTTACTAGTTTGTCCCACCTAACAAGAGTAGGAAAAAGAAAACACCTGACTTCCTAAAAAGAATTTTCCATCTTGAAAAGTAAGTAAACCTCCAGATCCAGTAGGGGGAATTCCTATTTCCAGTGAGCTGAGGGTAGTATTGTTCCCATCCACCTTCTTAAAATAGAATAACAGCAAATTATATGAGAACTATATGAATCACAGCAATTCTCTCTAAAAATGCATTTCAGCCCACACTGGCCGGGCCCTAGGGTCCTAATGGGCCCAAGGCCAATGGCCAAAAATGGGCCCAAGCCCCAGAACCCCGGACACACCCTCATCTAAGGTCCATACATGCAACTTTGAAAAAAATAAATTGAAGAGATGCCTTTCAAGTACCATCGTGTGAAATTTCATAAAATGGGCCATCAGGCCCAAGTGGGACCTTGGACCGAACATTCCTGAACACCCCAAAGGTACGGCTGATGCAATCATTATGACAGCCGAACATCAGAATGTGGCCACCACAAATTCGTAGGAGATACAAGATTTTACAGTAATTCCTACGATGGGCCCTACAGCCCAAAGTGGGCCCTAGGCCCAAAAGCTGAAACACGCCCAGACGGCCCATCTTCCACGGGACATTACATGTAGCTTTGAAGAAAGTTGATTGAAGCTTTTAGGAGGAGATGCATTTCAAGTACCATTGTGTGAAAATCAATAAAAGGCCCAAATGGGACCGTGGATCAAAATTCCTGAACACCCCGAAAGAACAGCTGTTAGGCCATCAATACGACTAAACCACAGCACTGTACACTGAAATTTGTAGGAAAAGTAGTGTTTTCCACTTTTTGGCCGCATTGGTCCCCTTCAATGCCATTTGACCTTGACCTTGACCGTGACCAAGTCTGGTCAAGATTCATCAAAGCACAAACATTTTGTGGCCCAAAAAGCAAAAGTTTACAGACTGGATAGATAGGAGATAGATAGGACATGAACAGAGGTAATTTTTTAAATGATGTTGATGTGTAATGTTTGAACAAAACGGCCCAATTGACCCCTAGATGATCCCAAATTCCTGATTATCCTGTATATACCATTGGTCC
Source organism: Sclerodactyla briareus (assembly GCA_026419785.1). Classification (NCBI taxonomy): domain Eukaryota; kingdom Metazoa; phylum Echinodermata; class Holothuroidea; order Dendrochirotida; family Sclerodactylidae; genus Sclerodactyla; species Sclerodactyla briareus. The sequence goes on along the minus strand of JAODTK010004888.1, from coordinate 416,378 downwards.
GAGCAACATTGACCGCATACAACAAGCACTCAATTGAATCCTGTAGAAGCATTTAGCCCATTTGACCCAAAATGACACTTGGGGTCGAAAAGATGCTTGAATTACTTGGACAAATACTTAGACACCCGATAGGTATCACATGCCACTGACTTGATTTGTAGGAGAAGCATTTTGTGGGTTTCCACAAAATGGCCAGAGCTGGCTCCTAGATGACCTTTACCCAGTAGCTCACCTTCTCCAATTATGATATTAATTTTGCTGATCCTCCAATCTAACCTACAGGAGGAGCAGCTTGACCATGTCTTGCTGTCCACAAAATAACCAAAATTAGAGAAGGTGGGTGTGGTAGGAAGGTGGGTGTGGTAGGGGAGGTGGGTGTGGTAGGAAGGTGGGTGTGGTAAAGGAGGTGGGTGTGGTAGGAAAGGTGGGTGTGGTAGGGAAGGTGGGTGTGGTAGGGAAGGTGGGTGTGGTAGGGAAGGTGGGTGTGGTAGGAAGGTGGGTGTGGTAGAGAAGGTGGGTGAGGTAGAGAAGGTGGGTGAGGTAGAGAAGGTGGGTTGTGGTAAAGGAGGTGGGTGTGGTAAAGGAGGTGGGTGTGGTAGGGAAGGTGGGTGTGGTAAAGGAGGTGGGTGTGGTAGGGAAGGTGGGTGTGGTAGAGAAGGTGGGTTGTGGTAGGGAAGGTGGGTGTGGTAAAGGAGGTGGGTGTGGTAGGGAAGGTGGGTGTGATAGAGAAGGTGGGCATGGTAGGGAAGGTGGGTGTGGTAGGAAAGGTGAGTATGGTAGGGAAGGTGGTGTTTTAGAGAAGGTGGGTGTGGTAGGGAAGGTGGATGTGTCAGGGAAGGTGGGAGAGGTAGGTGGAAGCAATAATGGTATGGGAGGTGGTAGTCCAAGGTGGTAATGGTAGAGAAAGTGGGAGTGGTAGGTTGACAGTGCTGATGGTAGGGTAGGTGGTAGTGGCAGTTAAGTTGGCAGTGGTATTTACAATAGGTTGGAGGTGGTAGTGACAGAAAGGTGGGAGTGGTAGGTTGAAGGTGGGAAGTGGTAGGTTGAAGATAGTAGTGGTAGGCTGAATATGGTAGTGGTGAACTGAAGGTGGTAGTGCTAGGTTGGAGGTGGTAGTGGCAGGGATGGTAGGTTGAAAGTGCAAATGATAGGGTCGGTGGCAGTACTAGATTAAAGGTGGTAGATATAGATGGTAGTGGTAGGTTTGAGGTGGTAATAGTATGAGAGGTGGTATTGATGAGGAATGGGGTAGCAGGTGGTAGTGCTAGGTTGGAGGTGGTAGTGCTAGGTTGAAGATAGTGATGGTAGGCTGAAGATGGTAGTGGCAGGTTGAAGATATTAGTGGTAGGTTGAAGATAGTAGTGGTAGGCTGAATATGGTAGTGGTGAACTGAAGGTGGTAGTACTAGGTTGAAGATAGTAGTGGTAGGCTGAATATGGTAGTGGTGAACTGAAGGTGGTAGTGCTAGGTTGAAGATAGTGATGGTAGGCTGAAGATGGTAGTGGCAGGTTGAAGATATTAGTGGTAGGTTGAAGATAGTAGTGGTAGGCTGAATATGGTAGTGGTGAACTGAAGGTGGTAGTACTAGGTTGAAGATAGTAGTGGTAGGCTGAATATGGTAGTGGTGAACTGAAGGTGGTAGTGCTAGGTTGAAGATAGTGATGGTAGGCTGAAGATGGTAGTGGCAGGTTGAAGATATTAGTGGTAGGTTGAAGATAGTAGTGGTAGGCTGAATATGGTAGTGGTGAACTGAAGGTGGTAGTACTAGGTTGAAGATAGTAGTGGTAGGCTGAATATTGGGTAGTGGTGGTGAACTGAAACGGGAGTGGTTAGGGCTAGGTTGAGATAGTGATGGGTAGGGGCTGAAGAGGTTAGTGGCAAAAGGTTGATTGAGAATTAGCTTGGGAGGTTGAAAAGATAGTAGTGGTAGGCGAAATATGGGTAGTGGTGGAAATGAAGTGGGTAGTTACTAGGTGGAAGATTAGTAGTGGTTGGATGAATAGGTAGTGAGTGGTACGTGAAGGGGGTGGGACTGGGTTGTTAAGGTAGCAGCACTAGGTGCAGATTATGGTGGTAGGCCGAAGACGAATATGGTAGTGTACGTTGAAAAGGCGGGTGTGGTATGGGTTTAAAGATGGTAGTAGTATACTAGTTGAGATAGTAATGTAAGCTGAATATGGTAGTGGTACGTTGAAGGTGGTGGTTCTGGTTACACTAGTTGAAGTGGGTAGGTGGTATGGTAGGCGGAAGCTGGAGTATTAAGTTGAGTTGAAATTGGTGAGTACTAGGTTGAAAGAGTGGTGGTAGGGTGGAAGAGGGTAGAACTAAGTTGAAGATGGTAGTACTAGGTTGAAGATGGGGTGGTGGTTAGGTGCCGATGGTTAAGTACTGAGGTTGAGGATGGTGGTGGTAGTGGTTGGAGGTTGAAAGTGGTAGTACTAAGTTTGAAAGGTTGTTAAGACTTTAGTTCCTAGGTTGAGATGGTGGTGGGGAGGTTGAAGATGGTAGTACAAGGTTGAAGATGGTAGTACCAAGGTGAAGATGGTAGTACTAGGTTGAGGTGGTAGTACTAGGTTGAAGGTGGTTTGGTAAGTATAGGTTGAAGATGGTGTGGACTAGGTTGAAGCTGGTAGTCCTAAGTTGAAGGTGGTGGTAGTACGAGGTTGAATTGAAAGATGGTGGTGGTAGGTTGAAGATGGTAGTACCAGTTGAGAATGTAGTACTGGTTGAAGATGGTTTAGTATTCTAGGTTGACAGATGGTGGGTGGTGGTTGTAGGTTGAAGATGGTAGAACTAAGTTGAAGATGGTAGTACTAGGTTGAGGATGTGGTGGGAGGTTGAAGATGGTAGTACTAAGTTGAAGGTGGTCGTACCCATGTTGAGCTGGTTTACCTGTTGGAAGGTGGTAGTACTGAGGTTGAAGATGGTAGTACAGGTTAAGATGTAGTACTAAGTTGAAGGTGGTAGTACTAGGTTAAAATGGTGTTGGTAGGTTTAAGATGGTAGTACCAAGTTGAAGATGGTTAACTATGTTGAAGATGGTAGTACTAGGTTGAGGTGGTAGTACTAGGTTGAAGATGGTAGTACTAAGTTGAAGGTGGTAGTACAAGGTTGAAGATGGTAGTACAAGGTTGAAGATGGTAGTACCAAGGTGAAGATGGTAGTACTAGGTTGAGGTGGTAGTACTAGGTTGAGGTGGTAGTACTAGGTTGAGGTGGTAGTACTAGGTTGAGGTGGTAGTACTAGGTTGAGGTGGTAGTACTAGGTTGAGGTGGTAGTACTAGGTTGAGGTGGTAGTACTAGGTTGAGGTGGTAGTACTAGGTTGAGGTGGTAGTACTAGGTTGGAGGTGGTTAGTACTAGGTTGAAGGTGGTTGTACTAGGTTGAAGGTGGCAGTACTAGGTTGAAGGTGGTAGGTTGAGGTGGTAGTAATAGTAGAAGGTGGTAGGTTGAAGGTGGTTGTACTAGGTTGAAGGTGGTAGGACTAGGTTGAAGGTGGTACTATGTTGAAAGTGGTGAGGTTGAAGGTGGAGTTAGAGTACTAGGTTGAAGGTGGCAGTACTAGGTTGAAGGTGGCAGTACTAGGTTGAAGGTGGCAGTACTAGGTTGAAGGTGGCAGTACTAGGTTGAAGGGTGGTGGTAGGGCTGAAGGTGGTTGGTAGTAGGTTGAAGATGGTAGAACTAAGTTGAAGATGGTAGTACTCGGTTGAATTGGTAGTACTAGTGAAGATAGTGGTATGGGGTTGAGATGGGGGTGGTAGTGGAAGGTGGTAGTACTAGTGAAAGATGGTAGTACTAGGTGAAGATGGTAGTAAGGTGAAAGTGGTAGTACTAAGTTGGAGATGGTGGTACTGGGTTGAAGATAGTGGTGGTAGGGGAAGGTATAGTACTAAGTTGAAGATGGTTGTAATAGGTGAAGATGGGGGGTGGTAGGTGAAGGGGGCTAAGTACTAGGCTGAAGGTACTAGGTTGAAGGTGGTTGTGAAGGTGGTATGTTGAAGGTGGTTTTCAGTACTAGGTGTAGATGGTAGGGTAGGTTGAAGGGTTGTTCTAGGTTGAGGTAAGTATAGGTTGAAATGGTGGTGGTGGGTGAGGAGCGGTAGCAGTCGGTTAATGGAGGTTTACCAGCGTTAGTATTGTAGTTCAGAGTCAACAGTAAGTTTGAGGTGGTAGGGTGTGGGTGGCAGTGGTGGCAACATTAGTTTTGACAGTGGTAACAGTGGTGTAATGTGTCATCAGTCAGTGTACAGTGGTGTTGTAAGATTTATTTGGATGGCTCAGCAGTAGGTTCATTTAGGTGCCGAAAGGTTAGGGTGTTTGTAAGATGTGTCGGTATATGGATGGGAGAGACGATATGACTGACAACCATAGAAGACCCACCTGGCCAGAGATTGGCTTTTATCTCAAAAGCAATCTACATTGTATCTGCATTCGCATTACCGTCCTCCTTCCCCTCGCAAGTGAAATTCCACACAGTTGGTTCATTGTAGAAGTCAACAGAGAGGTGGACAGCGTTGTAGTACGGGTGCTTGAAATCTCCAGGTACTGGATAACGGAGCCTTGGATGGAGAGCTGCCCTCGCAGCTCTTCCCCCCAGAGCATGAAATCAGCACCTCAGATCCAAACTTCCATTCGAGGCTGACTGCCGCAGGGCTGGCTCCCCCGGACCTCGCATGTCAGCTCGACCCGTCGACTTGGGCACGACATGATCGTTGAGTTGATCTTGCTCAGGATGCGTACTGTGGAACACAGAGAACACCAAATAAAATACATACTACAACATGATTGTCATGCTGTTTGCCCTCCGTTATAGTTGTAAGATAGAGTGCATAGCGAATACAAACACTGCCTATCGTTTAGGCCTTTCACATCAGCAAAACAAGGTTGCATAGAGACTGCAGTGTGGTTGTCATGTGTTAAGGCTTGAGATACTCTTATTGCTTTTCTAATGGATAAATTCTGTCTCATCCACAATTGTGTGGAAAGCAGGACGTAAAACCTACAACAACAAAAACAGTCCTATATAAATTACTTCATTTGGGTGAGGTGAATAAAGCTCAAACAATAGTACTACAATTTACTTCATTTGGGTGAGGTGAATAAAGCTCAAACAATAGTACTACAATTTACTTCATTTGGGTGAGGTGAATAAAGCTCAAACAATAGTACTACAATTTACTTCATTTGAGTGAGGTGAATAAAGCTCAAGCAATAGTACTACAATTTACTTCATTTGAGTGAGGTGAATGAGGCTTCAACAACAGTCCTACAAATTAAAATACTCCATTTGGGGGTAGAGGTGAATAAGGCTTCAACAACAGTCCTACAAATTAAAATACTCCATTTGGGGGTAGAGGTGAATAAGGCTTCAACAACAGTCCTACAAATTAAAATACTCCATTTGGGGGTTGAGGTGAATAATGCTTCAACAACAGTCCTACAAATTACTCCATTTAAGCAAGGTAAATAAGTCTTCTACAACAGTCCAACAAATTACTTCATTTGGGCGAGGTGAATAAGGCTCCAGCAACAGTACAATTTACTTCATTTGAGTGAGGTGAATGAGGCTTCAACAACAGTCCTACAAAGCACCTTATTTGAGTGAGGTGAATAAGGCTTCAACAACAGTCCTACAAAGCACCTCATTGGATGATGTGAAAAATGCTTCAACAAACATTACTACAACAACAGTCCCCCAAAGCACCTCATTTGGTTGAGGTGAATAATGCTTCAACAACAGTCCTACAAAGCACCTCATTTGGATGATGTGAAAAATGATCCAACAACAGTCCTACAAAACACCTCATTGGATGATGTGAAAAATGATCCAACAACAGTCCTACAAAGCACCTCATATGAGTGAGGTGAATAATGCTTCAACAACCAGTCCTTACAAAGCAAACTCATCAGGGTCCGAAATACTTTTTCAATTTCGGGGGATATTTTGAAAAAAAATCGCCCCCCTGAAACTATTTTCGGGGGCTACTTGAGAGCTTTCGGGGCTTACTTGATAAACCTTACTTTGCTTGCAAATAACCCTCAAAATGGCTATGAAACTGCATGAATTGAATAATGCCACTGTGGTGAGTCACTTAGAATGAGCCCTTCAGTAAGGAGGGGGTAGGAAATTTGTCTCTTGCCCAGAGGCTGGGTGATGGAAGCGGAGCCCGCAGAGGGTGGACATGGCTTCCAGGCATCATGTGGTTCTCTCTCGTTAGGCTGCGACTTGCAATGTTACACTATAAATCGCATGGCAAAACAATGGAATATATTATTTCTTGTCAGGGTTCGAAATACTTTCTCAATTTTGGGTATTATTTCTCAGAAAAAAATTGCCCTCTCAATCATTTTGGGTGCTATTTCAGAGTGCTACTTAATAATTATGGTAATGATAAAGAAAGGGTGACTCTGCCTACAGTTTTAGTTGTAGCTGCATGGGTGGCAATCCCAGAGAACAAAGAAAATGCCCTCCCATTTGATTTCTCAACTTTTGGGGAACTAGGCCCATGGAATCCCCCCACCCCACCTATAAGAGCAAGACGCCTCTCGTGCGTAGCTGAGCAAGCTACAGGCTGTAAATGACCTTTTTGCTGCAAGTTTTAATCATGATTGTTAGCAGTGACCTGAACCTGTGGAGTAGGGCCGAGAGGAATAAGGCACTGCTGCTTGTTGTGTAATTTAAGGATACTGCAGCCTAGACACTCCCAAACCTAGATACTCCCAATCTAACCAATTAATTCTCAGGTCCGCTCTGCGGGATTTCACTCAATATTCTAGTTTCTGAAGTGCCAGTAACATGTCCATGTGCTAATCCTGTCATAGTGTTCATGTCTTGGAGGTGACAAGTGAGGGAATTGATAGCTACGATCACAAAATCATGTTCGAAAAACGTGTATCCTAACTACTGCAGGATACTGCAGCCTAGACACTCCCAATCTAACCAATTAATTCTCAGGTCCGCTCTGCGGGATTTCACTCAATATTCTAGTTTCTGAAGTGCCTGTAACATGTCCATGTGCTAATCCTGTCATATTGTTCATGTCTTGGAGGTGACAAGTGAGGGAATTGATAGCTACGATCACAAAATCATGTTAAAAAAAACGTGTATCCTAACTACTGCAGGATACTGCAGCCTAGACACTCCCAAACCTACACACTCCCAAATCTAACTAATTATTTCTTAGGTCCGCTCTGTGAGATTTCCACTCAAGATCAATATATTCTGGTTTCTGGAGTGCCAGTAACATGTCCATGTGCTAATCCTGTCATACTTTACATGTCTTGGAGGTGACAAGTGAGGGAATTGATAGCTACGATCACAAAATCAAGCTCGAAAAACGTGTATCCTAACTACACACTGTAGCATAGGCAATTTGAACATTAGGCCACTCAAGCAATCTTCCGAAATTTGTGGTCATAATTTCATTTAATTTGGGTGTTTTTAGGTTTGATTTGGCACAAATCAGCTTGCATCCTGCTCTCATACCTTTCTTGCAAGGAATTCTAATAATTTCACATGTTTCGGCAGTGTTACGATCAATAATTGATGCCTAAGAAATCCCAACTAAATTTGACAACTTCCCTGCAAAACACTTCTGTTTCTGGTGAATTGGGTATTTAATGACTCCACTCGACTCAACTGTCGATCTCGATCGATCCCCCCTGGGTGAACAAAAAAGCGGGGCCGCAGCGTTTCTTCGCTTGCGAGTATACGTACGTACGTGAGATATATGGGTGGGTGCAGTGGGAGGTTCAATGCAATACCCAATGTGTGAGACTCACTGGAATATTTTAATCGCTGTACGTGCATTTATAATGAAACAGTGGTCTTACTAAACGTTCGTGATTCACAGAAATCATAAACATTTCGATTGGTATTTGGGGCGAAATCAGAATCGCTTTTTGCTTGTACATACCAATGCCAAATGAAGAATTTTTCAGGGGCGATTTTCCCAATATTATGATATTTTTCGCCCCCCTCAATGTGATTTCGAGAGCTCTTTTTTAACTTTCGGGGGCGAATTCACCCTCCGCCCCCGCGTTTTTCGGACGCTGACCTCATTTGAGTGAGGTGAATAAGCTTCAACAACAGTCCTACAAAGCATCTCATTCGGTGAGGTGAATAATGCTTCAACAACAGTCCTACAAAGCACCTCATTTGGGTGAGGTGAAAATGCTTCAACAACAGTCCTACAAAGCATCTCATTTTGGTGAGGTGAATAAGCTTCAACAACAGTCCTACAAAGCATCTCATTTCGGTGAGGTGAATAATGCTCAACAACAGTCCTACAAAGCATCTCATTTCGGTGAGGTGAATGATGCTTCAACAACAGTCCTACAAAGCATCTCATTTCGGTGAGGTGAATAATGCTTCAACAACAGTCCTACAGAGCACCTCATTTGGGTGAGGTGAATAAAGCTTCAACAACAGTCCTACAAAGCACCTCATTTGAGTGAGGTGAATAAGCTTCAACAACAGTCAGACTACAAAGCACCTCATTTGGGTGAGGTGAATAATGCTTCAACACAGTCCTACAAAGCACCTCATTTGGGTGAGGTGAAAATGCTTCAACAACAGTCCTACAAAGCACCTCATTTGGGTGAGGTGAATAATGCTTCAACAACAGTCAGACTACAAAGCACCTCATTTGGGTGAGGTGAATAATGCTTCAACAACAGTCAGACTACAAAGCACCTCATTTGGGTGAGGTGATAAAGGTTTCATTAGGCAACTGAATCTGAGAGGAACACTGAGCAATAAACTATGGCAAACTCTTCAGTGCACGGACTTACCATCTACGTTTCTCAGCGGAGTAGAGACCGGAGTAGGAATATCAGTGTCACTGTAAGAACAAATAACAATTACAACTATGATACTAACGTGACCATTGTGTAAACAGTAATACTTTGAAGACTATTGTACCCCTGCTGAACCTGAATGATCCAAACGCAAACCATAAACCATTCAATACATCAACCAAGGAACATAACTTTCGACTGAGCACTGGAACAGTTGGTGGTGGAGAGTTCGCCTCCACCCTCCACATCCCGGTCAGGACATACCAAAGCCTTCTCAATGGCACTCAGCACAAGAGAGCAGGAACCGGGAGGAAGAAAACTGCTGTTTAGGCAGCGGGGCCCGTCATCTGACATTCACAGTAGGTGGGCTGGTCAGGATCATTAGTATCATTGTTCCACCATTTTCTACAGATTAGGATGATAGGCTCAGAAGAAAATGGTAATGTTTGTAGTACATAACTATAATACGTATAGCATTTTCCATGGCTGATGTGTTCAAATCACTCTACAGATTTTCTCATACCACAGGGACCAAGCATGAATAGTGGCAGCAAACACTGTCGGTCACCCCCCCCCCTCCAAAGCATATGGGTGAGAAAAGCCAAATAAAGATGAAGTGCCTTGCCCTTAAGATGAGAAAAGCTAATCAGTCCCTTGAAGGATTGAGTCACATCTACTGATCAACAGTCTGGACTGTATCAAATGAGCTAATTCCACTTTTTTCAAGTGTACGCTCCAAAAGTCCAGAACCCCCTGGTATGGCAATTTAAGCAATGTACTAACTTTTTACCACTAAATTGCAGTACACCCACCTAATAGCCGTGAGGGATCTGGCATATTCTTGTAGCTTGGGTGCCGGCAACCCCGTCATTCCGTTTCATTGGAGACGGAACGTTACGGAGGAAGAACGCTGAGTGAAAGGCCCTGAGGCTGAGGAGAGGAGTGTGGTTAGAGTGCAGGACAAGCAGGCAAAGATATCACCTCGTGCTTTCGCTTTTCCCCCTGAGGGTAATCGGCTGCTACTGATAGCGCTGAATATGCAACGTTGGTAGCTGACTTACGTATGGTCTTGAGGGAACGAGTCCTAATGTCTGCCCTATGTCGGCTGGTCACTCGTCTAGTAAAGACCAAGGGTCACGTCTGTCAGGACCCTTATCTAAGGTTCTGGCCGGAGAGGTCTGTTACAATGGCTGAAGGTCCTTACTCCTGAGAAACTCGAGTTGTGGTCCACCGGCAGGGAGCGGAGGAGGGCGGGCCGTGGGAAAAGGTAAGTACATTGCTCTAAAATGCCATAACAGGGAGTTCTGAAACAATTTATTTGCGCAAATGATATTACCTTTTACACTAACGTTTGCGACGTGACACAGGGCTTAGATGGAGGGGGGTTCGCAACTCGGCAGCAAGGTTGAGATAGCACCGCGCTGGCGAAGGACCTTCGGCCGTCAGGGTGTCCGTTGCGTTGAGGTGGTAGTGCGGACACAAAAGAGGATGGCGTCTTCCCGCTGGCGGCCCCTTCATGATATCCGCCATGGGTATGCTCGAAAACCAAGCCTTAGAGTAGCATGGCTTCTCAAATCGTGCAGCTCTCACTGGCCCCCCTCCTGGGCAGCGTGTGTGCTTAAGCAAGCTTACTATCCATGGTGATAAGGTACTTTGAAGCTAGCGAATAAACTGCCTCGAAAAAAAGGAAGAGCTTCTCTGAGTCTATCACTGTGCACTTGTTTCTTTGGAAACCATTGTAGGGGCTCTCCCCGGCCAAACCAGCTTATCCTCCTAATTCCAGGGGTGGACGCATTGTTGGAAAAGAAAACCGAAAACAATCCCCGCTGCGGTGAAGCTCGGTGACTGATTTCTCGCCAGGGACTGTGGGCTATGGTAGTAATGTGCACCAATGGCGTCTATTCTAAGACCTTGCTCGTGTAGGGCGCGTTGCCGCTGCGTCGATGGGCATTGAAGCTGCTGAGATCAGGAACCGAGTCTTGTGTGTAAACAAGTCCAGTGGAGCATTATGAAGAAGCTCGTAAGGAGAATTCGACAGAACCTGAAGGACTTCGTTGATCAACAAAACGATTTTGAGCACCTAGAGAGCCTCTTAAGGAGACTTCGACGGACCTTGTGAAGGACTTCGTTGATCAACAAAACGATTTGAGCCCTATGTCGAGGGACTCGAAGGGTTGTCTCCGATTAGCACCAGTGAAGGACCCCTCGTGAAAACTATGATGAATACCCCTCTCGTCCAGTGAAGACAATTGTAAGCAACCCTGACTGATACTTGTCCTTGCTTCTGACGGTCGAACCATTACTGAAACCTGTGCTGGCAGCCATCCTCACTACCCTGTGGCTCCTGATGGAACTAGGATACTTCCCTTATGAAGACGGGGGCCGGGGAAGGCAGACAATTGTAGAGGCCCGCATACGAGTCACCGGAGCGCCTTCTCTGGCCCAGGTAGATGTAGAACCTCGCGAGTCTCAAAACCGTAGTAGACTCCGTATTAGACTCTACTATAATTGTTGATTTTCGTCTGGAATTTGTGACGATGCTGTTAACCCGAGAGGCTGTGTCTGATACCACAATGTTATTAAGCTGTTATCGTATCCGATATGCCGGCCACCTCTCGGCGGTGCCTGCGATGTTGAGCCTCCGACTGTAGAGCAAAAAAGTGTTTGTTGCATAGTGAATTAATTTAAAAATCACAAAAGTCTGTTAATAGTTCCATTTACACTCAAGGAAAAACAACCCACCAGGTAGGCATACAGCATCCCATGTGATTTTACGCGTTATGTTGCAGATTATTTAAAAACAAGTTCCGATCAAGATCGGAATGGAGGTAGCAGCAACATATAAAAAACGACAGAATATGCACGTTAATCGGTATAGGTCTCGAAAACTCCCCATTACCCCACGATTTTAGGCTAATCCTAAATGCTTATACCACTGTCTCCCACAAATCAAGGTCTGCTCTGAACATCGCAACCCTGACACAGGGACCCACACTTCAATAACCAATCATCAAAGAAAAGGAAAGGAGCAAGAAAAGATCTATCCCAGGGACTGGGATCGCGACCATCGTAGTTCTGGAAGGGTCCTTTGTGTCAACGAGTCACCACTGTGGCTAATGTCAGTCTTCGCCCATCACAGCCAGCGGCATTCGTCTCAGTGGGCCTCCTCCCCTGAGAGGCAAATAGATGGCCAAGTGCGTCAGACTTGTCACTATAATTTATGCTGGGGAGGTCAAGCTGTCTCGAAACCTGAGTTCAAGCTCCGGATTAGTGGCCAGCTTGGCCGCACTGAAGCACCGTCAAAACTCACACCGGAGCTAATCAGAACACTGTCCTCCTATGTTACGTGCGATGCTCTGGGGCCGGGTCCCCTTCGAATCCCGGACGTGCGGGCCCCCCGGACCTGCCCAGTGATCCGGTCCACTCCTCCTGGATCGAGCCCGCGGTTGGGATCCTCGGAACTCCGGCCTGGGTTGCCGGTCCGTCGGATTCTCTGCAAAACCGCTGGCCGTTGCAAAAACCCGGTTGGTTTACCCCTGCTTGGGTCTAACTGGGTTACGGCCCCGCCAGGATCCCCTGTGGGATCCCGCCGGCCGTCTTGTGAACCACGATGGCTCTGAGGCATGCTACGGCCTGGGCCTGTCCCCACAGGGTAGTGAACCCCAAAATCTTGGAACCTGACTGGGTTTCCATGCCTAGATACAGCCAGGATGCTGGTTTGGGTCTGGACAGCTGTGGTCCGGCCAGGACACCCCACTTGTGGACACTCGTCGAGTGTATCCACGCCTGGGTATGGTTCCCTTCATGGCTAGGCCGGGATACCCTCGCTGTGAACCGACTGGGTTCACCCGTCTGGGAACTAGCCAAGGCTGTTGCCTGGGTCAGGCCTAATTGTGTCCAGTCAGGATTCCCAGTGGGGCCACCGCGCCGATGTGGATCCCGAATCGTTTTTTCATGCCTGAAATCTATCCAGGTTTCGGCCTGGGTCAGGCCTTAATTGCGGTGAGGCATGATCCCGAGTGGGGTCCTGCCGTCTAGGGAACTCGACTAGGGCCCCCCGCCTGGGCCAGTTCGGCGATCGACTCTCGTAGGCGGCTACTAAAACCCTGCCGGCCGCTCTGACAAGGCCTGTTGACTATTCCCGCAGTAACCAGCTGCTGGCTGGATCGTATAGCCATGGATGGAGGTTCCGTGGAACCCTGTGCCCGGCTAGGATCCTTGGTGATCCTGTGGGCCGTCCCGTCGGGTACATGTTCCCGCTGTGGAACTCCTTCCGGGTAACCGGCGTCCAGTGGCACCCATCTAGAGAGACTTCCACGCTAGGGAGACTGCCATGTTAGGGAGACTTCCCGGTCTTAGGGAACTCCGTGTTAGGGAGACTCCCGTGTTAGGGAGACTTCCCGCGTGTTGAGGAGACTTCCTGTGTTAGGGAGACTTCCGTGTTAGGGAGACTTCGTGTTGTAAGGGAGGACTTCCGTGTTAGGGGGACCTGATGAAGGAGGGTCTCCGGAGACCGGGATAGCTCCCTGGCTCCTTCTGGAGTATCCGCCGCCCTGATACACACTTTCTGCAGGATCGGACATGCAGGACTTTCTGCAGGATACGTAATGAAACGCTCACGCATTCGCATCCCCGGTAAGGCGCTTGTATCGGTATGGAGGGTATAAGACCTACGGGAAAAAACCTCGAAAAAATAACGGTGGTTGGCGGTGGTGCGGGGTGCTCGGATTCGCGCACCCCGGACCGCCGTGGTAATCGCGTATTTCCCAAACGCTCCGTGCATCCGCGTACCTGCCTACCGTGGCCTCCCTGGCACCCAGGAGCGGCTGGCTGCTGCGGTTCGAGGCAACCACCCGGGGTAACTGTTTGTTAAAATGCCTGTGATCGAAAACCTGTTAAAGACCAGAAAAAGGCCCGCGGGTCACTCGAAATCGAAATCTGGCCCACGACTGGGTAAAACCGAACGGGACGTTATCTCAGCCCTCGGTCGGACTGAGCAGTTAAACCGGCCCATTTAAAACCACCGGTTGTACGATCGGGGCTTTTAAAGACCCGACGTCGTAGCACCCCCGTAAAGTAATCGTTCAGACCTTATCCAGGGATGAATATAATCCTCCTGGCTGAAATACTCTGCTGGGCTGTGGGTTACCCATGGAAACTGGGGAATTCATTTCACTAGCGGGTTTTTTTAAAAAGGACAAGCTTGCGTCACTACTTGTTTCATATTCGGACCCTTTCTCACCATGAATTCCCATACATAGCTGCCCTTAGCTAGGCTTATCATAGCCTGCCAACTGTTCGTTTTTTTGCCACAGTCACTATAGAAATTAATGTGTTATAAATTATTTTTATTTTAATAAAGAGGTGCTGTACTACCTCATAATACCGCCCGTTATTCGTAAAGGCGAATTCCTGTGATGCAGTTAGCCCGCGATACCTTAATCCAAACCATGCGATCGTCCTAATTTCGATTAGGATGTCTAGGAAGGTATCAAAGCCATCACCATGAAACACCATCACTTGCATTTATCAAAGACGATTACAATAAATTATAATGACAAACTACACCAATAAATGAATGGAAAAATAATATATTATAATAATTCAACCATTTTTTCTTTTCACATGCAATGCTAAAGGCATGTATCGAGAAGCCGGTTGTCTCCGGATGGGCCCGGTTATCTCTGGACTGATTACTCTGGACTGGTATCTCCGGACGGTTATCTCCGGCCCGGGCCCGGTCTCGGGCAGATTTGTGCGGACCATTTTTCTTTCCAAGGGCCGGTTCCAATGGCCGGGCTGTTACAGTGGCCGGCTCTCAGTGTTCCGGGTCTGTCCCATCATCGGCCCCTGTTCAACGGTCGGCTTTGTTCACAGCCGGAATCTGACTCCGGGGCTGGTTCTGTCAGAGCGGCCGGCTATATTCATCGGCCGGATTGCCGATCGGCACTGTTCCATCGACCGGCTCTATTCCATCTGATGGCTCTGTTTCGAAGAAAGATCGGAGGCGCCGGTGATAGGCTATGGTCCGACATCGGCTAGGCTGTGGCGGCTCTGAACGCCGTCGGTCGGTTCTGCACCATTGGGCCGGTTATGCTACGTTGGTCGGCTTGTTTTGATGGTCGGCCTTGTACGAGTCGGCTTTTGTCCCGGAGGTCGGCTTTGCACCGATGCTGGCTCTGGCCGCTGGCCGGCCTTGTTTCTGCTGGCCGGCTCTGCACCGAACCATCCGGCTTTGTCCCGAAGGTCGGGTTTGCACCGCTGTTCGGCTCTGTACCGCTGGCCGGCTTTGTTCTGCTTGCCGGCTTTGTACTGAAGTCAGGCTTTGTCCCGAAGGTCGGTTTCACCGCTGCTCGGCTCTTTACCGCTGACAGGCTTGTTCTGATGCCCGGCTGTTGTACTGACGTCCGGCTTTGTCCCGAAGGTCGGCCTTGTTCCCCGGGTTTGTGTTGTCCCGACAGGTCCGCCCTTGTTCCACTGGGCGGCTCGTGTCCGACGGCCGGCTCTGTTGCCCTTGGTCGGGCTGTTTACGACGACGGGCCTCTGTTCAGGGCTGGGCCTGTTCGATGGTGTGAGCTATGTGCCCAGTGGTAGGAACTCCGCTCTACGCCGGCTTTTTCCACTGCCCGGCTATGTTCCACTGCCGACTCCTGACTCCCGCTTTCTAGGTTAGCTGGATCCCCTGGATCCTTCGGATCTCCCTTGATCCTCGCGATTGGAGGCTCTCTTACCTGGCTCTCCCTTTCCTTGGCTTCCGGCCGACCGAGAACGAGGGGCTTACGCGCGGTAACAGTTGGGGATTAGCTGGTCCCCGGGATCCTTCGGATCTCCCTGATCCTCGCCGATTGGAGGCTATCTTTACCTGCTCTCCTTTTCCTCGGCTTCTGGCCGACGCCCGACGGAGAACGGGGCCTTCGTACGCGCGGTGGTACAGTTGGAGGATACATTCCCCGGAGAAAGATTCGGTTGATTTTTGTTGTTTGTTTTTTGTTGTGGGTGGTTTTGTTTTGTTTTGTTCCTCTGTTTTCGCCTCCCCCTCAGGCTTTCGCTTTCCCCTCCATCGGTCACGGGTCCCTAGTTGGTCTGGCTGGAGATGCCACCACCTGTCCCAGGCCATTGGCCGCCAGCCCAAAAGCTGCGAGGAAACTTCTCTCTCTTAGATTCCCATTCCCCACTATCTTTGATTACCGATCCCGGGGGCTGCTCCCTGGCATGCCTTCTCCTGCAGCCTTCCTATTAAACCATGCTGAATTCGCCAACGGTTGTCGGGTCCAGTCCTGGCAAATCTCTTATCCCGGTCGGTTGCCACGACCCAGGCATCGAGGGCAAACTCGTGGAATCCCAGGCGGGTGAAGGGCCGGGACTTCCGGCATTGTCAACAAACCGGGCGTCGGAGCTCTTATCCATAATCCACCCTGAACGTTGTGTTAATCCCCCACATTGGAAAGAGGGATCACATGAGTTAATTCCCGGTGGACATGCGGGCTCGCTTGGGTTAATTCCTATGTGTGGAAATGAGGGATCCGTTTCCTAAATCCTCCGTTCCGCCGTTCCAAGCTTTCCCTGCCTTGTAAAAGGCTACCTTTAATCCTCCGTGCCGGCACCGCTCGTTCTCCGCAGGTCCCGCTGGGGACAAAGGATCCCTAACCCTCCGTTGTCGGTCAATAAAGGACTCTAACCCAAAACCCAAGTATATGGACTCCTATGCTTGAACTGTTAGGCTATGTGGATAGGCTTAAATAAGTACGAAGCTCTAAAAAAACCAAACCCAAAGTCGGACTAGTTTGTCACGATACGACGAATACGTCCGAAAAAGTTCACCAATCGTCAAAAAAACCCGTCTAACACCTATACTACCGCAAAAAGTCCGCAAGGAAAACGGTGCCAAAAGTCCAAAAAACTTATCAGCTCTTTCGATCGTTTCTGCGCGTTTACGTGAAGGCTGGCTATGAACGGAGATGACAGGGTTGACGGCACCAAGTACAAGAATATGCCAGTCCCTTGACGGGTATAGGTGGGCATGTACTGCAAACGTTAGTAGAAAAGGAAGATCATTTGCGCAAGATAAAATTGTGTTATTACATGAAAATGACACCCAATCTTCACTAACTGTACCAAAAAATTATGCAATGATCTACTTGATTTGCTTTTACATTTCTAAAGTAATAAGTATCTGTTATCTTCTGACCCATAAAACCTGATACAATAATCATGTTTGTAGCCTTAAGATGAGGGGGGAAGCAGTCAGCTGTCCTAGTCGATTGAAAGTGAACCACTTACAAAAGTGATTTGGGAGAGGAGCGTTTTTATATTGTCATACAGCTACATGAACGTGAAGGTGGTGGAGGGAAGGGGGGAAGGGAAGCTCATAATCCCACAGATGGCAATGTCAATCCACTCCCCCATGGCTATACAATATTCCGGTTTTGATCACTCATTGCTGAGCACCGAGTCAGAGTTCCATTCTGAAGATTCAAAGTGAAATTTCAATGATTGGTGAAAGCGGGCCGTTTTTGTGATGAGGGGCTGATGCTTCTATTACAGCCCTCACCGTTGAGTGACGATGCCATGTATTAAAAAACTTTTGTCCCATTGGTAGGGATTCCAATATACTCGGGGATCGGTGAGTCAATCACATTAGCGAATGTTTGAATTTAAGAACCATATGAAACATGGATTATAATTGTGGAACTCACAAGAATCCTTCAGTGTGTTATCCTTCTTTTAGGTGGATTTGTTTCATTCGGAAAAGAACATTCCTGGCCGAACTGGGTTCCAAAAAAAAAGCATGGGCAAACAAAGCTGTACTGATTGTGAGTTGATCACCACTGCAAACTTTGTTACCTGCAATTCACCACATTATACATTTTTGTCAAACTATCCACAGGAGATTGGAACATGATAAGAAACAATTCTCTTGTCCTTTTCGGCAATTGTGAGAGCGGAGATTCAGCAACTCATAGAAACATCAAATGCCTCCAAGGGTATAATTTGTCTAGGGAATGATTATTTCTTTTGATGCGTCTAAATCAGGGTTGGCCAACCTTTTGCAGAGGAGGTCCAAGTGGAATGATTATGATGATGAAGGAAGGGGGCGGCCGAATAAACCCTCATTTGTTGCTTTGAAAGTCTAGGCCTAAAAGTGTGATCACTGGGCGGCCTAGCCAATGATTCATTTTCTTACTGGTAAAACAGATGAATGAAGTTCGCAAAAATGATGGTGCTGAGCAGAATATTTTGACGAAACTTTTTTTTGAATAGATACTCTTTTTCAGTTTATCGACTCAGGTAATCCTAAATGTCATTTGATTCACATAGGCCTACTTGACTGGAATGTTTTGTTTGTGATGCTAATTCGACATTGTCTTTCTTGAATACTTGCTTCTTTTGACAATGAGGCAGCTCGAATGCAGAAATTGGTCCAGGAATTTTTTGGGGTTTCTGAGATTTAGCGAAACTAAGTAGCCCTAACTCTCCACTTGGGCGAAAAATATATGCGCTGTAATGGCCTTTTAGATGCAGGATTGGTGTGCAAGTTTGAGCTACGATCGCAATAAAATGACTTCTAATTTGGCGAAAAAGCTCATTTAAAAAAAAAGAAATCCAACCTTGGGATGGGGCACACTGTATTTTATCGGAATCGATGGCGGGGGCCCGGACGCAACAATGCGAACGGGCCGGTGGACTGTGTGTGGCACGAGGGCCATAGTGGACAACCCTGTTAATCAAATATCGTATATCGCGCTGTTTTTCATCAGGCTGATATTCAAACGCAGTACATAGCTCACATTGCACTACAAAAAGGCGCAATGATCTACTCCCGATCATGATCGACCCCCGATCAGTTAATATACACTCAGTGAATAAATGGTTTTAGAATGTAGTACGCGACACACAAACAACTTCTCAAACGTGTGACAGTAGACATTTGTAGAATCCATCACACTCAAAGCTGCAGTAGGCGGTACAGGCGCAAACGTGGAGCGGTAGGACCCCGCTGTGATCTGATTGACCACGAGGAGGGCCTGGGCGTCACTACTGTAGTGGAGGCCAGGTTCACCGTGTGAGTGACTATGCCATGTATTAAAAAAAACTTTGTCACTCATTGGGAGGGATTACAAATATACTCGGGTGATCGGGAAGTCAATCACTTATGAAATGTTGGAATTAGACCATGTGAAAACATGGAATAAAATTGAGGAACTCACAAGAATATTCAGTGTGTGATCCTTCTTTTAGGTGGATTTGTTTCATTCGGAAAAGAACATTCCTGGCCGAACTGGGTTCCAAAAAAAAAGCATGGGCAAACAAAGCTGTACTGATTGTGAGTTGATCACCACTGCAAACTTTGTTACCTGCAATTCACCACATTATACATTTTGTCAAACTATCCACAGGAGATTGGAACATGATAAGAAACAATTCTCTTGTCCTTTTCGGCAATTGTGAGAGCGGAGATTCAGCAACTCATAGAAACATCAAATGCCTCCAAGGGTATAATTTGTCTAGGGAATGATTATTTCTTTTGATGCGTCTAAATCAGGGTTGGCCAACCTTTTGCAGAGGAGGTCCAAGTGGAATGATTATGATGATGAAGGAAGGGGGCGGCCGAATAAACCCTCATTTGTTGCTTTGAAAGTCTAGGCCTAAAAGTGTGATCACTGGGCGGCCTAGCCAATGATTCATTTTCTTACTGGTAAAACAGATGAATGAAGTTCGCAAAAATGATGGTGCTGAGCAAATATTTTGACGAAACTTTTTGAATAGATACTCTTTTTCAGTTTATCGACTCAGGTAATCCTAAATGTCATTTGATTCACATAGGCCTACTTGACTGGAATGTTTTGTTTGTGATGCTAATTCGACATTGTCTTTCTTGAATACTTGCTTCTTTTGACAATGAGGCAGCTCGAATGCAGAAATTGGTCCAGGAATTTTTTGGGGTTTCTGAGATTTAGCGAAACGAAGTAGCCCTAACTCTCCACTTGGGCGAAAAATATATGCGCTTTGTTGGAATGGCCTTTTAGATGCAGGATTGGTGTGCAAGTTTGAGCTACGATCGCAATAAATGACTTCTATTTGGCGAAAAAAGCTCATTTAAAAAAAAAGAAATCCAACCTTGGGATGGGGCACACTGTATTTTATCGGAATCGATGGCGGGGGCCCGGACGCAACAATGCGAACGGGCCGGTGGACTGTGTGTGGCACGAGGGCCATAGTGGACAACCCTGTTAATCAAATATCGTATATCGCGCTGTTTTTCATCAGGCTGATATTCAAACGCAGTACATAGCTCACATTGCACTACAAAAAGGCGCAATGATCTACTCCCGATGATGATCGACCCCCGATCAGTTAATATACACTCAGTGAATAAATGGTTTTAGAATGTAGTACGCGACACACAAACAACTTCTCAAACGTGTGACAGTAGACATTTGTAGAATCCATCACACTCAAAGCGGCAGTAGGCGGTACAGGCGCAAACGTGGAGCGGTAGGACCCCGCTGTGATCTGATTGACCACGAGGAGGGCCTGGGAGTCACTACTGTAGTGGAGGCCAGGTTCACCGGGTGTTACCTCTACAAACACAACCATTTCAGGGAATAATTTTATCTGATGCGGGGAACTTATAGCCAAATATGAATAGTATGGAAGAGAAAATCCACATGACCCTAAACAATCTTGCATAATTCCCTATTAAATTTCAGATTATATATATATAGATATCATAATATCTTATCCATTATTTAAATGAAAATTAATGTTACATTATCAATAATCAGTTCTGACCAGTCCCTACCAAAAACCAAAATAGAGATACTGTACACTCTGGTTTGGATTTTACCCTGCAGTCAGACCACGACATTTGACGTATATAATTTTTACTAGTTTTCAGAATTTTGACCTCTGGTGGACCTCGGTGACCTCTGATTCTGTGAGAACAAAAAACAATAGTGCTGCACTTGGTACTGCCACCAGGGTTTCAGTTCAACCTGGTGTTATGATTCCAGACATGTAATGATTTCCAGGACACACAGCAACTGTGAGCCACAGTTAATGATATCGACGCCATGAATATATCAGTGAAGTGTCAAGAACATGTTCAGTGAAGATGGAAACATTTTCTCTAGAAGCTGCCATGATCATAGGTTGTATAAGAAAAATAGGAATGCTAATCAACCCCAACGTAATCGTTGTAAGAATATTGTGGGCAATTTTTTTCCCGAGAGACAAGCAGTACATTGGAGCAGGCTCTAGCTGTATAGGATCAGATACTTTTTTTATTTCTGGATACTGACCTACGTACTGTCACCTCAGCGAGGAAATTTTTGCCAAACAATTTTATGATTTACAATATGAATCAACAACCGTATTGTGATTACAATCTGTGAATGTATTAGAGATAGGGCGTCCAAGTCTCCAATTTTGCTTTTGTGAAGAGGGGGAGAAAGTGTTATAACTAGCGGTGGCCAGTACCAGCATGATGATTTTGGAAACCGGGAACCAAGACAAAGTAATTGTTAGTCAAATCATATATTTAGCCAATTATGTGATCAATCACTCACTATTTTTTTTTTTCCATTGTAAAGGAGGGTTGTTTTTTTGTTTTTGTGGTGGGGGTACATATTGCACACTTGCGCTGTAGAACTGTGAATTCCGATCAGCATTCTAAAACCACGCATTGTTTCTAAACTGTTCATAACGTTTATCAAGTTCGTTAATTAGGTTCCAATTACCAAAACAAAATTAATCTTATTGGCCAGATGTGGGATTGAGGTTTCAGCAAGAAACCTATAGGACAATAAGGGCAACAAGTTAATCTTCTTTGCACTATTGGTAAGTATTAGATAGGTTCGATGAGTCCAGCTTTTGATCTCCAAAGAGCGCAACCTCAACAAGACTCTGTAATCCCTTGGCTAAAGTCACATTCCGGGTTATGTTATCTATATGCAAGATCTGCCAGATACTTCTTCTGGTGGATTGAGGTAGAGCTTTGGGTATGGGAGGTCTGATGAATAGATTGTGAAGAGGTGTTGGGAAGCTGTTAGTCTTGTCAATTATGTGCCGTGTTCAAATCATGCCAGTAACTCAGTTTATGTGTATTACAAATTCTTACCGTTGGAGTTGGAAAAGTCAAATTTTCTTGACAAGCTATTGCATATGATGAGACAAATTACTCTAATTAGGATATGCTAAACAATACCATACATTGTGGCACAGGTGAAAAGCGAGACCATAATGGACCTCCTGAAGTCTTCGGCTTCGACCCCCCCCCCCCATCCCCCCACGCCCCGAGCTGGAGAAAACACATTTAGCGTCAAGGTTGTGTCTACTATTCTTGGGAAACAATATGTCACAGAAAAAATGGCAGAATAAAAATAGACAATTGAAACACATACGTAATTCCTGCTCATAAACTTTCCACCCTCCTCCGTCTTGTCTCACAGTCGAGAATTAGTTCGTGTTCTGAGAACAAAAAGGCAACATTCTTAGCCTAGTGGAATTGAATGAGGACATTCAGAAACCTATACAAATAATATAATATATAGGTATGTAACCCATATATGGACCTTATCAAGAATGTCAACAAGACAGCAAAATTTAGCTTGAACAAAAGTTATGTAAACTCCAGGGGGCTGCTAACAAATACAAACAACTTCAAGGCAGACTTGTGGATGTCCTCTTCCAAGGGATTTTGAGTGTGAAAAAAATTTCCCTTGCAAAAGCTGACAGATGTCACAAATGACATGCAAAACATGCCCATTAAAAATTAAAACAGACAACTTGTAGTCCTTTCAGATGGACAATCTGCTCATGACATGACACAACACACCATAGCTAGGCAACTATAGCAACATCGCACATAACCTCCACAAAACACCTTAGGTAGGCAACTATAAGTCAACAATCGCATATATACTCAACAAACATCATTAGCTAGGCAAATGTAGTCGGAATCGCATATACCTCCGCAACACACCATAGTTAGGTGAATAGTCAACACTCATATACCTCTACAAACACCATAGCCAGGTGACGTTAGTCAACACGATATACTCACTAACACAGCTAGCAACTAGAGCAACATTTCATATACCTCCACAACACATAATAGCTAGTGACTATAGTCAACATTTCAATTCCTCCACAACACCCCACAGCTAGGTAACTATAGTCAACATTTCATATTACATCCACAACACACCAAAGCTAGGTAGGGTGGTAACTGTAGTCAACATTTCATATTACCTCCACAAACACCACAGGGGGCGGGGGCTAGGGTAACTGTAGTCAAATTTCATATCCTCAACCACACACCACAGTAGGTAACAATAGTCAACCATTCAATAGACCTTCACAACACACCACAGCTAGGGTGGAACTCTAGTCAACCATTCTTATACCTCCAACAAAACACACCACAAGTAGGAAAGTAGAGTTGAACATCGCAAACCCCACACCACACCACCACAGCTAGGGTAGGTATACACGGCATCGCACTATCACAACAGACCATAGTTTATGTGCCCAATCTGAGTTTAAAGGAGAGGCGACAACTGCATCTTAGGCATACCATTAGGGCCCTAAGAAAGGCGCTCAATTCCAAACCCAACAAAAAAATATGTTAACTTTTGAACTCTTGATGGACTGCATCTCTTTGCAAACAAAAAATGTACAAGGAACAAAGAAGGATGATCACTTAAGGTACGGTTTCCTGTTCCCACATAGTTGATATTGTGTCCGTTTGATCACTAACTAAGGTTATTACTAAACCTAGGACAGACCGTTCCACATAGGTGATATTGTTCCGTATGATCACTAACTAAAGGGTACTCTAAACCATGAACAGACCTGTTCCCACATAGTGATATGTGTTCTCTGTAATGCGGCCTCACACAGAAACAGAGGCGGGTCGTGGTATCAATTAGTGTCGGTGATGAGCACTAAGGTACTTACTAAACAATGAAAAGGACCTGTCCCACATAGTTGGATATTGTGTTCTCTGTCAGGGGCCTCATCACAGAGAACAGAGGCGGGTCGGGGGTATCAATGTTAGTGTGTGTATGATCACTAAGGTTGCTACAGAACCATGAACAGACCTGTTCCCACATAGTTGATATTGTATCTCTGTGGTAACCGCCACAATGCTGGATGCATAGGTGTGGAGTTAAACAGAGGCGGGTCGGAGGTATCAATGTTAGTGTGGTGTATGATCATAGGTTATACTAAACATGAACAGACCTGTTTCCCAAATAGTTGATATTGTGTTTCTTGTGGTAAGCCATGCTGATTTCATTCGGGTGGAGTTAGAACAGAGAGGGGGTTGGGGGTATCAAGTTACTGTGGGTTATGATCAAAAGGTTACTATACTACAACCATGCAGGACCCTGTCACCATTAGTTGATATTAGTGTTCTCGTCATGGCTCAGGGCCTCATCACAGAGAAATTGAGGGGGGTCGGGGGGATCAATGTTAGTGTCGTATGTATGATCGATAAGGTTACTATAAACATGTAAGACCTGTTCCAACATAGTTGCATATTGATTGTTCTCTGTCGTTGAGCAATGCTGTATAGGTTCATCTTGTGGAAGTAGACAGGGGCGGGTCCGATGCGTTACTGGTAGGTAGTCAGGTTGTAGATTGGGGACCAATTTATCCATGAGGGTGTTTGATCGTGGAAGCTCTGCTCCTATGGTGAAGCTCGCTGACACTGTGAAAGAGAATTATGAAACATCTCATAGGCTTGCAGGCAAATTAGTCTAAAAGAACAGACAAAGCTGGGTTTCGCACTAGGCATGTGAACTTACACCTGATTACAAAGTAAAGTCCCACCATTCTTCCCAGAATTGGCCCCCTACTTTTAACAAAAATAAATAGGTAAAACCTACCAGTGTATAGATAGATCCTTGCGAAAGAATCCCGTCCAGGAATAATGAAATTTGTGAACTTGCTTTTGACCCCGCCACTCAACTTTCTCCAGGTGGTTGTAACCTTGCAGGCCCAAAATTAGGTTATCGGTTATTGATCCGCTGAAAAAGGAATGGACCACAAGTTTTTGTTGACCCACTGTTACAAAATGAACCAAATTTAACTTTCATTACGTACCACTTAGTCATTCACGACTCCTAAAGGCCAATTGTCATGTAGCAGATTTGCTTTCTAAAACTAGCACAGTGGAACAGAAAGCCAGAGGGCTTAGTGATTCCTGGACTCTCTCTGACAACCCTAAAGGCCGACACAGGGACAAAGGGGAAATTGAACCAGCTAATTAGGCAACAAGTCTAACAAGTTTCCCATTTTCCCAACCAATAGGTTGCTGTACTCTTGATATTAGCCAACACTGATTTCAATTTTATTACTCTTTCTCAGCGTCCTACACAAGGTCGGGTACCTTTGCTCTGAAAAGAAGGCCAACGCCCCCTAATTCCAACCAGTTCAGACCAAGTATCCTTTTTAGGTTCAAAGGATTTTCTGCCTTGCCTGCGGTGAACTCAGGTGGCCTCTGACCTTACCCAACAAGGGGTTCATGTGCTCATTATGGGGACCAGACATACCAAGTATGAGCTTCATCTGTTGAATGATCAGGTACAAGTGAATTTGCCAAAATAGTGATTTCACCAATAGTATTTTTTTAATATTAAAAATGCCCTGGTCTATACCAAGAACAATAGGGTTCCTGTACCAGGAAGCAAAAGGCTAGTGATCTTGACTCTTTCTGCAACCTATAGAAAGACACAAGGACGAGGGAGATTGCACCAGCTCATAGGGGGCACATACGTCTGACAAATTTCTCATTCTTCCCAACCACCCAATAGGGCTATACCTTTACTATTGATAAGGAGCGCACATAAATTTCAAGGCTTTCAGACTCTGACCTTCTGGTCGATCTCAGATGACTCTGGTTGGTACTCATCATGAGGAACACACATTACCAAGTATGAGCTTCATCTATCAAGTGGGGGGTGGAGAGTTCTCGTTTACAAGCCAAAATTGGCCAAAATATTGGACTTTCCCACATTTTCCTTTTTGGGCCAAAAATTCACCCCGGACCTAAACCAAAACGCTAGGGTTCATGTACTCTCCATGAGAGAGCTATCACCAAAGTTTCAATTGATGACCGACCAACCATTTGGACTTATAGTGTTGGTTTACAAGGTTTAAGACGTGCCTCTGTTGACCTTAGCATGGACTCTGACCTACCCCAAAACAATAGGGTTATGTACTCATCATGAGGAACACACTACCAAATATGAGGCTGCATCCATCCAGGTGGGGGTAGAGTTATCGTTTGTTTACAAGCCGAAATTGGCCGAAATATGGAACTTCTTCACAATTTTCCATTTTTGACCAAAATTCACCTAAACCTAAACCAAAAACGACGTAGGTTCCTGACTCTCCATAAGAAAGCTATACACCAAATTTAAAACACTTATTAATCAGACCAACCATTTCTGGACTTAGCGTGTTTACAAGGTTGGTTTTTAGACTTGACCTCTGTTGACCGCAGATGACCTCTAACCGACCCCAAAACACAAAGGGTTCATTCTACTCATTATGAGGAACACACATACCAAGTATGAGATTCATCTATTCCAAGTGGGGTAGAGTTATCGTCGTTACAAGCCAAAATTGGCCAAAATATTGACTTTCCACAATTTTCCACTTTGGACCAAAAATTCACCCCGACCTGCCCTGAACCAAACACGACTTAGGTTCTGTTACTCTCCAGGAGAAGCGATACACAAATTTCATCTGATCGGACCGTTCCAACCATTTGGGACTTATCATGTTTACAAGGTTTTTTCAAGACTTTGACATCTGGTGACATAAGATGTCTCTGACCTGACCCCAAAACAAATAGGGTTCATGTACTAATCTGGGAACCAACCACATACCAAGTATGAGCTTAATTTATCCAGGTGGGGTACGATAGAGTTATCGTGTTTTACAAGCCGACATGGCCAAAATATGAATCTTCACAATTTTCCATTTTTGACCAAAATTCACCCCGACCTGAACCAAAAACGATAGGGTTCCTTGTACTCTCCATAAGGAAAGCTATCCCACCAACTTTTCAACTTGATCAGACCAACATTCTGGACTTCGCGTGTTAACAAGGGTTTTTAGACTTGACAGTTGACCTCCGGGTTACGTGAATACATCATGGGGAACACACATACAAGTATGAGCTTAATCCATCCAGGTGGGGTCGAGTTATTGTGGTTCATAAGCCAACGTTACATACACACATACACACACTGTCATGACTGCATCGTTCCTCTGACTTCGTCAAGGAATCAAAAACAGTTCCACTGTGTCAAACTTTATGGAGATGAGGGAGGGAAAAGTTAGGGAGGGGGATTCAGGACAGGGAATTTGGTTCCCATTCCATCAAAACCAGCAATGTTTCCAGAGTAATTTCATGTGGTCCCCCATTGATAACCTAGAGCCTTCGTGAACAGGCATGTTGTTGGGGGGGAGGGGGGGGGGGAGGAGGCAAAGGCTAAAAAGATGTAAGCGGCAAGACTGACGTCCTACTCGGTCTCATATATGTTCAATCGGAAAGGTCTACAGTGGTAATGGTGGGATCCTCTGCCTATGGGGGGAGGGGGGTGACCAATGACAACATTCTGATACATTCCTGATATAGTACAAGATAA
The DNA here is from genome assembly GCA_026419785.1 of Sclerodactyla briareus. NCBI lineage: Eukaryota > Metazoa > Echinodermata > Holothuroidea > Dendrochirotida > Sclerodactylidae > Sclerodactyla > Sclerodactyla briareus. The sequence continues at coordinate 388,914 of JAODTK010004888.1, read as the reverse complement.
TATCTGAAGAACAAGTGATGATGGAAGGCCAAACACACATGAAAATTACGTACAGAAAAGGATGGTCTTCGTTCAATTTGGAGGAGTAGTTAGAAGAATTGAAGAAAAACAAAATCACAACAATATTTCCTGTGCCTTCTGTGAATCCAATATAAGATGTAGACTACCAAAAGCCTGTTCATAGACTTGTACTTGATCTAATGCACCTTCACCACACCGTACTTCGGGATTTGTTTCACGATTTGACAGTAGTAGTTAGCCATTGTTGCCCATGTTGTGGCTTGCTAATTGAGATTTTAAGATTTGATGGCAACCCTTGTGCAGCGCTATGTAATGGCAGCTCCAAGTATTTTCATCTTTTCAGCTCTGTTGCTACGTTTTACACTGTTAAATCTTACATATGAAGTCACTTCTGGGTAGTTTTGTACTTACAATCTGTTCTATCTTATGGTACAACTTGAAGTTGCGAAAGGAAAAAGGATCGGGAATGATTTGTGTGATACTTCTTCACCTGAACTGATCACCGTATCGAAATACCACTTCCGCAAGATTTTCTCCGCTATGGCCTGTCATAGCTTATACAGCGTCACTGCCGCTGGGCTTGCGATCTATATTCAAGGGAACCAGGCTCAATGAACCATTGGGTACCCCTATTGTCTCGCAATGGGGACATTAAGGAAAGCAACCAGAAGGGGAACAAAAAAGCTGGTTGAGACGCCAAACGAAGGCCATTAGACACCAGACCTTGTCCGTGCTGACGACCACATCGGGAGGAAATCGAGGCCGACGGAACGGTGGATGGGGAGCCTTCGTTAAAGGTGCACGCCTGAGCAATTTAATTCAGATTCAGGCTGTTCACGACATGGAACTATCTGGGGTACAACGAAAATGCTCGTGGGAACAACCGGATCAGAAAATACAGAACACGAAATAAAAAACGCTTAGTCTACTGTTAACTGAATGTTCAGTCTGCTTATGAATAAGGCTTTGATCTATCGCGAATTACCATTTCGGATAAGATTGGATATGATGGCTCTCCAGGATGAAATGGATTCGGACGATGAAGAAAATCCGGCTGTAGAGGGACTACAACCTGCGGGGATGGGAGCGGGGATACAGATGATTCAGTGTCCCGCACCAGCAAAAGGTGGCGTGGAGGGGGAGTGGGCACTATCTTTAAATCAGGATTAAATGTTACAATCTGTGAGTCTTGGTGACAGCTATTTTCCAGGACCTTTGAAAAATGCTTCATGTTTGGTCTTTAAGTTGACAACTTTTCAGATCACATAAGGTGATGTTATCTACAGACCGCATCCATCTAAAGGGACCGTGTACATAAGGAGTTCTTCAACCCGAATTCCATTCCCTACGTGAGCGTCAGGTGGGTGGCGACCTCGGGGCAGAGTCCTTATTGCAGGGGGGGGGGGATATCACATGCATCTGGCGATAAGATCGACGATGTGAACGCCATTAATTGTGTCGGCCAAATGGTCAAACGGTTGGCTTTTTTTTATGAGCAACACGGGGTCGAAGCTACGCACATACGAGGTCACACTTTTGACATTATTATCACACGTGAAACGGAATCATCTAGTAACCGAAGTGACGTCAGGGAACCTGGACTGTGCGACCGTGCGTCCAAATCTAGCCGGAGGACCACTATGCTGTTCCACTATTTGCTCTCTCGACGCCCGAATAAGACCTCCGCCACCTTGCTTCTGAAAAGGGTGCGGTATCCGGTATATCGGAAAGTTGGAAAGCCATGATGTGGTGGACTCAAAACACCTGATGTGGCTTCGTCCCAGCGTGCTGCAACCAATGGTGACTGAGTCCACGCCCGTAACTGAATTGGTCACAACTTACAATAATGTATTGAGCGGTTCTACTAGACAAAAACATGCTGCCGTACAAACCAAAGACATTGTTCGACGCCCCCTTTATTTTTTTTTTTCTTTTCAGAACAACGATGGCACCCCACCGGAACTAAAAAGCCGAGAAAAGAAAGAAGAAGAAGAAAAACAAACGTTAAAAAGAAAATTGGAACGTAAGTGGCGACGCACGAACGAAACTGGAAGTAGATCACCAAATGTACCGGACACAGGTACCAAAATGAATGTTCGGCGAAACAAGCCAAGATGTCAGCACTACTACAGCAGAATAACCGAGGCTGGTTCTGACATGAAGGCGATGTTCAGAATAAACTGACGGACTTCTTTTCAAGGGAGGACCATGCCTCTACGACTTCGGATGATGTGAGGAATTGGGCCAACCGGGTTCGCAGATACTTTCATGCGAAATATAACTCAATCCGGCGAATGGCCTAATATCCGATCATTGTGAGCTTCGTAGGCCTTACTCAGTTTTTGCAGACCATGGCGTTCCCAAGTATCCGACACATTATTCGGTTTGGTTTGTACCAGACACAGTCTCTGAATGAATAAAATCATGGATGCATCACACTCCTCGACTTTGTGAATTGATCCGACACAACCATGGTTGGGAAGAAATGCAGCGTGGACACTTGTGACACTTACATCACGCATCTTATCAACCTTTCACTGGAAATGTCTGAGGTACCAGCGGCATTGGAAAAACGCATCATTCGTCCGACCTGAAAAAAAAGACCGTCGCTCGATACCTCAGTACTCCAGCTCACCTACACGACCTGTGAGCAACTTACATATATCTCCAAACTTTTGGAGAAGGTGGAAGGATAGATCCAGACTCACCTCGTCTCCAACAATCTATGTGAGCCATTGCAAGTCCGAGTGTCGGGCTGCACATTCAACGGACACCGCTCTGATCAAGGACAGTCGACATTTTGAGGATGTAGACAATGGCCTCTTTGGCGGTCCTTCTGACTCCTGGACAGTCTATCGGGCCCCTTCGATACAATCGACCACGTGACCTTGCTGGATCGTCTTAACAAAGAATTCGGAGTTGAAGTTCCGGGCCTGGGAATGGGTTTCGATCATACCTACGTGATCGCACGCAACACTCAGTATTGAAGGTACACCATCAACTGCCCGCCAGCTAGCTCACGGTGTACCACAAGGCTTCCGTCCTTGGCCGATTCTTTTTCGTTGCTACAACAAAACCACTGGCCGTATCTTCATCAGCACCAGCTCCGTACCACAGTACGCTGATGAAAATCAGGGTATGTATCGTTTCGGTCTGGCGACTCCACTCAGCAGGCTCCAATTACAGAGCGGAGCAAGCCCTAGAAGTACGCCGGTGGAGAGCCTGAACTTCCTCCAAGCTAAACGAATCCAAGACTGAGTGATGGTTTTTGGCACCGGTTCTCTTATCGAACAAGACCGCAATGTTGTCTGCGAGTCGGGGACCACGCCATCGAACCGAGTACATCAATCAAGAATCTCGGAGTTCTGTACGATCCTGAATTGTGCATGGAATAGCCACGTCAATCATGTTTCGCATTGCCTATAGCATTTGGTAACATTGGGGCAATCCGAAAGTACCTCATGTGGACGCTGGCTAAAGCTCGGGTAACGCATACGTCACGTAACGCCTCGACCTATACAAATGCTTCCTATATGGGATACCAGGCAGAACTTAATCTTTGAAGCTCAACGAGTCCAGAAATATGGCAGCTGGTGTCTATTTCTCAAGCGAAAATCGACATATATCGCCATTATGATTGACCTGCACTTTACTGTCGGGAGATCGGGTGATTTTCAAAGTATTGCTCCATAACTACAAGGCAATTGCATGACATGGCTCAAGCCTCCTTACGAACATGGTGAATCGCTACGACCAGGAAGAACGCTAAGATCATCAAACCAACGACTACTTCATCTTCCAAAATCCCGGACTCCGCATGTACGGTGACAGATCCTTTGATGTGGCGGCCGCTAGGGAATGGAACAGACTCTCACAGGCAATTAAATTGTCAAACTCTTTGTCCAGTTTCCGTTCACAACTAAGACTTATCTGTTCAAGAAGTCGTATAATTTGTAACTGTAGTTATGTTCTGCTGGGTGTGTATATAGTTTTTGTTTTTGTTTTTGTAGCGCATTAGAGCAAACGCTGTTGTGAGTTTGCGCGTATAAAATCTGATATTTATTATATTATTAATTTGCAACAGAGGCACAATAAGTAATGATCACAGCAGGCGCACAGGGGAAGCATTAAAGAGGTGTGCAAAGGCATGCAGAACGATCGTGGGTGTACGCTTTGAATAGACGGCTCGTGTGTAGGCATGTACCCACGGGCAGGCGCATAAGTAATTTAGATAACGTCCCTATTACCTCAAGGAATTTGTTGGCGAATGTTGGACGGTTCACTGGACCAGGTAGTTTTCCCGTCGCTTTCTTGCCCTTGAACCTTTGAGTTTCAAAGATTCTATGTGTCATCAATTCTGTAGGAGCAGAACAGCTGACGAGGGTGGTCCATGCCTTTGTGAAGAGAAATAAGGAGTACGGTGGAATAGTTAGACAGGTTAACATTTAAAAATTGTGGGAGAGAGGCCCAGGTCTCGGGCCCACTCATGTCTAGAAACTGAGGTTGGGGGGTAAGCAGGGGCGTGCCTCCGGACGAAATTATGCTCCAGTTAACTAATCACGAGGCAGCGCTGCAAGAGAGAGGCGAATCCAACCACCTGGTTCGGGGGGGCGCACAAAACCCAGCGGGAAAAAACATAATGGAAATCAATCAGTTATAGTCACAGATTTTTAACTGGGTTTTGCACACTCCAGCAGTAACTCCATCCTGATTGTGTTTTATCTATAGCTAAACTGCAACAGGAAAACAATCTCCTAATGCAGAAGACAAGGGTGTTGATCCAGCCAGATGGGACGACCTGACCCTTGATACCAACGGAATGCAGGAGAAGTGCACGACCATTCACAATTGCACTTGCTCGGGGAGTAGTATATATGGGAGAGCGAAAGATGAAGAGGTCCAGGTGCCAGCGGCAACAGAGCCCGTCTCCCAGAATAGGACTGTTGGGCATGAGGACATTGTTCCAGTACCTTCAGGAAATGAGGACATTGTTCCAGTACCCTCAGGGAATGAGGACATCGTTCCAGTACCCTCAGGGAATGAGGACATTGTTCTGGTACCCTTAAGGAATGAGGACATTGTTCCAGTACCCTCAGGGAATGAGGACATTGTTTCTATACTCTCAGTGAATGAGGACTTGTTTCTATACTCTCAGTGATGAGGACATTGTTCTGGTACCCTTAAGGAATGAGGACATTGTTTCTATACCCTCAGTGAATGAGGACATTGTTTCTATACTCTCAGTGAATGAGGACATGTTCTGGTACCCTTAAGGAATGAGGACATGTTTCTATACTCTCAGTGAATGAGGACATTGTTCTATACTCTCAGTGATGAGGACATTGTTCTGGTACCCTTAAGGAATGAGGACATTGTTTCTATACTCTCAGTGAATGAGGACATTGTTTCTATACTCTCAGTGATGAGGACATTGTTTCTATACCCTCAGTGAATGAGGACATTGTTCTGGTACCCTTAAGGAATGAGGACATTGTTCTATACTCTCATGAATGAGGACATTGTTTCTATACCCTCAGTGAATGAGGACATTGTTTCTATACTCTCAGTGAATGAGGACTTGTTTCTATACTCTCAGTGAATGAGGACATTGTTTCTATACCCTCAGTGAATGAGGACATTGTTTCTGCACCTGTCCCTAGCGGCAACAGAGCCTGCCATCACAGAATAGGGATGTCAGTCACAGCAGGCACTGAACTCAACCAACCTGATAGTTCGGCAACTCCCCCTAATGTCTGATTCCCTTAGAGGATGGGGACAAGGTGTAACTGTAAAGAATAAACTCACGGTGTGGTAGTGAAGACAGCATAGAAGATTGGCTTGCCGCTACTGTCCAATCCAACAGCATAATTCTCTGAAAGATAAAGACGCAGAGGACTAATAAACGAAGGAGTTCATCCGAGCTTTCTGAGAATCAAAAATGTTCTCACAAAGTCTTTACACTTCAGTGGTTATGAAAATCAAATTATTTTGAATCTCATCTTCATCATTGTGTGGAACAGGTGACTCACGTATATAATCGAAGTAGAATGCGAAGTCTCCCAGCAGAGAACAGTTGAGCCGTGCTTTGAAGAAAGGGACAAATTCAGATGAAAGTATCATTCTGCAGAAGAAAAAAAGTAAGCAAATAATTGATGTGTAATCAGTTATTCCTCCTGGCTATTGCCTGCCCTGGCTCTCAACCTTTATGAAGCAGAAAAAGAAGAAGAAAAGACAAGAAAGGAATTACGATACGTTGTTCAAGTTTTCAAAATTGTCTATTTCTTGTTTTCAAAAACAAATAAGGCAAGAACTTGGAATGAGATCAGAGTATCATCATGAGTGATTTATACATGTGAGTATATGTGGTAAAATTTTATTACAAAATGGTCTAATACATTCATTGCAGTTATTTAAGGTACCATTTAGATGAATGTCAAATCCTTGCTATACAGTTCCTTCCAGTAATCTTACTATGAGAGCCATACCATTGTGCCAAGTATGATCACCCTTATACAATCAGGTTGCACTTGACCGGTAAGATTATATGCATTTCCAAACAGTGCATCAAATTCCTCACCCTCCGTTTGGACAGACAGACAGACCACACAGATATCAAAGGAGAAGTAGTTTAATTGACAACATACTATATATGAGTGTTATATAGTGTCACTGGGGTGAAAAGGTACCAAATCATGTAATTTTTGTTGCCCTTAACACACTATCAGAGGGATATTTTTAGGAAGACCAACAGCAAGAAGGCAAGAATTACTTTCATATCATTGCCCAGAAGAATGTGCCACTCAGTCACACTGGTGTCTGAACAAATTTATGTTCATACCTCACCAAGCCTCCCACGCTGGAGTAGCGGAACTTCCCCTGGTCACCCACTACCACTTCCACCGCCGTCTTCCCGGTAGAAAAGTTATGATCCTTTGTAGATGAAGGCCTACCGACAAATCAGGCTCTGAAATAGTCAGGGACGAGAGAATCCTGCAATACTACATCACTACTGCTGCCTCTCATCTATTGTACTGGTGGTGGGGTGGGGGGAGGGAGTGGGGGCGGGGGGGCGGGGAGGGGGGAAGAGGTGTCAACAAGTGACACATTGGGCGCCCATCAAGCAATGGACTAACAACAGCTATGTTGGCCCTGATGTGTGCTGTTCCTGTATATCCATCAGTGCTCTCTATTGTTTTGGCATTTTTGTCAGGTTCCTGTATCAATCTCCTCATCTGTTTTTTTGAATTAAACAAAGAGACAAATAAACTAACAAACCAACATGGAAGTTCCCTTTGGAATGAATGACAGTTGAAGAACTGATGATGGACCTTTTCTTTCCTTGACTGATCTGACTTGATCAAGCAAGTCACAATGCTTACAGATTTACAATGGGGTTTCTGTAGTACTCTTATGGGGAACTCACATACAATATGAACTCCATCCACCCGCCTGTCCGTCTTTTGAGGCTATATCGAAACTTTTCAGACTTTACCTCCTCTTGACCTCGGAATGACTTTTTGACCGACCTCAAAACAATGGGGGTCATGTACTCATTATGGGGAACCCATATACCAGGTATGACCTTTATCCATATTGGTGATTCCCCGAGTTATTGTTTTAAAGAGCTAACATTTGCAAAATTATCAATTCTCCCAAAACAATCAGTTACTCACTAGTAGGGAACCCATATATGAATTCCAAATACCATCCAGGTGGGGTTTAATACGTGTTTAACAAGTTGGGGGTGCCATTACACACACAAACACAAGCTGTAAAATTTCAACCTTACCATTGATCAGTTTCAATTCCTGGTCTTCTGACTGCGCAGAGTTGTCAGGCCTACTAGCAGACCACAGAACTTTGCCAATTGGGCTGGGTTTGGCTGAGCGATTCGCTATGGACCAACGAAAATTGCCCATTAGCTTCGTTGGAGAAGAAAAAATAGAGAAGAATAACTAACAACTACTCTAATAAATATCTAACAAATATTAGGGGCCCACAAGGGAACCAGAAGCGGAACAGTGGTCAAAACAATAAACTCATCCGGGCTTTGTGATCCCTTGACCTGAGAGATCGCCATAGCTTAGCCGTCAGACATCTGGACTGAATAGATAGAACAGTTGCAAGTTCCTAACCCACAAACTGAGGTACTTTTCCAATGTGCTTCCTAGTCAAGGCCACTTGTCTTTAATACAACACAGTGATAATTGGGGATCTGTGGGAACATACTCAGCTGTGCTCTAGATCTAAATTGGGAGTACAGTTATCGCACATGTTTGTTGGGTTCGAAAACTATGTTGTGCCAATTCTTGTGTCTACTCACCTTAAGGTCTCGGGCGTAGAATGCCACTTCAGACAACACTATGAATTGGTGTTCTTCGTTGTTCCATTCTAACCGCAGCGTATGGTTGGTTCAGTAGTTGACTACTACACACTATGCATAGCACCTGACAAATGCTGTCCCTAAGTGGGAAATCTTCCAGGTCAAACTATACCCTTCAATACAAAGGATTGTCCATTACACACGGATCAGCCTAAACCTATTTTTCATTCTATCCCGCTACCTAGAAGTGTCTTGGGATATTATGGTATTGGGTGTGTAGCCACGGCGCCCGCCGACCCAGGCCTTGCCGCCGGGAACTTAGGCATATCGCAATAACTCTTTAAACGCTTTATCTATTGATCGAAACGTGGTACGCATGTACGCCCTAGTGAAATCTCGATGAGGGTCGATTGTGCCGCTTCACTGCAATGCTTGGGCCGTTGCAAATTGTTGCATAATTTTCAGGTTAGTCGGACTTGAACGAAACTAGGTGGGTAGGGATTATAGTTGACCCAAAAATGTGGAGGTCATTTCAAGGTCATCGTATGTCAAATTTGCATAATTCAGGCGATTTTACCGCACTTGGTCAGTGTTTAAAATGAACTTGGTGGAATGGGGCCTAACATTTGTTTCTGACGTACGTTTAAAGGTCATTTCAAGTCATCATGGGTCAAATTTGGATAGTTTAATGGACCTTTTTTGTAACTTTCCATAGATTACACAAAACTTGTTGGATGAAGGCTATCTTAGTTTTCTGACCAAAATGGAGGTCTTTATGGGATGTTAGACACTGTCTCTTCTCTTCACAATGATTGCTCACAAGCGGGGATCTACACCTGGGTGTTTTCTTGCCTACACATGTCCAGTTTCTTGATGAAGACAGTCAGGTCATAGCACCTTTTTAGAACCAGAAAAGCCAACAGGCTTAATTCCTACCTCATTTCTAATATAACCTATGACCATCATACAAAACAAATGGAATAATGGAATAAAACAGCTCGATAGGACCAAAGTTTTCAGACTGTGAATCCGCTGACCTTAGATGACTTTCGACCTGACCCCAAACAATAGGGTTCATTTACTCGTATAGGACTCCCCTCACATAATAATCTTGATCCTCAAGGTGGGGGTCATGTTCACAAGCTAAAAGTGGCCGAATATTACTTTTTTAAACCAACAATTCGATCGCCCCGCGGTCCCGCCTGGTTGCGCGATCAGTGTGTCCATCCATTTCACCATGCAAACATTACAAGGCTATTTAATGGTTGCTTTAAGATTTGGTAGTAGCATTTAACAGCCCTACTATCAGTGATCAATTTTCACATTCGTAGGACAGCTTATTGACAATGTCTACTTAAGAGTATAAGTTTGTGAATGTGACTAAATTGCTAAAATTATGCAAATTAGACACAATATTCAACTTCCTCTTGACCCATTTGCTCACATCACATATCCGTCTAGCTCCTCTACTGCAGGTTTAACCTGACACCCTGCCATTCTTGTATAGGTAGCTGTAGTAAACATGACTGGCAGATTACAGAGACGCTACCAGATCTATGTAAACCAAACCCTTGAATGTTATTGTCAGAGGGGCAAAAGAGAGGTTGACAGGCGGAGCATGAGCTGGAGTTTCCTGTGGGCTCATGGCAGAGGGATGAGAGACTCTTCGTAATAACTATCAGGATTTTACCTTCACCCGAAGTTGTTGCAGAAAATTTTAAAATTATTTGGCAGCTTTTGACCTTAAATGACCTTTGATGACATGACGGTTTTCATGAACCAAAAGCCAAAAGGCTTAATAGTGATTCATTGACTAATTTCTGATAAACTATATCAGACACCGGACAAATGGAGATTGTTAACCATGGGAAACCTAACCTCTGTCAAATTTTCCCATTTTTTTCCAACCACCAATAGGGTTCCCTATACTCTTGATAGAGCAACACACTAATTTCGAGGAGTTCAGACTTCGACCTCTGGTGACCTCAAACAATAGGGTTCATGAACTCCATCATCGGGGAACAAAAATACCGAGTATGAGCTTCATCCCCTCAGGTGGGGTCGAGTTATCATGTTCACGAGCCATAATTGCCAAAATATTGGACTTTTCACAATTTTTTCACTATTTTTCGACGACCAAAATTCATCCCGACCTATATACCAAAAACCATAGGGTGGCCTGTACTCCCCCATAACAAGAAAGCTACACACCAAATTTCAACCCGATCAGACAACCCTTCTAAGACTAGTGTTCACACGGTTTTCAGACGTTGACCTCTTGGTTACCTCAGATGACCTCTAACCCTGACCCCCAAACAATAGGGTTCAGTCATGTAACACCTCATCATGGGGAACACACATACCAAGTCATGAGCTTCATCCATCCATGTGGTGTTGAGTTATCAGTTCGACCAGCCAAAATTGGCTAATTATTGACTTTTCTTTCACAGAATTTTACTATTTTTGACCAAAATTCACCCCGACCTATACCCAAACCCGGGGTGCCTGTACTCCCCATAAGAAAGCTACACCACCAATTTCAAACTCGATCAGACCAACCATCTGGACTTATCGTATTCAAAAGGTTTCAAAGACTTTACTCTGGTGACCCTGAACCGGACCCCAAACAATAGGGTTCATGTACTCATCATGGTTAACACACTACCAATATGAACTTCATCCAGCCAGGTGGGGTCGAGTTATCGTTTTAAAACCAAAATTGGCCAATTATTGAAATTTCAACAAATTTTTCTATTTTTGACCACAATACACCCCTGCATCTACCTATCAAGAAATATCTTGTACAACAAGCTCCAGGCCATTTTCATTATATGCAAATTTATGCAAAGAGTATGTCTTTTTAATTTCCGTGAAAAACAGTGGATGCACATCAGACAACTCTCACCGCGCACCTCCCAAAAAGGTTCCAGCATGATGGCTTTTCACGGGTCAGGAATTCGAACCGCACATATGGACAAACAGACAGACTGACAGACGACAGCCGGACGACAGGCCTACAGACAGACAGACGCACACCCAACAAAGTTACCACTATGCATCTCCTTGAACAAAGTTCAGGCGAGACCAAAATGACTGCCCATTACACACAGAATGTAGGGTTTTCTTGTTCTCACATGGAATCTGTAAACCAATTTTACTTGATTGACATCATTCGGAAATATAGGTACACACAAGGTTTTCATACTTTGACGTCTGGTGACCCCTGACCTGACCCCAAACAATAGGCGTTCATGTACTCATCATGGGTGAAACACAATACCAAGTTATGAACTTCATCCATCAGGGTGGGGTCGAGTTATCGTGTTCACAAGACAAAATTTGGCAAATTATTGAAATTTCACAAATTTTCTTATTTTGACCACAATACACCCCTGCACATACCGATCAAGAGATCTCTGTCCACAAGCTCCAGGCCACTTTTCATTAAAGATGCCAAATTTATGCAAAGAGTATGGTTCTGTCGTGAAAAAAAAGTGGTCATGCACATAGACAACTCTTCACCGCAGCACCTCCGCAAAAAGGTCCCAGCATAACGGCTTTCACGGTTCAGGAGATATGAAACCGCACATGATGGACAGCGACAACCGGACAGACGGACAGACGACGGACAGGCATACAGACAGACAGACACACACACCAACCAAGGACCACTAGTCTCTCCTGAACAAAGTTCAGGCGGACAACAGACCTTCCCATCTACAACAAGAAGGATAGGGTTCTTGTTCTCACAATAAGGAAGCTGTAACACCAAATTTAAGCTTGATCTGGAGCATCATCTGGAAAAAATATCGGGTACACAAAGGTTTTCAGACTTCAATTCTGTTGACCTCCAGGATGACCTTTGACCTGACCTCAGAACAATAGGGAATATGTAGTGAACCCACGGACCAAGTATGGGCTCGTGCAGGTCTACACCAGAAAGAAACAAGAGGGCTCTTTGCTTCCTACAAAGACCTATATACCAAAGTTCGTCAATCTGGGATCATCGTGTCACAAGGTTTTCAGACTCAGATGACTTCAACATGGAATCTTAGGTAACCCAAACCCACATCCCACTCCCTTCCTCCAGGAAGTGAAACTTGACTGTGTCAATTAGACACGAATTGCTACTGAAAATGATAGCGAGCAATACAATAAAACACCACTTTTCAAATCCAGTGGAAAGTACTCACGGTTGTAAATAGATGTGTGTTTCTGTGGGAGGGCACTTTGGATTTTGCGTATCCGCATCCAACTACTTACCATTTCGTTAGGAAGTACTCGCCATAAGTGATCTGAATGGGGAGGAAAGGGTGACTTTGAAGGAGATGGGCTGATGAGGCCAGATGAATGTATAATAATTGATTAGTACAAAACATTGTCTGATTCATTTTTATTTATTGTATGGATATAGCCAAGCAGAGGGCCAAACCTATTCAAGGCCCAGCAAGGATGCAGACCTGGATACTGCACCTATTGTCAGCAGCCAATCCCTTCAGGTTACACAAGAATAGGCCAGTGCTCTTTGGAGACAGCTAGTGGTCTAGTATTTTATAAAGAGAGATTTTTTTGGGGGGCGGGGGTTGTACTTCAACAATGTTTGATTTAAAGGTTGGATTGCTAATGCAGATTTGAAGTTGTAAGACTGATAGCATTTTTTAATAAAAAAAAAGTTGGAACAAGTGAAGGACGCACCACCATTTAATCTAACGATATACCAACAGTTTGTGTCCAAGGCAGGGTTGGTAACCAAATCAATCAAAGAATGATTATTTTTGCCAAACAAAACAGTTGCAACCATTAGCCATCATGCCCGTTTTATTCAGGGGGTAACTTGGTGTGATTTGATGTAGATGACGGCGGGGGGGTGGGTTGAATGAATCATTTGTCCTGCAAAAATTACAATTTTTTAGAACAGTTTACTGGAAAGTTTGTTGAATGCCTTAGTAGCCGCTGTGACATTGAGGGGGTGAATTGAGGAGTGTGGATGCATGTTCAACCAAGTCATTAACCTAGTGACGCAGGGTACCTTGCCCGGCAAAAGTAGGGGGAACAGCCCCAAACCTCGATGTGGTTGCTTTCGGATGGAATGATTTTTGCCATGTAGAATGCCATTTTGGCCAACAATGGCATTCTTGATGGATGTTTACACACTTGGAACATTGTTCCTTAAACTGTCCCTTCGCCAGCGGCAAATGTCTAAGGTCATTGAAGGGGCACAAAGGTCATTTGAGAAATTATCTTTGGCTCACAATGAAACTTTAGATTGTTCAGTGACTCACATGACAGATTTGGTCATGTATGGTCAAGGTCAAAGGTTAGTAAAATCTAGGGCCATAAACTGGGGGGGGGGATGGCCCCAAAACTCGCAAAAGGACCAAAAAAATTTACATCCAATTTCATGCAATGGGCTATGTGCCCCTTTCAAGGACCTTCGACAAGGACCTTCAATGGGCAAAAAAATGCCCACCATCCGATGAACACTTTACGCATGGTCAACCTCCATCAAACACTGACTAAGTGAAGGCAAAAAGATGTTTCACCTGATGAATTGAGAACCTTTGTGCCCAAGTTTGGTCGACTTCCATCAAAGAATGACTGTTTCAGGGCTGAATGACCGCCAAGGCCATGGCTGTTGGATTTTTTGGGCTAGGCCTTAGTGCCCTAAAAGTCTGCCATTCTTTCGAGGCCATGTTCCCTGACCATGGTCAATGACGGCCTGAAAAAAGTTGGAACAAGAGTGCCAATGGCACACATAAGCTCCCCTGCAAATATATCAGTAATGAAAGTATGCTATTACAAGTAAAAGTGTGTTTTTGATAGTAATTCCAATGGCATCGGAATGAGTTTTGTACTGACATGTCACACTCCCTTGAATCATAATGGTTTAAAAACAAATTATGACAGGAATGGTCCCACACCTTTCTAACATTGAATGTACAGAAGGAAATTGGCTCACCACACCTGGTGACTAATGGACAGATCATAGGCAAGGCCTTTTTGGACCAAATGACCCCCAGATAACCTTTGACCTAAATTCCACAAACCATAAGTACCATTGGTCCCTGATAATACTGACAGTTTCATGAACATCCGATTGAAACTGTAGGAAAAACAAGCATTTTGCATTTTTTCGCAAAATAGCCGGAATTACCTCTAGATACCTTGACTTAACTTCTCTAGACCCCCCACATGTACAATCGGTGATATTAATGGACCATCTAACCATTGATCATCCAATTACATCTGTGGGAGAAGAGAATTTGCCTGTTGACCCCGCCATTTTTACTGTTGACCCCAAAATGACCTTTTGGCCAAAATGACCCCTAGATGACCTTTGACTGAAATTCCCGAACACCTTGTACGTCCACTACTAACCGAATTATACTGACCAAGTTCATGAACATCATGCGGAAATGTAGGAGGAGAAGCACTCGCAGTAGTTTTCGCAAAATGGCCGTAATTGACCCCTAGATGACCTTTGACCTCAACTTCTGAACAACCCAGATGCCCCTCCACTCAGTGTCATTGGTAACAAAGTTTCATCATTGATCGACCACACACTGCAGGAGGAGACAATTGAAATTTTTTAGACAGATAGACTATAATACCGTTTTCACCATATTTTGACTTTTAACAGGCGCTCGCCAAAAAAAGTGTCTGCCTGGTTGCGCGACGGTGGTTGGTGTTATTTACTATGAAAAAACCCAACTGTTAATGCAAGGCCACGTAATGTCAAACGAAAGCATCCAACATTTCACATATAACACATAAAAATCCCTAAGGGAAATTCCTAAAATAACTGACCAATAAGTTTGACTCCTAATAAAAAAGTCCCCTATTGGCTTTTTGTTTTCATGCCCTCCATCTTCTCTCCATAAAGACCAAATTGAATATTAAAGTTTTATCGCCCGTCAACGCACTTCTTTGACTCAAAATTCAAATTGAAATGTTCTAAAATCTCCTTAGCAGAACCAGGCTTCTTGCCTTTTAAAATCAAAAATTGCCTTCATTATTATTGCACAAATTAGACACATTAAATGACTCCAGTGACAACGACTCCAATTTTAAAGTTAGTGGGAACCATGGTCGACCCAAAAAATCTACCAAGTTTTTCATGAAAATCCAAAAAATTTGCATAAATTATGCATCTTAGACCACTTAATTAGATATTTTAGGCTGGAAAATCTAATCAGTTCATCTAACTGTCATCCAGGTCTTACATTGCCAAACTACATCACTGTAGCACATACGGTTATTGCGTAATCTTGCTAATGAGCTGGAACAATAAATTACATAAAATAAGCTAATTACCCAACTCAATTACTGACTTTCATGCTAAAAATCTAATCAGACCATCTACACCCACCCTGTGCCACACACAAAATTCGTCATAGTCGGCCTCACGGTTTGTGAGAAATCCTGCTAACGAGAAGTATGACATACACCCGCCATAGTGACCACTAAGTCTCTTCCTGAATTTCATTCAGGCGAGACAAAAAGCAATTTCATGCAATAGCCTATTGTTCCCCCTTAAAATGACCTTTGACTGTGACCTTCACATAGTCAACAGATGTCACAAGAGTCAATGAGCATTCTGTCCAAGTTTAGTCAACATCCATCAAAGAGTGACTGTTTGGAGGCCAATAATACATCTTTTCACTAGATTTTACTGTTTTACCTCCAATGGCACTGCATGACGTTGCATCAAAACTCTGTGTACAAGCTGAAAGTAGCACCAAGGGACATTATGATATGATTTTAGAAAAAATCTAATGTACTTTGTAAGAGATACATTTTGAAATTTTGCACATAGTGGCCTATTGTGTCCTTTTAATGACCTTTGACCTAGACCTTCTTGAGCCAAGGATGTCCCAGTGGTCAATGAACATGTATCCAGGTTTGCTCAATATGCATCAGAGAATGACCAATTGGGGGCCATTTGGCCTATTGTGTCCTTTTAATGACTTTTGACTTTGACTTTCACATAGTCAACAGATGTCTCAAGAGTCGATGAACCTTTTGTCCAAGTTCAGTCATCTCCTCAGCAGATATCACTGTTTCAACACTATGGCACTATATGTTACTGCATCAAAAATCTGTGCACAAGCGGAAACTCAGGGCCGAACAAAATAGTTGTGCAGTGGGTGCTCCACTCACAATAGAAATATCAGTCATTATGGAGACTGAAATGTTCCCAAAGTAAATCCAAAACAGAAATCTGTTTTTTTTAAATATCCGACTGACAAAAAAATATCCACGATTTGTATAAATACATAAACCCAAGAGATATAGAGAGGTTTCGGAGCTGTGAGGCCGACACTGCACAAGTTAAGCGAACAAAGTCTCTGATGGCACTTGCACGACAGGATCTCACCTCATTAGGAACTAATTACAAAATGAAATGACTTTGACCTCCCAGCACCCAGATCACCCAGCAGTCAATGAACATTATGTCCATCTTTGATCAACGTCAATCGAAGCGTGAGTATTTAAGGGTCAGAAACATGCAATGAAATATACAATTTTTAACAGAATTGCCTACAGCCTACAATCTGACCTCATCTGCAGGAGTTAGCATTTTGCAGTTTCCCACATAATGGCCCATTGTGCGTCTTCAATGCCATTTGACCTTGAGGTTTTCAAAAGTCACCCAGCAGTCAATGAATAATAATCCAACTTCCATCAAAGCAGGAGTTTTTAAGGGCCAAAAACATGCAATTTGAATATCATTCTACAATTTGAACAGAACTGCCTGTTACCCCTTTAATGACCTTTCACCTTTCATTTCCGAAGAACGAATAGGTATCACTAGTCAACGTAACACTGGTCATGCATCCTGACAATCAGATGGATGGATGGATGGATGGATGGATGGACAGACAGATGGATGGAAGGACAGTCAGATAGATAGATAGGATAGACTGTGTCCCTTTAATGACTTGTGACTTTCACATGGTCAAAGATATCCCAAAGGTCAATGAACATTTGGTCCACGTTTGGTTAACATCCATCAGAGAATGACTGTTGGGAGTTTGTAATACTTCTTTTCAACAGATGTTACTGTTTTAGCTTATTCGTTGATGGAAGTCAACTAAACGGCACTAAATGATGTTACAAAATCTGTGAATAAGCTGAAAGGAGCACCAGTTTCAAGAAAATCTTTGAACTTTATAGTAGGAGATACATTTTTAAATATTACACATAATGGCCTATATGCCCTTTAATAACTTTTGACCTCAACCTTCACAAAGTTGACCATGTCTCATGTCAATAAGCATTGTGTGTCCCAAGTTTGGTGGACATCCATCAATGAATAACTTTTTGGGGGCCAAAAAAGCTACTGTTGACAATATCGATGGATGGAGCTAATTATAAGGACGTCTTTCATATCATAAAATGTTGTCAGACATAAATTTGTAAGACCTGAAAGGAAAACGGAAGTTTCTTCCAATGTACAATTCCTAGGAGCTCTGGCAACGGAGCCTATTCAATCTCTGGATGGGCTTAATTGGAATTTCTACTAGGATTCTTCAGATGAGCAACTATTGGTACATACGATATGTATGGGTGTGATTGGAACTTTCACATTAATCTCAATCTGAATAGATGAGGAAGGAGATGAATGAGAGGGACAAAATGACTCACATCCACAAATCTGCACATGGCATCCAAGCTGTTAGTCCCACACACAAGAATGGTTCCGTCGTCTATGTTGTCAGCCACACGGATGTAGTTCTTGCAGAGTTTATCCACCTCCTGCCAATTAGAGTGTAATGATGTGTAAATTTATGGGAACGATGGATACATAAGCGCCCCAAAATTGTTACTTACAGTATTCGTTACAATAATCGCCCCACAGGCAACCACTCCATTTTTTTGCAACTGTACAGTACAAGTGTGAGTTCGGCTATGCCAGAAAATTTTGAAGTATAGAACAGTTGACTCACCGGAAAAGTTACTTCTTTTCTTCATTCCCCAAAATATATCCAAAATGAACATTGTGTAGGACTATATAATCTTGTAAGTGCCCTGCCTTAACTTTGCAAGCGACCTGGGCACCTACAAGGGAATGAAAAAGGTAATATACAAATATTGAAGTTACTCTACACAAGGAAGCAGTCATGTCAGTAACATATTTTTTGTGGTTGCTGGAGTGAAAATTCAGAGGGGACACAATTAGGGGTAACACAAAACAATGATGGTTAACCTAGCAGCAACGAGTCATCAAGACTGCAAGAAATATTGATAGGGAAAAGCCTGTGTGTTTGCTGGGAAGGCACAAACAATCAGCATGGAAGTTAAACATGTGATTGCAGGGATGCATTGCCCACTCACTGACTACAACACATGTGTGCAGTGGCACTGCCAGTAATCACCCACACAACTTGTGTACTGCCATTTCACTCATGGAACACATGCCTGGAAGTCGCCTAACCGCATCCACCCACCGAGTCGATCGCCTGACCCCCTCTGAGCAAGCAACCAGGTCTGGGCCATCCTCCTCCCCCCCCCAACTCCCTAAGGTACCCTCGAAGCTGCGCCAACAATGAGCTATGGGGGCGTCCCAGCAGTCGGCCCTGACTGTGGGCAGGATAATCCATCGGGAGGTGTGTCATATGCCCAAAGTGCAGTTGACATTAACGAATCAGGCAGCTAACCTTCACCATCTCCGCCTCCCCGAGAACCCTTGTGTTGGATACTAGATACTGCCAGTGGCCACCAAGGATGCGGTGAAGAAAGGTGGTCGAGAGGAATCCAATCGCCATTTCAGCCCAACAGCAAGCATCCAAGCCTCACTAGAATAAGCCAGTTCAGAGTTACAGTTAATGAGATGATAATGATATTGTGTCGAAGGTCATAGGGGGATGACAATAGTTTGATGTTGAACCTACACAGTGTGCCAAACGATCTTTTGAAACCTTCCTGCTGGAAATTACAAATTCTGCCATCACAAAACTTTACATATTTCCACCCACACTTATCAACATAACATCCGAAAACATGGGATGAATTGGTTGTGTTTTCAAAAAGTGGTGACAGTTTAAAAATAAGCTGTAACGATCTGCTGTGGGGTGAATCTGACTGAATCTCATATATTGCCCCGACTGTTCTGTGGTGGAGCGTGCGCAATTAGAAACTATGAACTGGCTTACGGTATATATAAGGCAAGACGGAGCACATAGAGCCCAAATCGTCCATGCTGAATATCGACAGCATCTACCAAGCTGATGATGAAACTTGCCGTCAGGCCACCAATGAAATCCTGTGCTAAGCGGATCATTCCGTCAGAGTTGTGAAAAAATACAAGAGTGAAGTGACATTTAAGCACAACCAAATTCGGAGTCAATAAATAAACGAATGAACGGGAAGTTTTTACTTACAGTGGGTTTAGTAAAATCAGAACATCGCAAATCGAGCTTCCTCTAATTTCATTGTGGGCACTGCAACCTTTTTTGGCTCCTGCAGAAGAGAAAGACAGATATATCATCAGTTCGAGTAATGCTGCATTGCAAGCAGGGAGACTCATCAAGAAAAAATGAAGTGGGGACAATACCCTAAACTAGAATACCAGGGTTAAGAAAGCTCATACCACATCAGAGGATATGCTGCCTCATATGAGGCATCAGTGCAAACAAAATCTCAAGTGAGGCTATTTTGCAAATCAGTGCTCGCTAGAGTTATGTGCAGTCTATGAGAGTATGAGAGTGGGTGCAATCAAGGTGCATAGCAGTTTAATTTCCTCCCAGGATGTTTTATAGGGAACATGCTGTATGCATTACTGTATACAGAAGTGGAAAAAAGAATTTGGGTGCAAAAGAATTGGTGTTGGCAAATACACAAAATCAAAATCAAACAAAGTGAAAAAAGAGGTAGTGAAAAGAGAAGCAAGTGTAGCAAGTACCAAATGTTGCTGTACTGTCAGGTGAAGGTGAGGCCTACTAGATGAGGGGTTTAGGTCTAATGCAAGACGAAGGAACATTAGTTGACGTAGACAATGACTGATCTTCCCGAGAGGTGGGCGGTTGACAAGAAGGAAGGATTTGCATGTACAATAGCAAATGATCATTGGGCAATATCAAAGTTGTAGGAGATGGCTAGTGTACATTTGGGCAAGCAGTGAGAGAGGTCTAAAAAATGAAGCCAATATAAATAAATTTTATGGAGACGTTGTAGTTTAGTGTTTTCTATTTTATTATTTTCACTGAAGATGTTCTAGAGAGGCCTCATGGAAGAATTAGCTCTTACCAAATGAGTTACCCTCTTAAAACAAAGTTAATAAAAAATAGAAAAAAAAAACATTTAAAAAAACTATACAGTTATATACAGTACCAGAAATATTTATTACAACAATTTTAACATTTCTGATTTTTGAATTTGGTATGGATACATTAAGATTGTTTTTTTTTTTACTGGTCTGAATTTTATTGAAGGCAGTGGAAGCACAGATTCATGGCGGTATGCATATTGTAGTTATTATTTATAGTTTGTGCACATATCTTCAGTACTTATCGAGCTTGACTGCACAACAGGAATGTCCTATGATCAGACCACGCACAATATAATACCTGCAAACAGAAACTAGAGTAAACTTGGTGAGAACAGGATAAGAATTGATCCAGTTGAAGTGGTTGGTTGGTAAATTATTGTTACAAGATGTAGTGCTCCAAAGAAATCAAGACAGGAATGTTGGCCACTTTGTACAGGTAGAGTGAAATTAAAGTTGAACAGAAGGCCATTGCTGGTTCAGCTGCGACCTCAGGTTCTGTACAAATGTGTTGTATAAAGTGTTAAATTCCTGATTGACAAGAAGGTGACTTATAAACACTAACTAGTGATAAACATTGAAATTGCACAAAAATAGGTTTGCCGGTACATTAGGTACCTCACAGGGGTGGCCTCCTGTGCCAGGCTAGTACCGGGTGGCCCGGGGAAGACCTAGACACCGTTTGCCTCCCTGCAGGGTTACGTGAGCACTTATTTCCACTTGGGGTAGGTAGGGTCCTTAGCGTAGTGAAGGCATTCACATAGGAGGGTTAGGAAACTCGGATTGCAAACCACTTGGAGGGGTGATGGGGCTCTTAAGCCTTGGTCGGACGATCAGTCTAGTGTGGTACCACGATAAGGTATCCAGTTACTGGTCTATAAAACAGGTCTTGATGTTCGGAAGGGCATCCACCCATCCAGTCGTAAAAACACTGAGAAACCCTTACCAGATGGCCAACAAGTATGTGCCCGTTGCTGTCAGGAGTAAGGTGAATCTGGCCACCACGCGTTCGGGGACAACATCGGAATAAAAATTGGATGATGATGATAGGAAATGTTATGTTATTGTCATGCAATAAATGTAATATAAACATTCATATGTTTCAAAGGGCGACTGCAGGCTTAAAAACAACAGAGAATATTTTTTTTTTTTTTATGGAGGATGGAAAACTGTATCTATAGGTCCAAACCCCATTTCAAGACGATGTTCCTATGTGGAGTTATTGGGCCTTCAAAAGTTGCGGCTATTGCGAAGGAAATTGGGGAGATCCCAATTGCGCAAGAAAAATGACGTCACACATGGACCAAAGCAGGAAAGTATGTTATGTATTGATTATTTCATGTTGTTGGATTAAGTCAAACGTTTAGCAGAAGTTCGTTGTTTTCTTCACCAAAAGTAACCATCAGCAATCCTCTCCATAGGGAAAAACGTTTTTCCAAAGTGAAATTACTGTTGGAATTCCAATAGAAAACGAGGAATGTTGGAAGGGTTGCTGCAAGTATGACATCACTCATTATTGCATGATGGATGCCTTTCAATCTGCGAAATACAATGCTTAACAAAACACCAAGTTAATGACTAACTCCGTAACCGAAAGTTCTATGAATTCTGGTTTGGACTGACACAGTCAGTTTTCAGCCAGCTAGGGAATGCGCCCCTGTATACATACGCCTGGCAGTTGCCTTGATATGGGAGGGATTTCATACTGGTCACGCATGTAGATAGTTGGTACATGATGGGGCATTTCAATTTGACAATGTTATTTGATCATTACGGGGACAATAGACTAGGTGCCGCATGGTGCAGTGGTCAATCAGTACACCCATAACTGATAATGAAAAATTAAATGAAAAAAAACTAATGAAAATAATAATATTGTGATCACTCGCAAGTCCTTGGTAATGTTCTGGGGAGAGATCTTGCATTTTGAGAAGTCATTTTCAGCAAGAGAATCACCTAGAGAATACAAGAGGCAAAACACCGAAGGTTAGTGAAGTCTCAGTCCCTGGGCTACTGTCATTTAGTGAGAACGGCATCAGGGAATATATTATACAATTTGTGTATGTTTTTTTTCAAGTCCACTAGAGTGCTGACCATCGACGGAGTTGACCTAGATAGACGCACGATTTTATATTCACACTGTACCAGTACACGAAAGCAACAAATGTGGCAACGAATAACAAGGCCCAGCCCCCCTAATACCCACCTAACCCCTAAAATACATAATGTTCATGTGGTCCTCCAGTTGTTGAAACCCGTAGGTACAATCCCACTCACCTACAAATCCCACCCCACAGATTATGGGACAGGTCTTTGCAAGCTTGCCGATTCAATGGGCAACCGGATCTGATCAACTGGAATGTGTTTCTAGATGGATAGAATGTGTGTGTTTGATGGCAAATAATGGTTGTCCACACATCGGTCTGGATTGATCTGAAATATGATCTTACGTGCCCTTGTTCGTTGACCAACTTTGGTTTTTTGGCAAATGCACCCAGATTAACTAGGTATTGTGGGTTTTCTGTCTGAAGCGTATGAAGGTATTTATATTCTCTCCTCATTGTATACAAATCCTAGATCCATAGTTAAACCATCATCTACATTGACGTGTACCACGTTGTCTCATATCTTAGACCAACTTGCAATAGGGGCACTATGAAAGAGACTGCAGTTCATGTCATTAGAACAAGTTGTTTAAATTGTGGCTTCACATGCCGTGTGTTGAAAAGTCTCCAACGCCAAAACTGTATCTTTGGCTTTGATGATAATTTTATCAGTAGTTGCAGAAACAAAAAATTACGGCATTATGACTTCGGACAAGTGCAGATTAGTTGGGAATAACTGGTTAATGTCAAAGAATAGTTGTGCATCTTGCATCACTGATCAACAATTTTCAAGGATCTGCTGATGTCTTTTCAGTTTGTTTTCCCTCCTTTTTTAGTCTGTTCAGTAGTTTGCCAAGGTTGGTCATTTCCTGTCTCATATCTCTGTTAGTATGTGGAAATATTGTTGCCATAGGTCACTGCCAGGGGGCCCATAGCCATTTTTCAAATCTTGAAATATCCAATGGTACAAGACTGGGTTCATTGGAACAAATCACGTGAACACCATTAAGAGATTTCTGTGACAGCTTCAATTCCTGTAGTCTCGTGAATTAAAACGAACGGCGATTCCCAACCATCGATTATTTCATCACTAAATGACAACCGAAAGAGAACGATATTTTGCTCTCGAGTGTTCAGTGCTAGTCTTTTCCAATGAGAGTTTTTTTTAAATAATTAATTGAATCCTTGATCAGGGTCAAGTTGAATTGCGCATGGTTTGTCATACCTTTGATATTATAATATGCAGCTTTGCCGGTTGGTGCAAATATTACTAGCTTGATGTCCTCAGGATTGTGCCGTCATTAGCACACCCCCACCTTTGCAACTCAAATCCCGCACTTGACATGTAGCATACAACCTAACAATGTAGCAGCTACTTTTGCTACTAAATACAGGTAGTACATGATGTTTTGTTAAGGGATATTTGCAAAAATTTGTCTGTCGGCTGTGAGCAGTCACATTGAACCTTGTTTTTCTAGGTTCCGAGAAAGTGGTCAGGTACTGGAGTCCACCGCATCGTCCTTTTTATGAGGACGGAAAAGCGATACCGGGAGAGGTTGGGATTGGTGACACCCCTTCTGATAAATGAGCAAATAGCGAAAGAGAGGCGAGTACAGCGGTGGTTGCTCTGAACCCGTCGAATAGAATTAAAATCCCTCCAAATAAAAATAATAATAAAAGCCCACATGAACAGGTGGAAAAGGGAAGTTGGGGCACATGCTGTGGACAGCGCCTAGCTGTGGGGGGTTATGACCCGGCACCGCTGCCTCTAGCCTACCGGCTTTTATGTCCAGACAACGAGTCCCGTTGCTGTATGGACAGTAGTTTCTGTCCGTACTGCAAACACAGGTTACTCATCACAGAGGAGGGACTGGAACACACCAGCAGCCAGGAATTTCCTGGCGTAATGATCGGTAGGTCGAGTTCTAGCAAAAAACGAACTTTCCCAAATTCTCAGGACTACCTGGCAGCCGATTTGACTTTTCATGATCAGGGGAGAAACCAAAGCCTTCCTCTGGAATCCGAACCCACAAAAAACCTAGGGTCCCAAGCATATTCACCAGGACCAATATACCAGTTGGCTCAAACACATGCCATATCAGTATCTCACAGTAGAGACAGCATGTCACTGGGGATCCCCCGGTCATCCCCCAGAGACAGCATGTCACTGGTCATCCCCCGTGCAATTAAGTTTTATTGATAAACAGAGACGCTAAATCTTTTCTTATATTTTTATAGCTTACTCTATATCTTGTATATATGAATCTATTAGTACAACTGTTCATTTTAATCATTCTTATGCATGTATGTGCGAAAGAGTACTTGAATTTCCTTATGGATTAATAAAGTCTTACTCTTACTTACTTACTACTTACTTACTTACGATCCTTCCAAATGACAACAAATATTGATGTCTTTGTCCGCAGAACTTTTTTTCTAGGGACATAAACACCATGTAGCAGGCATGTACGCTAGCATATTTTTTTCTTTAGGGACATATAAACACCATATAGCAGGCAAGTACTGGTAGCATATTTTTTTGAGGGACATTTTAAACCACCATGCAGCAGGCAATTACAGGCTATGCAAAATTATTTTTAAGGCGACATAAACACAATGCAGCAGGCCAATTACAGCTATGCAGAATTATTTTTTATACGACTAAACACCATGAGCAGGGCAATTACCGGCTATGCAGAGGAATTTATTTTTGATAGTGACATAAACATCATGCAGCAGGCAATTACAGGCTATGCAGAAATTAGTTTTTATAGGGACATTAAAAACCATGCCGAAAGCCAAGTACAGACTGTACACTCACCAGTAGAGTGGATGCATTCAATAGCAACAGCTCCTACGACCACCAATGTATAACTCCTCTGCATTCCGGTCAGTAGTATCTATAGAAGGGTTCAGCGCCATTTGTCCTATTGAAGGACTTCACATCTGTAGAGAAAGAGAGGACATGTGTAAAGGGAGATTTAAAGTAATTTGGATGTGTAGCCCTGGTCATGAGCAGTCTGTTCACACGTCAGCCCTGTTCACCAGGGTCTTTATGAGGCGGGAGGGCGTGTGTCCACTCCCAGCTATGATCGTATCACAACACGTTAACAGGAATCTGATCCAGCCAATATTCGCTAATCTATAACATACATAAACATCAAGATTTAGGTAAGAAATGAGAACATTACAAGAAATGATGGGTAGACTACACTACCCGAAAATTATAAATTGTCCCCCACTTCCCCCCCTCCCCCCCCCTCCCAAATAAAAAGAGAAAATCCTCCATGGAAGAGGAAAAATTGGGTTCTGGAAAAACTAGGCAACATTTCGGGGTGGAGACTGAGGAAGGGAGCAGCTCACCTCTGCCACCTGGACAAAACAGCAAAATGCAATTATTTTACTCGGACAACAATTCCACTTTGCAGGTTTAGTTCCCCAAGTGTTCAGATCAGAATTCGATTGGGGTCAATTCCCATGACACTGAAGTATTCCTTGTTGAAGAGTGTTGGCCCAATTGACAGAGTGACAACATATCAGGTCACATTGTTAAACTAGAGCACCATGGTGCTGTAGCTCAACTGCACAAATGTACCAAGATGAAGGTACAATAATGTGATAAATGTTGAGATTGTTGTTTCAAACCATGGCCTATTGTGACCAAGACGAAATGGTAAATTATGTGAACTATAAATGTTCAAGATCAGTAGGCCAAAGAGGCAGAATTCAAACAATGGCCATTGGTGCCCCTTCATGACTTTGACCATGATCTTCCTCATATGGCCCAAAAATGTCTCAGCAGTCAATATAAAATGTTCCACCCCCACAATACATGGGCTGCATGGCAAACCAGTGGACACGGGGCCATGGGTCTTGACATCCCTGAGGCACTCTGAAGATACAGCTATTAGACCACTATTATGACTGGACATTAGCACTGTGCAACAAAATTCGTTAGAGGAGAAGCATTCTGCGTATTCCACACGACGGGCCCAAGGGCCCACACTGTGCCTTGGGACCTAAATCCCTGGCACTCTGAAGATACAGCTATTAGACCACTATTATGACTGGACATTAGCACTGTGCAACAAAATTCGTTAGAGGAGAAGCATTCTGCGTATTCCACACGACGGGCCCAAGGGCCCACACTGTGCCTTGGGACCTAAATCCCTGGCACTCTGAAGATACAGCTATTAGACCACTATTATGACTGGACATTAGCACTGTGCAACAAAATTCGTTAGAGGAGAAGCATTCTGCGTATTCCACACGACGGGCCCAAGGGCCCACACTGTGCCTTGGGACCTAAATCCCTGGCACTCTGAAGATACAGCTATTAGACCACTATTATGACTGGACATTAGCACTGTGCAACAAAATTCGTTAGAGGAGAAGCATTCTGCGTATTCCACACGACGGGCCCAAGGGCCCACACTGTGCCTTGGGACCTAAATCCCTGGCACTCTGAAGATACAGCTATTAGACCACTATTATGACTGGACATTAGCACTGTGCAACAAAATTCGTTAGAGGAGAAGCATTCTGCGTATTCCACACGACGGGCCCAAGGGCCCACACTGTGCCTTGGGACCTAAATCCCTGGCACTCTGAAGATACAGCTATTAGACCACTATTATGACTGGACATTAGCACTGTGCAACAAAATTTGTAGGAGATACAAGATTTGCAATATTTCATATATGGGCCCTTGGGCTTAAAATTCCCAAACACCTCCAATGGCCCTCTACCCAAGGACCATTACATGTAACTTTTGAAGAAAACCAATTGAAGTGATTGAGAAGAGATGCATTTAAAGTACCATTGTGTGAAATTCCATAAAATGGGCCCACAGGCCCAAGTAGGACATTGGACCAAAATTCCTGAACACCCCAAAGGTACGGCTTAATTAGACGATCACTATGACCGAATGCTAGCACTGTGCAACGAAATTCGTTAGAGGAGAAGCATTCTGCGTATTCCACACGACGGGCCCAAGGGCCCACACTGTGCCTTGGGACCTAAATCCCTGGCACTCTGAAGATACAGCTATTAGACCACTATTATGACTGGACATTAGCACTGTGCAACAAAATTTGTAGGAGATACAAGATTTTGCGGTATTTCATATAATGGACCCAGAGCCAAAACTGGGCCTTGAGCCCAAAATTCCCGAACACCCCCTATGGCCCTCCACCCAAAGACAATTACATATAACATCAATGGAATCTTGTGGGAGGATATATTTCAGGTACTATTGTGTGAAATTTCATAAAATGGGCCCTCGGGCCCAAGTGGGACCTGGACCAAAAAATTCCTGAGCACCCCAGAGGTACAGCTGTCAGACCATCATTATGACTGAACTTCAACACTGTGCAACAAAATTCGTTAGAGGAGAAGCATTCTGCGTATTCCACACGACGGGCCCAAGGGCCCACACTGTGCCTTGGGACCTAAATCCCTGGGCACTCTGAAGATACAGCTATTAGACCACTATTATGACTGGACATTAGCACTGTGCAACAAAATTTGTAGGAGATACAAGATTTTATGGTATTTCATATAAATGGCGCTTGGGCCCAAAAAGGGTCCTGAGCCCAAAATTCCCGAACAACCCCCAGTAGCGCCCTCTACCCAAGGACCATTACATGTAACCTAGAAGAACATCAAATGACTTGTGTGGAAGGAGATTCATTTCAGTACTATTGTGTGAAATTTCATAGAATGGGCCCTTGGACCAAAAAATCCTGAACACCCCGAAGGTACGCTGTTAGACCATCATAATGAAACCTAACATCCGCACCTGTGCACCAAAATTTGTAGGAGGAGATACATTTTGAAATTTCACACATAATGGCCTATATTGCCCCTTTAATGGTCTTGACCTGACCTTCAAACAAAAAAGGTCAAACATGTCCCAAGGGTCAATGAACATTGTGTCCAAGTTTGGTCGACATCCATCACAGAATGACTGGGCGGGCGGGCGGGCGGGCGGGCGGGCGGGCGGGCGGGCGGGCGGGCGGGCGGGCAGGCAGGCAGGCAGGCAGGCAGGCAGGCAGGCAGGCAGGCAGGCAGGCAGGCAGGCAGGCAGGCAGGCAGGCAGGTAGGTAGGTAGGTGGTAGGTAGGTAGGTAGGTAGACAGACAGACAGACAGACAGACAGACAGGACAGACAGACAAAAGACAACAGATAGATGATAATAGACTAGATAATAGTATAGTGTGACTGCAGATTCCCATAGCTCAACCAGCATAGCTGGTTTGAGCTAAAATTACAATCACAAAACATCCCCAACATCAATGCTATACGGTACTGCATCTGCAGTGGGTTTTTACACCTCTACTTACTCACTGATACCTTCAGTATAGGCTTGGGGATGATTTCTTTTTTATTATTAGTAACATGGTAAATATACTGACTATTGGTAATAACATAGTGCAAAATTATAAACAGCTGAACAATTTGTATACAGCATTTGAGTTTATAAGGAGGCTTGTCATCCCATAGGTTCTCTATGTTATTTCCAAAATTCCAAAATTGTCAAAGTTGTCCGTACCCACAAGCCCGCCCCCTCCCCCATGAACAATGGTGTACTGTACCCCTCCCCCCCCATGATAAATGATGTACATAGTTACCTAGTGTACAAAATCATTAGAAGCGGCTTTTCTAGTCCTACTGTATAGGCTCATATGCCATTGAAGGCATATGGGCAATATAAGAGGACATACTAACAAGTCGGTTCATGAACCGCTAGTCTACCTTTTCCCCGATCAGTGTAATTGGAAGGAATAATGTATTCAAATAGTAAATACACCCATAGGTCTTTCCAAAGCAATGTCCTGCAATGTAATAGTACATCACAGTCACACATAGTACGACATAACAGGAAAGATGGATTCAAAGGGAATACGGCTTCTCACTTCCTTTCATTTAGTACATGGAAACCCAAAGGTGTGAAACACGTCTGATTAGAGTGATGCATGATAACGTTCGATCAACGATATAATACACATAGACTGACATTCAAAGACCCCAATGGATTTATAAGCCCAAGTTGATTCAACCAAAACCAGTTAGCCATATCTAGGGTCGTCACTTAGGTGGGAGTTGAGGGGGAAGAGGGGGGGGGGGCATAGGGGGGGGCAAGGCCAAAGGGTTGTGGGGGTATTCCCCTGAGGTAAACTAGATTTTCTCAATTGTTAAAATTACATTCAATGACACAAAATAGGTAAGAATAAGAATACAAATTTTCATTCTAAAAGAGTATGGAGATGCTAGCAATCGTTTACCTATCTAGTTACAAGTTTCCCCTATTATTGTTGTTTTCAAGCAGGCTATCCCTGACCACCATACCCTTATACTATTGAGAATCTTCTCCAGCCTGTACTGTGTCAAATCGCGCCACTATCACTAGGATTTGTACTATACCCTTATTGAAGTAAATAAGGACTAGTATGAGTATTTTTTGCCTCTAGATATCTGGGAAGCCCTACCATAATACATTGCATTGATTCGGGTGGAACATGTCTCTTGAATCTGATGGTACTGGACAGTGGACACCTGGATGTTCCATTGAGACTG
This sequence comes from Sclerodactyla briareus, assembly GCA_026419785.1. Classification (NCBI taxonomy): domain Eukaryota; kingdom Metazoa; phylum Echinodermata; class Holothuroidea; order Dendrochirotida; family Sclerodactylidae; genus Sclerodactyla; species Sclerodactyla briareus. The sequence continues at coordinate 358,619 of JAODTK010004888.1, read as the reverse complement.
GATCAATAATACCTTTTCGTCTGGCAGCCAACCCTTTCCTCGTCATTTCACTCTCTGCCCCAGTGTTTGGGTCAGTATCCAGTCATGGTTCAGAGTATACTGGGGGAAATGAGGGGGGGGTGGGTTCCCTTCCCACCAGCACCATATCAGACCCCATATATATTCCATCTTTTAGGCCGTTTATAGCGCCATCCCCCTTAACAAACACATTGATGTTGTCATTCTACTAGCCTATACCTGTCTTCTAACCACCTGTTGTTAGGAGAAGCACTCTCAGTTATGAAACTCGAGTTGATTTTATGTTATATCGGCTTTACAGCCCACCCTTACCACTCAATAAATAGCAACTGTTCAACTCTAGCCTCAAGCACATCACACTGAAACGATAACGACCACGAGCCAAAAGGCCTTTAACTACTTGACTGACCCAGGTCCCCAACAAGCTACGCACTGTTGACTTCATGACTCACTGTGAAACCCTCAACCAGGTATGATTCACATCCATGATATGATGTAAATGCGGACCGTTTTAACTATGAGCTAAAATTTGCAAAAAATCAATTCCCAAGTTTCTCTTTTAAAATGACCGACCCCCAAGCATTCTACAACCAAAACAATATGGTTTCATGTACACCCATAGAGAGCTGCAGGTCAAATTTCACATGATCGGACAGCATTCTGGATTCATCATGTTAACAGATCTCCAGATTTCTCTTTTAAATACCTGAATGACCTAACCCCAAGGAACTAAACATATGAGATTCATGGAATCAAGTATTGTGTCAATAAGCCAGGTGTCACACAGACATACACACCACACACAACTGCATAGATTCCTCTGACTTCCTTTCAAAAGGAATCAATGAACGATAACCATAAACGAATCAATTTATGTGTCAATATCCAGGTCACACTACCACACACACACAACTGCATAGATTCCTCAGACTTCCCTTAAGGAATCAATGAACGATACCCTAACGAATCAAGTTATTGTGTCAATAACCGGCAGTCACACATACACACACCACACAACTGCAGAGATTCCTCTGACTTCCTTAAGGAATCAATTAACGCTCACCATAAACAACGGAATTAAGTTATTGTGTCATAGCCAGGCGTCAGCCACATACAGCACAACACACACAACACAACTGCATAGATTCCTCTGACTTCTTAAGGAATTCAATGACGATAACCATAAATTGGAGAAGTCACAGTCAACCCACGGAATACTGTATAGCGAAAAAGCCGCGATAACGCTACTTGGAGCTGAATACATTACGCTGTGATGTAATGTGAACTTTTTCTTTTTCCTGATGGTCAACAGTTTTTATTGTTCAAGTTTATTTAAGAATTATCCACTCCATGACCAATTCGATTTTATCATTATGATCATGTGTGAGGGAGATATTGGGTTTGTGTGTGGGCGGTAGTTGTTTCTGTCTGTCAGTGTACCAGCCGGACAGCTCTTCAATATTTTGTAGGATTGGAAAGCCAAAAGGCTCAGTTGAATCCTCGACTGATCCTGACCTGATCAAGGCTGAGCAATGTTTACGTCATGTACTTAATAGAGGGGACCTACCTACCAAGTTAGAGATTCATCCATCTAGACATGGTCAAGTTATTGTGTTAACATGCTAGAAGTAGCCAAAATCTCACGCCTTCAGGATTTCCACCCTGGGGGGGGGGGGTTTTTCTTTTCGAAGTGAATAGGGTTCATGTACACTGAGTAGAGCTTCATCCCTCGAGTGGAGTCCAGAGTCATTGATTAAAAGCCGGGCCTCACACGCACAAACCATGCATACCAACACACGTGCATGTAATGACTGTGCAGCATTACCTACAGTTGGAGTTGTTAATGACAAGCGCAGCATATTCCTCAATCCATGGTATTTTCATTGTATGGGGAATCTTTTGCCCAAATCTCAAAATCTGGGCATACACCATACAAAGAATCCAGAAACAGGATGATAACAAATTAAATGTCATTCATGTATTCCGTTACCGGAAATTGATTCAATATCACAGTACAGTTATGAATCAGGAATGTAGGTGTCGCACTGATTCAAACAGTCATGGGCAGAAAAATGTAAGGTGTATGGACATAATGGTACACCCACATACTAAAGTCTGAGGACAATAAGCAAAACGGCTCAGTGACCTATCGACTGCCATACAGGATAGGTTACCACATTAAAAATTCCAAGCAAATTTCATTTTGATTAAGTAAAACCATGGCAATAATTCATGTGCACAAGGTTTTTTCTAGCGTCGTTGACTCCCCAATACATTTGGAAACTGGAAATTGATTACACAAAAACAACAGAGATGAAATTGAAACGGGGGGGGGAGGGGAATACCAAACATCTCACCCACTTGGGCCTGGCACTCAATGTCATGCTGTCAGGACAGGAAAATCGAACTTAATCATATAATAACTACAGGGTAATTGTTCAGGTTTCTCACAGGTGCAACCTAATATGAAGCTTACTCTAAAACAACAAGGTTCATGTATGATATCTGAGCCACACATACCAAGAACCACAATCAGCCAACCATTCTGCCTGTATAAACAGTAGTGTGTTTTATACAAGCTGATGATGAAAACGCCCAAAACTAGGTTTCATAACAAATGACATACCACATTCCTCTTAAATCCCATCGGGCGTTTGCAAAAAAAAAAAAATGTTATCAAAGGGGGCACTACTTGGAGTATTTTGGACTCCACAACTTGCCATGGAGACCCCCACATTAACCCCACAGTGGCAAAGGGCAAAGTCATCTAACTTCTTTTGTAGTAATTTTGACCATTACCCCATCCCCACCTTTAAAGAAACTCCCTATAAATTCTGGTTTCATCCCACACAACTTTTAATACGCATACCAGGTGTGGTCTCCTTACACAACTGCAAAAAGAAAAACTTGTATTGGTCTAAAACAATGGCTGGTAGGATTTGTTAATCATCTGATAGTGTTAGTGACTTCACATGAGGACATCTTTTCCTTTCCTTAAAATGGAGAACTCTTCACCAAGAAGAGATTTCCCAGATCTTGTTACTCGTCACAAAAATTCTCAGTCATAACTGATTGTTCTCAACAAGGTAATCTAATTCGCACTTAGTGACACTGGTCCACATTCAGTTCTGTGTGTCTATGCCATTCCAGGGCTCCATTTTCTGTGGATCCTTCGTAAACGACCCCCCCCCCCCCCAGCATTGGTATGGTTGTGAAAATGCAAAAAGAGGTTATTGCACCCTTGTTTACACTATGTAGGCCCTAGCCTAGGCGAAGTTGACAGCGACGGTCAAGAAAATTAAAATAAGAACATATCAGTCATAAAGGCTAGAGTACCGGTAACAGAAATGACGGAAAGTTTATCAATACAGCAGAAACAACATCGAGGAACTTCGTTTTGAGGAAAACCTTGCTATGAGAAAATGTGAAACACACACACAAACATACAGCACATGGCAAAGTGCTGATGGCAAAGTCTTTTTCCTCCCGAAAATTTTTTCGAGCAAGAGAGGTAGGAGGGGGTCCTGGTTTACCGTTGTCGTTTTTTTTTTTTTTTATGGGATAGTGATGGTGTATCAGTATGCAGCAGAGCCACCAGGGATGCCATGCGCGACGCTCCAATCACCAAGGAACAGGATTGCAGGAGCATCTGATACATGTGATCTGAAATGACAAACAAAAAGACTATTCAAAGATTAAGAAATGGAAGGCCAAAAAAAGCAATGAAAACTTCGACTAGCTATACGGCCCTATTTCATGCTGAAAATCCAACCAGTTGAATTCTATAGTCTTGCTTACAAGGATGAACAATAGAATAAGAGTTGGACAATAAGTAATTTTATTATCATACTTATAGGACAACTAGAAGGATCAACTATAGGGGAATAGGCTAATCATTACGGTGATTCTAGTAAACTGTTAGGATGGCTAATATGTCATTCGAGCCTTCATTAAAGGGACCTGATTGGCGGACAATCATGTGACACAATTATGTCATCAAACAGAGCTAACAGCTCCAGGAGACTGATAGTTAGGCCATGCCTACTGCTAGCTCTGATTTTGATACAAAATTACGTCTCCCTTGACGGCCCCCCAGCTAATACATGGACCATTTTCCGTTTCAGTAGCCGGGCCGGGCAAGATTAATCATCATCAACCGTCGACTGGAGTGCACCCCTAGTATATTCTTGTCGACGTCAAATGTGACGATCATGCATTATTGTGATGTTCTAAGTTCCAACTATAATCTAAATTTCTTGCCTAATGACTTCCCTATAGAAAACCAAAAACTCATTTAGGGAAACAACGTATTGCAACACGGTTTAGATCTGTTGATAAATTTCTCATTCCTCACAATAGGAATCTGTTGTATCCAATTCAGCAGGTGTCAATTAATGAACAACCCTTTTTTTTTTGCATGATAGTCGAATCAGGTTACTGTTCCCTACTGACAGGCAAGTATGGCACGCACACTTGAACAAATCACAAAGTTTTTTTTTCGCCGACATGGAAGGTACAGAACCCAAATTCTTGACAATTGTTACGTTGAATGTGTTTTAAAATTTGACTATGTTGACCTCAAGATAACCTTTCAACTAATGCCAAATTAATGGAGTTCATGTAATCCGTATGAGAAATCCTCCATCAAATGCCAAAACTTTGGAGTATCGCAATGAAGATGAATGTCATCCCCTAGAAAATAGTTGAGGGATTCTACGTAAACAAGTGGGTTTCTTGAACCGACTAGTCTCCGGATTTCCATGATTCAGAGGTTTATTATCTTGCTACAGTATTTAGTGAGTTGTGATCAACTCGTTAACGGATTGGGGTGGGATTTGTTGTGGTCAGCTAAATAACTCAGTACTGACGGATGAAACTGAGATTAGGGTTGCCAGCATTACATGACTAAAATCGCCCCCAGAGTCTACCGGGTCGCGCCCATCAGTGGTTTCTTCCACAGCAGCCACATGGCAAACAATTTATAATTCCCGATTGATATTAGCATTAACGGAAAACAGCTTACTAAGCGGGACCGATTTTTACAAGGAGCTGATTCTCACAGATTACAATATGGAAGGCTCCTCGCTACAGTTCCCTGAAAAACCATACGTACGGGGTTATATTTCATAACAAGTGGAGTTGGAAGAAGAGAAGAAGAAACACATTCACAATACAGTTGAGGGGAACTCCCAGGCAAGAGGGATGTTCCTTGCATTTCTAGATATTTTCAGACCATTCCTACGGTGTTTTGTGGCTGAAAGACCTCCATTTCAGTGTCACAGTTACAAAGTCCAGGACATGGTTGCATAGTCATAACACAGCACGGTACAGTGCAACAGCGCCATTATTTCACAACTTTAAAATATCCCCCGATATTGTGACGTAGTCGCGAGGAACAAGCAACCAGCATAGCAAAGTGGTGCACGTATGTAATCGTGATGTAGCGCTCTCAGCGCCCATACGTAGCGCACACCAGTTCATATCATAATTACTCTTTCAAAACAAAGAATATTGTAATTTAGAACCAATTGGATGCATAATTTACACTGGTGGGAAGGTCTCCCAACTCATTTCTAGTGAATTGGCCTACAACCGATTATAAAGGTCACCAGAAGCAATACATTGCCCACTCGCCACAATCTTTCTTCCTTCCGAACTCGCTTGATCAAATTTACAACAAAACCAACGTCGATTGGAGATGCCCCATTGAGTTGAGTGTAGTGGAATCCACTGTACAAATTCCCATGACAGTCTCGGTAGAAGGCGCCTAATCTGTTGGCATTTGAATCGTGTGACTGCTTGTTTGGTCACATACATTGATTTATGTCGACAAAATCCTGTGATTCGGATGTTACCGATTACTGATTGTTTTTTTTCCATAATCGGTCCGATCACCAATGAACCGATTATTCAAGAAGTACGCACATTACACGTTCACATGTCATTGCATTACGTAAGGCCAACTTCCCCTGAGTTAATCCCCTCGATAACCTACCGGGGTAGTCTAATTCAGCTTTAGAAGTTTCAAGTTTTAATACATCAGATTCCATCTTTTTATTGCATGCTATGTTTGGCTCCCGGTGAAGGAAACATCAATATATTTGCAGCTTTCGAAATGAATTCCGAAGCTCCGATAACCCTCTGTGAATATATAAAGTCAATAAGCGGCGGCAGTCACGATAACCTGAAAATACTTTGCCTTGCTACACCGTACACAAACAATAGTGTTACTGTTGTTACATAATTGTAGTGCGGTAGTATCAACGTTCGATCGTCGCTCCGCACACACTTACTCTATGGGTTTTCGCATTGGCCTGTGGTTAAGGACCGAACACTCGAGCTTAGCTGTCGCCGATTTCCAACCAAAAATTTTGCTTGTGACCTGTGACTTCGCGTAGACCTACGTTACTCAAATGCATGAATAATGGTTTGATTCACCAATTTCTCACTGGTACAACGATGATGATTAGTAGTTTTTTCGCAATGACTTTAGCGCATTCACAATCAAATTCCAAATTCCAGGCCCGTGTCTTGCTTCGTTATCCATGCCAAATCTAAGCACTGGTATGTGGTATCATATGCCATTCGTAGTTGTTTGAGTGTGTCTCAATGTCATATGTGCAGAATGCACACAATGACCTAGTTTATGTTAAACGGCTGAGTGAACGATCATTTTGTGAGTTTTATTTGTCCGGGTAAGGGCGGGTTCCCAGAGGGGGGGGGGGAATGCCCAGCGCTTTGGAATCGCAAACTTTTTGTTTTCAACTGGTGTGATTTTTGAATTGTGTGTTTACGTACATAGTGTTCTTATTTCGAGCGGAAAAATGTTGAAATTTCCTGCCTGGCCCATGTGTTATGGGTAATCCGTGTATCTCGTGATCCGACTAGATGAGAATGCCTTTACCGATGATGCCATATCGGCCAATTCCGATACCGACAATCGTTTGAACACTATTTTTCACAGGTTTGCGGATTGAGCTGCGATGTAAGCGGCAGCAGCGGCTTGGATCGTCGAGAACTACATAATTTGATTTTATTACCGGTGTTTGGTAGCCCATACCGGTAATTCTAAGATCTTCATTAACCAGCTGGTGTTTCTTCCTTCTCATGACTACGGACATTCTGACTCTTTTATGTGAAAGTTTACGTCGAACAAAGTCCTTCTGCTCTTTGATGAAACAGTTTTTGACACTCTATGAATTTGTATTTTCACATAACGGGGAAATAGGTAATTATTTTTTGCATTTAGTAAAAAGTGGGCTGCGGCAAATGCTTATCTAGGCCTGCGATTTAACCCGTCGGCGACCGGCAACTTTTGAAGGCCCTGTTTTTGTCAGATTTTGCCACAATGAACGATGTACCAATCATTGGGAACAACACACTAAATTCTGATTCTGAGAGTATATGCCACAGAGAATGGGGAAGATAATTGAAATTTGAACAAGTTTTTTCCCATAATGCTAACACCAAACTGCCCCCTGAAGTACGGTATCCCAGCATGCATCACAACTATCCCCAGTGCACCGCAACCATGCTATTGGGCGGCAAAGGTCTATGAGCCTAAACAATGATTTGCCTAGGCTAGTGCATAGCGCGCGATGGCATTAAGTTTATGGCAGGGCTGGTTCTTACTCTTTACCTCCTATCACGCCTACCCGTATATAACCAGGTAGAGCGACAAAACCGAGGGGGTTTGTTATTGCGTCACATAAAAACCTTTGGAAGCACTATGTTTTTGTATTCACTCTAGGCCTATTTGGTAATCACCGAAGTCACCCACTTCGAAAAACGCACCATTACCCTAGCCTACTTAATCATCTACTGATCTACGACTTTTGCAAACCCAAATCTAATCAGTAGCTAGAGGCTAGTCTATAACTTCGGACGTTGATCTGTATTGATAACGGTTCGTTTAGGCCGTTACTCTGCGTTAAGGTTATGTGCTACGTTAGCCGTGTTATGTGAAGAAGAATTGCAATGTTTATAAACGTTGCTATCAACGTCGTCACATCGAAAAAAAGAATACCATTAAAAGACATTTATTCATAACCGTACCGTTTATGAATCTTCAAAACGTAATCTGCTGTCATACGTGCACATTACAACGTCGACCTTTCTTATCTTCAAGTTCTTACTTATTCCGGGTGACAGAACTGTCTATATATCTGAGAAAGGTCTATAGCGCTTACGGAGGGTTAAACCCGAAGTCCAAAACTGCCAGTGACTTTGTGTTTGAAATTCTTCTCCATTGACTTATGTGTAAATTACCGGTGAGGGGTGCTTTGTGTTTGTGGCTCCCTCCCTGTCACATGATGGCTCAGCCCACTGATTCTCTCAGACCGAAGAGCTACTTAGCTCACATCATTGTACCTATCCGACGGTGCTTTGACGGGCGCCAAGATGGCGGCTGGGAGATTGCCACTAAATCTAGTGCTATTTGTGCAAAAATTCTTCCATTGACTTGTGTAGGAAAAAAATCCCATTGGCTTTGTGTGTGAGCAATTCGAGCACTTTACCTTGGGGTGCCCTTTTTGTTTCTGGGCCCCTCTCGGTGAAGGAAGGGCCCAGCCTCAAGATTTATAGGAGAGGGGTAAGGACACCTTAGCTTTATACCCCATACCATCCACTTGGCACCCACGGCCGAAAGGGCGCGAGGAGGGCGTCCGAAAAGTGTAGTTTGGTGGCACAAATTCTCCCTTGACTTTGGTGTGTAAATTCCCCTGTGGGTGCTTTTTCGTTTTTTGCCCCTTTCCCATCACAAAACACCTCTAGCCCCGATTCTCTCAGATACAAAAGAGGCTACTTCTAAGCGTCCATATAACCATGGTAACCATCCCCACATGCTTGGACTCCACGGTGGCACCGGGAGAGCGCCTAAAAAGTGCCATTTGTGCACAAAATTCTCAGTCATTGACTTTGTGTAGGAAAAATCCTATTGACTTTGAGTGTTTGGAGGAATTTGGCGTTTTACCCTGTGAGGTGCTTTTTGTTTTTGGACCCTTCTCCGTGACGGAAGGGCTCACAACCCCAAATTTTTTTAGGGGATGGGGAAGACAACATTTGCTCTATAACCTCCTTACTATCGACTCGTACAACACGCAAGGATGGCGCGATGAGGACGCTCAAAAAGTGCCTGATTGTGTGCACAAATTCTTCCATTGACTTTGTGTGTATGTTACAAGTGAGGTGCTTTTTGGGTTTTTTGCCTCCCGTCACGGAATGGCTCATCCCACTGGTTTTCTCAGTCAGAGTAGAATGAAGCCCCTTAGCTTTCATATAGCATGTACCGTCTCACATGTTTCAATGCCAAAAGTAATGCAAAAAAAAATGGGCGCCAGAAGAATGCCTATACAGTGGGCCCCCCATTATGTGCAAAAATGCTCTTTTGACCTCCAAACCAACCAATCAATGGTAACATTTCTGCCCAAATAGCACTTTTTATGGCACTCTCCGGTGGCACTGTGGCAATTCAAGACGTGGGGGATGGTACCATGGTAAAATTAAGCTAAGTCGTGTCCTTGGTCTCTGGGAGAATCAATGGGCTGGGGCGTTTGTGACAGGAGGGGCAAAAACGAAAAGCCCCTCACAGGTAATTTCAACACACGTCCAATGAGAGACTTTTGTCACAACAGGCACTTTCGATCGCCCTTCTTTCGGCCATCCATGGGTCGGTGCATGAGTGGATGGTAACTGGGTATAGAGCTAAGGTGTCTTCCCCCCCTACAAAATATTGAGGCTGAGCCCTTCTGTCCCCGAGGAAAGGGGGCCCCCGAAACAGAAAGCACCTCACAGGTAAAATGCCATTCCACACACAAGTCATGGATTTTTCCTACACAAGTCATGGCAGCATCTTTGCACAAATACACTTTTTAGGGCCACTCCTCCCGTGCCCACCTGGCATCCGAAGACCCCCGTGGGATGGTACCATGGTAGAAAGCTAATACGTAATTCCGTCCTCTGGAGAATCATGGGCTGGGGTTCCTTTTGTACGGGGAGGGGCAACAAACGAAAAGCACCTCACAGGTCCTTACACACTAAGTCATGGGAGCAATTTTTGCACAACAGACACTTTTCGGAGCATCCTCCTTGTGCCATCTTGGCGGCGGTGTACAAGTGTAGTACTGGGGTATAGAGCTAAGAGGTGTCTCCCCCCTCCCGCCAAATTTTGATGCTAGCCTCTCCTCCACGAGCAGGGGCCCAAAAAAACAAAAAGCACCTCACCTGTAAAACTACTCCAAATTCCACATACTAAAGTCAATGGGATTTTTCCTACACAAAGTCAATGGGAGCATCTTTGCATCAAAAAGCACTTTTTAGGGCACTCGCCCGGTGCCAAACCGTGGCGTCCAAGGATGTGGGTGTACCATGTATAAAGCTAAGTAGCTTAATTCCGTCCTCATAAGAATCAGTGGGCTGGGGGCCTTTTGTGACGGGAGGGGCCCAAAAACAAAGCACCTCACAGGTAACACCCACATTCACACACTAAGTCAATGGGATTTTTCCTACAACACCACGCCAACCTAGCTCGCACGGACTTTGTAAGTTTCGGGTTTTTTAGCATTGGTTAGCGCTAAGACCACTCTGATATATCGAGCTAGCCCGCTAGCTATCACGAGCGCTCCAAACGTTTTGGCTAGGCTACCACTTGCTAGGCTACCACTTATCAATATATAGTGCAGTGGATGATAATTTGGTAGCGCTATTCCAAACGTTTCTAGCGCCTTGTGTGCCAGTGCGTCTTGCGTATGTACTTGGTGTGTGTGTATGTATGTGACCCCAGCTTGAAAACACGATAACTCGATCCCCCTGGCTGGATGAAACTGCGTGGTATGTGTGTTCCCCCCATGATGAAGCACATGACCTTTGTTTTGGGTCAGGTCAGAGTCATCTGTGGTCACCAGAGTTCAAGTCTGAAAACCTCGTAAACCGGTAAGTCCAACTGATTTGTCCGAAGTTTAAATTCCGGTGATACCGGTAGCTTCTTATGGAGGTACAGGAACCCTATTGTTTTTGGTGGCAGGTCGGGGTGAAATCTATACCGGAATATAATATTTTGAGAAATCGAGAATTTGGCCAATTTTGGCTTGTAAAACGTACACGATCACTCGACCTCAAACCTGGATGGATGGCAGGCTCATTGGTATGTGTATTCCCCATGCTGAAGTATATTGCGTGTGGTCAGGTCGGAGTCATTTCAGATCACCAGCGGTCAAAGTCGAAAACCTTGTAAAAGTGTAAACACGATAAGTCCAGACTGGTTGTCGATCAAGTTGACATTGGTGTATAACTTTCTCATGGGGAGTACAGGAATTCCCTATTGTTTTTTGGTTCAGGGTCGGGTGAATTTTTGTCAATATAGGAATTTGTGAAAAGTCAGAATTTTGGTGCAATCAGTTGCGATCGGAAACGAAATTTTTGATTGGGTGGGCTGGAGTTTGATGGCGGATTTGGGGGAGGGTCAAGTGAAAATTAAAAAGAAAGAAAAGTGAAAATGAAAGGGGGGGGGGGGGGGGGGTCGCCGGTGCACCATCCAGTGTCGCGGATCGTAGAGCCTGGGCAAGGGTTTATTGTGCAGGGACAGCCTGGAATCCGGTCTCGAATAATAGATTTTTGCGCCCGGATCTGTGCTCAAAAGTTGTGGTATGGAGTTGGCCCATGAGAGGCCATTGAGTCTTTTTTGTAGACTGTTAGGAGTCTTTTGTTGTTGAAAGGGTCTGAGACTGAACCAACTATACGTTTCTTTTTCTGCTCTCGGTAGTATTTTGGAGCGTCAATCAGTGTTACGCCTTACGTAAGGCGTGGAGTCTCAAAGTTAGGAATGGCCGCTCGGGGTCATCTAACATTGCTGCGATTAAGCTCGTCTAGTGGAACGTCATCGTCAGAAGTAACAATATCTGCCTCCCCTTGGTTGCCATAGTTTACGCCTCGCAAGGGGAATCTGGATTTAACAAGTAATCTCTGAGTGTCCTGCTCTTTGTGTAAAAGCGTTATGGGCTGTTAGGAATAGAACTTGATAAGTCGGGTATACCGCGATTAGATCCAGTGCTGTTTAAGGCCTTTTTAAGGTCCTTTGTTTTTTAGTTGGGTGTAGTGTAGCTTGAACACCAATGGAGGTTCCGACTTGTGTTCGGGTGGGATGGTCCCTGACGTCGGTGGCTGGTGCCCAAACTCGCCCGCACTTGAGGCAGTGTGGTATCTCCTCGCTGGTGTAGTTCCGTAGTAGGAGTTTTTCCGTGAAGGAATTTCTCTTCTCTATGAAGGTTCGCCTCATTGCTGCGAGCGTGCGTACCTCGTACGATCTCCCCTTTGATGAACCCCTCGAAAGTGTAGGGGGTTGCAGAGTTGCGATCTTAATATTGGAAGGTTTCCGTGGGGCTTGGTGTAGACTTTGGTGTCTAGTAAGGCGGTAGGGGCCGCTTTGACGAATTTGTTTTTCCCCTTTGATATGTTTTTAGATCGAGATACGTGGCTTCAATCGGAAATTTCAGCTGTGAACTTCATGATTTGGTTTTTTGTTTTATTAATACGGTCCCCATTGAGGTCAATTCATATTTGTACCTTAAATATGATGAAGAGATCCGTCTCTGTACCGGAGCCATTGGAATATTTGGGCTCGCGTTTGGATAATGGAAGTCTCCTAGTTTGTCATGACTATGTCGCAAATCCTCATGATGCCTGACTGCCCTTGTCCAGGATCCATTTTTTTGTTTTTAAAATTGGCCGTTGAATTCAAAGAAGTTGCGTGTGAGGATTATTTCCATGATTGCGCTAATGAGGCGTGGTCGAATTTTCGGTATATCGTACAAAGACCTGCGGGGCTTGCTCATAGGCTTCCTGGCATTTGTCTGGGCCTCGTGTTGTGGTGTATTAGTAGGCTACATGTGACGAACGTCCATAGTAGCGATTGACACAATTCGCTGGTGTTTGAAGATTCCTTAGCATGTTAGTATGTGATTAGGTTGATCTTTCACATAGGTTTGTTTTGACGTAACAATGTCGGCAGAAGGAAATAATCCCCAAATTCTGAGATTGGCTCCGTTGGTGACCCGTTCCCGCGGGTGATTGGTCTGCCAGCAATTTTTGAATCTGGCGGCGGCGGTTTGTGAACTATGGGTAGCACATAATTACGTCGGGTGTGCGGATTTTGTGTTTGTATGGGTTCAGGAGCTGAACGTAGCTTCCCCCCCCCATCTATCCTTGTCAGAGAGCATGTGGGAAACCGGTGTCGAATACCGGGTAGACGTAACCGTATTATGCGCCCCCTTTAGCCGTTCCGTATGGGCGCCTCGGAGTTGGGCCTCGATCTCGCGGCCTGGTAGTCGCGCGGGATTGAGGATATCGATACTCTTCCTTTACGAAGGGTTTTCACCACAATGGAGCGGTCTTCTTAACAGTGTTAAGAGCGACGCGCTCTGCTGTTGTGATTTTATTTTTAGCATTCCGTTCTGAGGTAACATAAAAGCTGGCTATTTTCGGTTCGGTTCTGGTTTGCCTCAGTAATCTTCAAAAGTTCCGGTTTACGTCCGCAGTGGGGGACTCAGGTGAATGGGTAGACGGAATTTTGAGATTCGCTGCCATTTATGCTGCATGATAACACGGATGCGCATTCTTCGCGCCAGGTCCCTTCACTGATTAAAGGATCTGGGTTGCGCTCGGTTTATCTGGTGTTATGATGAATTTGAGCCTTTGGCCAGGGCTATCATCTCTATGTTTTTAATAGAGGGCGGTCTGACAGCTTTTTAACGTACTCAATGGAGTGTTATCGCTTCTGTTTTGCAGGGCGCTGGGCTTCGTGCTGCCATGCCTCCCTGTGAAATTTATGATGGATTGACTTATCCTCTTCGTGTTACAAGTTTTATTGGCTTTCTTCCGGCCTTTTGTTAGGCTGGCCTGCCTCCTTATCTAAACGGGTTCCTATTTACGTCCTTCAGTTGAAGAAGAATAGACACAACGCGTGCCTTGTTTGAGGAGCAGTTTGTTGCAACCTCTTTGGTTTGTGGTGGCCCTAAAAAGAGCCCCGTTGGTTGGTGTTGCAGAGGTTGATTTAAACCTATCTGCGCCTTGGGTTTGTTTGGTCTGTGCCTCTTCTTGTGAGCCTGGGCTTGCTGTTGGCCCTCCTTCTCCAGCGCGTTTCCCTTGCGTAACGAAGCACAGCTTCTCTAGTATGCGAATGATCCTCAACGCTGTCTCTTCCCAGGAGTCACGGTCGATCTCGCAACGAGTTAACTTCTCCTGGAACGTGTCTCGAAACCGCTTTGCTTGACGGGAAACTCGTCGCGCCCAAACCCGGCCCAGACGGAGCCCTGCACTTCGGAGTCAAGAGTCCTCAGGACTCCTGACCTCCGCTGTGGCGTTGGCTCCTACCGGGAGAAAGGGAAGGCCTTATTTACCTGAAGGTACTTTGGGCACGTAACCCCTCCCCAGTTGGCGGTCAAGCTCCGACAGCTCCCTTGTGAGAAGAATGGTCTTCCCTCCTGCAGGGCTTAAGGTCAATTAAATGACTCTTTATTGTTGTGAAAGTGGGCTTCGAGACGTTCGTTCGGGTGTGAGTCTTTCTCTTCTTGGGCGAAGAGGGCTGTTCCACTCGTAATTCGTCGTCAGAGAGTCTTCTGCCCGTAGTAGAGAGAGGCGTTCGGCCGTGTAAGCGCCTTCGGGATGAGATCACTTTCAACATCATTTTCATCCTTTTCATTTTCACTTGTTCATTTCATTTCACTTTTATTCTTTTCATTTTCATCCCTATTGTTTCCTCTCCCGGCACCTGTCTCAAAAGAGCAGAAAATCTCAGCGATTTACTAGTTAAATTCAGATTTCCCTGCGAGCGTAACTTTGGCAACCCAAGGGAGACAGATATTGTTACTACTTCTGACTATACGCGCCACTAGACGAGCTGCAAAGTTAGATGATCCCTACGGCTATCCTAACTTTGAGACGCCCAAGCGCCTACTAAGGCGTACCACTGATAAGCTTCCAATCCACGAGATCAGAACTATAGTCCCTGTGTTTCAGTCCAGACCCTTTCAAACAAAAAGTCTCTACAGTCTACAATAACCCGACAATTGGCCTCATGGCCCACTCCATACCACAACGTTTTAGCATAGATCCGGGCGAAAAAAATCGATTATTTGAGCCGGATTCCAGGCTGTCCTGCCACAATAAACCCTGTTCTCCAGTCTCCTACTATCGCTACCCTAGATGGTGGCACACCGGCGACCCCCCCCCCCTTTTCATTCTCCTTCATTTTCACTTTCATTCTTTTCATTTCGCACACTTCATGAGTTTTTTTGTTTTTTTTTTCTATTATTAGTTTTCATTTTCTTCATTCAAAAAAGAAAGGTCGGGGTGAATGTTTGTCAAATATAGGAAATTTGTGAAAAGTCGAGATTGTGGCAATCATGTGCGTAGAACGAAATTTTGAAGTGGGGGGGGGGCTGAAGTTGGATGACCCCTAGCGGCATTCCTAACTTTGAGACGCCACGCTTCACGTAAGGCGTACCACGATGAAGCTCAAAATACTACCGAGAGCAGAACCTATAGTCTGGTTCAGTCTCAGACCCTTTCAAACAAAAGGCTCTAACAGTCTCAATAACACGACTCAATTGGCTCATGGGCCCCCTCCTACCCACTTTTTAGCATAGATCCTGGCTCAACAATAGATTATTTGAGCCCAGAGTCCCGGCTGGTCCCCTGGCACAATGAACCCTGTTTTCTCCATGCGACTACGATCCGCGACACTGGATGGTGCACCGGCGACCCCCCCCCCCCCCCTTTTCATTCATCCTTCATTTTCACTTTTCATTCTTTTCATTTTCACTCTTTCATTCAGTCGGGGTGATTTTTTGGTCAAATATAGGACATTTGTGAAAAGTCGAGATTTTGGCAATCAGTGTGCGTAGGAACCGAAATTGTTGAGTGGGGGGGGGGCGAAGTTGGATGGCGGATCTGGGGGAGGGGTTAAGGGGAGGGGTGTCCCCCTCGCCTTGGCGAATTTTTGCATTTTCAAATAGCCTAGATGCAATTTGGTGCATTATAGCATTCCAAAACACTCGCTCTTCCTTCCAGAAATATTTTTTTGCAATTTCACATGTTCTAGAGAGATGCTATTTAATGATCTGAGCCTTGTGATTTTTTTTGCCAAATCAAGAGCAGTGAGTTCCCTTCTCTCTGAGTTGGTCTAAATCTCACCTTTTAGGAGACTGCTGAATCCCCCTATCCATCTTAGAAAATTTTGCGTTTCAGGGTGACTCAGCTGCAATTTTGGTGGGCAATATAGGATCCGAATTCTTTCAAGAAATTATTGTGCATTTTCACATGTCGTTAGATGCGGTTTGCTGCTTTAAATCTTGTGATGTTTGCTACCAAATCGAGGGAAGTAGGTTCCCTTCTTTGGGAGTTGGTCTAATCCTCACCTTTCAGGGGACCGCCAATCCCCTTTCCCCCACTTTAGGAAATTTTTGACATTTTAAGGTGGCTTGTGCACTTTGGTGGCAAATAGTACTATATATAACGTTCTAATATATAGAAACACACTAATTGTGCATTCTGACATGTCTTTAGATGCGATTGGCTGATTAAATCTTGTGATATTTGCGGAGCCAAATCGCCAAAGCGAAAAGAAAAAATCATTTGCAGGTGGCCTTAGATGCAATTTGGTGCGATATAGGACTCATAATTTTGCATTTTCACATGTTAGAAGCGATTTGCTGCCCTGAATCTTGCGACTTTTCTGCCATGGCGAGGGCCAGTGAGTTCCCTTCTTTGGGAGTTGATCTAAATCTCACCTTTAAGTGGATCGCCGATGTCCCCCTACCCACTTTGGGAAATTTTGCATTCCAGGCAGCCTCAGATGCAATTTGGTACAACAATAGCCACACCAAAACACTCACTTCGTTCGAATAATTGGCATTTTCCACATGGCCTGAGATGTGAGATTTGCTGCTCTGAATCTTGTAATTTTGTTCTGCCAATCGGGCAGTAGTAAGTTCATTTCTTTGGGAGTTGGTCTGAATCTCACCTCAATTGACCTCCAAATCCCCCTTTCCTCACTTTGGATTTTTTCACGTTCAAGGGCCTTGGGCAATTTGAGGCATAATGACACTCCTAAACATTAACTTCGTTCCAGAAATGATTTTGGCATTTTCACATGTCCGTAGACTCATGACAAGTTGCCAAGTTGCTACTCTGGATCTTATGATCTTTTTCTGATTTTTTTACACTGGGGCCTGTAATTCAATTTTTCGAAGAGTTTGCCTAAATCTGAACCCCCCCCCCCTATTAGGGGACCGCAATCCCCCCCTTCCCCCCCCCCCCAGATTTTTTTTTTTGCTCCGCATTTTCCGGTAGCCTAGATGCAATTTGGTGCATTTTCAACACTCCTTATAAACACTCACTACGTTCGATTTTCCACCGTCATGTCCGTAAGTCTATTTGCTGCTCCGACTCTGTGTTTTTTCCTGCCCAAATGTGCTGAGCAACAAGCGCAGTAAGTGCCTTTCTGTGGAAGTTGGTCGAAATCTCAATTTTCAGGAACCATCAAGGCACTCCAGTTTGTGCTTTCTAGATGACCAAGGTTAGCGATTTCCTTTGCCACTTGGCCCGTTTCTTCGACGCAAATCTCTATAACAAAAATGCCCGAAAATTTGAAGCACTCGAAGTTTAGGGGTTGACGCGGACTGACGGGTGACGTGAAAATGACGCTTACACGCCATCAGAAACCTTTGCAAATTTTAGTGATATCTTATTTTAAAAAATTACGTTTGCCTCATCTTTGCGGGAATTTTGAATTTTCGGTCCAAATTTTGATTCGAGTTCTGCTTAAACTGTCTCGTTTTTTTCATATGTATTTCAGCTCTCTCATTTTGGACCATGGTAAACTGCTTGTTTCCAAGTTGGAGAACTGGGAAGGAGACGGGCGCTTCTTCTCCTATGTGCACGCTTTCAGCTGACTATCCCGGACGCTATTAGTAATATATGCAGTCACTATACAGCCTAGAGAAAAATTAGCTCGAATATCGTACTTTAACAAATACGAGCAACGAAATTAGGAATTTCATGCGCGCGAAAAGCGCGCGCATTTTTGCACATTTTGTGGATATTGATATAAAAATTGGACTATCAGCAGAATATTCAAGCAATCTGACTGAAAATGAGGAAAGTAACATGAATGACAAATGCTATTTGAAATTCAAAAAGGGGTTTTTCTGACCGGACGAGTGTGGGGGGGGGGGGGGCGGAAAGGCCATTCCGCCCCTCCACATTTGATCACTGGGGGTGGCGCCCCCAGCCCCCCACCCCCCCCGGTTTCCGACGCTTGGGAAAATTAGGGTTTGTCTTGATCTTGATCGGGAAGGGATACTGGCCAACGTCCCGGTGGAACCAAGCGGCGGAATAGGTGTGCATGCGGGAAAGAACATAGTTAGTCATGAATTGGCTGCGAGATAAACGTGAACGCCGCTTGCAATTTAAATCTCTTGATGGTGATCGATAGTTTCGGTAAATGTTCCAATCTCTGATCGTTTCCGGGAAGAGGAAAACTGGTAGCGTCTGTTTGCTGCTTAGTGTTGTAAGAGCTCTAGTGTTGGTATGCCGTGTGGCCAACGGTGGGGTCGTTAAAAGGTGACCGTGAGGCACTAATGGGATATACGAAAAGTGGACCATTGATTTCTTATAAAAAAAAATAGTGAGCCCTCTGACACGACGCCTGATGGCAAGAGGCTGCCATCCCAACTCAAGGAATACAGGGAAAATTCAAGTAAGGGTCGCACTAAAGCCTCGTAGGTGGACTCCTGAGCCTTGTGGGCAATGATCGTGATTCCTCATAACAAAAACAAGAGGTACGATTCGCAATTGCAGCGCGATTTTTGGTTAACAGAGTCATTCCGGGAAAAGACTATGCCTACTGGCAGGGTAACACCCACGTAGTAGCTCTTTGCCTCTTGCAGAAGGGAGTCATGTAGCTTATAGCTGAAAAATAGTAGCACTGTCTAGCAGGTGTAAGTCGCATAACAAAACAACTTTTAACATTGAAGTTATCTGCCCCATTTATGTTGCCGTGTTGAGATCCTCTGGGGGTTATATGATTCGCTAGTGTTATTGACTCCTCTACACAACACACAGTCATCGGCAAAATAATCCGGACACTTGATTGTGCTGTGTGGTAAGTCGTCGGTAGGTGAGTAGAACAGCAAATGGTCCCAGCAACGTTCCATGTGGGACACCCGAGAGTTCCACCCCAGGCCCAGTACGAATGTTCGCCCGACAAAAGTGTGTAAGCACGATAACTCGACCTACCTGGATGGATGTAGCTCATTTACTTGGTCGGCAGGTGGGCATGATCAGAGATCACTGTGTCAAAGTCTTCTTAAACCTTGAAATTAGTGAGTAGCTTTCTTATCCAAGAGCCACAGGGAACCCCTATGGTTGGGGGGGAAATGGAAAATTGATAGAAGGTTTATATGTTGGCGTATAATGGCTGGGTACAATTCTCCCATTGTCCTGGTGTCTCGCTTTAGGTTTCAGAGTGGTCAAGAAATAATAAACCGCTTTGGATTCTGGTTCGCAGAGTCTTGAAAAAATGCGCGGTGTGGGTAGTAGTACGACGCAGCAATCGTTGAACAGTCTCGCCAAAAAGTTGATAGTCGGGGCAACAGGAAGAGACCAAGGTCTGACAAAATTTTCAAATCTTCCACCGATTACAAATTTGTGATCATTAAAATGCCCATGTGTAAAGCGTGGTCGTGCAGCCTAAATGACCGCCCTCGGAAGTCATTTCCGCCATCTGGGGCTTTACAAAGAGCTGCCGTGGTAATGGCAGAGGTGGACAAGTCCTTTCGTCAAGTCCAAGTCACGTCGCAAGTCAGCTGGTGCAGAAGTCCAATTCAAGTACAAGTCAATTCGGAAAAAGTGCACGTCCAAGTCAAGTCACAAGTCATATTCGGAAAATGCAAGTCAGTCAAGTCACAAGTTACAAATTGGAAAAAGGCAAGTCACAAGTCACAGTCGAAAAGTCATCTGCTTGCAAGTCCAAGTCCAAGTCAGTGAAGTCTCGCAGGGGGCATGTATAGCGTCAAACTGTACATCTACGGTATCTGGGTATGGGTGACGATAAACATCAGGAAGTGCACAACTGTGTGGAATGACCAGTTGGCAATGCAATTAGATAATGATTTAAGTAATCAGCGCTTGAGTGTGCGTATCACACAGAATGTGCTAGAATGAAAACGAGTCATGATTGTTTTAATACCAACGATGTATGAACCCATAAACTGTACAATATTCACCTAATTAACAGTCTCCAAATTGAGGTCAGACTAGATTGGATATTTGTCTTTTTTGATAGTTTTGGTACTGCCGGCTCTCAGTGAAAGCCAATATGGTCACTTTGAATGAAGTGCTCAAATCCCCATCTATGGATTACTTTGTTTAGTTGGGTGCCCAGTGGCCAACATGGTTGCTGCGCAATTGAAGCCCACATTGAAATTGAAAGCATTGCCAGTATGGTTATGAGCAGGGCTCTAGGGTATGTTGCACTTAGGCTTCTGAAACTTGGAAAATAATGGTATTACTAACAGTGATTCAATGAATAATAAACATGTTTCTTAACGACATTCAACTGAAAAATAGAAACATTGAGCTTGAATACTGAACTCCTAAAATGCAGTGCCATTCGTCAAGAACAGCTGTTGAATTGATTTCTGGTGTTTTCCTATTTGCACCCTTACATAGTACTACATTATAGAACTCATGCCAGATACTAATTCATATTTTCACTACATAGACCGTACGGGGCAAAGTATTTCATCAAGGCCGCTGCTGCACTCTTCCTGGTAATTAATGAGAAGCTTGCATGTCCACATGTAAAATACGGTTATGCCTTTCGTCAAAACTAGCCGCCCTCACAGTTGTGGGGCACCTGATTATTTGACCATGACTCTACCTCAGAAAATAATTTTATCATGATCCATCACTAAGCATACGGCATGGGCCTCTGGCGGAGAGGATGATTTTTTTTTTTTGCTCCACCCCGGTGACAGCTTGGGTTGCCAAATTGGTATTTAGGGTTATCAAGCTTAACCCATTAATCACATCAAAATTCAAGCACAGAATGCGGAAAAATGGTCAATAATTAGCGCAAAACCCTGTTATGTGATCAGTGAAATGTATAAATCAAAGTAACAGGCAATCAAATATTATTATATTGCAGGAAATAACAAATAGTGGGTTTTGTACATGGCTGTCTGATTCAATCTGTGGCATACAGTCGATGTAGGCCATGTTGTTAATGTTGAACACCGTACCTAGACTGTGAAGACAGTACAGTGCGTTGCATTGAACGCGCGAACTCGACGAGAAACATCTAAGCTAGCGCTAATTCACATTATCGTATCCGGGGTTGCCAGCTCTTGATTTGGGGTTTATCGCTAAATTGTTGTAGGGAAATGATGTACGGTAGTGAAATGATCTAGTTAGTGACAAAGCCATATTACCTTGTGCAGGTTAAGGTGAGTCTGACGGCCTGTATGCAGAATATAAGATGACAAATTCAATGTTCGAACTATATTAAGCTGCAAAGATGTCATTGCGCCAGCTGTTAGAAAGTGAATGTGGACCCCCGGTCTGGATATTTTATGACATATAACAAATATCCTTAGACAATTTTGGGCAACCCGCTGTAGCTGATTCGATTATTACAGGTGTACTTGTATCCGAGACATGACTAGCTCGAGCTATTACATGCAGTACGCGACGTTATCTGCCACAACGGTACGGTGCGGGGAATGCTGGGCATGGCCTTATAGATGTACGATACGCGCGCCGCGGTGACCGGGACGACGGACGTATACACGTGGTATATCCAAAAATTGGTGTCGGCCGTGTCGCCTTGCCGACGGTTTTGCAAATAATTCTGTGATTTTCTGTCACTGTGAAAAATTGTAACATTTTGGTGATGACTTGCGATGGCGACAAGTCAGTTATTCAAGGCAAAGTCAAGTCACAAGTCAGACGGTGCAAGTCCAAGTCAAGTCACAAGTCATTAGGCCTACGCTTTAATCGCAAGGTCACGTCTCAAGTCATAAAATTTGGGACTCGAGTCGGACTCGAGTCCAAGTCATGACTCGAGTCCCACATTCTGGGTTAATGGGTTTTAATGGCTACTAAAGAGTAATTTTGTTTTGGAACCTTTGATGGTCTTACATATCCTGGTTCTTCGATTTTATTCCGCGTGTGTCGCCTTGCAGTTAGATGATGTCTTATTTTCGTTTTCGTTGCCTCATTTAAACTCCCTCGGTACACTATTTAAATTGTTTACAAGGAGGTCATATATATATTGCTTCAACCTTCATGGGGGCGCACGCGCATTAATTTTCTTGTCGACTTAACATAAATTGGGTCCGTTCTCAGCCATCAAGGCACCTCCAGAAGTTTTATTTACCTTGAAATCGCCATACGCTGCTGTTGGAATAGAGAGTCTACCCATTCCAAAGATGTGCACTTCGAGTACCATGACCGTGAAGATTTTGAGCTTAGTAGGGGGTCTATTTTTAGCATAGTATTTTCGACTCACAATTTTCCTAAGCACTCGCCGAGGGCCTATTTTAGTCTATGAATTTTCAAAACGCCAAAATGGACCATTCCCTTGAACTTTTCGGAGTAGGCTACTTTGACTAACCCCTTTCAGATAAAGTCGAAAGTATATATCCGCATTTACATTTCACAATGGATCAGGTGTCCCAACCTACCCCCCCCCCCCCAAATCGGTGGCGTAATCAGGGGAGGGGGTGGGGGTCAGCATTCCCCCAGACCAAATGAGCCATAACTGTTTAACACAAAAACTTATTTTTTGCGGTTTCCAGTAGAGGTTTTGCAGCTGTTTTTAATGATATTGGCAACGCAAGCATGAGTCAGGGTCCCATATATTGTACTTAGTTGCCAACCGGGGGAGGCCATTTTATGAGTGCGCATTCCCTGGGTTTCCGACCGCAACCCCCCCCCCCCCGACAAATTCTCTCGGTACGCGCCTGCCCCAAATAATAGTATAGACTAATGCGTGTGTGGCCAACCACATAGTTCTTTAGTTATGGCTTCCCTCATGCAAGTGATACAATTTGGCAGTTTCATTACCCTTATGTGTAATATTATGTTTCAATTTTTAAATCTTTTAGCTACTCTTTGTTTCAAAGTTGTATGGGCCACGGCTTAGATAGATTCTTAGACTAACCGAGTTTTTACCCTTTCATTAGTATGTAAAAGTGTATTGAACTAAAATAACGTGAAATATTTATTACAATCACCCCCTCTGGCCCACAACCGTTTGTGAAAGCTTTGTATGTATAATGATTTGTAAGGAAATTGGTTTGAAGTCACAAGTCAGTTGGTCGGCAAGAAATTCTTCCCCCCCCCCCCCAAAACCTGAGAATAGACCTGCATGAACAGGCTCTCCGTAAAAGCCGGATATAGGCTTGCTTAGATGTTTCTGAGAGACACTAATTTTCGCGTGTGCTTCTGTCAACTGGTGGTGGCGCTCCGCTGATATTCTATTAATTACAAGCTCTCATGAATTTACCCTGCCAATCGTGTCGATCCACACCTCCCCAATATGTTAGCCACACCGATGCACACCACCATGTTATGCCCCCCCCCCCCCCCACGTCACCCCTTTAGGCATTCCCGAAAACTACTAGGCCTACAGTTAGTCGGAATTGTATTCTATCCATTGGATATTAAGCTTTTTTTTCCGCGTATATCGCATTGCTGCAAGTTTCACTGTGACGACGAGTGGTTGACGAGTTGAAAGATCGTGAAAATATTAGCTGAAAATCAGGCTTAACCCCCCCCCCCCCCCACCTCCAGCGAGAAACTGATTGCAGATTTAGAAAATTGCCCTGAATCAAGTAATTGATGTACTCATGACACCGAGTGGCATATCAGGGGCGGGTCCAGGGGTGCGCCCCCACCAATCGGAAGTCATACAAGAACGCAAATATGCGTAGTGATCCATTGCTATTCATGAGTAATATCCAGCTTATGTAACAAAGAGAGGCTTCCAAGATCACCTAAAAGCTGAATAATCATTCTGAGCAGGCAATTAGCCGAATGATTAACTTACCACATACCAATGTCATGTGTAAATGTCATTGACCCCAGATGTAGAAAAGATATTATTTTGTTTGTAATTGCTAGCGAATATCCTTTAGTTGTTTTATATATATGAGCACACAATACCTTCGAGACACGATATGGGGAGATCTAACGTTGCCACGAATCTTGCGATAATGTTTGGCACATTTTGCAACCGAGCCTGAAAACTTTATCATGAATCACGAGAGGATCACATATCCGAACAGGGTGGCACCAGAATTCACCTGGGAGGTGCATGTACGTGGGAGGGAGTGTCGGGGTGATCAAGGTGCCCGGCACTGCCGACCTCCTTCCCCCTTCTCATTTCCTTGCCAATATTTCTGTTGAGAACTATCCTTGAATATACGCAGTATAGCATACTTATGCTGCATGCGGTTAAAACTGAGTCGTGTATGGACTTGCTCAAAATTGGAATTCTGGCGTAACATGATCTAATCTAACCGACATTTGATACATCCATCAAGCGAGCCACATTTTGGTGTGCATGAATTTAAATATATCCCGCGACACTGGAAGTGTCCGGGGATATTATGGTTTTGGGGGTGTAGCCGCCTCCGTCTCCGCCGCCGCCGGAAACTCTAGCCGTTACCACAATACCTTTTAACGCTTTATCCGATTGATTTGAAACTTGGTACACATGTTCGCCCTAGTGGAATCTCGGATGAAAGTGGGCATCATTGCATGTCTGCTGCCCTCTGTTTTCAGATTTTACAACGAAATTAATATCGAATTCGTCCGATTTTACACGAAACTTCGTGGCAGTTGGGACAAAACTGGCCCAGAAAAACATGAACGGTGATTTCAAGGTCACCCGAAGTCCTTTTCTGGGCGAAAATACCGAGTTAGAGTTCCGTCACACGAACCTGTGGGGGTGGGACAGACGTTGGTCCCAAAAGAGACGTGATTTCAAGGGTCGCGCGAAAGGCGACACAGATTCGTTTTTTTAAAGCAATTTTCCTAACTTCGTTGGATTTTACACAACTCGTGAAAGTGATGTTGTTAGTCCCAAGTTCCCAAGTTTTGTTTGATAGACAAAGGAGAAAAATTGCATGATTTATCAAATTGACCTCCTTTGACTGAAATGACCTCATGTTGTTTAGCTCCGTTGACCTGAACTAGCGGGTAGGCATTTCAATTCCTGGAGGTGTGCTGACTGTGCTTGCCCTAAGCGAGGTCCACAATGGTTGTTTTGCGGGGATACAGCACGTCGGCGGTTTACCCCGCCTGCACAATGTCTAGTTTTGATGTGCATTTTGATGTGCCCAGGGCTGGATACGCCACTTTATGGGAAGAAGATCCCCCTGTCTTTTTCTACATGTTGAGTTATTTGCGCTGGAGCCATGGTAATATTTTATACGTATAAACTTTGGAGCTTTGCTTTTTAGCTCGCTTTGGAGCGAGCTAAAAAATATCAGGCTGCTGGGTTTCGAATTCAGGTATTCGGCACAACTTCCGTCTTTTTCCCTATTCACTAGTCCAATTTTTCACCCATTCGTTGGTCGATTTCCGGCGCGCAGGTCTCTCATTTTTCCATAACCGATACTCTCTGCCTACCTACTTACCAATCCAATTCCTTGATGTTCGTAATAAACCATGGGGAGTGGCGGTATCACGTCCGTCATGGAGATCACTCCCAACAAACCCAGCGCCCATTGCAATCAGTGTACTGCATGCTACAAACATATACAACTCCCGCCCAAGTTTGCATCACTGAGCGTCCTGGATAAGATGATAAACCGACATTTTATGCAGTTCATCTTTTGCGCTGTAGACTTATGCGGCCATCACGGACAGAAACCAGACACCATATTCGCGCATAGCGCGAGATTTCTTCATATCACTGATGACGATATGCCCAAAATCCACATGCGCACATGACTCGTATTGTAAGAGGATTTGTGATATTTTTTCACATATGAAGAAAGAAGAACAAAACTCAAATTTTTAGTGGGATGGGGGAGGGGGGGGGGGGGAATGGGGCGATCGACCTTCCTGGGAGCGCCCCCCCCCCCCCCTCGAGCTACGCCACCTGGAAAGATTTATGTGAACTAGTTTAATAGACAGCAATTACCGCATTGTCCACTTCTGTGGTGTACATGAAAGTTGGTCTAGTGTCGCCCCACTGTTTCAGGCGGAGGAGTCGATGTCGAACATGAAATTCACCAGCTTTTTTAAGCTGTTTCACCCTCCCATCTAGGACATAACTTGAAATAGCGTGTGATAGACCGTGTTTTTAGTACGTCCGTGTACTGCCGGTATTTGTTTGCAACAAGACGAGACTTGGTCGTGCACGAAAAATTACATCCCCGACCGGCACAAGGTCTTATGTCCAAATTAGTCAAAGGGGTCAAATGAGGTCAAAGTGGGTCACCATATGTAGTTCAACGAGACGAAAAAAACTTCCATTACAACACAGACTAGCTATCGCACACGATAATCATCAGTGAATGGACTCAAGGGCAATGAGGATGATTTAACCAAGGGACTAATATTAGATGGATAAAAAACTGAATGCGTCAGTCCAAACCGGAGGTTCATAGGACTTTCCGTATGGAGTTATAGTCATTAGAAGTTTGTGGTGTCTTGTGAATCTGTGTATTTGCCCAAGATCGATATGCATCCCATCATGCAAATTAAATGATGTCATCAATTGCACAACCCTGCAACATTCTCTGTTTTCTATTGAAATTCAAACATTAATTTCTCTTCAAAATGCTTTTAGTCCATGGGAGAGGATTGGTTGTAGATGCTGGTAGGTGTTGGTGGTTTACGTTAGTGAGAGAAAAGACCAACAGAACTCCGTGCTAATGTTGACTTATTCAACAAAATGAACAATCAAATACATATCATAATTTTTTGTGTTGTCCATGTTTGAGGTCGTGCGTTATTGCGCAATTGGGGTTCTCCCCAATTTCTCTGCATAATGGCCAAAACTTTGAAGGCCAAAACTCCACATAGGAAATCGTATTGAAATGGGGTTTTGGACCAATAGATCCAGGTTTCCATTCTCCCCAATAGACAAAGCCAAGCCTGCAGTTGTCCTTTAACTATATACAGTTTTGTTATACCGATTTTCCTTCCGTGGTCCTTTGGCCCAGAACATTCCAGATTGGAATGCAGGCGGTCTCACTATGCAGGAATTAAGTAGTCCTGTGGTGTTTTCTGGTGATGTGTAAATTCTTCATCATCATCTTCAACTCTGACTCTTCAATAAGCTGTGCCCTGTTGTGTCAGTGTCCCCTATGCGTAAACCACTAGTTGGTGTTTGCATAGTACGCATACAAGACAAGACAAGACAAGACATGCTCTGAAATGTTTCGTTTCCAAGATATATAAGGATCACCATATGGGTTACCTTCAATGACCTTGACCTGATACCGAAAACATAGGAATTTATCCTCATATAGTTATGACAAGGTTTTTGAACTTTCCTGTTGTGCCTTTTTATGACCTGAACTGGCCCTAAAACATTAGGGTTTACTCCTCACCACCTGGCATTCGGTATAGATAATCGTGCTGACAATGGGTGGCACACACACCCCGCACACACACACACAAATACACATACGTACGGACATGACTGCATAATTCATTTTGCCTTCGGCAATGAATAAACATTAGCACACGAGAAGATTTGTTCCAAATAGGCTTGAAAATCGTTGACATATACAACATCATTTTTGCATATCAGCCCTTTGCATGAAGCAAAAAGTTACCTGAGCCAGGGGGGCGAGGTGGACATAATGTCTCCCCTTCACTTAAACCCCCCATAGGGTGATCAGTGATGCTACCGCGCCATCTCACTGGATACGCCCCTGCACATAAGGTGCTATGTCCACTCGAACGAAGAATGATCAATTCAGACAAAGAATCGCTGCAAGGCTGAAAGAGCCCTCTAAGAACCCTTGAATTGGCCGCGGGCCTCAGGGCCCTTGTGGGGTCGAGAGAAAAGCCTGTGGCTTGGGAGTCCTGGACGAATGCTCTGCGATTCTCGAGTTTTTTGAGGCTTAGGATCCACTTGAATTGATGTATTTTGGCGTGGGGGGGGGGGGGCAACCCCATGGGGGGGGAACCAAGGAGGGGGAAATGCCTCTTGCGCCCTCGTAGCGTCGCCACTAAACATTTTGCAAATATCATACTGTATAGCGGTAGGCACCGCATCGATTCATTTCTAGCATCACGGCATTGATCAGATGGGGCATGGGCCGGAAAGGCGATCTAGCCGATAGTTTCGTGGATGAAATAGATATAAAAATAGGAAATATGGACCACAAACTTTCCAACAATGGGATTGCTAGTCGATATCTTATGAAGTGTCTTTCATTTCAGTATGTATCTATTACCTAAACCGAACAAGCGCAAGTGCTAGTCGGAAACCTTTTATTTTACGATTTCTTCTCCTTCTTCTTTGAACCCGTTGACCTTGGCTCTTAAACCCTGACCCTACACAATAGCGATTCATCTACCCCATACATCCTTCGTGCCAAGCATGATCTCTCTAAACCGTTTCGTTGCCCAATTACCGAATGCTCACAAGTTTCAGACATTCGACCTCTGTTGGACTGAATTTGTGCTTCCGTTCTCTGGATCTCGTGCTCCGGGGAGCGTCACATACCAAACGCGCGCACACCCACGCTCTGCTGACTGCATAGCTTCCCTTTGCCTCCTCTCTACAAATACACGTTAGGCCTCAGGATCGACAATATGGGGTCTGGGGTTACTTTTGCAAGGAATAGCCCTGGTTCTGGAACATCTGAACATGGTAGCCAGGGTTATTTTGGTGGGACAGGGGCTCTGATCACCTTTTGGACTTCTGCATTGATGAGAACTAAGGCTTCGAATGAGAAAATCAACCCCAGAGCTATAAACCCTAGCCCCATGCATACTACCTACACTGAAGTGTCAGTATGCCAACAAAACATTGAAACTGCTGCATTTATTAGTTAGGCCTACCTAACTGTGACCAAGTGGAGACCCCCAGGGGCTATTTGCCCCCAAAAATTGCCCCTGGTTTCCAATTTCATTAGGACCTGGGTTTTTTATGTAGTTTAGGGGGCTAATACTGATAGCTCCTGGTCCCCGCTTTTTCGTAACTGGAACTTAGGTCCGTACCCAGACATCATCAGGCGGGCAACAAGTGGTTTTTACATACCCCCACCTTTGATTGAAAAGGCATTGTAGCTCACAATACCAGGAGGAAAATGGAAGGCAAGAGAATCGCTCAGCGATATCGTTAACTATTCATCTACTGACGTTCAATTCTAGTGACGATAACCGTAGTGATCTGAATTCCCGAGCGTTTTTTGCTCTCGTTAATGAACGTCATGGAAAGACGCCGTCCGATTGTTTCCCCAATTTCACTACACAATGCCTCGTTAATTAATAGATGACGATTATTTCATTTTGACATTGATGAAACAGTGGGCAAATTCACCAATTTTGTCACGTGGTGGCAAAGAATCCTAAATGCCGACGGGTGGGGACCCTTGTTGAAAACGATAGTTTGGTCTCCCCCCCCAAATGAAACGACATAGTCCAGAACATGCAATCAAACTCCCGCCGGGTGGGGGTCCCTGTTGCGAAAACGAGGTAATCAAACTGATGGCATCATTCTGAACACGCACATCTGCGGAAATCACTTCGTAAAAATCCAGATGGCCGTCGTCAGAGGATTGTTCGGGCTGATGCCACTTTCAAAAGCTGCGAAGTTTCACAATCATCAAGATGTCCCAGTTTGCCTCTAGTCTGACGTTGTAGTAAACATTGACAATAACTAAGTTCGTCAGCGATATCAATGAAGTTCGTTGTTAACCAAGGAATCTGTCATTATAAGCGCAAAGACACTCTTCGAAAGCTTGCTCATGTATCAAGCACTATAGTAATTGATATTGTGTCCTATGGCTGTTGTACTTTCTCTGCTAAAACTTGAAGGCGAAACAAGCTCAAGCGGTGGCAACTTCCGGCGTGTAGGCAGTTTTGGGTGACCGGAGATATAATTCAATTTTCATCAATTAAGACGGATCCTCTTGGCGTTTACAAATTGTCAAATCTATCTATCTATCTATCCAGTCTGTAAACTGTAGGCACCAATTTTCAGTGCTTTCGATGGGATCTTGCCAGAACGTGGTCAAAGGGTTCGATGGACCATGGGTCCTCATTGAATACCCTGAAAGTCACAGTCATGGGCATTAAGGGAACCCGATAGGCCATGATATGGACATCTGCCAAAAACGCTAACTTTCTCCTGCGGATAAGGTCGAATTGCCATGATTTATGTGGAACGGTGTAATGATTGCTTAGTGTATCCTACCTATGCGTTGTTACAGGATTGGAGGGAAAGGTCATTAAGGGGGTAGAAGGCATTTCTGTTCAAATTGTATAGATAATTGCAAATTGATGTCTTTGGCCCTTAAACTTGGTTCCACGATGTTCATTGCCGATGGTTCATCATTGAACCACATAACGGTCACGGTCCAAATGGCATAAAGGGCACATTGATCCATAAGTGAAAAACCGGCCAAACATACTCCTGCAGATTGGTCAGATTGTCATGATAGTGAACGTAATAATCATTGACGGAGTGGTACCTCACAGGAATTGAGTGGAAGGTTCATTAAAGGGGGGTGGTACTAGGCATTGTGTTCAAATTGGTTGTCAATATACCATGCCATTCGCATGTTTTCTGGCTCCTGAATACTCATGCTTTGATGGGACATTGACAAAGTTGACCATAATATTCATTGACTGTGCTGGTGACCTTTGCCACCCAAAGGTCGAAGTCATAGGTCATTAAGAAGCCTGCTAGGCCCCTATGTGTTAAAACTGTATGTATCCTCTCTTACAATGGAGTATCTTTCATGATGCTGCTCAGGGTCATTGAGGCAGCATATAATTGAAAATCATGTCACATCCATTCCAATAACACATCATACCATTCCCTACATATATTGAAAAAATGTCGGTTGGAGGCTAACTGAACCTTGGTTCTTTAAGTTTTAATTATTTTGTTCCTCTGGTTTTCCAACTCTCTTCTTTTGACTGTATGTCTTTACAGTGTCGATTTTGAGTCTAAGAGCGTTTTGCTTTTGGGATAAGTTGCTAATTCAGTAGCCTCTGGCTATTGGACAAACATTTCCTGAAGAGTGGGTTTCATTTTCGTTCGGCATTTTTCCAGTCTGGAGACTGGTCGATTCGGACTCGGACTCGAGTCCGTACTCGAGTCCATTTTCAAAGGACTCGGACTCGGACCGAAGTTCAAATGACCGGACTTCGACCGAAAGACCTCGGTCCGAGCCCTGTCCGAGTCCTCTATTTCTCTAACGAGAAGAACTTGATTTTACGATCGTACAAGATCACTAAATGAATACCGACAACCGACGAAAACCGCCCAAAGAGTAGCCTAAAAAACTTCTCCCCGTATTCCCGCCTGCCCGATGTCTAGATCAGGAGGATATCCTCATTCTCACACGTCGCCTGGTTTACCGGTCACATAATAAATTACCGAGATAACGATTAACTACATGCAAGCGAGAAAGTAGACATCGTGCCGAAAGTTTACTAGCACAAAATTGTTTCCTCATTATAAATCACATGGACAAATATAATCCATTACCCTTGGTTGCAAAAACAATGTCAAATAAATGTGATTCATTACCGAAACTCCCAGCATATTCCTGTTTACCTAACACGAACCTTAACACAACCTGGAGCTGGAAATACCCAAACCTCGTTGAATTACATCTGTCCTTGGGAAGATTTAGCCTACTTTTCATTTCACCTGTACCAGTGGATAGTAGGATCCTTTCTTGACTTGTTCTTGTTGATATTGTACATATCGTAACTGGCAGTGGGTACTCCACTTATCCCCGCGTACATTGTAATTTGATGTGACTACAATACATTATGGGGAGACAGTGGTGGGCAGGATTCCCCCCGACGGGGGCTTCCGAGTTCCCCGACGGGGGGGGTCCAAGACCCCGACGAGCCTCACCTACCCCCTATGTCAGAACTTCCAATTTTTGATGTTTTTCAATTTCTGTCACTTTTTTATCGGAGAAAAAAAATGAATAAAACCCACCTGGTGGAGAGCCATTGTTTTAACTCAGTCTCTCATAGCATTCCAATCGATTCAGGCGCTCTCAGTAAAAAACCGGAGGAAATATCTTGAGAACTGGAAGTATTCGTGTGAGGGCACACCGATTAACACAAATGCAAAACAGTGGTAGAACGCAGGACGACCTCCCTCGCCAACAAAATTGTACCATTAATCCGCCGCAAGGACATATCGACGAGATGCATACGACCTGTTTTCCTAGCCACGATTGGATCGTCCTGCAGGAATTTGATACGCTGTTCTTTCACAACAACATTTTAAAGCTTTAATTTTAAAAATAGATTTTTTATGATAAAGAAAATTGGGAAAATTCATACTGTCGGGGTAACAGGCCCTTGTCGGGGTCGGGGTGTGTTAATTTCAGCGTACCCACTCAGTCTCCCCGACGAAATGGGGAAAAAATTCCCCGAACGAAGGGGGTGGGGCAGTTTCCCCACGGAGGGGGGGGGGGGGGAGCATGGAGTTACGGGCAGGGTTAATTCTTTGGTTAATTGGGGGGCTTTTGCTTTTGCCCTGCGATCTGCCACATTTACAGTAACAACATTCTAAGACAGCAGATTTAGCTGGAACATATTTCTAGAAAGATGGACAGATTTTTGGGCTCAAAAGAACTTGTGTTGCCTTAATTTCTTCATTGAAGTTCATTCAGTCATATGTGCCGATGACGTGTCACATACACCTAAATCGGCAGTTGGCCGATTGGAAAAGTTTGTAGCAAAAGGGTATAGATATATCTAATAATATATATATATATACTATATATATATATATATATTATATATATATATATCTATATATATATATATATTAATATATCTATAATATATATATCTATATATATATAATATATCTATATATAGACAAAGGCAAAAACTGTAAAACACAATGCTACTGATAATTGATAGTCGATCTCGAATGGAGATGCGAAAACTATCGATTGAGCTAGGAAAAATGTTGGAGTAAAACGCCGATATTTTTTGGATGCAGAGCCTTTCGGACCCATACTATTCCTTCCGGCAGTGCAGTGACCACAGAATGAGCACTCGAAGAGAAGACGGCTGAGACTTTATAGCCTATGACATGGGGGGATGAGCTACTTAGGTGGTTTTCGCTGATTGGACAGGGGAATAATCCCTTTTGGGGATTATCCCCGGGGAGAGGCCATTTGGCGCCTCAGGATTTGACAGGAAGATAATCCTCAACGGATTATACTAATGAAGGCCATTTGCGCCTTGGTGATTGACAATCGCAAAATAGGGAGGGGGTGCCGAATGGTTACCATTATCTCTTTTGTGTGGTAGGTCGTTTCCGAATGTTTCAGACCAATGGTGTAAGTCGTTTTGCAGGTTCAATTCCCAGTAAATTTTCTTCGCTTTGCGGGCTTTAGTGGACAAATTGGTCATGGTCGATGGCCAATCACTCTCAGGTTTTCAATGGAGGTGACTGACCATGTTGAAAATTCTTAGCAAAACCGGCTGCTCAATTTTGTGGGTCTTGATGGCTGCCGGTGTGGGTATTCTGTTCCCTCAGGTTGTTGTTGTTTCCCGAAATTTGTATGAAACTCCGCAGAGTTTACAGTAAATTAGGTTAGACCAGTTTTTTTCTTCGAGACGCATCAATATCCTGTTGAAATGGAAATATACGGGATGTCTGGAAACTTTTGAAACATTTGTGCATCGACAGTTTGCACGTTTTGCAGTTGGATGGCAGGGGCGGCTGCCCCTGCCGGTGTTGGTTTGCGGCTCGGCTTGCTCCGAAAATTTGGCGTTACCTAGAATGTCACGCAGATTCCGAGGTCTGCCTGCCTAGGCCACAACCGGGGTTTCCGGGAACACGGATTTTAGGCGTTCTGACTGAAGATGGGGCAAATGCTTTGTGACTGAGAGTGGCTAATGGTGGAGGGCAAGGATGGTATTCACAGTCGAGTGGTACTCTGGAGTTTGATTGACGAGTTTTGTACGTCAGAGTTTCAATTCGCGGAGTCCTTCTAGCCTTTTCAAAGGCCTCTTCAATGGAACTCCGAAACTGCCTCTTTTGGAGATGTTTTGTTTAAGTGCGTTGGCACGGGACTCGAACTCAGCATCAGAGGAGCACATCAAATGCGTTCAGCGCCGAGTCTGACTGTATATATATATTATATAATATATATATATATATATATATATATATATATAATATTATATAATATATATTATATATATATATATATATTATTATTATATATATATATTATAGGGTGCTATATATATAATTATTATATATATATATATATATCTATATATATATATATATTATATATATATATAGATATATAATATATATATATATATATCTATATATATATTATATTATATATATATAGACCACGATGCAAAAACTGTAAAACAACAATGCTACTAAATGTTAGGCTGGATCTCGAATGAAGGCGAATAGGCGTTGAGCTAGGAAAAATGTGAGTAAACCCATAATGCTTTGGATTCAGAGCTTCGTAACCCTCATATTCAGTCCTCTATTTAAAATTCTTTGTATATGTCCATTACAATATCCCTCATTGTTAATCAGTAGCCGCGGCATTTTTATAACTTGCTTGGTAGCAAGCGGTTGTTAGTTATGCCTCAAATTCGTTAAATATTACAGGTCATTTTGCTACGACTCGAGGAACTGGAACTCGGACACTGTGACTCGACCGGACCGTAAACACTGACTCGGACTCGGACTCGGATCTGATGAAGGATTGAGAGGACTCCATACTGGCCATTTTCTTTCTAAGCTATTGAGGAAGTTTCTCCCAGATTTCCAGTTATCTCAGTGATTCGAAAAAAAGTTTCGTTCAGATACTTTATTTTACCTTCTAATTATAGTCCAATTTTGCTTTTTGGATTTAAGATTACTTGAACACTACTCTAACTTTTCTCCTTGACTGCAGTGGCCCCGGGCCCCCCCCAGAATTTTTGACAGGGTTGTCATAAAATTTTGTCATAATTCAAATTAAAAAGTATTCTCGAATCGAAAAGTAACTGTATAGTCAAGTTCTTCGATAATCGTTGCGGACCCCCCCCCCCACCCCCCTCCCCACCCCATTGCATTTGGATCTTTTTCCTAAGCTCGGCGCATTGATATTTGAATCAATACATAACGTCACCACTGACCAACAGTGCGGTCCATTTGCAGCTCAAGACTTCTACGGCCGAGGAAAGCGACTATAATGCACCGGGGTTCCCAAATGGCGGTCCGCGGGCCAAAATCGCCCCGCAGATGATGCAATCCGGCACACATAGATTCCAGTTTCGGAAAGAAATTTTAAGGTTTTCAGAAGAGAAAATAGGAACTAATAACGAACGTTCATAAACGCCTGGAAACGTCGACGCATGTATCAAAATGTGACTATCAATAAAATATCAAAAATCACTTTCAGATCAATATATTAAAACCACTTTAATATTTCCGGCTATAGGATTTTTTGTTCGATATTAATCTCATCTAGAACTTACATTTGCAACCCACAAATATCCCTTCTCTGACATATTTGTGCTAAGCTGCTTGACATATCATGGTGCCATTTTTTTTTTCCTCTTTACTTAATCCCAAAACGCATGAGCTGCTAATGTGATATTTTTTTTTAATGGTGCAGTTTATTTAATTTATGATATAAAAAATGCCATTTTGACCTCACCAGTTGGTGGCGCCTAAGAACAACCGAATTTGGAAAATTTTGTATGGCATGCTCCGGTGAATTTTCATTTTATGAGTTTATTTTTATTACAATAAAAATGGCTTCTGGCAACTCACCATTTGATCTGAATAACCTTACATTGAATAGATAGCTATACGGCTTTTCGCGGAAACCAATTATGCCGACTCGCAATCAAGGCCAAAATGGTGCATGAACATAGAGAAGGTTAAGTTGAATTCCATTCTAATTTGTAATGTCAACTTTCATTTTTTTTTTATTTGAAAATGGACTCTGGGAATCCACCATATGGGCATTTAATAATAATTCCAAACAAATTGCTACCCTTACCCGCGCGCAACCAATATGCCGCTTTCGATTGGATACCTTGACATCGCAGGAACAGTGGCTAAGGTGGAATTCATACTAATCTTCTATTTCACTTTCGAATTATCACGATGAAGAAGCCATCTGCAATCTTGGTGTCACCAATTGCATTTAGTAGTCAGGTTGAGGCTCGTCTATCCGACATCTCAGTGTTCAACCTCCGCCACGGTATCATGATCCTTGTGCAAGGTTTTATTGCTTCCACAAACACTGTTTAATGTTGATGGGTCCCGAATTCGATTTGATTTTTCCGATTGCCGAGCGAGGTATTTAACGGTCTCCCAACTGGCTTAGAATTATGGTCCTCAATGCTTCTCTCAGAGCGATTTCCGCTGGAGCTTCTTCTTGGGAGTCCTCGCGACGTGACAGAAGTCTCAGTCGTCTATGTGTCTAACTATACTCGGATGACCAAGGGAATTGGTTGGTCACATCATAGGGTTCATCGTTTTGTATACAATTTTATTGGTCCATCTGATGTTAAGAACATTGCGCATAATGTATCTTCTTTGAAACGTGAAATTTTGTGATTCAAGATCCTGTCGTGTACCCCGACATTCGCATTAGAACAGAAAATCCTCTTTATTAGGCATCGCAAATCCGGAGTTTGATGCTTTGTTCCCTACTCTCTGCGCTTGACTTTTTTTTTGACAGAGTGGATGAAAGCGTTTTGTTACCAAGTCTCTGTAATGTCTTCTTCGTTCCCAACAAACTTCCTACATTTTACATTTTCTCGCAACTTCTTCGCCATTTCCTGTATTGAAAATTTCTCATATTTCGTGCTGTTTAATTTCAGATTTCTTCTTGTCAGTTTCTCAGTCCCTCGTTCTTCGATGTCTTAATTGTAGTAACGTTCCCCGTTGATGCCCATGGCAATCATCAGTCGTATTGTGGGTCCACGGTTGAAGAAGGGTTGTCGTAATATTATTTGTACTGTAGTCCATGATCACTACTGTATATGGTTGGGATCACTGCATCATGTCATTTTTCATCCGATTTAAAGAGTTCGCCAGTATGTTATAAAGAGAATGCAATCGCACTGTCACCCTGGGCACTCGAGTTCGTGCTGAAAGGATAGTTTGCCGTCTAATTTGACCCTGTAAAATAAAGCCAAAACCTCATTCAAGTAAGAGTGAACGGAGATGAGTTCGTCGTCTCGAGGATCTGTTGCAAGTCATTCATTAGTTGTGCCTCTTTTGGATGTATCGAACGCCCTTGCTCATCGTCCAGCATTAGAAAGCCTGCTGTTGTTATCCTATGAATAACGGCTTTTTCCTGCTAAAACTTTGAAGCAAAAACAAGCTCAGCGGAGCACTACCTTAGGTTAGGTCTGTTTTGGGTGACGGGAAGTATATGTTCATCAATTAGGGTGCGGATTCTTCTCTCTTTGTCATACAAAGTGCGGAGGATTTTCCTCAGGATTGAAAGTAAAATCACAGGTCTTGAATTTTCTCTGCCGAGGGGGGAGGGGGTAGTTTTTTTCCGGGGTTTTTATTGAGTGTTAAGATTCCCTCGTTTTAATTTCTATTGGCATTTCTCCGGTTCGTATGTTATTCAGGTATAATTAGCTATGTACTCAAGGTGCATGGCAATTTGAGATGTTCAGCTTGATTTGGTCAAACCTGGGGCTTTATTATTTTCCCAATGATGATACCCTTGTTTAATTTTATCTTCATCAATGGTTTGTTTAGTTTTTCTCCTGGAAGCACGTTTGGGTTGGTTTTGGGTTGTTACAGTTGAACGTGTTTTCGAAATATTGGCTGAATTTCTTTAATTTTTGTCAATCATTCTGTTCTCCTATGATTCATCATCAATTTAATTTAAATTGGATCACAAAAGTAACTTTTTTTGTTGCACTACTTTTATCGCTTCAAAGCACGGTGGGAGTCAGATCCTTAATATTTTCATTTCATTAATGTCGTCAATCAATTTTTGTTCACGTGCCTGTGACTAGTGCATGCTGTTTTTATTATGTATTTTCGTTTAGTTTTTGACTTCCTCTCCGTATGTATATCTTTACATTTGTCGATTGAGCTGATATCTTTTGCTGTTGGTTATTCAGTAGTATTTAAAAACTGTTCCTGATGGTGGGTTCATGTTTTCGGCATTTCCTTAGCAAATTGATGAAATTTTATTCCAGTTTAGCTTCGGTGATTTCATCAAAATTGGCTTCATTCAAGAGCCTTGTTTACACGTTCATTGTAATCAATTTGGTTTGATTTAAGATTGACTGGATAATTCCTCTCGTTAGCTTTTAGCGGGTGAAACTACTTATAATGATTTTGTGAACAGTGTTGATATGGAGGCAATTGTATGCTCGAGCGTCTGTGTTAATAGATTTGAAGTTTAATGGTGCTATGATTCGTCATTTTGAACTTCGGATATGATTTCTGTGTGTAATTAGGTATGAAATTAATCGTACTCGTATAAGTGTTATATGCATCAAATTTGTGCTTGTAGAAAGATTACATCAGTAAAGATTGTTTCGCATCAATGAGATCTGTTAACAATTCACCATTTGTATTAGTTTATAACTGTGGTCATTCCTCCCGATATGATTTGGATGGAGGGGATCGGATGAGCCGACTTTCGCGTAAAATCACCAACAAATTTTCAATTCCTATTGTTTATTGTATTTCACTAATTTTCTAGATTGTGATGAATGTTCTGTTTCTTCAGGATTCTTGAGAGTTAACACGACGTTTAGGGCATATGCATAATATATTAAAGGGTGGACTTTATTTTGATAAGTTTAATAAACAGTTAATAGAGCAGGCGATCTGATATGGTTTGAAGAAAGTAAAATCAATTCCTTTCTTAACAAGAAACTGCTCGCGTGATAGGAATTACTAACTACGGCCACCTTCGCAAAAAATATGAAATGGGATGGGTCTGACCTTGCACTCTATTAGCTTGATAACGTCTGGATCTTTGATCTTTGTTCCCTGCACGGCGGTGATGTCAAGAATACCCGTGAGGGTCTTCATAATTCTAGTTGTTTATCTCCTTTGGCATATCTTTGGCATTTGGATAAGACCTAATTTTCGAAAATTGGGTAGTATAAAGCTGCTTAAACATTATACGGTGGCTGAGATGGAATTCATTTTAAGTTGCAAAGTTTATTTTTTTTCGATTTTACTTACAGGAAAATGGTCATCTGGGGCTCACCGTTCAGCTGAGAATACCATAATTTGAGTTGTCATGCACCGCCGCGCGGCAACATGTTGCCGCTCGGCTTTCATAGTATATGATCGTATCAACATACGTTGGCTAAGTGAAATTCCTTTTTTTTTCCATTCAAATTCAAAGTTTTTTCACACATTATTTCGAATGAAACTGAACCATCTGAAGCTCCCCATTTGGCAGCTGATAACACTTTTAGATCACACATGAAGTATGGCACACTAAATTATTTCACATACTTTTTCTTCTTGGCCGCATCTACAGCCAACATTGGGAACCCCTGGTAAATCCTCTGTGAAGCATAACTAAGACCTTGACGATGGCACGAATGTTAGACACACTAATTTAATAGTACATCCTGAGAGTGTTTACCTTAACTCTGTTTTCCCTGAATCCTTGATTAGTGTGCCTAACATCGTGCCATAGCCGTATTGCTAAAGAGAGAGAAGATCTACACCCAAATTTCTCCAAGTTCATGCCTCACACAGCAAATTCAGCTGACTCACAGAATTTAATCAACTGCAAAATATTTCTCACTAGTTCATCATACCTTAACAAAAATACCTGAAACAGATGGGAAAAGGTTTTCTTTCACAATTGTTAATATTTTCTTCTCTCGAAAAATGACTATTTGTGGTTCAAAATAAGTCATATTAGGGACGGACAGTCTGAAATATTCTGGTTCTGAAGTGTACGATTAATTAACTCGCCCCATGACTTAGAGTAATCTCATTATTAGTAGTAGTAGTATAGTAGGAGCATCCTTCGTCTCGAGAGCCCAATGGTGTGCAACCCTACAAGTCCAAATCAGTCTTGCGAGAGCCGTCTGGTATGGCTCTACCGTCCAATCCTGGCTTGACAGTCTCTGCCGCAGTTTGTTGAACCCAAACTGAGACTGTGGGGTGGTATGACGCTCTTGTTTGTCTCTCTTTCCGTCGGGCCCTCCTTCTTCTCGCGGTAGGGTCCTTTATCTCTCCTCTCTCTCCCCCTCTTGTGCCGCCCGAACGCATGGCGTCCAATCCGTCACGATCCTCTGCAAGTTGCTCCCATTAATTAGTATTACTAAATAAATGCCCATATGAATCGTTTTCCTGTTTACCATGGCGCAAAATACAAGCATTGGGGTGCTATTGGCAACCCTATACTCCGCCCCCCCCGGCCCTGATGTCATGGATCCTATCTCGAATTTCTCTCAAAAGTAAATTGAAAATATCTCAACAGCAAGATGCTAAAGCCTCCACCTTGCTAAGTTTGACGCCAATCGTTCATGACATTGGAGATTGTTTCGCACAAGTCGCACAACTAGAACCTGTGAAGTATCATGGTCTCTATCTTCCAGTGTTTAACAAGTCAGTCAGAGACTCGGCTCGTTCGACTCGAGTAGCGTAAACCGACTGGGACTTGAATGGTAAAAAATTAAATTACTTGACTTGACTTAAGTTGCTATCCTGTGAGGACTTGACTTAAATCGACCTCAACCTTATTTTGACTTTGACTTTGACTTCGGACTTGACCTTCTCGCAGAATTTTAATAAAAAAGACTGAAGTCTTTGGAAGCGCTCGGTCGCCGTCGTTTTTGATTGAATGTTTACGGTACGGCCTCCGAGTCTTAGGCCGATTCATTGTATCGTTTCACCCGTGACCGGACAATTCCCACTCGGCCAACCTTCCAACCTTCCCACCCGGACATTCCCTTCCCCTCCCCCTCAACGGAATTTTTTTATGGTCAGAATAGGGTTCGGGTCAAATTAGGGTCACGTTGGGGTGGGAATTGTCCGGACTGGCAGTTGTCCGGTGGAGTTGTCCTGCAACCATTGCACAACCTGCGGTCTGCTGCCATACGATATAATTATCGCATGCACAGCCTACTGTATCGCTCTGTGGTTTGTACACAGCACAGTTTATATCAGGGCGTTCACGATCGTTCCACTTAGACGCCCATACAACACGCATTTTGTGACAGAATGACAGTTTATAGGTGCCGTTAAAACAATGTAACATAGAAACACTGAGTTGCCCTCAAGTCGTTGTTGTTTTAATTCCTTTTTGATATTTCTTGTTTTAAAAATAAAATGTTTGTGTCTGTGCCAGCCATGAGCTAGCTCGTGGCCGTCCCGGCATTCGTCCCAGCTCACTCGGTCCCTGTGCACACAGAACTACCTAATTCAGATTCTTTGCAAATTACCGTTTGTTTTTTTTTGAGGACTATAACTTTTAATATATCCTAAAATTAGCTCATTTTCCAAAATGCTCATGGGGGATATTAGAACAGGGCTAAAATATTTTTGAATAAACGCTGTTCACGTATGAAATGGAGTGTTAAATAATTATTGTGATGGGCATCACAAACGGCCATGTGACAGACATTACATAATAATAATAATAATACTTTCGATTTATAGAATGCTTTACATGTACAAATCTCAAAAAGCGCTTGACAAAAGAAAAAAGAAAAAAAAAAGGACTTCTATAACGTTTGAAAGAGGTAGATAGTTGGGGCATTGCGGACCTTGACGGCGTAGATCATCCAGATTGCTGGGGCAGCTGCTGTGAAAAAAGACCGTCACCTAGTGTGAGTTCGCTTGAGAGCGGGCCGGCTCAGCAGAGCTTGGGACGACGAGCGAAGAGATCGGACAGGTTGATATTCTGTAAGAAGTTCAGTGATGTAGATTGGTGCCATTCCGTGGAGAGCTTTGTAGGCGAGAGAGCAATTTTATACTCAATTCGCTGTTGGATTGGAAGCCAGTGAAGATTGTGCATGATTGGAGTGATGTGCTCATATTTCCGGCTGCGTGTGACCAAACGAGCTGCAGAGACCGCCTCGGTTTTGGGAAGGGCATTGAAGCATTATAACTTGTTCGGGTAGACCAAGCCTTAACATCCGAGACACACTGTTCCAAACGGGAGGTCGTGTGGGTTCTGTTGTCGCGATTAATCTCTTTCAAAGGGAAAATAAAGTTTGGTTATGGGATATAATTTATGTTGTTTTTGATAGGCCCAAATAAATTAACATTGTATTATGGAGTATCGTTAACTTACTATCCAA
The DNA here is from genome assembly GCA_026419785.1 of Sclerodactyla briareus. Lineage (NCBI taxonomy): Eukaryota > Metazoa > Echinodermata > Holothuroidea > Dendrochirotida > Sclerodactylidae > Sclerodactyla > Sclerodactyla briareus. The sequence continues at coordinate 316,067 of JAODTK010004888.1, read as the reverse complement.
GTTTCATGAGACCACTTTGCATGGTCATTATCACCTCCAAGGAACCAGCAAGTAGCAACCGATCATGAAAGATGGAATAATGTAAGATCTTACCAATAATAAGGCAAAGAGAACCTGAAATCGTGGTGTGCATCTCTGAAGCCACACGCAGTATCGGTGGTTGTTCCTTCCAGGCTGCTCAAACTAGTTGCTGCCACCATATTACCTAGGGGCTCCGACAAATGTGCGATTTTGAGGACATGAAACGCATCGCACTTTGAAAAAACGCCAAAAACGCGCAATCCTAATCGCCAAAAAAACGCGATCGTATTTGTAAGAATTAACATGGCGAAACTGGCCGCCAATCAGGTCAATTGTTTGCTAAACTATGTGATCAAAAAACATGAAAGAATATACTCTTTTGAGTGTGCTATTTAGCAGAAAATACATAAATACTAACAAAAATTACTGCTTTGAACTGGCCTATCCTTGTTATTCAACCCCAATTTCGTTCGTTTTAGATTGTTTTTTTGAAACCCCAAAATTTAACAAAACCAAAATGATTCGCAAACAGCGCAATTGCGCCGCAAAACCGCGATCGCGCATTTGTCCGAGCCCTACATATACCCAATATTCCATGGTTGCCTGCATTGTCCTTTACATTTATTTAGCATGTACAACATACACTTCATTAAAACCATTTAATGTTTTGCAGAATGTTTTGGTAACAAATGTTTGACACTCACTCACGACATATACTGCTTAGTCAGAGTACTTAAAAATTGAGATAAGCACCTTCTGAACAACAATTGCTATGGAAACCATGAATCGTCATCATCATTAGAACAATATCCATGTTCGTGACTTGAATTGACTTGAGAAAAAAAATGGCATGACTTCGCTTGAATCGGCTTTTGCTGTGACTTGACTTGACTTGATGGTTGGCCTGACTTGACTTGACTTGACTTGACTTGGACATGGGAGTGAATGACTTGACTTGACTTGGACATGGGAGTGAATGACTTGACTTGACTTGACTTGAGAGACTTGGATAAGAGAGACTTGTTACAACACTGTCTATTTCTATCTCTATCTCTATGTCTTCTATCTAGTATATTCAGGGAATCCAAGCCTCAGAAAAAAAAAAATCATCCGATTCGAGTGTGAAAAGGAGACCACTTTTTGCGCAATGTGACCGTGACGTAACGAGGAGGAACCGGTAAACACGAAGTCATACAAACATGTATTTTTACGGCAACCTAGTGACAAAAGAGTTAACAATGGAATCTGTTTGAAAACTTCGTTCACAGAAAATGACAGAATAATTTCATTAATTTCATTTATGAAATTACCTATAAATTTTCTGCTACAATGGTGCACGATATCAGCATTTACTGTGTAAAGTCAATGGGCGATCTTTGCATCGTTACTCTGGTGACGTCATCATCTTCTTCTTCTTCTTTTTATATTTATTAGAGATTCTCTAAATCCTTATATTCCTGGAAGTCTTATATTAGTTATATTCACTGACCTAAATATTTAGGTCAGTGCTTATACTGGGACGCTTCAACGAGATCAACAAGTGTTCTTTTCTTCAATAGTCGATTCCTTGCTATAGCTGACAGGCTAGTGGCTACTAAGGCCGAACTGCCAGAAAACTTTTAAATTCTCCCCCTTAGATATTGTCGCTTACTTGAAGGCACATTCCTAAATAGTCCACACTTGATATTCAAATATCACCTTGCCTTCTCTCCCTTACCCTTCCTTCTACACTTTTGTGGAGAACAACTGACCTCCCCATTCACCAAGTATTATTCATTTCTGACGAAGTTTGGAAAACCACAAAAAAGTATGCAAATTTGACCTAGGGATTCAAATGACACGACTTTTGTCAGGAACAAATGAAGTCCCCATCCGGAACGTTTTGTTCACATAGGACAAACTTGAATTTTCGCGTGAATTATTCAAATTAATGGGCTGTAGCAGTACATACAAAAGTCATAGATAGATAGATAGATAGATAGAAGATAGATAGATAGATAGATAGATAGAAGATAGATAGATAGAAGATAGATAGATAGAAGATAGATAGATAGATAGAACGTCATTGTCCATTTCAAAAGGAAACAGAAAATTTATTTGCCGAAGTACAACATAGGGTAAAATACATGACTCCTGCTTGTTGGGTAGGTATTGGTTGACAGGCTATTTCAGACATCAATCTCACGCTGTTGACATAAGCTTTGACTGACCACACAACATCAGAGGGGGGGGGGGGGGGAGAGGAAAACAAGTAGAGGAGTCGGCAGCTTCAAGTGTAGCCAGTTATGTCAGTATTAGTCTGATTAGAGGTTTCCACGATGACAACCGTATTCTTTTCGAACAGGGCTAGGTAAATACGAGTCATTCTGTCATTGTTCCGGATGTTAAATATATCTGTTCCCTCGTCTGATTAACGTTGAATAGTATTACACCGGTATTCTATTATTAAGAGAAATAGGTTTTGAAGACATCTAAAATGCTAAATTTCACTGTGGCCTTTAGAAGTTTTTCATTTACTGTTGTAAGCCCAACTCTGCTCAAACTCAATTGCTTGCAATTTTGTGCGGAGACCTGTCGTGATGGAGGGGGTGTGGGAGGTAGAGGTACTGTTCCCCGTTGTGCTGGGTTCGATTTTGTGTTCTGGGTCACCCGCGGTGAGGGGGTCCTAAATGTACCGCTATTGTTGGAAACAGTGTGTCAAACAGGCAGTTTTACCTGCACCTACCTCCCCGGTATTTCAGGCTTTTCTTCCCAGTGAAACCTGTCAGGGGGGGGGGCACTCCACCCCCAACTGCCATATACACTACTCTTTTAAACTAACTTTAGATTGACCTACTTTGTTGAGAATGCCCATAAATAAGTCGTGAAAAAGTTTGTCATAGGGCACTGGGAGTTAGGGTATGCATGGCTACACTGAGATCTTAATACAAAAGTAAACATGCAAGTTTATAGGTGTGTCCTTGAGGTTGGACCAGTGATAACACACAAGGCGATCGCCAAAAATGGTCCTCGCCTGTAGCGTGATCGGTGGTTTGTATTTGCCTTTTAAAATAAAAATTTCCTTCATTTTTCATTGCCTTTTAATTTCCAAGCAGCCATGACCATACCATCCAGCTGCCCCCACCCCGACAGGCAGCAACACCCTCCCCCTCCCCACACACCCAACAACCTATCCCCACGTAGCAGTCAAGAATTTCCAAAATATTCTTAGGACCCTCCACATTTGTCTATCAATTAATTGCATATTTTGACATATGATTGACATGTATAGCATGTTAGCAACACAGTGAAAGACCATTTCCTGTCACGCGTCCCCCAGGTAAGGAAGAGAGGAAAGAAAAACGTTACAGTATTTTTGTAGGTCTAATCAACCTAATCAAATTGGTTGGTGTAAGAGAGTGTTTTGCTTGTGGGCAGCTTATACAGCAGTAAAATTGTCACAGGAGCTATGGTTTACTCGTTCCTCAGGGCTTATTCTTACAGGAGCTATAATTATATGATGGAATTCAATCAAATTCAGAAACATCAAACACATCAGATCCAGAAAATGTTAACTACTGAGTTTGGCGAAATTCTTATCAAGTTGAAATTGGAATAAATTTGCAAATTAAGGCACTACACTGACCTCTACTGACCCCAGCTGTACCTTAAAATGATCAGGATCAAAGGTGGATCACATCTAACCGAGGTTTTCGTTCGTGAAAATCCAACAAACTTTCAAAAATTGCATAAATTATGCAAATTGGACACATTAAATGACCTCCAGTGACCTCGACTTTACTTTTAAATTCCTCGGGACCCCATGTCGACCAACATCCATCAAGTTTTTTCGTCGTGAAAATCCGACAAACTTGAAGAATTCGCACAAATTATGCAAATTAGACCACTTAATTAGCATATTTTAGGCTGAAATTCAAATCAGTTCATCTACTGTCATCCAGGTCCTACATGCCAAACTACATCACTGTAGCACATACGGATCTTGCGTAATCTTGCTAACGAGCTTAGACAATAAATTACATAAAATAAGCTGACTACTAACTTGATGACTTTGCTGCCCAAAATCTAATTAGATGTGACACCAACCCCCGTGCTACATCACAAAATTTCGTCATAATCGGCCTCACGGTTTGTGAGAAACTCCTGCCAACAAGAAAGTTTGATATACACACCACACACCCCACACACGCCAACGTGACCACTAAGTCCCTCTTCCGGATTTCATTCAGGCGAGACAAAAACCACTGTTGACTATAGGACAACATGGGTGAAGAATATCATACTCATTACTCAGTGCCACAGACAATATCAGTCTGTCCATGGAAATTGTGTGAGGATGAAACAGGTGGACACTTGTCAAGAGTCATACAGGTGTATTTACAGTTAATATCTACACACTTCCACTTGGGTGGCATCTGAAGATGCAGGTTTTCTCAAAATTGGGTATCACATACTCATGCCTAAGGGATATATATCGAGGCGCTGGGCACAATTATGTGATTTTTTTTTCTTTTTTTATCTTGACACAAGCATCTAATCTGAATGCAGTGCAACACAAATATCAGAAGTTCTTCAAGATCTTCAGATACTTTAGGCTCCCATGCATAGCAAAACTACATGCAGTTCGCCTAGATTAACAAAACTTTCCATTACAAAATCCCTCTGAAATGTTTTGTTGCCAGATGTCAATGTCAAACGTCAAGTTTACAACATTCCCTTATTTTAAGCTGTCGACCTTTTACACCAGGTGTGCTTTCCTTGGGATAAGCTCGTTATAGGCTGTTGTATTACATTAGTCTAATTCACTTTATGGTTTTTTCTCAACAAGACGAACTGGTCTCCACCAAAAAAAAAATGCACTCAATGTCACTAGGTCAAAAGGCAAACGAGGTCAAAAAAGATCAAAGTCGGTCAGCATATGTAGTTCGCCCAGACGAAGCAAACTTACATTACAACATCCCTCTAAATGTTCCGTTGCCAAGATATATAAGGATTGTCCTATGGGTGACCTTAAATGACCTTGACCTAAACACCAAAAACAATAGGGTTCATCTTCACCATAACGTGAACCCACATACTGATTTGAACTGACACATGCTTGCGTTCGTTAGAATCGTGCTGACAAGCTTTTTGAACTTTGCCCTCTCATGACCTTGAATGACTTTGAACTGGCACCAAAAACAATATGGTCTCCTCTCTATATGTCCAACCCACATACTCAATTTGAACTTAATACATGCTTGCGTTCTCTAGATATCGTGCTGACAGGGTGTCCAACACATCACAGACACACACATACACATACGCATGTGCGTGACTGCATAGATTCCATTTTCCTTCGGCAAGGAATCAAAAAGCAGGTTTGTCCTCTTGCACTGCTGGGCTATAGTCGCTACTGCATTGTCAACTCCTGCTCGTTAATGTATAGTCACTCTAAATTGTAATTTGTTTAGAATATAAATTATACGACTCGATAAATGTGCAGTCACCATAGGGAAGGATATAGTTGGCCAACTATATCCTTCTCTCTGCCAACTTTCTTTCTCTATGACAGTCACCGCAACTAAAACATAGTATTTTTGTCTTTGAGTACAGTACAGTGGCAACATCAAGGACAACTTCGGTTCCGGTTCGCCGGCTACGTTCCGCCGCGCGCTGTGTGTGTAATTGCTACCAGGCTAACTGTATGCAGCTGGCTTGCTCTGCTGGCCATCGCAGGCCACGGTAGCACTGTGCACCATGCACACTATGGAGCAATTAGTGAGCACCACTGCTGCACCATGTGGGAATCTGATTTGCCACTGACACTAGCGACAACTGGAACACGAAGTATTACTTTATTAGTAACACTAAGTACGGTAACTAATTGATAGCCCTACATATTCAATAATCACCGATTTATTAGGAACAAAATATCGAAGTGCACTGTCAAATGAAGTTAGCCACACGCACGCCTAGTTGAATCACATACAATGATACATAAACTACAGTACATTGGCCCCTAAAACGTTAGGACTCGGAGGCCCGACTATACTGCAATCCAGAAGCAGCTAAGACAGTAAGACAAGTTAGTAAGACTAGGGCTATACCTACATAGGGGCCTAAGTAGGCCAACCAGTACCACACCTTAGCCTCTGAATGGGACCCGCTAGGCCGTAGTGCATATTATTTAGTATTGGCGCCCTAACATAATATACGGACTAGGGCCACCTTACCCACCCACGAGGCCCTAGCCTAGGCCTGACAATTATTAAATTTAGTTACTGTTACAGTGTTAGGTGTCATACTAATGCAACTAAAGCTGTGTTTCCATGGGGCAGAGGCGGGCAAAAGGTCACTGTTTTTTTAAAAAAATATGTTTTATTGCCAAAGCGGCACCAGCCTGTACCTCCCTTTCCATCCCGATGACTTACCTGCTGCCATCACCAAAATGGAGAAATGTATTGAGGCGATCCGTGATCGGATGGCCACCACTTCTTGAAACTCAACGATGACAAGACTGAATGATCATATTCAAGTCACGTTTCGACGTCCGAAGCCCCCGCACCGCACCATGTGTTCCAAGAATTGGAAACAAAACCATAATACCTACATCATCTATCTGGAACTGAGGACTCTACATGGGAAAGCTCCAGCACAATGAAAGTCAGATCAATAAGGCCAAAGTAAAAAATAAAAAAATAGTTTCTCGTTCTAATTTCGATGATGAACGTGTGGGCATGAGGGCCTTTTTTTTTTTTTTTTTTTGCTCTCAGACAGTCCAGAATACCCATATGTAGTACTGTATTCGCGGTACAGCAGTCGGAAATGAAGCATGGGCTTTTGTTTTTTCTTTTTTTTCCTGAGGTTATACCCCCTAGTGGCCACAAAGTCATCCCAAAATGTTCCTTACATAGTTAGCATGGCATCAGTAGTAAGCTTTTTCCTTTAAACCATATTTTGAAGAAGTTATCGAGTAGTTGTCAAAAAAAGAAAATTGGACAATTATCTAAAAAGCGTGCGGGCGGGGACGAGAAACGCTTTTTTTTTTTCTTGCCTAATATGTCCAAAAACATAATCATTCCTCTTGCAGCAGATCAGTCTAGCTGAGGAATACCTGGATAAGTAAATGCCACAGAACGATGGTTCACCCGGTGATAAGCAGCAGGAACGACTCCGTGACTCTCTACTACATGGTTTTCCTTCATCCTGGATTCCATCAACTCCAGTGTCTTCAGAATACCGCTGTGAGAATTGTCACAAAATCGCCCAGATCAGATCACATTACTCCTATTCTGAAATCTCTCCAATGGCTTCCGTTGCAATACCGAATCCAATATATAATCCCTATTGAGACCCACACCTGTCACTCTACCTCTCGCACATCTTTTAGCAAGGTCACAATCTCGCCCATCTCCAACCCAATACCCATTCGCTGGTCCACGTGCTGAACGTTGACCTAAGGAGACCATCTTGCCCTCTTCGCAATGGACCACGTCTATGGAACAGCCTACCAGTCAACCTACGTTCTCTTCAATTCGTTTTTTAGCACCTTCAGTTAAAACTCACATATTTCTTTGATATTTTCAATTTGTTTAAGAATCTTTTTGGCTCCTTTGCCTGGCAGCGCATTGAGCAGATTTAGTTCTGGATTCTGCCCGCTTCCTTTACAAGACTCATTATATTATTATCAAGCTTGTAGCCATTACTTACCATGCGTTCCGAGTTTTGTTCGAATTTTGAACACATTCATAACAATGGCCAACTCGTAGCACGAGGGAGGCAATTTGCCTTCCTCCTGCTCAGGTGAGACCTTAATGCCTATAGAAGGTACTCCCTCCCTGAAGAAGGGAGGTATGCCCTCCTTCTTCCTCGATCATGTTCTCCAGTCTGGTTATGGGCCTGCAATGTTGTTAGTTGGTTCAAGGAGTTGTACACTTGACATTGTCAGTTCATTCAATATTAACTTTTCAAAAGAAAAACAAGCGCTGTATCCAATCGATCTGAAAAACGTGGGTACCAACATGTCCGCCCTAGTAAATTCTCGGATGAATTCGAGAGTGGGCAACCCTGCATGTCTGCTGCCCTCTATTTTGCTTATATGAGTTTATCAGATTTACACAAAACTTGGTGAGTGGGACAAAAGTTGGTCCCAAGTAACATGACAGTGATTTCAAGGTCACCAGTAGTCAGATTTTTTTTTTTTTCATGATTTTTTTCAAACTTTGTTGGTTTTGAGCTCAGTGGATGTGGACTGTTGTTAGTCCTGAAAAGCATGAAGGTCATTTCAAAGCCACAGGAGGTCAAGTTTTCCATGAATTATGTGATTTTTCAATTTTCGTATTTAACAAAACTTTGAGGAATGTGGACTACAGTGGGTCCTGCACAGGTGGCGCATTTCAAAGTCACTGAATGTCAAGCAAGGTCCACCAAGGCTGTTCATATGTGGATATAAACGTCAGCGGTTTACCTGCCTCAAATGTCTGTTGGATTAGGAAGTTGGCGGCACAGGTTGGCAGGGGAAAGTACTAATTTCCAACCTGGTGCTATGTGTTAATTGATCTAATAGTTTACTGGATTCCATGCTCTGTTGATCACAAATTTCAATTGCAATTTGGTGATCCAGTTTACTGGTGTAAAGCTGTGCTGTGTTAACTCATGGAGATAATTGTGTGTTGTACCATTCAAACTGTAGGCTGTCTTGATTGACTTGTGGCAATGAAGGAATATCTCTCCTTATGAAGAACATTAGATTTTCTTGAAATATGCTATAATGTTACTTGGGTGGTGAGTCTGTCACTTGTCAGTTTGTTTGCAGATTTTGGATGCGATGCAGTATATTGTTATTAGAGTTTTGAAGGACAAATGCAGGCTTGGATACACTAGAGATTATATCGCGGAGAATGGAAAACTCTATCATAGGGTCCGAACCCCATTCCAAACGAGGTTCCTATGTGGAGAGTTACTAAAACCTTCAAAGTTTGTTCCATTAGGCACAGAAATTGGGGAGATTCCCGATTGCGCAATAATATCATATACAATGGAAAACGGGAGGACGTTATGTCATGATTTCATTGTTCCATTTTGTTGAATAAGTCATCGACCCTGGGAAATCTTTGACCTTGTGAATGTCAGGTCAACGGCTCATAAAGAGCACATTAGGCCATTGTGTGATATTGCCTTTTTTCACCCTTAATGGTCTTTCTTTGATGGATGTGGACAAATAAGTCCAAATGTTCATTGACTGCTAGGACATCTTGGGCCATGCGAAGGTCAAGGTCGAAGGTCTTTAAAGGGACACGATAAGCCATTGTGTAAAATTCCCCCTGATAAGTCATTCTTTGATGAATGTTGACCAAACATAGGTACAATGTCTATTGATCTGTGGCCATGCAATGGTAAAGGAGAATGTCATTAAAGGGGCACAGCAGGGCATTATGTGAAATTTTTGGCCCACAATTGATCATTCTTTGATGGAAGTTAAAGGGGAACTCCAGGCAAGAGCTATGTTTCCTTGCATTTCTAAATATTTTTCAGACATTCCTAATGGTGTTTTGATGACCTTGACAGACCCCGTTATCATTGTCACCCCGACCGTGAATTCAGACCCGCCCTTGGTTGCATAGTCCTAACCCAGTGGTGGGTACAGTGCACAGCACATTATTGCACAACTTTCAAATATCCCCCAATATCGTGACGTAGTCAACGACCCAGTGCTCGAAAAATCCTATGCGCCGTAGCCAACCGGGGCTTCCACTTCGTGCCCTCGGGCTACTGGATTTCAGTTGCGAAAGGCTCGTCGGGCTACCGCAATAGTAGTCGTATTTTTAGAAGTACAGTATTACGGAGCCCATATTATATAGCTGACACATAATCAATCAGCACAACAATCAGAAATACAATTTCGGTCGCCCAAATTTCGATACAAGTGTCAGATATTTTCACTTTCTCCAAATATCAGATTGACTGTTGTAAAGTTTAAAAAATATTATCAGTGGATCATCTTCAATAATAGCGCGATTGGCCTTACACACTAGTCCGCTGCGGTAAATGGCATTCAACAGCGGCCTCCATCGGCACATCCACGGCAGTGCAAAATGCGATTAATTTATGAACAGTCAAAAAATCACTCCAGAAAGGTTAATGCACATCAAATCAAGATATTTTAAGAGAAAACATGTGTGCTTCCCAGCCATATTCTTTGTGTAGTTTTCTATAAACCAGTGTTTTGCTAGGTGCGGGGGACGCGCGATTCTGCACAATGTATGCATACTATTATCATCGTGTTTCAGACATCGTAACGTAACACTGCAGGGCATGAGAGAAAACCCAATTTTTGTCGCACATCTATAACTTTCGTGATTTTGTAAACTGGTGCATGCCACACATGCTATGTTAACCTTGTGGAATGGGACCAAAACACTGTAAAATAATGTTCAAATCTGCAATCTGAAAACATTTAAAAATCACAAATAAGGAACAGCATGTAATGGGTTGATACAAACACATTTCATCACAGATTGAATCATGTTTTTGCATGGTGTCTTCATGAAGTTACTTTTCTGATCTAGGCTACGTGTGGTCCCTGTACAAAATCATAGCACGTTCACTTAGCTTAGCTCCTGCTGGCTTCCTTGTGGGAATTAGTAATGCCATTAAAAATTTCAGTTTTGTTGTTCTCATTTATTTTTATTCACACAAAAGACAATTTTGCATGGAAAAGACATTCACTATGGGCCAGAAAAAGGTTGCCGTTGAACGATTTGTTGCCCTTCCGCGACAGTCCTGTAGCTATGGGCTGGAAGCAGGTAAGCAGGAACGGCCATGGCATGGCGGCATGACCTCCCCCGTTCCATGCCTATAACGTGTAACTACTTGTAGCCAATAGTTTGCAAATGCAGGTCGATTGTGGAGAGGGATCAAGGATACAATGGGGGCCAACAACAGGGAGGCTAACCCCTTAGCAAACACACTCTTCCTATCGTTAAAACTTGCAATGTTCGGCGGCATGCATGGTACGGAAAAATTCGCTGATCTATTTTCTGAGAACCCCCCCCCCCTTGATTGTCAAATCCCCCTTTTTGAAATGAGAGGGTAAATTCCCCCCCCCCCCCCACACATTTTGAACCTAGCTAACCTGACTATCACTAAATTGCCCCAATTTTATGAGCGTCGCTATTTGCATAAACGTGACATTTTAAACACAGTAACATCTGGACACCCGTCGGCCCTTTCGGGCTACAAAAATTCAGCCCTTGGGAGCCCGATGGGCTACTAAATTTCACCAAATATTTTCGAGCACTGCAACACCAATAACCAGCATAGCTCAGTGTTTGAGTTAGCGCTCAGCGCCCAAGTAGCAAACACCAGTTCCTAATCATAATTCTTTCCAACAAAAGAATACTGTTTTTTACTAACAAACAAATTGGATCCCCCTGCATCAATTCCTGGTGAGGAGTCCTCCAACTCAATTCTAGTGGAGTTATGGCCTACAACCGATTAGAAAATATCACCAGAAGCAAGAAATTGCCCACTCGCCAACAATGCTTTTCGAACTCGCGCGATCCGACGTTACACACAAAGTCCATTAGAGATGCCTATTGAGTTAAGTGTGTTGTGTCGATTCCATTGTACAAAAATTTCCCATGACAGGTCATCGTAGAATTTTTGACAAGAAATTGGGGTGATGAAAATGTAACTAGAAAGGGGAAGGGGTAGTACAGATCATAAAGTATGATTGTTTCGACAAGGCCATGGTAAAACTTTAACTGACGTAATCAAATAACAGTTCATAGTGGGAATGGATAATATTGTTATCGTGTTATTCGGTTAATAAATAGCAGTCTGGGTTGCCGCTAAGTCACAATTAAGAAGGATTCTCAAGAGTCACGCCAAGATGGAGCTGGCACAGTAGCGCGGTTATGGCGCATTAGTCAAAGGGCTGGAGTTTGAAACTCTGGTTTTGAGTTGGAGGGGGCTTTCGAGCGCGCAAAAATACTATGGAAAATGGTTTGGAAAGATGCAGAAAAGTAGGGAAACATGTTCTTGCTGTGAGTGCCCATTTAACAAACGTTGCCACAATGTTCATTGATCCGTCTAGACATTATTGGCAATGTATGTAAAGGTCAAGGCCAAATGTCATTGAAGGTTCTCAATAAGCCATTGTGTGGAGTGGGAATTGTCATTTTGGCACACAGTTGGTCATTATTCCCCACTTCGGGGATATTAGGGTTTTGGCTTTCGTCGTCTCCGCGGCCGCCGCGTCCGCGACCGCGTCCGCCGCCGCATTTCTTGTTAGCCAAAATAACTCTCCAACACTTTGTCCGTTTGAGCCGAAACTTGGCACCCATGTCCGCCTAAGTGAATCTCGGAGGAGTTCGAAAGTGGGCGTTCGCCACATGAAGGGTTCCGCTAATTGGCATAATTTCCACGATTGGAAAGTTTTCCCGTTAGAGCATAAACACTCTTTAACGCTTTTTCCGATTGATCTGACTGAAAACTTGGTACACTTGTCCCGCCCTACCTAGTGAATTTCGGATGAGTTCGGAAGTGGGCATCGCTGCAATGCGGGGGGGCCGCTAATTTGCATAATTTTCGCGAACTTTTCAAGTCAGCGGAAGTGAACGAAACTTGGTGGGTAGGGATTGTAGTTGATCCCGAAAAAAATGTGGAGGTCATTTCAAGGTCATCAAGGTCACATTGTGAAAATTTTATGCGATTTTCCAAACTTGTCAGATTTGAACGACGAAACTTGGGTGGGAATGAACTAATTGATCCCAAAAATTGTGGAGGTCATTTCAAGGTCATCGGAGGTCAAAACTGCATAATTCATTCGAATTTCAAACTTTGTCAGATTTTGAATGGAACTTGGTGGATGAAGATTGTCTTGGTTTCTGACCAAAATGGGGGCTTTATGGGTGGTAGGATACTTCTTCCAATGATTTTGACCTCAAAAATTGGGGATATACACGTGGGCGGGGTACCCGACCTAAACAGGTCTAGTTCTCTGATGGATGTTAGCCAAAGTTTATTGGATGAGGAGCATTGATGACTTGTGATAGGTCAATTAAAAAGGGCACCATAGGCTACCAGTGGGATTATCTCCCACTCGGGGTTGTTATGGTTTTGGCTTCCCCTTCTCCGCCGGCGTCCGCGTCCGCCGCTTGCTGCGTCTGCCGCGTCCGCAGCGTTTCTTTTTAGCGCAATAAACTCTCACAACACTTGGTCCGTTTGAGCGAAAACTTGGCACACATGTCAGCCCTAGTGGAAATCTCGGGTGAGTTCCGAAGTGGCATCGCGGCACATTGCTGGGGGCGATAATTTGCATAATTTTCGCTAAATTTTCCAAGGTAGTAGATTGAAGAAACTTGGTGGGTAAGGAGTATAGTTGATCCCGACAAAAAAATGTGGAGGTCATTCAAGGTCATCACAGGGTCAAATTGGCGAAATTTAAATTTATGCGATTTTCCAAACTTTGTCGATTTGAACGAAATTGGTGGGAAACAAACTATAGTTGAATCCCAAAAATGTTGAGGTCATTCAAGGTAATCGGAGGTGAAACTTGCAAAATTTATGCGAATTTTCCAAACTTTGTTCAATTGAACGAAACTTGGTGGATGGGGGCTACATTTGTTAGAGGTCATTTCAAAACCATCAGGTTTCAAATTTGCTAATTCATGTGCCTAATAACACCCATGGATTACAACAAAACTGGTGGATGACGTTGTCTTGGTTTTCTGACAAAATGGGGGTCTTTATGGGGTGTTAGCTACTTCTACCAATGATTGCTCAAAAAGTGGGGATTATACAGTGGGCGTTTACCCGCCTGCACAATTCTAGTTCTGTGATTGGATGGTTAACCAACCTTGCATAGACACATTAATTGACTGCTGGAAAATCCTGACCACCTGACGAGGTAAGGTTAAGGGGCATTGAAGAGGTGTTTGTCCTTTGTGTGAAAGCAAAATGAAATGTATCTTTTTTTTTTGGAGGGTGCATCTTCCACTGGCGGACAGTTAAAAGCCAATGTGTGGAAATATGGAAAATCAAATCTTTCTTTCTTCCTTATTCTTTCCTACAGAGAGCAATCAATGATATGTTTTCTTGTACCTAATTTAACCAGATAACAAACTGCACATTGGTCTGTTTGTAATGAAATATTGGTAAATTTATGTGGTTGAGCTTGCAACACTATTAGTTGCTTATGTTTGGAGTGTGTCGGGTGTTGTCGGTTTGGGGCTTCCATGAATACCAGAGGGGAAAACTTCAGCAATATTGTTGATGCAATAACTAAGTTCCCTTTAGTCATGGCTGCTGAGACCAGTTTGCCAACTTCCCACTAGTGATTAGGACAATTTGAACAAATTGGGATATTAGGCTGTTAAGATCTCAGCATTCGAGGGGAAGATGCTTGTATGCCACGCATAAATATGAGAGATCGTGCATGGAGGCAAAAACGAATATCCACTCATCCATGAATATGAGATAGACCACACCCCTGGGGATATAAACCCAATTCCAACAAATTAGAAATGTTACAAAATTTTGTCCCCACGCTGTCCTATAAAAATAATAAAACAGTTGCATTTTTCTGGGGCCATATTTAATCAGGGCTGATGAATAACATAACTAGATGTCTGAGTTCAGAGCAGGGTGGAAAATCAGGAAGGGGAAGAGGCTTAGCCCTTTGTTAAAAGTGCTCCCATTGACTTTCACACAGTAAGGTGCCTCCGGGCCATTCATCCCGCGTCGATCCCGTGACATTTCCATGAAAAATTGAAAACAAGGATAACGCAGTCCTGCTGACTCAATATTCTTGGAAAGTTAGGTTTCCATTTCTTACCAAAAAATTCACCTCTCATCAATTACTTCTGCTTTACAAAACTCAAACTAGAACATGTTCATGCAGGTCAACAGCCGACGTGTATATTCCCGCACAAAATGCCGTCGTGGACCTCTTTTGAAGAGACCATGTTAAATTTTTGTGTCTATTTGCAGACCTCTTTTGACTCTGAAATCAGTGAAATGCCCTACTTTTGTTGTGTCAGGACCAACTGTCCAGTTCCGTTCAAATCCTATGGAGTGAAAACACGAATAAACGCAAAATCCGACCTGTGGTGACCTTGAAATCCCGTCATTTTTGGAACCAACTTTTCTCCCCACTCACCCAGTTTCATGTAAATTGGACCGACTTGTATTTCGTCGAAAAAAACCCCTGCAAATTTTGACCATCCGCGGTGACCTTGAATTCACGGCCAGATTTTAGGGACCATTGTTTGTCACCGACCCACTAGTTTTCTTGTAAATCGGAATAACTCTCGTATTTTCCCGTAAACTGCAAAAATAGAGGTGCAGCAGACATGCAGATACCCCTTTCGACTCACCCGCGATTTTTCTAGGACAGAGCATGTGGTACCAAGTTTCAATGGATCGGATAAAGCGTTAAAGAGCCTAAGTCTTGCCGGTGGTGGAGACTGTGGCTACACCCCCAAAACCATAATATCCCCGGAAAAGTTTTGCGGGGATATATTCGCTCCACATTGGGATGGTTCTCCACATCGCCCTCGGTGTTCTGGATCATATCCAGAGAATGGCTATTCGCCTCATTGGCGACTACCTCGCTGCTACTCTTCAGCCTCTTTCCCACTGTATCAGTACCTCTCTCTGTCTTCTTTACCGGCACTTTCGTCGTCTGTGCTCTTCCGAACTTTGGGAAGCTGTCTCTCTTCACAGGAAGTTACTCAGCGACACATTTCACTTCTTCTTGCCGCTCTTTTTCGGTTGTGGCTGCCTCGCTACTGCACCAAAACCTCGCTCCTTTTTTCCTCGCACTGTGCGTGCATGGAATTTCATCCCTCAAGATGTGTTCCCTTCTTACAATCCTCAACTGCTTAAGTGCATAATTAAAGGCCAGATTTTCCCTCTTTCTTATTTTTGGGTGAATGGGGGTTGCCCCTTTTGCAGAGCATGTGGGTGTGCCCCTCCTCATGTCACGTTGTTGAAAAAAAAGTTGTTGGCATTTCTTACTGATGTCAACAAAACAAGTTTGACAAAAATGGTTGTCAACATATCAAGGAATTTTGTAATTTTGCTTTTAAATCCCGCTCAATCATGAATATTAATGAGATCAACACTAAAAACAATAGGCATCATCTACACACCAGGAGTGATCTATCACTGAGTATGAGACCAATCAGACCTTGCATCTTTCACTTATCATGTTCAATAGAAAATTTAAGCTCAATTTTGCTCAAGCCCCGCCCACTAGGAATATCAATGAGATGAATCGGACCTAGCATCTTTCACTTATTATGTGCCAATTTTTTTTTGGCTTTCACTCAAGGCCCGCCCATGTATAATATCGATGAGCCCAATCGGAACTTGCGCCATCCAGTTATCGTGTTCAAAAGAAAGACACACACACGCACGACATACATAGACATACATGGGTGACTACATGGATTCCTTAGCCTCCGGCGAGGAATAAAAAGCTGCAGAATATCTGCAGAATTCTTATTCTCCTACAGATTGGGTTGGATCACTATCTTGCCTGTCAGGCTTATTATGGGCTAGTAGTACCTAGGGAGTGTTCAGAGATTCCAAAGATTGTCAAAAGGCTACTGTTAAAGGGGCATCGTGAACTGCTATGTGAAAAAACTGCAAAAATCTGCCAAATGATTCTCCTACAGATAAGGCTGGGATAATCATCATACTTGGTCAGTGTTATCAAGGATTAGTGGTATTTATGAGGCATTCAGTGACTTCTAGTCATTGGTCGTTGGAGGAGCATAATAAGCTATGTCAAAATTGCAAGATGAAACTCCTACAGGTTGAATCGGGTCACAAGATAAGCCTGTTCATTGTTATCTTTGACCAGTAAATACAAAGTGTTCATGAATGTCAGATCAGAGGTTAACCAAAAGTCATTATTCAAGTGGTTAGAATACTGTTTCCTACTTTTCAAGCTGGATTTTAGCTGGTCCCAAATGCTTAGCCCTTGGGTTTTCATTGTAAGAGGTTTACTGATAACCATGAGTACGGGTTGGGTGGTCAAGAATTTATGGTCAAATGTCATGTAGTGGCCAATTTTCGCCATTTTGTTAAGAATTGCCCAAATTTGCACAGGTTAACTGACCTAATCCGCCTCCTGTTCTACTAGGCACTCCACTCATCCAAACAATGTTGTAGAATAATTGGCAACAGTATACTGGAGAGATTTCTGGTGACTGATTTCACTGTGTCATATTTCCAAGGACAGCAATATTTTACATGATTTCTTTTGTGAAATCCACCTAAGAGTTAGCCTGCTATTGCAGATGATATGAGGAAGCCATCCCTAAAATAGAGGGGGCTATCACTCTTTAGTATATACCACAGTCGAATATTACCAACGTATCGTCTGCAGGACTTTGTTTGATAAATCCCCCCAAATTGGGATTCTGCTCATCATGATTCAGGTGACGTAGATGTCAGTCATCATGCAAACGGGCGTTGATATGGATGGGAGCAACCCGGAATATATTCTGTGAAAAACACCCCAAATCCTGGTTATAAATATTTACAGAAGACTTTCAATAACTTTTTACAATACCGAAAATGAGAATATATCGAAGAATGATGCATTTGAAGCCTAAAATGAACCGAAGCCACTGTTGTAGCTATGCGTAGGCATATTGCGGCTTGTTTGGTATTGCCGCAAGAGTTCAGAACAATATGAATCCTTCAAATGGGCAATAAAAAACAAGGTTGGAAGTTGTCTAACAATTCCAGATCAGATCAATAGAGTATTTTTCCAGCAGGCATGGCTGTTTCCCATTATTTAGTGAAAGAGAGAATCTCTGATTGCGCAGTCAACGTTGGCGTTGCACTGCCCACTAGTCCCGCCATGAATAAGTTCGACAGCGAACGTAACGAAGTTGCACAGGCGTTCGTTCAGGCAAATCACTGATTAGTTGAAGGGTAGTCCTGCACATATGATACAAGCTGAACAAAATCAACGCCTGTTTCAATAGGCTACCTAAAAGTATGCTACTTGATATCTAAAATGATTATTTGACCATACTTTATGTAATTTAGTTGTGGTCAGGATTCTGTCACAAACATTTTATTTACGACACCAAAATTGTGATATGGAGAAAATTAGTGAAACTTGATTTATTTCATACAAGTTTCTCTTTTACAATTTGGTTATTTTCTTCAATACTCTCTTAAAAAATACTACACTTAAACTTCATGGATAGAAACCTTCTAATTATGATAAAATATTGTAATGAAACAGTCTATCACAAAAAAAAAGGAAACAATGCTCACTCCAGGGAGGGAAGGCAGGAGTTCAGGAACAGTAAACTTAAAGGACAATTGCAAATAGAATTGAAAAGAGGCTAATATATTAGCTGGAGGAAATTGAATGTGTCAGTCCAAACCCGAAGTTCATATGACTTTCCGCTACAGAGTTACAGTCCTTGAAGTTTGTGCATGTGTATTGCGCAAGATCGAAAACATCCCATCATGCAATAATAAATGATATCATACTTGCACAACCCTGCAAACAATCTTTATTTCTATTGTAATTCACACATTATTTTCACTTTGAAAAGCATTTAGTCTACAGGAGAGAAATGCTGTATTTGAAGTTTGTGCATGTGTATTGCGCAAGATCGAAAAACATCCCATCATGCATAATAAATGATATCATACTTGCACACCCACGTCAAAAAATTCTTCGTTTCTATTGTAATTCACACATTATTTTCACTTTGAAAAGCATTTAGTCTACAGGAGAGAAATGCTGTATTTGAAGTTTGTGCATGTGTATTGCGCAAGATCGAAAACATCCCATCATGCAATAATAAATGATATCATACTTGCACAACCCTGCAAACAAATCTTTGTTTCTATTGTAATTTACACATTATTTTCACTTTGAAAAAGCATTTAGTCTACGGGAGAGGAATGCTGTATTGGGTTGGTACTGTAGGTGGTGATGGTTACTTGGTGAGAGAAAGACAATGGAACTTCTGCTAAATATTGACATATTCAACAAAATGAAACAATGACGTACATGACATAATTTTCTTGGTTGTCCAAGTGTGACGTCATGTCTCCCCAATGTCCCTACATAATGGGCCAAACTTTGAAGGCTAATAACTCCATATAGAAACATTGTATTGAAATGGCTTGGACTTATAGGTATATAGGTTTCCATTCTCCACGATTATAACCTCTGTTGTATCCAAGCCTGCAGTTGTCCTTCATGGAGGAAACAGGAAATTAAACTTTTTGCAAGGATGAAGTATGAACCAATTTTTACTGCAGAGAAGGAAATCTGACCATTAATCCAAATCACACCTTCATCGAGTTCTGTTGCTAAGACCTCCAAAAGTTTAGAAATATTGATTTTCATTTGTATTGCCAAATATGTGGCAACATAACATTCCGTAATGGAAAGTGATATCACAATCCAGCAATTTTCTTTTGTTTCTCTTCAAATCTGAATGTTAATTCCTTCTTTAAGAATCAATCCGTTTCAACGGTGAAGTAGGCTTCAGTAACTTTGCAACTGTACAAACCAGTGTTGCAGAATTTCATTTAGAGGTGCTTCAGTATTTCATTCAGAGGTCGGTAAGTCTAGACAAATTATGTGTTTCATGGGTCCTTATTAACCTCCAGATTGAGTTGGATAGGTCTTATCATGATAGTTGCCGATTGGTACATAGTGTGTTCAGGTAGGTGAGACCAAATGTCACACAGGTCCATACTGGCAAAAAAGTTCAAAAGGCCTTTTCTCCTACAGTTCAAGTTTGAAGTACATGAGAGTTGGTCAGTATTATCAGAGACTAAAGTCGAGAGTCATCTAGGGACATGCTGGCTGAAATATATCATCATTTCAGGGGTCAATATAGAAAATAGTGCTCCATCAACAAATGAATTGTAAACTTGGATGATGGACATTAATATGACCGATCAATCAGTAGTTTATATTAACCGTGTGGTTGGCACAATTGGTAGAGCCTCGGCCTTCCACCCGCGGAGACCGGGATTTGATTCCCGGTAGGGTCATACCAAAGGCTTTGTACCTGTGCCTCCTGCACTCGGTGCTCAGCACAAGGGATTGGAGCAGGGACAAACAAGGGGGAGGCAATTTGTAAGTTGCCGTCTGCATGTGGTCACCCCCACCCCGGCATCAAGGAACCGCCAAAAAGGCATTGCCTTATTCCGTGTACCTGGTGATGGATTTGCAGCTGACAATAGGTGCACTGATCGAAAAACCTATTCAAGGCCGAGCAAGATGCAGACCTGTATTCAGCACCTATTGTCAACTGTACAGTTCGAGCTACTACACCATCATTGGCGCGCTAGTTATAGTATCATGGAGGCTAAACGCACAAGCTGACTTTCAGCCAGTTTGACTGCCCCAGGAACAAGGAGGGACAATCAGCCATTGCAAAAATTTTCCTTCAATATTACGGGGGCCTGGTCATAGTTACTAGACAATTTAGTGCAGAGAACACTTATACTTATTACACATTGAAGTCATCCATTCTGTTGCATACAATTGTCATTGGAAGACCTTTGTTAGTTACTTGTGGCCATCGCCTCATAAATTTCGATTGAAACCCTTCTCTGTATGGTTTGCAAAGACACTACCTGTGATTCCAGGCAGGAATTTGGAGATTTCACCCCCTGCATCCAGTAGGGGACAGTATTGCCTTCTTCAAGTATCTAAAGTCCCTTCTTGTCATGTCAACATCTTGGTTTGTGGCTATAAAATCCTCAGCCGAAATGAGCTGGGTATGAATTGTTTTAGGATTCATTCCTGACCTCGCTTCATTGCCAGGTTCCTCTCTAAAGTCTCTATTTCTATTCTATTGTATTGATGCCAGCTGTGATCACCCATCTATGACCGATAAAATTTGTCAGGTCAGAGGCGTACCTGTTATAGAGAACACTCTGTTAGTTGGTGCCTGTGTGTGTTCTGTATTGATTTTTCAGTCTGCATTCCACACACACAAACAAAACAGAAATGTGGAACTTCCTGGCCAATGCTGAAAAGTGAAAAGATGCTTGAACATATGGCAAACTGAGGTAAGACATCAGTAGTTCTTTAAACAACAACAGTGGCCGAGCCTAACCTAAACTGAAAAAAAACAACTTGCGGGGTCCCTACAAACAAATCTCCCCCCCCCCCCACCCCTTCAGGAACGTTGTTTATTACCTTGGGTGACAAAGTCAGTGCTAACAACCATAACAGGTAACATTAAAGGACCGCCCACAGCTGGCCACCTCTGTGCGCTAAAAAATATGCAAAGTTGAAAGCACAATAGGCTAGGACACTAGTAGTGTAGCTATAAAAGGGAGGTACATTGCTGATAGATAATCTGAGTGGCCTGAATGTAGTCTCTTCAATCAATCCAGCTCCCTACATTTGCTTCACTTGGAACATTTGAAAAATTGCCTTTAAGCTCAGCGCTGCCTGTATTCTGCTGACTGCAAAAGCTACAGGAAAGTGTTCAGTTTTCTCTTTACAGTTGTTTTTTCATCCCTTGATTGAAGTTAATGAATATATGTTGTCGGGCTGTATGTGTTTGTGCATGTGTCTGTGATGTAAACACGATACTCGTCCCCACATGGATGGTATCCAAGTCAACGGTTGGTAGTGTGTTCCTCATAATGAGTACACAATCCCTATGTTTTGTTTCAGGTCGAAAGTCATCAGAGGTCGCCAGACGTCAAAGTCTGAATTCCTTGTGAACATGTCAATCTGAAATTTCTTGTGTAGCTTTCGTATGGGGAGTAAATAAACCTGTTCTATTTGTTGTGTTGATGGGGGATTGTTTTCGGTGGAAAATAGGGAATGGGTAAACATTAATATTTTTGGCAATTTAGCTTGGTAACACAATAACCCAATCCACCTGTATGAATGAATGAAGTTCATACTTAATGTGTGTATTCCCCATGATTGAGTCTGAACCCATTGGGTTTGGGTCAGGTCAGAGGTCATCTGAATTCACCAGAGTCCAAAATGTTTGGTCCAAAACCAGCTGAAATTGGTGTGTAGCTTTCTTATGAGGAGTAAAAGAATTATTTCACCATTAAGATCTGAGCCTAATATTGACACACTTTGCACATTCACTGCCAATTCCCTCCCCTCTTCTGATGGGATTTTAATGATAGGACGATGCCAGGCTCTTACCACTTTTTTACGTGCATGTATTGAGTTGAGGATATTTCATTTTGGTGTGCCCAGTCAAATTATCTTATTATCAGCCCAGTGAGCAATGAGAGTGGTTCTCATTGTTTAAAAGAACATGTAGTCTATAGTCCAACCATAGAGGCTCTCTTCACAAATTTATCAACTGGTATGCAGAATTTGACCAACCAGCCTGTTTTCGTTCCATCCTCATTCTGACCATGAAAGAATATTGGCTGCGTGCCTGAGATCAGTAATATTTTTGAGTGACCAAACAAATCCCCCAATATCTTGGTGGTGACACCAGGACTATGCGCATGAAAGAAGGGGGGGGGGGACTTCCAAGGCCCCTGATAAAGGCTCAGCAGTTGTAGGCCCAGGCATGCATTCAACCCATTAGACCTCACTGCATTCTTTCCTTTTGCTCAACTCCTAAATCAACTTGACTCCACTCGTATGTGTGTTCACTTGTGATGAGTCCATGAAACCCATTGTTTTGTGGTCCAGTCATATAATAAGTCCAAAATGGTTGGTCTGATGAGTTGAAATTGGTGTATAGCTTTCTTATGGGGAGTACAAAAACCCTATTGTTTTGGTAGAGCAGGGGTCTTATTTGGTCAGTAATGATGAGTAAAGAACCCTATGTTTTGGGGTTAGGTCAGAGGTCATCTGAGGTTTATTTATGTTAATTTAACATTGGTCATTCATAGTTAGTGTGTTGTGGTGTTTAGAATTATTGTACACCCGTTCAAGGACATTTTTTCCCCTAATCCTACACCCTTTGCAGCATCACTGAAAGGTACTCTCAGTACTCTTTGGGTATATCCATTATACCAAGGAAAGTTTTGACTTTTAACAGGCATGACCAGAGCTGAAATCCAGGAGAAAACCCTAAAAAATGTTTAGTTTTGTTATTTTGTTCAGTCTCAGGTGAGTATTCATGATGAATGCCCGAAGGGGCGAGATGGGAGACTCCACAAGGTAGCACACGCAGAAGGCATCACAGATAACGGTGTCCTGCTTGCCCGCGAGAAGAAGAAGAAGCGGAAGAGAGCAAGAATCTGGGGCAGCCTCAAAAACCTAAGGAACATAGCAATACACCACCACAAACATGATAAAACTCCAGACGACTACAACGGGGAAACCCTTCCCAGACAGAGAGACACAGGCGCCAGAAGGGTGCGAAAAAGGCCACTGTCTTCACTATCAGCGGATGATGTCGACAGCACGTTGTGCGTGACCCCCATCCATCAATGTGACCTACACATCCTCTGATTCCTCGGGGGATTCAGACGAGGAAGCCAGCGGACCAATCAGGAGAAGCGTCAGCCAACA
This sequence comes from Sclerodactyla briareus, assembly GCA_026419785.1. Lineage (NCBI taxonomy): Eukaryota > Metazoa > Echinodermata > Holothuroidea > Dendrochirotida > Sclerodactylidae > Sclerodactyla > Sclerodactyla briareus. The sequence goes on along the minus strand of JAODTK010004888.1, from coordinate 292,543 downwards.
CAATCTGTCAAAGTCTTTCAATGGTTTCGAAGGGACGATGTACCTTACTACAGAGGTGAGTAACTTGCATTGATCTGATTTCAAACATTCATATCTATTTAACTTACTCAACTTACCCCATATTAAAAGCAGATGGGTGATTTTCGGCGATGAAAAACAAATCGATGAAATTCTTAGCCAAGATGCTCATGAACATCAAACGTCAACTGGCAAATATGAAGGACGATAGGGTTGCCAGCCTGGACTACTGTAAAAGATTGCCAGATGTTCATGGCGTGGGAGTGGGTTGAATAGTACAATATTGGGTAAGTATCGGAAACTCACAGATTCACAAACCAGTGAGTTTTGTGAAGTATGAAGGTATACGAATAAATAGTCATTTAATGGGTGCAGTTACCAGTTCTGGTAATCTACAAAATCAGGAAGATTTCATTGTCTCGGAGGACTTTGCCAAGATAATAAACAATAGAATACATAGGGAAGTGTTAAGGTTGTTTACTCATACATCATTTAATTATTGCCCAATAGGATTTTATGGCATTACTAATCCTGATGTATGTTCAAATTGAGGTGTGTGGGGGGAATCCCCAGCAATCACCAAAGAAGAATTAACTATATAGTCTACTTTTCAATTTCGAAAATACTATTTTATTTTAAATCATGACCAAATTTGATGACACCTTTGACAAAATTTGGGGGCCTGTGCCCCCCGGGCCCAAATAGGCACGGCGCCACTGCTGAAGATTCTTTTCAAATCGTACAGCATCTGTATGTTGAGCCACAGATTTCTTGCCATTGCTGAGGAAAAAATACTGCAACTAAAGTTTTTTTATGCTGACTACAAAATTTGCAGTAAAAATGTTGCGTTACTGTATCCGCGCACTTGACTACTTCAAACTAGACATGTGTAGGCGGGTTGAACCGCCCACGTGTATATCCCCACTTTTTGAGCAATCATTGGGAAGAAGTATCTAACACCATTTTGGTCAGAAAACCAAGACAAACTTCATCCACCAAGTTTTGTTGTAATCTATGGGTGTAATAGGCACATGACTAGCAAAATTTGAACATGATGGCTTTGAAATGACTTCTAACAAATGTAGCCCCCATCCACCAAGTTTCGTTCAAATCTGACAAAGTTTGGAAATTCCCTAAATTTTGCAAGTTGCACACTCCGATACCCTTGAAAATGACCTCCACATTTTTGGGATTCAACTATAGTTCCGTTCCCACCAAGTTTCGTTCAAATCTGACAAAGTTTGGAAAATCCATAAATTTCCAAATTTGACTTTTGATGACCTTGAAATGACCTCCACATTTTTCGGGATCAACTATACTCCCTACCCACCAAGTTTCGTGTCAAATCCGACTAACTTGAAAATTTAGCGAAAATTATGCAAATTAGCGGACCCCGTTCATGTGGCGAGGCCCACTTTCGAACTCATCCGAGATTTCACTGGGGCGGACAAGTGTACCCAAGTTTCAGATCAATCGGATAAAGCATTAATGGGAAAATCTTCCAATCGTGGAAATTATGCAAATTAGCGGACCCCGTTCATGTGGCGAGGCCCACTTTCGAACTCATCCGAGATTTCACTAAGGCGAGACATGTGTGCCAATTTTTGGCTCAAACGGACAAAGTTTTGGAGAGTTATTGCGCTAACAAGAAATGCGGCGGACGCGGACGCAGCGGACGCAGCGGATGCGGACGCGGCGGAGACGGCGAAGCCCAAAACCATAATATCCCGAAGTGGGGATATAATTAGAAAGGTCCTAACATGCAATGTTCTTACATGTTTGTGATGTCATATGGAAAAAAAAACAATATGAATTGGTTGATAAATCAGACAGTTCTCCGATATTAAATAGGAACTGAGTGAATATAGGAGTTTTGAAAGGTCCATTCAACATGGGGTTATTTCCCCAAATATTAGCGAATGGTACATGTCCTCTATCAAGGTGATAAATGATAAAAAGGATGGTATCTATGGGCCTGGAATGGGAAATGAATAGAAAAAATGTTGACTACAATATTGTTGTATTGCAACCAGAGCTATAAATGTGGCTATTTTAGCATGTTTGTGTGTTGTTGAATATTACCCACCCCCTTCCCTGTATAATCTGAGAAAGTCTGCCCCCCCCCCCTCGTTCTTTCTCTCTCTCTTCCACTTGTATCAACAGTCATTTGTGATGTTCTTCAGTACATGCAGCTCTAATCATGTCTGTGACCCTTATGCTCAATTGAACATGAATCGTCTCCATGGCAACATCAGTTACATCTAACTCAATGTTTTCTGAAACCTAATGTGGCAGAACCAGAAATGGTGTAATTGGAAGGAGTTGATGTATGGAATGGCAGCATCCATGCCCTTGCAGGCAGAGCACTTATATTCTTCCAACAAGTGCCCTCTTTGTACTACTTGAGAGTACTCAACAGCGGTGGTTGGACTGGGAGTTGACAACTGCTCAGTGGAGACGGTAAACATCGTTAGTGTGTTACTTGGTGATTGATCGTTCCTCTGATTGATCATCATTAGCAGCGGCAATGGTTGGTCCTGCACTATATTCTGTCCATATTCTGTCTTGGGTAATATTTGTCCTCGTAAAGGTCGACCGTTTGATGTAGAGATCTCCCCTTGGATATTCGGTGCACGTATTATCTTATAACAGTTATCAACATCGGAATATGGGAATTACGACACTGCATTTGAAGTGCGGTGGCTAGATTGCTAGAAAGAGGATGCTGGACAGTGACTGTGAATATATCGTGCAATCTTACCAGGAACATGCGAATATGGTTCTCGAAATTCAGCAGGAGCACGCTTCCATTCTGACAGCCCATGTTACTGAGGATGGGGTGGGGCCTGTGGGCCCAGAAAAAGCATCCCAGCAGAGTCATAGGAAGGATGGCACAAAGGAGAAAAGAGTGTCATTCGAGGGAGAGGAGAATGTTAGAACAGAAAGAAAGAGGAAACTGTCTTTCAGAAAAGTTGTCAAAGTAAGCCATACATTTATTGAAGACTCTCTCTGGCGTTTCTCTTGTGGAAGTGTAAAAAAAGGCCTATATCTTAGAGGTCTCACTGAAAAACAGAAAACAAATTGCACTTCAGATTTAACAGGTTTCATTTTGTCAGTCAACTAATCTAAATTCTACAACCCGCCAGCTATCAATTACTGATATAGGACGGGCCCAAGTGATAGTCTAGATTTTCCCGCATCATTTTTTTTTCCGCACATTTTTTTCACGCAAAGATTTGACAGTTTATCCTCGAAATCGACATAACCCCAACCAGTTTATAAATTATTTTTCTAATGGACCATATTTCTATTTAGTTTCCATAGGCCAAGTTATAAAGTGTTAAGCCAAGTGTTGATCAAAACAGTCTTTGTTATTCACACTTCGTACACAGGGCACTGGCATCAAACTTCGACTGGAATATCGAACCTTCATCTCAACCAGCTATGCTGGGTGTGCTATTGTGAATATGCTTGTCACTCTTCCATATATCTATCTATCCATCCATCTCCATCCATCTATCAAATGCCTTTTTGGCCCCCAAACCGTCATACAATTATTTTTGGGCCCCAGACAGTCATACAATTGCCTTTTGGCCCCAAATTTTTGGCCCCAAACCGTCATCCAAAAATAATCCCCCCAATATCATTCTGTGATGGATGGTTGACTAAACTGGGTATATAAATGTCTTAGGACCATGGAACATGTGTGACTTTGTGAGGCAATGTCCCACAAGCTTCGAGTGATTTTCTTCAAAGTTACCAGTAATGGTCCTTGGGAATAGGGCCATTGGTGGTGCTTCGGGAACTTTGGCCAAGGGGCCAGATTGGGCCCTAGGTCCGATATATGAAAACATTGCAAAAATCGTATATCTCCTAGATTTTTGATTCCGTGACGAAGTCAGAAGAATCTATTCAGTCACGCGTGTGGTGTGCGTGTGTGTTTGTGGTGTGGTGTTGTGTGTGACGCCCAGCTTGGAAACACGATAACTGATCAGGTCTGGGTAGGTCAGGCTATACTTGGTATGTGTGTTCCCCATGATGAGTACATGAACCCTATTAGTTTTTGGGTCAGGTCAGAGGTATCTGGGTCACCAGAGTCAAAGCTGAAAACCTTGTAAACACGATAAGTCCGAATTGGTTGGTCTGATGAAGTTGAAATTCGGTGGTATAGCTTTCTTATGGGGGTACAGGGACCCTATTGTATTCGGTTCAGGTTGGGGTGAAATTTTGGTCGAAAATAGAAAAATTTGTAACAAAGTTGATATTTGGCCAATTTTGGCTTGTAAAACGATAACTCGACCCCAACTGGATGGATACGCTAATACTTGTATGTGTGTCCCATGATGAGTACATGACCCTATTGGGTTGAGGTCACCAGAGGCAAAGTCTGAAAACCTGTAAACACGACAAGTCCAGAATGGTGGTTGATCAAGTTGGAAATCGGTGTATAGCTTCTTATGGAGAGTACAGGAACCCATTGTTTTTGTTCAGGTCGGGGTGAATTTTGGTCGAAAATAAAAAATTTGTGAAAATTCAATATTTTGGCCAATTTTGGCTTGTAAAACACAATAACTTACCACCTGGATGGTGAAGCTAATACTTGGTAGGGGTGTTCCCCATGATGAGTACATGGGGACCCTCTTGTTTGGGGTCGGGTAGAGCGTCGTCTGACGTCACCAGAGGCCAAAGTCGAAAAACCTTGTAAACATGATAAGTGCCAGAATGGTGGGTCTGATCAAGGTGAATAGGTGTATAGCTTTCTTATGGGGGAGACAGGAACACCCCATTTTTGGTTCAGTCGGGAGTGAATTTTGGTCGAAAATAGGAAATTTGTGAAAAATTTGTATTTTGGCCAATTTTGGCTTGTTAAACACGATAAATCGCCCCACTTGGATGATGAAGCTCATACTTGGTATGTGTGTTCCCCATGATGAGTCCATGAACCCTATTGTTGTGGGGTCAGGTCAGAGGTCATATGAGGTCACCAGAGGTCAAAGTCTGAAAACCTGTACACGATAGTTTCCAGAATGGTGGTCTGATCAAGTTGCAATAGTGATAGCTTCTCATGGGGAGTACAGGAACCCTATGTTTTTGTCCAGGTCGGGGGAATTTTGGTCGAAAATAAAAAAAATTGAAAAATTCGATATTTGGCCAATTTGGCTTGTAAACACGATAACTCGACCCCACCTGGATGGATGAAACTCATACTTGGTATGTGTGCTTCCCGTGAGTCATGAACCCTGGTGTTTTGGGGGCAGGTCAGAGAGCATCTGAGGTCACCAAAGGTCAAAGGTATGAAAACCTTGTAAACACGATAAGCCAGAATGTTGGTTGATCAAGTTGAAATTAGGGTATAGAGTCTTATGGGGAGTTACAGGAACCCTATTGTTTTTGGTTCAGGTCGGAGTGAATTTTGGTTGCAAAATGAAAATTTGTGAAAAATTGTGATTTTGGCCAATTTTGGCGTGAAACACGTAACTCGACCCACCTGGATGGATGAAGCTATACTTGGCATGTGGGTTCCCCAGGATGAGGCATGAACCCTATTGTTTGTGGGTAAGGTTGGGGTGGATTTTGGTCATCTGAGGTCAACAGAGGTCAAGTCGAAAACATTGTAAACACACTAAGTCCCGAGGTGGGGTTGGTCTGATCAAGTGAAATTTGGTGTATAGCTTTCTTAGGGGAAGACCGGAAAACCCCCCCCCCCCACCCCCCCCCCCCCCCCCCCCCCCCCCCCCCACCTATTGCTTTTGGCCAGGTCGGGGAGGAATTTTGGTCAAAAGAGAAACATTGTGGAAAGTTGATTTTCTGGCCAATTTTGGCTTGTAAAACAGGTAACTCTACCCACCTGAGAGATGAAGTCAGATGATAGTGTGTTCCCCTATGATGAGTACATGTACTCTATTGTTGTGGGGTAAGGTCGGAGGTATAATAAGGCAAAAAGGTCGAAGTGGAAACTTCGTGAACACGAAGTCCAGAGTGGTTGGTCTTAACAGGTTGTAATTTGGTATATAGCTTTCTAATGGAGAGTACGGAACCCTATTGTTTTTGGTTCAGGTCGGGGTGAATTTTGGTCAAAAAATAGGGAAAACAGTGAAAAGTTGATTTTTGGCACAATTTGGCTTGTAAACACGATAACTCAACCCCACCTGGATAGAGAAGCTCAGTCTTGGTATGTGTGTCCCATGATGAGTACATGAACCCTATTGTTGGGGCCAGGTCAGAGGTTCACTAAGGTCAACAAGGTCGAAGTGGAAAACTTCGTAAAATGCAAAGTCCAGAATGGTTGGTGCTTACAAGTTGAAATTTAGGTATAAGCTTTCTATGGGAGTACAGAACCCCTATCGTTTTTGTTCAGGCGGGGTGAATTTTGGTCAAAAAATAGGAAAAACAGTGAAAAAGTTGTATTTTGCTAATTTTGGTGAAACCACGAGAATCCACCACACCGGAGGGATGCAAGATCTCTTGGTATGTGTGTCCCATGATGCGTACATGAACCCTATTGTTTTGGGGTCAGGTCAGGGTATATGAGGTCAACAGAGGGTCAAAGTATGAAAACTCTTGTAAACATGATAAGTCCAGACTGGTTGGTCCGATCAGATGGAATTCGGGATAGCTTTTCATGGGGGCAGAAAAGACTCTATTGGTTTTGGTCAGGTCGGAGTGAATTTTGGTCGAAAATAGAAAAATTGTGAAAATTTGATATTTTGGCAAATTTGCTTGTAAACACGATAAAACTCCACCCCACCGTGATGGATTAAGCTCATACTTGGTATGTGTGGTTTATGATGAGTTAATGAACATACTGTTGTTGGGTCAGGTCAGAGGTCCTCTGAGGTCACAGAGGTAAAATTCTGAAACCCTTGTCAACACAATAAGTACAGAATTGTTGTCTGAGAGGTTGAGATTTGGTGTGTCGCTTTTATGGGGAGTACAGAAACCTATTGTTTTTGGTCCAGGTCGGAGGTGATTTTGGTCAAGAATATGAAATTTGTGGAAAAAGTGAGATTTTGGACCAATTTTGACTTGTAACACGATAACTCGACTCCACCCAGATGGATGAATGCCCTGCTTGGTATGTGATTCCCCATGATGAGAACATTAACCCTAATGTTTTTGGGGTCGGTCAGATTTCATTTGAGGTCACCAGCAGTCAGAGTCTGAAAACTCGAAAATTAGTTGTGTAGCTTCCTTATCATGAGTATAGGAGCCCTATTGGTTGGATTGGGGAAAATGGGAACATTTGTCAGACGTTTGGTGCCCATAATGAGCTGGTGCAATCTCCATTTGTCATTGTGTCTGGCTATAGGTTGTAGAAAGAGTAAAGGAATATAAGCCTTGGCTTTTGGTGTCTCAATTTTGGTGATTTGTCTCAGTAACTAGGTGCCAAGCAGACTGCTGGATACATGGGTCAAGTAACCCCAGATGTTTGGCGGATAATAATATAGAGAATCTGATATAGCGCGAATCAGCTTAAAGCATGCTCACAGCGCTTTTATGGTGAAGAAAAAATAAACAAAAACTAGACCTGGTAGGGCGGGTAAACCGCCCACATGTAATCCCGCTTTTGAGCAATCATTGGGAAGAAGTATCTAACACCCCCATAAAGACTTCCATTTTGGTCAGAAAACCAAGATAAACTTCACCACAAGTTTTTCATATCCATGGGAGTTAATGGCACATGATTCATGCAAATTTGAATCACGATGGCTTTGGAAATTACTTTTAACAATGTAGCCCCCATCCACCAAGTCTGTTCCAAATCTGACAAAGTTTGGGGAAAATAGAAAAAATTCGCACATTGACCTTGAGGACCTGGAAATGACCACCACATTTTTGGGATCAACTATATTTCCCTACCAACCAAGTTTTGTTCAAATCTGACAGTTTGGAAAATCGCATAAATTCGCAAATTTGAACCTTCGCTGACCTGAATGACCTCCACATTTCGGGATCAACTATAGCTTACCCACCAGTATCGTTCAAATCCGACTAACTTGAAAATTTCGCGTAAATTATGCAAATTAGCGGCCCCCAACAATGCAGTGATGCCCATTTTGAACTCATCGAAGATTTCACTAGGGCGGAAATGTGTACCAAGTTTCAGATCAACCGGATAAACTGTTATTGCGCTACAGTTTGGCGGCGGCAGGGCCTGGGAGCGCGGCTACACACACAAAAACCATATCCCCCGGACACTTCCAGTGTCACGGGGAATAATCAAATAAACAGACAATCAATAATTACATGAAAAAAAGAGTCTTAAATCCGCGTTTGAAGGCATTCAGAGAGGCCTGAGAGAGGTCATAGTTCTGAGGATCCTATGGATTGGCGTTCGCACCGACGAGGCGCGGAGTACTGGAAGCTTCGGTCGCGGAAAGTTTTCATCTCGAGAAGGGGAGCTGAAGACGTGGGTTGTTGTGACGAGACAGGACCATCTGTAGGTAGGACGGATGCCAAATTTCAGAGCCTAAAAAACAGAATAAGGATTTGAAATCAATTCCCGGGCATGCATGGGAAACCAGTTCCTATGATCACCACGCAGGGGGTGGGGGGGAGATGTAGGAACTGATGGTAGGAAGTACCATTTTTATGACCATGACAGTTGAATTATGTTAGAACCATTATTATATCCCCACGGATAACGCTTATTCCGATTGATCTGAAACTTGGTACACATGTCACCCTAGTGAAAAATGATCACCACTCATGTGGTGTGGGGTGGAGATGTAGGAACTGATGGTAGGAAGTACCCATTTTATGACAGACAGGGATTTATGTTAGAAACATTATTATATCCCCACGACACTGGAAGTGTCCAGGATATATGGTGTTGGGTGTGTAGCCGCGCTGTCCCAGGCTCCGCTCCGCCGCAGCTTAACACATGCTTCACAATACACAAACTTCCAAATGACTATAACTCCGAGATCGGAAATCTATGACTTCCGGTTTGGATGACACATTGTTTTTTATCAGTATTAATAGCCCCCATGGATAAATCATCCTGCAGTGGTCCTTTGAAACTGGCTCCCTGCATATTACATGTATACTACAGTGTGTCTGCTCTCAACCATGAGATAGACAGTGCACGCTGAATTATCACTTCAGGTGATCAAATGAAGAAAACTCGACCCCAAAAAATTTCCCTGAGTCCTATAATTTCATTGGGCCCAGGGGTTATGTGCCTGGAGGGAGGCTAATAGCCCTTGGGGCCATCGCCTTTTAGGGAGCTAATACACCCTGGGACCCCGATTACTCATGAACCTAATTGCTATGCTACAGCAAGCATGTGCAAAACATGGGGTTGTAGACCGCACGTACTTGATGGGGATTGCAGACACGTACTGCATGGGGATAGCAGTGCACGTACCTGCATGGGGATCGCAGCGCCTGTACTGCAGGGGTTTGCAGCGCAAGTACTGCATGGGGATTGCAGCGCTGTACTGCATGTTTAGAGATTACCATTGCATAGGGGATGCAGGTTTTGTGTGGTAACCTGCAACTGTAGGGAGACGGTAACATACACATCTGTTTAGGCTGATAGCTTAGTGACATCATGTACGGTTACTACGGTAATTTACACAAATTCTAGTTAACACGGACAGGTCTGAATTCCAAACAAATCAGAACACGCTTGATTGGTTGATACCTCCTTATCGGAGCAAACCAATGGTCGCCAGTTCTAAAGTAATGGAATTATAACTGGTTTAATCACTTCCACACACTAAAATGACATGCATGAGTCAAGTGGGGATTGATGAATTGAATGTTACCATGTCTTAGCTTTGAGGCATGGAATAGTGAATATAGTGCATCTTAGTCTGAGCCTATTTTATTGTATTTCATTATTTGAGCTCATTGGCAAGATTATCTTGTACTGTTATGCGAATGTTTGTTCGTTCATACTATAGTACTACCATGATTAGTTGGTAAGGTGCTTCATTCAATCCCGTGAAAGCCTCAAACCAGCAGTGAACTGCAGGGATTATTTCATGATAGCTATAAAAGATTTGCGTGATACCATAGCTGTTGTCTACTCATTGCAACTCACCTTAACGGTCTTATCGGCGGTCTGGAGACATTCCATGTGTGGAGAGGGAATATCAGGTTGATATAATCTGAAACAATTCGATTTGTCAGGTACAGTGGCCAGACTAAGAGCAGCTAATTTGTTAATGTCAGTGTATGACTGTAAATTTCACTTGCTTTGTTTCAAACTAAACACTATGATTCACCGGGCTGAGGCTGCATAGAATTGGTAGAGGTCTGAAGTTAATACAAGTGTACCAGGGGGTATCAGGGATGGCCGAAAATGGCGCCGGAGAAGCCTCCAATTGGTAAGTAACCTGATAACGGAGGGGTGCTTTATGCGGGGTGGAATAGTACATGATCCAGACGCTGCGATTGAAATTAGCCTCCGCAAATACTCAAGTTTTTATGTTCGGGTGGTGTTGTTTAGGAATTCGACTTCCAGCATGGCTAGTTCTAAGTTTAATAATTGATATATAACTGCGTTCAGTGGCTCTATGGAGTCTAGATTGTGGAATAGGACACTGTACACTGTGGTCACTCAACCTCTACCGATTGCAGTCAGAGTTTTCCCACTGTGAAGGGTGTCATATAATTATATATGTGGAATATTCTATGAGGCTGTGGGGAAATATATACAAGTCAGCGACAGAGAGTAGTAAAAGGTAAAGTTGCATGGATATTTCCTGATGTTTGTACTCTATGTGCGTTTTTTCTTATTTTGTATTTCATGAAAGTTTATATAAAACTGTGCATTGGCTGTAATCCATGGAGTGGAGCATGACCAGCTACATGGTACTTTAGTAGGTGGGATATGGACAGGGACTTATCAATTGGGTATTTTGGTGGGGTACAGGGTGAAGACTATAGACAGGGGCTTAACCATAAGGTAGTCTGGTGTGGTACATGTGAAAAAGGGTACATAGGACGGGCTCTTATCCATTGGCATCTGGTGGGGAACATGAGGGTGGAGCACGTAGACAGGGCCTATCCAGAGGTATTCTTATGGAGTACAAGGGTGCCGCCAGCGGGGGGGGCCATGCCCCTCCGTCGCGAAGCCTGGCCCCCCCTTCGGGGATTTTTCCCATTTCGTGGGGGACCCGGGTGGGTACGCTCAAATTTGACAGCCCGACGGAGGGGCATATTTACTCGAAGTAAAATTATTTCAACCTTCTTAGAGCGAAAATTCATACATTAAAGCTGAAATTTCTTTCATAATTTTGCTGGGTTCCTCACGCAAGTTTAAGATTAGAGTATTCAGGATTCTGTCTTCATACACACTAAACAATGTGTCAGATATAGATAGGATACACAAGTCTCATGAATCTTCAAATGTCCCGCAACCAAGGGCGAAGCCACTAGGGGGTCTGGGAGGTCATGCCCCAACCTTTTTAGGAGGCACATATGTAATTATTTTCACACACAAAATGTTTCCCATCAATGCAAAATTACAATTCTGTGGGGAGGATGACGTTCTGCCGTCTACAGTAACCACTGTTTGCAATTGTTGTTAAGTGATGTGCTAGAACCCGCAATGCTCCCCCCCCCCAGTGCCAAGCATTCCGCATGTGCAGTTATAGGGAGTACCCGACCCTTCTACTGAGGAGCGCCCGATTGAGAGGGATGCTATAACTTTTTTTTTTTTTTGGGTGGGCTGTGGCGGGCTGGGGATCGTGCGATGTGTGCCTGGAGGAAGAATAAACCTTGCCCTCACATTGGCATTTAATTTTCCGTCTTTTTTTTTTGGAAAAAGGTGAAAAAAATGAAAACGTAAAAATGCAGGTTTTTACCTAGGGGGTAGGGTGAGGCTCGTCAGGGACCGGAGCATACTGCTGGAGTACAGGGTGAAGAACATAGACAGGGGATTATCCATAGGGTATTTCTGATGGGGAAAACATGATGGTGAAGCCATGACAGAGGCTACTCCCATGGGATTCTGGTGGGGAACAGAGGCGAGGCGATAGCGGGGATTTATCCTAGGGTATCTTGGTGAGAACATGATGGTGAAGCAAATAGACAGGGGCCTTATCCATAGGGATTTGGTGGGACAGGGTGAGGCACATGGACAGGGACATGTGGTGTGAGCCACATAGACAGGGGCTATTTCCATTTGGTATTCTGGTGGGGAACAGCGTGAAGCATATAGACCGGGGCTTATCCATAGGGTATTCTGGTGGTGGTACAGGGTGTGGAAGCACAATGAGACCGGGGGTTTCCCATAGGGTATTTGGTGGGTACAGCGGAAGCACATAAACGGGGCCTTATCCATAGGGAATTCTGGGGGGAAAACCACCCCCCACCCCCCCCCCCACCCCACCCCCCATGAGGGTGGAGCACATAAACAGGATATCCATAGGTACTTGGTGGGGTACAGGGTGAAGCACATGGACAGGGGTTTATCCATAGGGTATTCTGGTGGGTACAGCGTGAACAACATAAACAGGGGCTGATCATAGGGGATTCTGGTGGGGAACATGAGGGTGGAGCAATAGACAGGGATTTATCCATAGGGTACTTGGTGGGGTACAGGGAAGCACGTAGACAGGGGCTTATCCATAGGGTATTCTGGTGGGGTGACAGCATGAAGCAAATAAAACAGGGCTTAGCCATGGGACTTCTGGTGGGGAACATGAGGGTGGAGCACATAGACAGGAGTAGACATTAGGGTACCTGGTGGGGTACAGGGTGAAGCCCATAGACAGGGGCTTATCCATAGGGTATTTTGCGGGGGTACGTGAAGCACTCCCTGGCTAACGGCATTTCAGTGACTGAATGTGGCATGCATCTTTCTCGTCTGGACTCCTGGCTTACAGGATTTAAGATAGCTGGTGTCGCTTGCTGAAAAGATTGATACACACTTAGGCGTCATAGCAGGCAGTTTTACACAAAAAACTATAACAAGAATCATGTTTATATAATTCCTCTCCTGAAGCAGCTTTTACTAAGCACGTAAATGCGCGAAATAGGCGATTCGACAGGCGATTTCCCAGAAAGGCAAATCGCTGTCGCATGGGTATTTACTAGGAACGCGAATCGCGACGCGCCGAAATAAAATTCACGGGGAACACAGAATAGCATGAGTGACTATTAGTGTTATTTACCCGAAAACGACAAGAAGAAGGCTCCCATAATATCCAGGAGAGCTTGTAAAAGCAATCCAGTTTAGGCAAGATGTCATATTTGCCCAGGAAACCTCTTATTGAAGAGAAACAGAGGAGACGCAGTCCACCCAATTGACGACACCGGCTGTAGGCTACGCGGCCTATAGGGCCAGGCCTATTTGAATTTTAACAGTAATTTCCAAAGAAATGCGTGACGCCTCTAAAAACAAAAGAGTGAATTTCACCCCATGAAGTGTGTGGGTGTGATCATCACTCATTGGTAGAAAAATCTTCGCACTATAGAGTAATACTTCACTTTTCTAGAGTGGAATCAAAGTGTGCCGACTGACCACTCCATGTTGTCATGAGCGCACAAGCAGGTCATATTCCATTTCAGATGCAGTCCTCATTGGAGTGAATCTCGCCCATTATGAGTGATATTCCACTCTAGTAGAGTGAAATTCCATCTACATTCGATGTACGCTGAGTGACCACTCCAAGGAGTGAAAGTCACTCTCTTGTTGGCTCAACCAGCTATGCTGGTGGCTCTTGTGATGCCAATGTCACTCTATCTACTTCCTGTGTGTCCACAAGTGACTTTTGGCTTTTTTTTTTTACTTTTGGCTGCCAATCGTCATATTTTGATTGAGGAAGGTCAAGGTTCAAAGGTCATTAAAGCATCACAATGGCCATTTTGTTCACAATACAAAATGTATCTTTCCTACAAAAAGCATTAGATTGTCTTGAAAACTCAGTCATAATGTTCCTTGGGTAGCGCTCCTTTCAGAGTGTACACAGAATTTTTGAGGAAACGTCATATAATGCCATTAGAGTTAAAACAGGAAATCTGGGTGAAAGAATAAATAGGCCCCTAACGGTCATCTTTGATGAATGGGACCGAAACTTGAAAACAATTTTTATTGACCCCTGGGACAAATTTGACCTGTTGAAAGTCAAGGTCAAAGGTTATTGAAGAGAATAAGGGACTATTTGTTTAAATCTACAAATGCATTTTTTGCTATGAGAGGACTGGGACGTGCTCAAATGCATTCTAAAGTTTTCTCAAAAAGTGCTTTTCCATGACATGTTCACAAATTTACAGTTCATGTTATCTGAGGTAGTTTAAGGTTGGTTCCATGGAAAAGTTGACATATTCCCAAGATCCTTTTCATTTCTCCCATAATTCACTCGGAGATATGGACCTCGCAGCTAGTTTGTTACCTGATATATCTTTGTTGGACATGCCCGCACCTGCAGAAATGCCATTCTATGGACGGACCGCGCGATTCGCTGTAGCTAGGCACCGCGAGACGGGCTATTCATTCGTAATAGCTTTCTATAGTAAGCAGTGAGATAGGGACTTGCTTCATGAAGAGATATTTTAGAAAATGAAACTTGAAATTTTTATGTAAGATGCGGCGATCAATAGACCTTGAAATCAAGGTTTTGGAGCATACTTCGCAGCGAATGTTTGAAAGCACAGGTTCGTAGCGTTGATCGCTATACCAACGTCGCTAGGCCTTTTAACTGCTAGTAGTAGTAACAGTCTATCGATAAGGGTAGGTCAACACTACGAGCCCGCCATGTTTGGAGGGCCGAGTATTTGAACAGCTCGATATTTTCTGCACATCTTTGCATCCTCATATAATGGTAAGTGTCAGAAAACGTTACACTGCAGGACATGAGAGAAACAACTATTTTTTGTTTTACACTGGACCTGATCAAATTTCCTGCAGAACGTTGCATGTACACATTCTAATGTTTTTCATGTGAAATGGGACCAAAGTTCAGTGTAAAATAACGTTAAAATCTGCAATCGAAAAATTTGAAAATCATCAGATAAAAACAGGCATGTAGATGGGTTTGATACAACACATTTCACAAAAGAAGGAATCATTTTATTTGTAAGTTGTCTTCAGATATTCACTTTACTGATCCAGGCTAATGTGTCCCTCGTACAAAAGCATAGCAAGATCAGTAGCTTTAGGCCTCGGCTGGCTACCTTGTGGAATTAATAGAGCCATGGCGAAATTACCATTTTTGTGTCTTAATTCATTCACACAAATACTTTTGGCATGGACAGAACTTCACTATGGCCAAAAAATGTTGCCGTTGAAATTACCCTTTCGAGACAGGCCCGTACGATGGTATGGAGGGAGGAACGGTAATGGCATGGGGTAGCGTCATCCCAGTGGGTGCATGTATAGCCCATGTTTACAGTGTATAACTCGTGTAGCAGTATTTTTGGCAATGCACTCCATTGAGATTCAGGAGACAACGTGGCCAAGAGGGGAGGCTGTTGAGATTGGTATTAGGTGGGGTCAGATTATGAGTGCACAGGGTTACGGTGGGTTTAGATGTTTGTAGCAACAAGCTTTGTGATGACATCTGCAATTTGGAATGTGACTCTACTCCTTGGCCCATCCCTGACAACTGTGGAACACTAATCTAATACATTCAAGTACACATGAGTACATTACAATTGCAATCATGTCATTTTTATTTCGCCTGAACTGACAAACTTTCTTTTTAGCAGGATTTCTCTTAAACGGTGGGGCCAATTTTGAAGAAATTTTTATGTAGGTATCAGGGTTGGGTGAACACGATCTGCCTATTCTTGGGCGCGAGACTCGCTATGAAGGAGGTTATTTGTCCTATTATAATATTCATTGTTTAAGGCTCGTTAGCAAAATTACAGATGAACGTAACTGCTTTGGTGACTTGGTTGGCACATATGGTGAGGATAGAGGTCGAGAACTGATTGATATACCAGCGTAATAGGCTATTAGGGGGTTGTCTAATTGCATAATTTAATGTTAAATATCAATGTATTTGTAAATTTTCCTGCAACTTGAAAGTGAATATGGTCTAAATCCAGTCCCCGCCATTCTTAACAAGATTCAGGGTCAATGGAGTCATTCAATGTGCCAATTTGCGTAATTAATGCAAAATCATGCAGTTGGTTGCATTTAATGAAACTGGTGGGTATGGTTTTAACCTCATTTCCAATTTTTCATCTGGATCCAGGTCACTGGGAGTTCATTCAACATACTGTCTATTTGCATAATTCATGCGTAATGCTAAAGTTTGCCGATTCCCATGAAACTTCGTAGGTATGACTTATCCTACCTTCCAACATTCTTAAATGAGCTGGAAGTTATTCAGTTAGTCTATTTTGCATAGCTCATTCCAAATTTCAAGTTTTGTTCGATTTTTATGAGCTTGAATGCGTATGGCGACCTTTGAGTCCCAATTTTTTTTTTTAACACTGATTGAGTCACTGGGGGTTCTTCATGTGTGTATAATCTGCTTCATCATGCCAATGTTCAGTTGTTTAGATCCCCATGAAATGTGTAGAGTGTGTTCCACCATGTCCTGAGATGTAATATTGAAATGAGAAAATGTCAATGAAGTTGAATATTGTTGTCCTAATTTGTCATACGTCAGACAATTTCAGTCATATTTCCACAAAACCTATACTCCTGTCAGTAGACATGGTCACCAGTTCCTATGAATTTGAAATTGTTTCACTGGTTATTAGCTTTCCTGTTCAATTCTACTACAAAAATCGGGAGCAGACATAGAGTTGCCTTGTAATTGTGTGCATAGACTATCGAAAAACCATCGCTCGTGCAACAGGCGGGTTACTGGGGTGATCACCTTGTACCGCTGAAACATCTTCTGAATACTTGACAGTTACAAAACTTCACCGAATGTCCAAATTTCCAAAATAGCGGGAGGGACGATCATATGTTTCTTTCTTTTACTTAGCCTAAGTTAACCCTGGCCTTGGAGGCTAAAGTTGGGCTAAAATGAGAACCTGGTAAGGTAAACTACAGTAGTCAGTACAGTTTACTCCCGCAATGACTGGACTGGTGGTCAGTGGTTACACACACTTCCACATAACAGACCATCTGTTTTACACTTGGGATATTTCAGTCCGCGTTGAGGACCTAGTAAAATAGCCTCATGCCAAGGGCATTGGCCCAAACTTTCTTTGAGTTTGTCGGCCAAGAGTTCAACACCTACTGCTTCTACAGTTTTTAGCCAACAACCATTCAGTCATTACCCATTCAGTCAACCTGTAGTCGCCTGTGACGTGCTCGGCCAACCACGACGGGGATTTTGGGTCTGGCCGCCTGCTTAAACATGGTAACCAACATATTCCCATTCCATATACTGGCGCAATGAAATACTGTGTGACCTTTTAACCATAGAACGCTCAAAGATTCTTGATACAACAACGCCATCTAATAGAAGGCCAAGCATGTATTTGAGCCCAATGAATTGTCACAGGCTTTAAAAGCCTTGTTATTAAGTTTTTTTTTTATAATCTTCCAGTTGTGTATGAGCCTGAGGTGCTGAATAACAATCGTGTTGGCCACATTACGATGGTCAAAGGAACTGACGAATCGAACAGCATTCGCATGAAGTTCCCTAAGTCATAATGCACCTTGATGATCATTCTGAAGTGAAATATTATTTGAGTTTGAACTACAAGCCATTTGGTGCTCTTGTTTTTAGCGAGCATGCATGAGTGCATTGGTATACTAGACAGGACGTGAAATTTTCCGAGATGAAGTTGTTCAGTAGTTTTGGTTTTATTCAGCCGGGGGTTCAAAAGAAGGCTAAAAACCATACATATTCTGGGTGGGTTGATCCCCCCGAGTAGAGTCCAACCCGAGTGCGGAAAATTCCTGAGATCTTGGGGAAAAATTACCACCGATCAGGTTATAAAAAATGCTTCAACCACTCCATGCATGCCGACTATTCAAACATATGACGCAGAGTTAGATATGACAATAGACTTCGCTGTGTGCTAGCTAATAAAAAGCAACCTTAATTTGCTAAACAAGTGTCCGGGTAACTATTTAAAACCCTGTTCTGGTACATTGAAAAAAAAGTTCTCGAGACTTACCTGTTCACACAAGTGTGATGTTATTCTTTTCCTTCCTCCTCTCGTGAAGCACAGAGGGAGGTACTTTGTTATGATCTGCGCTATTATAGAAATGGAAGGTATTTAATATTAGTATTATTATTATCATTCAAGAAAGCACAAGTAGTTATATACAATTGTTGATTGGACAAAGTAGAAAGAAAAGTACAATAATTGAGGCATTTCCAAAATCGTAACCTGCTTGTCCCGGGTTCTTCTTACTTTCTGTCTATGTCTTCCAGTCAGTGGTGGTGTTTATGCATACACATATGTTTGTGTTTGTGTGTGCACTGTGACCTCTAGCTTGTGATCATAATAACTCAACCCCACTCTAAAATGGATCGGAGGATTCATTAACTTGTTATTATTGGTTCACCATAATGAATACATAATTCCTATTGTTTCAGGGTCAGTTGAAAGGTCATCTGAAGTCAACGAAAAAGTCAGTCTGAGAAAACCAAATTTGATTGAAAAAATGTGTTATGAACAGCGTTCTTGATTCTGATATCAAGTTGGAATCTGGTGTGCAGCCTTTCTGATGGGAACATGAACCCTGGACGTTTTGGATTAGACCAATGGTAATTTTTGTTGGGGAAACTGGGGAGGAAGGAAGGAAATGAGAGAAAATTGTTATATTTTGCTCTAATTTATGCTTGTTACAAGATAAAACTCCACCCTTTCCGGTGGATGAAGCTCATACTAAGTATGTGGGTTCTCAGTGAATACATGTGCTGCAGTATAATTCTATTATAAGGACCAAGGACTGTAGGTTCAAAACAAGACACTTCAAATGTGAATAACTTGACTACACAATTAATCTTTCAGCCCTCAACAAATGTATTACCTCCCTCCCCTCATTTTCCAGAATACCAATATCATTGATTCGTGGTTATACTCCTCGAACGTCCTATTTGCTGGCTACTTAAGAATGCAAATTCATTTTCTTGATTCTCAGTTTTCCCATAACCATTTCCCGTGGAATTCTGTTTTGACGTTATTTTCCCACCATGCGGTGCCCCCTCCCACAATCACAAGGAATACAACATCAATACAAAATCTGTAGGTAGTTTCAGAGTCGGTACAAAATAGTGTTAGTATTTGTACAACGTTCATCACTATGACTGATCTCGTACCCAAATGGTTGTCCGTAGATGATGAAAGGGAAAAAAATCTTATTTCATATATTCAAATTATCCCCTATTGGACCATGCACCCCACCCGTGCCTGCAATTAGCGTTAAGTCCTTATTTTTTAGCTAGGCTGAAAAGTTAACACACTAGTCTTGTGCCACGTTCCTACTGTCTAAACGTCCACATTGTGGGTGATTGGGGGTTGTATTGGTTAGGTTTAGCCGGGCTGGGATTGTTGTCCGGATGCTTTCCTGCCTGCATGCCTGCCCGCCCCCCTTACCTCGCCCCTCCCCATTCTGGTACTCAAGCTGGCTTGGTGGATCTGTAGTGATTGTAGCCATCACTACTTCATCATTTAACTTTCATCGCTGCACGGTTTTTTTAATTTTTTTATTGTGAAGTTTTTCTCGTTTAAATTAGAATTGCCCCCTCTAGTTAGAAAAACTTCCAAGACGGGGCCTGCCAGGGTTGTCAGTTTGTTTTCTGAATTAGTTTCTCATGATACTCATTCCCGCCTTCTAATAATTATATTAAACTGAGGATTTGATGTTTGAACACCCGTGAGGGTCTGTTTGCAGCGATGTTTGCTGATAGCTTGGGGGGAAGAAAACCTTATCTTGGGGGGTCACCTAGATGTATTATATAACACTCTTTGTTTGTGTACATATGTGTGCATCAGTGGAACAGTGACATGGTTAATACATGTCGTGCTCATCAACAAAGGTGTGCCAGATTTTTAATGGTCGCATGGGCCAGCCCCTTATCTTTTAAACCGTAGATCCCTTTTGTAGTGACCCCACGAAAGGAACCCAAGGGTATTTTTGGAAGCACATTGGTGCGCCCCCCCCCATCACCCCCTATTAGAGGGCGGCAACTGTTGCCGCAGCCCTGTCATGCCGGTGCACCCCAGATCATCAACCTGTTTTTGGTTTGTAGCTCATTGTGTTCAATAATGCAACAATGCCGGCACTATCTCTGTTTTTGTTCACATCGATGGAGGGTGAATTGAACTGGTTAACTGCTCACTTTTCGCCAATTATGGGGTTAGGGTTAATCATGTAGGGGTCTTATTTTTTCTGTCAACGGCCTTCATAGGCGGGTCAGGGTGTGTCCAATACAGGGGTCTCCTTCTTAGTCACTGGCCTCATAGGCGGGTTATGGGTCTGATTTCAATAATGGATCTCTATTTCAGTCAAGCAGCCCCAATAACATTGTTATGAATGCGATTCCATAGAGATACCACATGTAGTCTCTATTTCAGTCCAGCGCCTTCATAGCCGTTTGAGTCGGATTCGAGTCAATTTAAATAGTCTCTTTTCCAGTTGGCAACTTCCCTAGGCATATGGGAGGGGGCAGCTGTGAACTTCACCCGGTGGGCCTCAGTGATTCATTGCCATCCCACTGAGCAATAAGGATCATCACTTCAAATGGCAACCCTTCATGTCAAGTATGAGCTCTCTCATCTTTCCATTGCACAGTTCTCATGCTCACAAATTTGTCAGTCTTTCTCTTGACCACCTTGACCTCACGTGACCTCGACCTGACCCCAAACCTTCAATGCCATATGAGCTCTACATCCTTTCGTTGCTGCACAATCTTAATGTGCGAAGAGCCTTTTCATACCTTGACCCTGTTGACCTTGAATCTGACCCCGACACATAGGATCTACTCATCATGGCAACCCTTTAGCCTCCACGTAATGATTCTTGCATCGTTGTGTTTAGACAGATGTTAGGCTCACAAGCTCTTCAGACTCCCAAAATGCCTCAAAGTGCTCAATTTAATGAATGATGCCGAACTTCATGATGTTAAAGCGCTGCTGACTGTTTGCAAACCATTGCATTGTATATTGGCAGCTAGTTAATATACTGTTTTGTGTCCAAGGAATTTATGTGGGCAGTCAAACCTAAGCCTTTCTAGTAATTTTGAAAAGCATGAAAGAATAGAGATTGGACGCTAATTGCCTGATGCCTTTGTTTCACCATTCGCCTAAAAACTGGTATAATGTGCTGTTTTTATAAGCTGGTCTGGGAAACCCTCCAGATAATGGCGAGAGGTTAAAGCCTTTGAGTGTGAGAGTTGGAGAATGAATGGCTTGCCACTTTGCCAAATGCCTGTGGTAAATCAATCAAACCAAAGCCACTTTCATTCGTCCCTTAATGCTACTTTTGGCTACCGTACCTCCTCTCTACAATAATCTTAATAATAATAATATGGGGACTTGATAGAGCACCTATTGCAAAAAGCCTCTAGGCGATTCACAGACCTAATAAACAAACGAGCAATTAGTAAACAGAAGAAGGATACGAAATACACAAGAAAAAAACAAGGGGAGAAACACACACAAGACCGAACAAAAGGAATTAAGTCAGACAGGATAATTTCTGGGTGAAGATTGCAAATCTGAACTTCCCCATAGACTTGGTGGACGAGCCGGCATGATTTGAGTATGCTTAGATTTTCTAGCTAGTTGATCGTAATAAGCTCTAGAAGACATGGCGCTAGAACATGCTCTGAGATGAAAGCAGGAGCCAACAGTTGACAGCTTTGTAAGTGAGTTGAAGAAAGAACAGAGATGATGGGTTTGGCTGATCAGCGAGTGTGTCCAGTATTGGTATGGAAGGGCTACAATTACCCATGTTCCCAACATTCATCTTGACGAAGCATCAAAAGTATTAAATATAACATTTTCATTGTCACGTGTCTAGTCCGCAGTTTTTATTGCATCTGGAAGGAAGGACAGTAGATTTCATCTTATCCCATATATCATTAATTATATCCCCTGTAACTTCAATGTTGTCTTTCTTCGTTAGTGAATCGGTGAAAATATAATCTTTGATCAATTGATTTTCTTCACAGTTACAATGTAATGTTCATTGGGTAGGGGGCCATTGATATTGTTGAGTGAATTTTGCCGAGGCCCAGTTTGGGCCTTGGGGCCCATTCCTGAAATACTGCAAAATCTTGTCCCTCCTACAACTTTCTGTTGTAGACGCAAATGTGCAGTCCAAAATATGGTCTGATAGCCGAACCTTCAGTTGCCCAGGGAGTCAGACCTAAGGCCCTGTGGCCCTGTGCCCACGTGTGGAATTAATTGCAAAATGCTTCTACTCTTACGAATTTTGGTGCCCAGTGCCGCGAGTGCTGACATTTGATATCTGATTTCTCACTAACTACCATACAGAACACCTGTGGGGTGGTCAGGAATGTTTGGTCCAGGGTCCCACTTAGGCCCGAAGGCCCATTTTATGAAATGACACCAGTGGTACTTGGCATGCATATCATCCCACAAGCTTCGATCGATTTTCTGGAAAGTTACATGTAATGCTCCGTGGGAAGAGGGCATTGGGGGGTGTTCAGGAACTGGGGCCTTGGCCATTGGCCCGTTATATGAAATGCTGCAACATCTTGTGTCTCCTACGATTCTGTGGCTCGATGCTGATGTTCTGTCATACAACTAGCAGTGTAGGCGTGTAACCCGCCCACGTGTATCTCCCCGAGTTGGAGCAACTTGGAAGAAGTATCCAGCACATCATTAAAGACCTCCATTTTGGTCAGAAACCAATAGCCTCCTTAATCAACCAAGTTTTGTGTAATCCAGGAAGTTACAAGCAAGGAGATAAATGATTGACCCCGGATGACCTTGAGACGACCTTGAATGACAAGAGCCCCATCCATAAGTTTCATTCAAATTGACAGTTTGAATTTGACCTCCGATGACTGAGAGGCCCCCATTTTTCAGGATCAACTACAGTCCCTACCACCAAGTTTTGTTCAATCCGACTACTTGACAATTTTGCGTAAGTTATGCAAATTAGCGGCTCCAGCATTGGCAGTGTGCCACTTCGAATAATCCGCGGCCATGTGTACCAAGTT
Source organism: Sclerodactyla briareus (assembly GCA_026419785.1). NCBI lineage: Eukaryota > Metazoa > Echinodermata > Holothuroidea > Dendrochirotida > Sclerodactylidae > Sclerodactyla > Sclerodactyla briareus. Next base: position 269,453 of record JAODTK010004888.1, on the reverse strand, counting down.
CAGCCAAAGGATAAAGGGTTTAAGAGTTATTGCGCTAGCGCCTAAACTAAAGTTTCCAGTGGCCGCAGAGCCTGGGCGGCACGGCCTACACACCCAAAACCATAATAGCCCCGGACACTTCAGTGTAGCGGGCTAATATGAGGGTGTAATAGGGTCAGGTGTCCAGGATTAGGACCCAAGGCCAGTGTGGGGGTGTTTCTTCCCCAAAGATGGAACTTTCATGTCCCAGATTAGCTCGATATATACCAAAATCTTAGGCAGGTCTATCTTTTTCGCATAATTCACCTCATGAGGACAACACGACAGAAACACGAAGACACTTATTCGCATGTAATAGCTTTCTATTTTTTCAGAATGTTGATATGAATATGTCAAAATTTACATTCTTTCAGTTCACAATGCCCAAAATGACCTCGTATCTCGATTTTGTGTGCATGGGGGTTACTCGACTTCCTGGAGGAGTGCATGCCCCCCGCCATGGCCCCCATTTCCCCATCTTCGCTTCCCCCTCTCCCCCCCCCCCCCCCCCCCACCTATGATCTACCATTCCTTTTATTTGGGATCAATGGAGTGGAGCAAATGAATTGATGTGGAAGTTTTAACCCTTTGATCATATCATATCTCTATCACCCATCATATGCTTCAATTACCCTTCTAAATCCAACATATAATTTTTCTCCGCATTGTTAGTGCAATCATAAATAAAATTTGATTTTTCCTTTATCATAATGGCGCGATGTTTTAACAACGGTAAAACCATGATCACCGCCTCCAATCAGGCTACTTGAAAATCAATATTTACGGGGAGAGGAAGTGCTATGTGCTATGGAACCCATAAGTTTCATAGAGGGGCCTGATTTGGGGCATATATCAGTGGTTAGCGGCTATTATCTCATTCCCGAGCGATCTTGTTTGGTCTAACAGATCAGTGGAAGCCAGGTACACTTGTTAATTTGCACTTCCACGGTCTCTCAGGAAATTGTGCCAGTATTATTATTTTCGGTCGAGCAGAGATCGACGGCCTCGTTGATATGGTGAATTGAAACCACTCCAACGCTTCGTGTGGCGACAAGGGAGTACCGTGACAGGGAGAAATAGACGCGTGTTGAACGCACAATCTTGACTCTGACTCCGCGAGTGCTTGCGCATTCAATGCTCGCGGATCTCAACATATCGTCAAATCGTAATTGGCCATGGGATGTAGCATGACTATTTTTCTTCATCAATTCGAAACGCCTTGGTGCTGAGGAATTGCACTGTAAGTGGATTACGTGATTCCGGGACTGCCGTTAGTGAGGTTTATCTCATGATTGGATGTTTTTCCTCATAGCTGCTCCCCTAAAACCTCACTGGATTTCTAATTCTTCTAGACAGGGGAAATCACAATCAAGGCACAATGCCCTAAGGTGAGACCATTAATTTTGAGTCATATTGATTTCCATGATTTATTAAAGATATTATTGCCACATTGGGTCATAACATGTTCTGGCCTGCTCCTGAGTAAAATTGAAGAATCATGTTGTGGCAGCATTCTTTACATTTCCCTTCTTTATTAATGCTCTGATCATTCACCCAGTTTTCAGTTGTTTTTTTCCCGTTTTTTTTTACCCAGGAGCTAAAATACAAATCTTAGACTGATCATACCTATTACTCATGACATGTTTCACCTAGTCCTTGATACTTGATATTTTTTAATTTTAGGCAATGTTTACCTTTTTACTATTTATTCACCAGAAAGTAAATAATTAACATGGCTATTGAACAGATACAGTTTTGCCCTTCGAAAAGCAGGGTGGGTGGAGGGGGGGGGGTGGGAGTGCTAGCTCGTTAATACAAGCATGAAACCGGTAGTAGAAATGAATGGTGATTGATTTTTTTTCACAAGAATTTCCTGCCTATCAACTTGGCACTATAAAATGGCGAGTTAGTGGAAATAATAATAATAGTCTCCGGCTCCACCGAGGCCCCCCACCCTATGTCATTATTTTCATTCGATTGAGGAATTATGTTAGTAATGGTGGAATACACTGAATCTCAAATGGCTGTAGGTTAACTTACCAAGACATTGGCAAAAATACATAAACCACTTGCTGAGTTACACTAAAGGGGGGGGGGGGGGGGGCCAAAAAGTCCATTTAGCCTTTATTTCATGTCCTTCTTTCCAGCCACGAAGCTACCCAACTACTGTAGTAATCTATCGTATTGACTGATATCGATAAGAAACTCCAATTGAAAAAAGAAATTTTTGAAACCGATAGTATTAGTTCAAATTTGTAATTCCATGGAATGGGGCCCTGTAGCGAAACGAATACATTCGTTTGCGGGCCAGCCGTCGTTACTGGAAATTTGCAGCCTGATAACCATGTTCCCCCAAACAGAAATGATTTGAGTGCTCTTCATTTTCAATGAGTTCTTGTAGAAGAGGTATCGAACGATGGCATTCATTTCAATATTATTGATCTTTTTCCTCTTGAATGGAGCTTTGAAGAATTCCTAAAAAGCAACGAAAACCCCCACAGGCCTACAGTTTATCACATAATGATCAGAAAGAAACCCTTTAATTGAAGAATGCCATAGTTTTTAAATATTTATTTGAACACTAAAAATGCTAAATTTAAAAAAGGGCGGAAAACAAGACCTAAATATTCACAGTTTTTGAAGTAAAAATCAATGGGAAGCAAATTTCCTATTAATTCACCCGCTTGAACGTCTCAGCTGAAATAAAATCCCTATACCACCAGCATTTTTATTGTTAGAGAATCAGTAAAGATCTTTATGGGCCAAATTTTCGATTTTCGACTAATTGAACTCAATCTATCTATCTAACCGCAATCCACACATCACACAACCCTTACTCATCGCATGCTAGACCCAAGTTTTGTTTAGATTCATATAAGCTGGTGAAATGTCAGCATGGCGACATAAATTCGGCTGGAAACCGAGCAGCTGTGTTCTTAGTGTTCTACTAGCAAGGGGGACCTATAGTTGAGTAGCACCACCAATAAACGTCTCCAGCTTCTGTGAGCTACCCTATAGACAAAAGATCTCAAATTTTTGGTCAGAGTCATGGTGTTTCTATCTAACATTTCTTCAGAATGTCCCAGATTTAGTCAAAATGGCATCCATAAAAGCAGGAATCCAAATTCTTTTTTCGTCATATTTTTTTAATTTCACCAGATGGGCGGAACCTTAAAAAATTGACACTTATTCATACTGTTTTTTGAATTGTGGGGGAATAATCATGGGGCTTGCTTATTTCTTTATTATACCCCTACATTTTCAGATTCAATCCACCCAATTGTCTCAATTTTGAGCTAAACAACCCAGGCACCTTTTCCGAAGAATTTCCTGGAAGCAAGAGGGTAAATGGATAATTGGATATCATTCAAAAGAAAGTCTGTTTTTTTTACTATTGCAATTGTTTCACTGATTTTTACCTGTCCACCTGATGAGACCAGCACAAATGTCATAACCCAGTTATCTCATTCATGTTCATCAGCCGTCACCCCAAAACTTTCATCCTAGACCCAATTTCAGTCATTTATGGCAATAAGTGGTAGCTTCCCTCCTCAAAATGAAGATTTGCCTGTTTCCAAGATGAATTCAACACAGCAATGGCTATGATTTGGCTTTGACTTCGCAAACGGCCCCAAATTGCACATATGGAGTATTTGGTGATGATGTGAATGTGTAACAATTTATTTTATGCATCAGAATGGGCTTGTGTAAGGGCACATGTAGATGCTTGATATTATATCAAATGTTTCAATTCTGGCCTCAGCTGTCTTGGTTAGAAGAAAAAATTAAATTGGAGATGTTGATGGCTTTATGGTTTCTCAACCAGCTGGGTCCTGTCACATTGAAAAGGAGGTGGGGTACAAGGAACCCCCATTGTTTTTAATGAGATTGGGGGCCCTTTGTGTCACGCCTGAACTTGGTCAAGGAGAGAAATAGTGATCACTTTGTTTGGCTGCCTGTATGTCTGTTGTCTGTCATCTGTCGTATTGGGTGGTTCGTTATCTCTGAAACTGTAAAGCATCTGTGGGATTTTTTGGTGGAGTTGCGCGGTGAAGAGTTGCCGATGGCATCCACTTTTCGTCCCGAAGGACCTACTCATTGCACTAAATTCATAATTTAGTGAATTGGCCCAGGAGCTTGTGTCACAAGATATCTTTGATCGTAGATGAATTGTGATGCCGTTCGGAGTAGCCTATATAACAACTTTGAAGTACACAACTGATTAGATTCCTGGGCATGAGATAGGCTAATAAAGTAGGTCTAATTTGCATAATTTCTGCCGATATTTTCGAAGTTCGTTGGATTTGACGAAACTCGGTGGAGATGGTGTATCTATAGTCCAATGAATTTTACAGTAGGGGCAAGGGCAACAAAGGTCCTTTAATGTTACTTAATCCGCATTTACCTAGTCCAATTTGCAAAATGATGCAGCTTTAAGGTGGTTGAATCCTCATGAAATTTGTGGAGATGGTACACCTGTGATCCTGATAATTTAACAACAGTGCAAACGTCACTTAAGGTCATTAATGTGAATATTTTTCTCATAAATTACACAATTTTCGAATTTTGTTAAATGGCCAGCAACAAATGGAATGAGTTGCAGTTAGGGATGCTCGTGAGATTTGTCATGGTAAATTTTGGGTGCAGTAATCACAACAACATCTCAAGACATAGGTCAAAACGGTCAACCACAGGTAAAGTTTAAGAAAATGTGCTTATTTTAGGAGTACAGGCCAAAGAAATAAAACTGTCAATTTTTGGATATGTGATAATTCTCTATCTGCTACCATATACAAAACCAACTCCCGCTTCGATCGGGTACACCTACGTCTTCAAGTTACCAAGGGGCCAAAGGTTGATTTTAATACCCTTTGGGCGATAGCATAGAGCATGTACCTGATTACATAAATGCTTTTGGGGCTTTGGCTGCATCACATTGACGGCAAGCATTTTATAAAAACCGTCATGTATTCACCCCCCCCCCCCCCCCCCACCACCCCCCAAGGGCATCAGTTCAAGAAATGCCAAATAATACATTTTCTGCAATTCATTTCTAGTGACTGGGTGTGATATGGCTGAATTTGGGACATGCTGCATATGATCAAGGGTAACCATTTTTCCAAAAAACCGTTATGTCATCAATTGTCATTCAAGGTCACTTATGGACAACAACTGTCATTATAAACATTTCCTGCAACAACTCCAGAGACTGTATGACTATCTTTTGATGCCTTGCCAGCGGCAAGAGGAATCGATGTAATCAAGTTTGTGAGTATGTGTTGTGTGTGTGGTGTGTGTGTGCGTCTGTGTGTGATGTGTGTGTGTGACACCCCTTGTCAGCACGTATCTAACGTACGCAAAACTGGTATCAAGTTCAAGAGGTAGGTGGGTTTGCACATATGGGGAGGATGACCCCTATTGTTTTGGGTGGCCCGTTCAAATTCATGCAAGAGTTCACGAGAGGGCAAAGTTCAAAAAGCTTGTCAGCACGATAGTTAACGAACGGCGAGATTATTCAAGTTCAAATTGGGTCTGTGGGTAGCATGTATGGTGAGGATAACCCTATTGTTTTTGGTGTCAGGTCAAGGTCATTCGAGGTCACCACCCTACGGATCGTATATATCTCGGCAATGAAACAGTTTGGAGGACTATCGTAAAGGGAAGTTTCGTTCATCTGGGGGAATTACATTGTTTACCGACTTGCACCTCCATTGGACCCTTTGACCTTTTCCTCATTTGACCTCTTGACCTGGAGATTTTGCCGGCTTTGTTGTGTTGGCCGAAGCGTCTGTGAGACAAACAAAAAGTCAATGACACTACAATACACGATTAATTCTTATCACAAGCTATCTCAAAGAATTGTGGAGGTCAAGAACAGCTAAAATTGTCATATATTCGGCAACGAAAACATTTGGAGGACTGTCGTAATTGAAATTTTCGTCGTCTGATGGGTGAAATACATCTGTGACCGACTTTGACCTCATTTGACCTTTTGACCCCCCATTTTTGCCTTTTAACATGGTGATTTTGCATGCTTTTTTGTGTTGCCGGAAGCGTCTTGTTAACAACAAAAAAAGTCAATAACCACTAACATCTATGATACTATTATCACCATGCTATCTCAATGAAGTGCAAGAAAGCTCTAAAACCACTGAAATGTGGATAAAATTTGGCATTTGACATCTGCTCGTCAGCATGATATTCTTAGTGAAGGCAAGTATCGATAAGTTTCAAATTAAGTGTTTGGATTGTATACATGATGAAGATTGACCCTGATTGTTCTGGTATACAGGTCAAGGTCATTCAGGTAACCATAGGACAATCCTTACATATTTGGCAAAAGGATCATTGTACAGGCTGAGAACAAGCATTTATAGCCAACCAACAAAATAATTTCCGCCCCCCCACAGTGAGACAGTACATAATTCTTATGTCATTTTATTGTTATTCCTGATATGTTCTAGTAATGGACTAGCACCCAAATATTTAGACCCCAGTGAAGACAGTAACCAATACAAATTCTTGAGTGGTCATGTATCATTATTCCTTGAAAGTATTGACTGCCACCAGGGACCGCTATATGTACCTCCTGATCAGTAGCGGTGTTGTTACGGGTGGAGTGGCACTTTTGGTCTTGCACGCCCCTCCCCCCCCCCCAGGTTTCATAGGCAGCGTATGAAAATTGCTAAAAGGGAGCTCTTTGAAGCCTGCATCCCTGCATTTATTGACAATTCCTAATTGCAAGGCAGAAACGCATCTTATTGCGTTATATCCCTCTTATTAGGGTTAACATTTGTACATTAATCCTCTGTGGCACGGTATAAGGGGAGGTACAAAATAGATTAGTAAACCATGGATATCAAGGGGTGGGTGCGAGGGAGGGGGGGGGACAAAATTGGCAATTTTTTTCCATTAGGCCTATATTATATATTCCTCGAGGGGGATGCCAAGTGTGTGCTTGACATAATGGAAACGCGTGTTATGATCTTCAAATTTCCATTGGGACTAGTTATTACAGCAGAATGCACACCAGGAAATGCCCTGAATTCAATTCGAACACCTATGGATGGGCCACAATCCTCTTAACCACTGCCTGCATTGAGAGTGTATACTATAATAAGCCCTTGGGGGCTGGTAAACAGTGGTCGGCACAATAACACAAAAGGATAATGCTCTTAAGTTGTGGTGTGGATTGTAGCCATGGTAAACACAATCAATAACTTTTGACTGCCTGGCAGACATTCAGTGTGGGAAGGGTACCTGGCACTGGCATGCTCAGAAGGACTGAGAGTGGGTAGCCAATTATTATTGCTGTGCACCCAGTCTACTGATATCTGATTGTGTACATTTTTAAAGTTTAAACACTTCTCTTCTAAGACACGTCCCAGGATGTAATTACTTGACAGGCAGGACTGACGGATGGGTATTATTACCTGTTTTTTACCTATGTTAATAGACAAGCCCTAATGAAGGGGATTAACTGTGGGTGTGTGTTTAGAAGCAGTGCGAGGGTATAGTGAGTTGAGAGAAGAAGCAAGGGTCAAGGGAGGAAGCTTCTGAAAGTGGGAAGGGCAAACATTTGTGGCATTTTTTGACATTGAGCAAAAGTGAGGGGCATTACCCTGTACCCCAGGGAGAATGGGTAGGTTGAGTCTATAAAATATCTCTCTTTTCACCAGTGCCTATATTCTGGTTGACAGTTCACATGTGTGCCTTGGGGAAAGCGGTTGCCGGGATAATCATATGTTAAACAATTTTGGCCCTCAGAAGTCTTAATGATCAACATTAAACTGAGCAACATTAGAAATTGCAAAGATCTTGGTTGTTCTATTATCTTATTTGTTTTATTATCATGCAGCCAAGATATGTTTGTTATGGGGTGCTGCACATGGGGTGGGCCATTAATATCCCACCAATGTGGAGGGAATATGTGATTTGAAGCCTCGTGAAAAGTTTAACCCTAAATATAGCAATAAGACATTTGATTGACTGGTGAAATGGCTATTGATACAAGTATTTCAACAGGTATGAAATTTGTCAATTGCATGACCCACCCCCTGTACCCCAGGAACAAGGTGAGTCATTGCCTTAGGTGGGTCAACCCAAATTGATGCACCCCTCAGTCACGTTGCGCCTGAAACGAAAAATAATGAACATTTGATACACCCACAGTCACTTTAAAAGATTCACAGACTACTCTGATGTCGAAGTGAAAAGATTTATGGCAATGACTTTACCCTAGCACATTAGTATTAATGACATATGGGACAATGACCAACATGTGAGACACCCTGTTATTGGACACTGAATGTACCTACAATGACTCACCTGGCCAGGGTAGTGGAGGGATGAAATTGACAATATATTAGGCCTGATTGCAGATGCACCTTCTCTTTCCCACACCTTACTCCCAATTTTTTTTTTTTTTTTTACAATTGTCGATGAGGTTGATGATGTTGATGATCTTGGTCGTCCGATTAAAAGAACGGCACTCATTAGTTCTCATCTGCGTTGACCACAACCAGTTAATTATGAGTGATAACAATTTCGCTAAGTGATCTCATCATTTAGACGTTGCCTGCAGTCTGCTGACTCAATGTTACGGTCGCTGGTACTTTCCACGCTGAATGGAAAACATTGGCCCTCACTGGTTATGAATCTTAACTTTACCTTCTCTCGTCAGATCATTACTACCAGGTTATTTTGCAGTATTTTGACTTCCAATGCCCTCAGATGAACTTTCTTGACCTTGGTCAAAGCACAATTCATCCTCTTGCGTTAGTGGAATATGCAGGAGATGGGTCGTTTTGTTGTCAGTTGGGTTTGATTGCAACACACATCTTGCAGGGCGTTGATATAGCTGAATCATCATGGTGATGCCACGACCGAAAAAAAGGCAAAGGAATCACTACGCAGAGCTGTGTTGCGTTCTTCTTGTTAGGAATGGTTTAGTCTTTGGGGCACCCTAGCTGGGACCAGCATGATGCGGAAATCACTATTATTATTAGCTTGATATCAATAACAAAAAGGTTGCAGGGAGTTTTAATCATTTCAACCCCTCAGGCATGTTATTTCCATGCATCTTAACTAGTTCCTATCTGGACAGACAGAGATTTCAGCTATTTTCAGAAACCTGCCTTTTACATTGAGGTTCAATCCTGCCTGTCATAACTCTTCTGGGCCCCCACACTGACCATATTAAAGTGTAAACACTCAGTCATTGTTAAGTAATCCCGGCAACATTCAAGAATGAAGGGGGCCAGGTTACACCTGCAGTAGCTCTGGTGTGTGAGATAGGGGGGGGGGGGGGGAGAGTAACTCCCTTGGGGGAGGGATGTATTAAATGGAATATTATGGGTGACACTGAGAATAGTTACAGAAAAACTTTATTAGATAGGGACTAGCTTCACTAGGAGCTGTGGTCTACCTTAGTCTCACCAAAATCCAAAATGTTAACATTGAATCAGTTCATTAGGGGTTATGCAGTGTGTTGTAGCAATTGATGGATTCATGAACATGTTCAAGTTTGTTGAATTCTGATGAATGTATTAAGTGTGGTTCCCAATTGGTCCTGGTAAGGGTGTAGAGAAGAGGGGTCAAAGAAGGTTGATTATTGTAATTGAATAATTTAGGCAATATAGTAACCATTTACCTCAAAACTTATATGGTAGATATGTCAATAACAGTCCCTGAGGATTTGAAATTGGTCATGATTAGTAGGCTGTTTACAGTGTTAAATGCTAATACCAGAATTTAAAGCACTCTCAGTTTAAAGTAATGCCTTGTAATGTTCGCCGGGTGACGAATAGAGAAAAACAATGATCACTGGGGCGCGGTTGCGCCCTTGGTTTGTAAAGAAAAAGAAGCGGAAAAAGAGGGCAGTCCCCAGTTAGTTGCAGGATCTCATCGGCCAACGTGGAACTAATCGTTGTTTCGATCTGCTGATTTTCGCAAAAGTTACACAAATAGACAAAAATGATCGTGTAAATACGTCTGGAAACTGCTGTTTTCCCCAAAAATTATTCATATCCATAGAATTTCAGTTAAATTTACAGCCAGCATAAATGATGGAAACCCTTTGTCTTGATACCTGTACTTGTTCAAAATTTGAATGATTCAGCAGGTTTTTGATGTGGCCAGAAATTCTGAGAATCTGGGTGAAACCTGGTCACAAACGGAAGTGGGGAACTCAAAACGACAACATTGTATGTAAAGTTAAATAGAAAATAAGGAGATAGTGCCGGGGAATTTGGCTAATTAGTCCTGCGTGCCGGGTTGAAATGCCTGATGTGAGTGCTGGCGTTACCACACGGTGCCGCCCAGCGTGGGACATCCCTGATTCAGTCCTCCCAATTTCTTTCTGAATTACTGAAAACCAAACAGAGTTTCGAAAATTTCCCAAAATTTTGGCAAAAATCCATTTTTCACGCCCTAAAATCCCACCTTTTTTTTGTAATTTTTGGTTGATGCATGGGAAAGTTTAATTTGTACCTTTTCTACTTGCTTCAAATTGTGAAAATCATTCACAGGCCCTCGAAATCCTGAATATCTTGAAAATAGAAAAATCGTAAAATTAGAAATTTGGCCCCCAAAATTTTGTTTGTTTGTCCTCTAAATCCACATTTTGATAGTTTCCACCCACCTCATTCTGAGAACAGAGATGGTTTTTGTGACTTATCATCAAGTTGCGCACACTTTGACTTTGTTCAGCCACTCCAAAGTGGAGACATTTGCAAAAAACCATCAAATTGACGGACACGCAAACACACCACACCCACACACACACAAACTGACACTTTCGCAAGTGCCCCTCATGCTGGATCACCTGGCACCCTGGGTACCCCACCAATGGGGACCCCTCGTGGATAGTACCTCACCACGCACTATGGTTACCAAGCAAAGGCAAAACCCGTTGCTATGGCAACCAGCACCCGTAATACAAGTGAAATGACAACAGTGTCTACAAGACTCATCTGGCCCTATCGGGACCGTGACGATAATTTTGTGGAATTTCGATATTTCACTGGTTTTAGCTTGCATTAAACGCGTCTGCAAGCAAACATTCCCGAATTTGAATTCCAGCAGTCACTGACCTTTTCCCTTTGTTTTGGATTTTGGCATATTCAGCAGCTGTGAGCAGTCACTTCCTCCTTGTGTGCGAGAAGTGGTAAAATCCTGGACTTTACTGTTGTCCTATGACCAGCTTCTTTGTCAGAGATCGAACCATCTTGAACTGTACCAAAGCGGAGCGGGGTTCCGCTCCATAATTGTACTCTACATGCATGGTCCTGCTTAATGGTGTACTTGTAATGTTCTGGAATGGTAATGATTTTTTTTAATGATATGGCTAGTTGCTGTGTGGGAACCTTCTTATGGTCTTCCCAAATGTAGGTCAGCGTTAGGGATCCTATGTACGAGTTTATATGGATTGTTTGATTTTGTTAGTTTTGGCATTGCTTTGCGCAATTACACATGGCCGTTGCTTTCTTGAGATCACCAGGTCGTGAATGGAATGTGCGGACACTTTATTATAATTTCGCATGGGCTGATTTGTGCATAATATCATGCAGTTTTTGGGGATGCAACAGCTAATTGCAATTTGCTATTTTGAATCCATCACTAGGCATATCCATTTCTTTTAAATGCCAAGTTTCAATAGGACTCGGGACTTGCCAAAGGACTTGGACTTGAACTCAGACTCGGATGTTTAGCTACGGCTCTTGTAACTTGGACTCGACATCAGATTGACTGGACTTGAACTCCACCACTGTTGACAAATCTGCTCCCAGGCAGTCACATCTGTCATGGCTACATACATTCCTTTTACCTTCGGCCAAGAATAAAAAAATGGATATTTTTCCAAATAGAGTATTTCGGCCAATTTGGCTGATTCTTATGGAGGGCGCGAGAGGTGGGGTCTTGACAGGCCATTTTAAAGAAAGGGACCACCCTGAGATATCAGGAGGGGGAGCAACCTGCACATGTCCGAATACCCCAGGTATACCCAACCTACCCCTTCCAATTCTTTGCTTGATCTTTAAATTTTCCCTCACGTAAAAAAGCAGGACCCTTCCTTTAATAGGACTCGGGACTTAACCAAAATGACTTGGCTTGACTCTGATGTTTAGGGACTCGTTCTTGGACTCCTGAATGTTGAGACTCTGTCTTGTACTTGGACTCGAACTCAAGATTGGCTGGACTTGCCCTCCAACACTGTTACAAATTCTGCTCCCAGGACACTCTGCATGCTACATAAATTCCTTTTTAACCTTCGGCAAGAATAAAAAATGGGATATTTGTTCAACTATATATTTCGGCAATTTGGGGCTGATTCTTATGGAGGGCGCGAGAGGAAGGAAAGGCGGACACTCAGAGGGGTGGAGCACCTGCTACATGACATAAACCCCAATGTAGTACCCTCAGCCGCCCCTTCCATTCTGTGCTTGATCTTAATTTTCCCATCACCTAAAAATCAGGCCCCCCCCATTTCCTCCCCCCCCCCTCCCCCCCCCCCCCCCCCCCCCCCCCCCCCCTCCCGTCATGTAGAGTCTCTGGTCAGCCGAAATAGCACTTGAACATATTCATTCTGCACAACTCTTCACCCCCTGAAAATCAGGAAGAACCTAGCTATTACCTAGTGGAGAACGTTTACACCCTTTTCATTGTTCTCAACTAGTTTATCGTTCAGTGTCCATGAGAACAAAACCGAGGCTCAAAAGATTTCATGGCCCTTTGCTCTTTATTGCTGCAGCAACATCATTCTTTACTTTCATTAAGGGTGGGATACGAGTCATTAACTTGTCGCACTCTGCTAGTCTGCTCATCCATCAGTAATCGCTCCTCATGCGGCAAGTGCATGCAGTCGTTAAGTAGTGTATCCCTACAAACCTCTACTTGTCTGTCCAGCCTCTACTCTGACAGTTGAGGTGATGATTTCAGTGTATGTGGGTGCGAGGGAATTCACTGCAGCGTCTTTCCACCCGTACACCATATGCCTAAGTCAGATTTCCTAGTCTAATCTGGCAGATCACCGAAGATGCCATTGGCAACCCCACTGGACCCCCTTTAGTTATCTTTCTGCCACAAAGAGGTCAGCATCTGCTCCAGTTTGGGTAGGGGGATTGCCTTTAGAATTACCGCATAGCATCATGCTTCCCTAAATTTTGAGAGATTGTTAGAGTGCATTTGTCAAGCAACCTACGATGTTTTCTTTCCCTTGAAGAAGATGTTTTGCATGAAAGGGAATTTTTCACATGTCCACGTAGTTGGCAATCTTCAATAAATACATGTTGGGCATTGGAAATATAGTACTTGTATAACCACCACCTTGATCTTCCGATGGAGAATCTTTCCCCAGAACGAGGGTTTTCCAAACTTGCCTACACCACCCTTGTATTGGAAATTTCTGGATATGCCGCTTCACTGTAAGAGTGAGCTGACTTGAGCTAGACGTATTAATTCATTATCTGTACATGATGGAGTTGCTATCAGTCAGTTCATCTCGAACTGTTGCCTGGATATTCATCAATCTATTTCACTCTCAATACCCCTTATGACCCCAACCCCAATTATGCCATGTATCGAGCATCTGGCAAGTTCACAGCATAACGGTTGGCAACCCCATCGTCCTCCTCATTTTGCCACAAAGTGTCTGCTTGTCGAGCATTTTGGCTATCAAAGAACTCTCAAATATTCATCTTCAACTTCGCTCAAATTGAGCTAAACCAGCCTTTAAAGTTGCTTCGCTGGCATACTTGCAGCTTTTGAAGTGTATCCCTCACGATTGTTGGGATATTAGTGGATCTGGATATTCATCAATGTGATGTTTTGTTCGTGATCTTCATGTGAGTGATCAATTGCTCCGTGTCTCTCATGCATCGCCGCATATCAAATTGAATATTATATTGGGATAGATACATATTAAGGGGGAGTGCTAGATTACGCTATTAACAGCTAAACACCACCACTGACAGAACAGACCCACTGAGGCAAGACATAAATTGTCAAGCATGGTTGTGTCCATTAACATAAAACATCCAATGAGATGAAACTCTGGCAAAAATGGCTCAAAACCAACAGTAGGCATGTATAATCCAATAATAAAAAATTGACAGCATCTGGAACATCTGTCAATTGCTATATTTACCATGCCACCTTACTGGCAGATTAAATTGTCGCCACCCATTTTAGTCAGGGGAGTTTCCAAAAGGTACAAAGGGTAAGTGGTTATATTTACACCATTCAAGAAAATAATAATTGGGATAATAATACAAAGTGCTTAAATAGCGATTGAAAAAAAGGCTCACGTTATGGAATGAAGAGGGGGATAATGGGTAAGAGATAGGTTAGGGGAAGATCAGGATTGGAATACTTTTTCCAATTTGTGATGATGGTATTTTAGGAAAGGGAAGGTTGCCTCCTCTCCAAGTAATTTTGGTACAAACTTTTGAATCCCAAGGACTAGATCAGGGCTCGCTTCTTCAAGGGTGGGGGAGGCGGAGGAAACAGGTTTTTTACCGGGGGGAAGGGTGAAACCAGAGAAAAAATGAGACAAGAGGAAAAGGAAAAATGGTTAAATCCTGGGAAAAAACGGTAAATACTGGGAAAATTCCTGACTTGACACTCGTGATTTGTCCTCTGCAGTTTTGTCGCTTCTTCTGAAGAGATTTGCTACTTAAAAATCATTTAATTACTTGTTTCCATAGAGCTCCAGCATCTTGTCCATTGGCTAATCATGTCTTATCGAGCATACAGTTCGGGTGACGAGTGAAAGAATCAATAGTCACGATTTCCCCCCTGCTTTAGTTAGTTGCATTAGGCATTTCATAAGGGTATTATACAATAAGTTCATACTGAATATTTATTCGTAAACTATACTTTCCTCATTGCATTGTCACTATAGTGCCCAGCTGTGTTCAGCAAAAATTAATTTTTATGAGTATGCACTAGCTCTTTAAATGAATGATCTCTGGCGAAGCCATATAAGCAATGATTGTATTGCGGTTTTTCAGAAATAAAAAAAGTTGATGCAAAAAAGACCAGAATGATATAGTTCAACGCTCATCACCCATATCTGTGTTGACAGCATTTCAGGTGATAGAATGATGCCAATTAGGTCTCCTTCTCTTATTAAGTGGAAGCACCACGACCGCAGCAGGGGATGGTTGTGCCAGATGGGGCCCTTCAAAATTGCCCAGGTTGCTAGTGGTGGTAATTAGGGTGCAATGTTGCAATATGGGAAGTATTCGTAGTCACGGGGAGTCACAAACCTTATCTGTTTTGGGGACTTTCTTTTTAATCCAGGCCTCCACTGAATACAGATAATGTTTTCCCACTACGATCATGAATAGGCTTTACCGAAATGACTTTTGGCAGGTCGATCCATTGGCCGATGTTTTCCTCTCCAACAACCGCCAATGTTCGGTCCGATCGATGATGGAAGGCATGAACTATCATAAACACCTATGAGCCAGTTGATTTCGTCCCATTGGGTTAGTGTATGCCTATAATAAGTCGGGGAAGTTATATGAATAGTGGGCACCCACACCCTTCAGTTGGTTGTTCACCATTCTAAACGAATTATTGTCAAAACAATAATTCGGGAAAACTTTATATGAATAAGTGGGCAACCACCCTCTTCATTGTTAAGTCATTCTACATGAATTATTGTCAAAACATTTTTATGCATATCAGTGACCTTGTTCATCAAGAAACCTAAAAAAAAAGAGTGATGCGACCACTGGTTTGTGTTTTACAGTGTTTATGTGCCTAAAGCTAACCAATTATTCAGGTATTGCTGTGACGTTGTCACATGTGCTGGACTGAAATATAAATTTCAAGTTGCTCTGAAAATATGCGATGTTGCACTACTCCACGAAACGTACTGCCTTACACGTGTGCTCTGGAGTACATTGTTGCCTTTGCCCAAAAATATAGCGATATCGTTTTGAAGTTCATCGCAGCATAATGCATGCAAAGAAAACTACACGTGTTGAATTGAATTGATGTGGTTGCAGTTTTGAGTTTTTGAAAATGGTGATTTTAATAGACCCTGATTTTATTAGGACTGTATACATGGGCATGAAGATAGTTAGCACAAGGGTCTAATCACGGCAGCTATTAGGTTCAACCCTAACTTGTGCTGGCTGGCTTGTATTGCAACTTTGCAAGCTTGCACCTCTGTTCAAAGCAGTTTACAAATGCAACTGTGGGGTGACTTTGTTATTCAGTATCAAAACACAATCCCAAGTTTTGCCGGTAGTGCTAATATCGCCTCAATTCGATGTCCAATCCGATTATCGGTTGAGCCCTAATCACGAACAGGTCTAGAGCGACTGACTTGAGTATAGATATTTTAAATCCGTTTCGTCCAACCCACCGCTCATTTACGGGCAGTCGATTTGAAATTGCGCACATAAAATGGTTTGGGGGAAAACCGTATTCTAATAGAAGCTAATGTTCTAATAGAAGCACATGCAGCTGAACTACATTTTTGCCACAATTTTTGACATCTATTACGATCAGACAACCATGATATGAGCCCTTATTGGCATAAAAGTCACTTCCTTCAAATCTAAATTATGTCAGTTCTGCTCCATTAATGTTGTTGGTACAGTGCCACCTCTGGCGTGTCAACTATTTTTTATTTCAAAAGCCTGTTACAAACTATTTAAAGAGTGTAATGAACAATTTTACATGCTTGAAGCATAACAAATACATAAAATTTCAATTAGAAACAAAAGAAATGAGGATGGGTGATCAGTGGCTTCATGCTTCCAATTTGAAATCATGTGACGGACGGGGGACAAAAAAAGCACTCAATTTTCGGAAAAAAACATAATTTTTCGAAAAGCTATCTGTTATTGATTCAAAGTTGCTTCGAACAATGTGCAAATTACTTTATTGGTATTTGAACTATCACAAAAAATAGAATGAATCTGGTAAAATGCTCACCCTTTTAAAACAGGGATGTCAAAATTGTGAACGGCGGACGTACGTGACGGACGGGACATTTTTGACCCTTTTTTCATCCTACTTTAATCAGAATTTCACCCTATCAAATTTTCATTATGAGGGTTCCAATAAAATCAATGACATAATGAAGAATCAATGGCTCACTACCAATAAAACATCAAAGATTGTAAAATCTCGAATCATCCAATCAGAAAAACACAGTGACTGACAGAACGTGACGGACGGGACATTCAGTTACGGTTTTCAGTTTCTGTTATCATTTGAAAAGTGCAAAAGTAGAAAGTACGTCATTTGGCCCCACAATGGTGAACCCATTGAAGCTGCAAATCAGAGAAAGAGTCTGAAAACCATGAGCTGTAATGAGCACCCAATTGGAGACAATTAATTTCAAATGGAAAGGTTCTTCTTTGAGGGGATGTTTTCCAAGAAAGAATGTATGAGTGTTACCAGAGGTGGTGGAGTAAAGTGATTCTGATACTTTTTGTTACATTGTGATAGGACCTGAGAAAATTTAGGACTTTTTATCTTGAAATCATGCCCCATTTGATACCCACCCACTTAAGCTTTGGCTCTATGTACCTCATTTATGGCTAACTATGATGTCTATTTCCAGCTATCACCAAGAGGGGTTGGCAATAATTAGGCCAATTATTGAGAACATAAGCTATAAGCCTAACATATCAATGGTGTGGAAATGTTCCATTGGATCTACAATAATCTCTCCTTTGTACCAAATAGAAATAGAACTCTTTCGGTGCAAAATTGCTAGGTTTTCACACTTTAAGGCAATCATTGTACAGTACATACAATTTATTGCCTATTGGTTAGGCCATAAGACTCAATCATACACAACTTTATCCCATCGCCAGACCCTGACACTCAGCATGTTCTTGAGGGATAATAAGTTGTGGTTTGACCAGGAGGCTATGCTAGAGTAGTGCTTGTTGGACAGACATAGGGTATCGGAATGAAATAGGTCTGCGTGCGAAACACTCTGAAACGGAAAAAAAAAAGGGTGTGCTTTTTGCTTTGTGACTGGGGTTTAGTCAGTTTTGACCTGGTATGGTCTCAAAACCTGTACTGATGGGTACTTCAAAATGACGATAAGGTAGAAACAGTCTGTTTAATTAGTGTTTTGTGATATAAACTGTATGATTTCGTGCAAGAGAAGTTGAACAGTACACACTGAATATATTTGTGACGATGGGACAAAATGTGACGGACGGGAACATTGTGACGGACAGGACAAAGTTGTGTTGGAATTTCTTATCACTCAATATCAGCAAACAATTTATTTTGCTTCCTGTTGTGGGTAGATCTAGAAGATAGGAATTAGGCTTAGGCTGAAAATATCCTTGAATGAGAAAAAGACTAACTTTTTCATGTTTTTTTGTGACGGACGAGACATTTCACAACATAAAATTGAAAGTATAGTCATTCCGTCAAATCCATCCACTGGGTAAATAATTTATTCTGGATTGCAAAAAGTAGACAAAAGCTTGTATAAAGCCATTAAAAAGTAATTTTGAACGATTTCATGTACATTGGGAATGAATATTTTCTGCATAGTTTAGTGTATTTTTGAACCTTCAAATCCACTCAACTTTAAATCTCATAAAAATGATAATTTATATTGTACCAAAACCAAAGATGTTCATTAACATCCTACTTGTCTAGTTTTGGCAGAGAACATATATTTTGTAAATAGAAACCACTTGAGAATTCTTCCACTTGCAACATTTCTGTGGAGTTAAGCCGTACATGTTTTGGTTCCCCCGAATCACTTGCTCCTGATAACCTCTCCATTCCTCTCCTGCACTCCTAATAACATTAGTATGGTAACATTCCAAATGGACGACATACCGCCAGATATTTTATCTCACTGTGCATGTCTGTAAACAATAATTTGTAAGTTCTATTGTTTACCCTACATGTAAGATGACATTTGCGAGAGTTACTTGCAGCATCGATCAATAGAACCTTCCCACATCATCAATAGAGCCTTTTTGGATAGCTCATGTTTTCACTGGTTCGACGTTTTGCTGGTAGCAAGATTTGCCTCTGCTAGCATTCAGTGGTTGTAACGGTCATGACTCCAGTCATTACTTCTTAAATATGAATTGACTCAAGCACTTTGGTGGGAATTTTCCCCATCAAAATAGTACAGTGACTGGAGTCGGTGACTCGACTTGAGTCACATGAATCTCTGAAAGTCAATGACTAGGGTCATAAAGTTTGATGACTTGTCCCAACCCTGCTAGAAATGTATGCAGATTTCTTGATTTTAATTCTATGGATTCATGACCCAGTAGGCTCATCAAGCAACCCTGGCTGTATCGACCGTGGACGAACAACAGCGATAATTTACTTTTTTTCTAGACTAGTGCACAAACGATATATGGGGGCAAGGGTGTACCAACCCCAACCTGCTCCTAGGACTGCCATTTCACATTCTCTCAAAAGGACAATCATTATCCCATGACTCGACCACTTTCTCTGAACTTGGACGAGTGGTAGCCCGGTGCCGACCGTCGAGACTTATTGCGAAAATCCTGTAACAAACCCCAATAACTCCAGAATGTCCGCTGCATCATACAAACCATGAAGTGCGACCTGATCCGTCGCCCTCCCAATTGCATGTACAGCCACCTAGAGGAAAATGTCCTGGCACGGCTGGGATGTTTCCTTGCAAAGTGTCACTGATGCCACCCCAAGGTCACCTTCACCGAGTGGTTGGCGCAATTGGTAGAGGGCTGGCCTTGCACCCGGAGACCAGGGCTCGATTCAAAGCCTTAAAATGGAACCTGTTGCCTTCTCGCTTGGTGCTCAGCACAAGGGATTGGAGCAGGGACAAGCGGGGGGTATGCAATTGCAGTTTGCTGTCTCGCGTGTGATGACCTTGTCTGATGGTTCTTTTACCACAACAGTTTGAACTTGACCAGGCAAGGTCTTCGAGTCGTGACTCAGACCAGTTCCCACCCGGACAATTCCCCCTTCAACGGAAGTTTTTTGTGGTCAAGTTAGGGTTTTTAGGGACTAAAGTGGGTGCACTTTTAGTGGGAATTGTTCCGGGTGGGAGTTGTCCCGGTGAACCCTTGAGTTACTGTCAATGTATTCTTCCAAACCCTGTGTCCTCACTTGCTGCCAGTTAAGTGATGAAGCGCTATGTAGCCTTATTGAAAGACATACAGACAGTCGGACTAAATATCAGCTAAACAACGGACGTGGCATGCTATTGCATAACTAATGGATGGCATCTAGCTAGATATCGACCAAATCATTATCTACAGTATAAGTAGCTGGCGGTTGTAGAAGTTAATTTTTCAAGTTGTTCACATCATCACATGACCATTTCTTAAAGCTGATGGTATTGTTCTCTGGGGCTTATTGCCCATCCACTTTTAGTCTGATGTCTGGAACTCTGGATGTTGTTTTTTTTTTTTTTTATTGATAATTTGCTCGTCAGTATAGTGTTGTCTGTTTTCCCCGGCTATAATTATATTCAGCGTCATGCTTTCCTGGTTATAATAAGTCATCGCTCATAACCCAGACAAGTGGCCCCAGAACTCCACTGCATCTGGCCCACGGAAATGAGCTGTACAAATAATTTACCCCAAAAGATCTTTATGATAATAAAAAATATCTGGTGCTTCGATAATGCTTTTCCTGTCGTTGGGGATGTGCTCTGAGCAATTTACAAAATTTATGTGGTAGTAATTGCTGCTGAATGCTGATGTGCCTTAATGCCTTTTATCGAATGTGCAGACGTTGAAGGATGGGTGACATTTTATGGGTTCATAATGCAGTGTACAGATGGGGCTTTTGTTGATGGTGAGGAACTTTTTATGCACAATTACGTTCAACGTGCCGTTCAGTAGGTATACCCAACATCTATTCCAATGTCAGCATGTGTGGCCTGCCATATGTGTCAGATATGATTATCTGACACCACCTTCCCTTAATAATAGTAATGTCAGCATGTACATGTGTAACCTCGAACCCACTGACAGGTTTAGTTACACAGTAGTAATGAAAAGATGAATTAAATTGCTCCAATCTATTTTCAATGTGCTGGGGTGGTCCATCCATGCTGGATCAGGCTGTCTCGTGTCCAGCCTGTGCCCCATATCACTTCAGCCAGAAACCGCTGACTTCCAGTCGTAACGTGGCATGCGCCATCTCTGAAAGGCTGAGCAGGCCCTGCCAAATATACCCAGGAAGCCAGAGATGACCACCCCTGACCCTTGGTATTAGCCTCACTTCCATAGGAGGGTGGGATATGCAAGTTGAGGCGGGTGGTGAAAACAGCCCAATTTGATAGAGTTACAATAGGGCAGATTCCCACCACCCGCAGTTTCCAGAGTGGGGAGGGGTAATTCACGTCCCTTCTGTTGGGTCCTTCCAAGATATTCAAGTAGGAGAATGGGTTGCTAGGAGTCAAGTAATGTGGTCTAAATGTGCAGGGGTCCATTATTTCAAGTTCTATTTCCACATAAACTTGGGTACCCCATTGTTAGACATTGGTCAACAATCAGTGCTGATGAATTTGATATTGGAATGGTCACTGATCAGTGCCATTCAGGGCCGAGCGAGTGGGGGGGTGTGGGGGGGCGGGGGAGGTGTCAGCCACACCCCGATAATTCTGTGCCGTCGGCAAATTTCAGTCTGTCGGGAAAAAAAAAGAAAGAGGAAAGAAAAGAAGAGGAAAGAGGAGAGGAGGAAAAGAAGAGAAAAGAGGGGAGGAGAGAGGAAAAAATACAAGAAAGAGAAAGAGGGGAAGGGAAAGAAAAACAAAAGGAAAGTGAAGGAGTGCAGGGAAGACAGGATGAAAAAAGAGGAATAGAAAGAAAAAACCGAAAAAAAAACAAAAAGGGGGGGGGCCCCCAGACTCAGTTATTAGCGGCTATTTCGACTCCTGGCTCTTCATCTAATTGGACCATTCATAGTCGGCAAAAGAATGGCACGCCGGCCAACATATATGTGACGGCCCGTCGCCCTCGGTGTGATTGGACGAGTGACCGGTCTGTCGGCCCAAATTTGGCAAAACAAAAGGGGGAATAAAGGCGTAGCGTTTGACATTTTATTTTCCATGAGACTGACAGTTATTTGAAAAGTTTTTGTGCTGGTTCGATATTCGAGAGATACAAAAAAAATTCAAGCCAGTGTGCTGTGAAAACAATAAGCAAGAATTCCAGATGAAACAATGAAACAGTCGATTCTAGGCAGGGAATCATGCGAGCGGCAGGGCTAGAGTACAAAGCGAGTGATAGAGGGGCTACATTCCCATTTTTTTAGATAAAAAATTCAGGTAGGAAACTACCAAACTTAGGGCACAGAATAAGCTAGAATCTGTAAGAGATACCTTAATGCATAAGGGGAAAGAAGAATTACTAAATGGCCGAACTTGCCAATCAATTGCACCATTGAAGTGTCAAATTTTTGCGCGCTTCGCGCGCAATTGAATTATATGTCCTCTTCATATACTCACGAGCTGCAGTAAAAATTCGGGCATTGTTTAGGAATCGGGCACAAATTTTTCGTGTTCCAAATTGAAGGGTCCTGCGTACGTGGTGAGATGAGTTCGAAGTTGGATTTCCTGAACGCCCAATTTTGACTGAAAATATGCACCAGATTGGGCATCTTAGGACGTTTCAATATTCAAAATTTTCCATAGGGAGGGTGGACACCCCCTCCCCTTAGACCCCTCCCGCCTATTAGTTACCATTGCCAGATCCGTCGGCAAAACATATTCTCTACACCCCCCATTCATCAACTCTTCGCTACGCCCCTGGTGCCATTTATAGGTTAAATTTTGACAGGGTCACTGCCGACTCAATGCTTGTAGGCACACCTCTACCATTCCCGCCACCTTCTACCTCAGGGTCACTGGTCTCTTACTGCTTGGAGTTAACGTTATAATAATGGAGTCGAATTTCACGGTGCCTTCCCTATAATGTTGATCTGTTTCACAGATCGGGCACTAGTCTCCTTAGTCACATTAACACTAGATGAGTTTGTCAACCATGGCTAGAAGGCCTCGTCCAACCATATAGTGGTTTGAGTTTTCCTTCTTCTAGATTGGATTAACCTTAAACACCACCGGGCAAGGGTCCCCACCTACCTCACCACTCCCAAATGACACTGACCCTCTTCAGCTGGTGGGGGGGGGGAGGCGACAGGTGCTAGGCCCGACCTAAGTGCCACTATGCGAGGTACAGGAGTCCATGTCTGCGAGGTAGCCCCATTGTCCACATGCCCCCTGATTTGCATTATGTATGGGATGGCATTTCCATGGAACTTGTTCATTGCGTACCCACGGGGGGGGTTCCCGACCCAAGTGATTCCATAATTTTCACACAAAACTTTTTTTTTGCAAGTTGAGTTTTTAAAACCAAGGGTTTTTTTGCGCTGTTATTAGCAAAATATTGCATCGGCATGTGTCTAGGGTCCCATAATTGTACTTATTTGCCAATTGGCAGTGGGATGCCATTGTAAGGTGCCTTCCCTGGTTTCCGACCTCAAACCCCTCCCCCCCTCCTCCAAGACAAATCTCTTGATACCGCTCTGCAGATCAGTTTAGAGCAGGGGGTCCTGGAGGTCGAATAATTTCTTATTTGTTGCAAACTACAAGCCTCACGACGCAACCTTCCGTGAGCTTCTGGATCATTATCATCAGCAAATTAGCAAATCTCTATTTCGATAAATGGGTGACAACGAACTAGGTACCTCAACAAACACACACGATTCCGAAGCTGCAAGTCCTCAGGGTCTGAGATCCCAACGGTGTTCTGAAGTTCAGTTCCCAGGGTGAAATCCTGACATATATCCCTATAGGCACAGAAAAAGTTCCCATTGAAACACTAACCGCTAAAACATGAAACCCGGCAACCTGAAACCTGGAAAATTGCTTTTCCTGAAACGTGAACCCTAATTATTGAAATTTGGATGACCTAATGGAACCTAAGCTGAGGATCACGAACCTTGGGAATGTTCCTGGAACTGACCCCTAGTATCATTGAAATTTTAGGAAACAACCCTGACACAATGAATGTTGGGAGCCTGGAACATTGTCAAATATCCCCCTGCCCATTCTTCATAATCATCGTTGATACCATCCGTTTATTGACTCAGTGGCGCTTTTAGTTAATAATAACTGGCCACCTGGTACATTTTGCTGGTAGCTTCCTTGTGGTATGCAGTACCAGAGCGAGTACTGGAGCACCTTACCAGATCTACTGCATCTGGAGAGTTTAATTCACATCGCGGAGGATTTCATCGAGGATGGCATGACGTCTTTCTGTCGCCGCCGCCGATCGATCACTGGCTCGCCTGGATGACGTTCATATCCGCAACAATCGCTGTCATGTGATACATGTCACATGTTCAAACATTACTGTATGCTTACTCCTGCCACACTGCCTAGGAAGATATTAATTACAGCGTGATCTTCAAATTTCTTCCTGGATTCGAGCTGGCTGTATAATGCTTGTAGCTTGCGATCTCGTTGGGAATTGTCACTCTCTCAGTCATGTCTTTTGTGGATAAAAAAGATCAATTTACTCTACAGTATTACTGCTGTGTGTATTGGATATATCTCTGCGTTGAACGTTCTGTATGCTTCGATCCATGCACCGCAAACTGCGATTGTTTTGGCTGCCCTGTTGGAGGGATTGATGTCTGGACTCTCGAAGTTAGCGTATCATGTGAGCTATTATTACCGGCAGTGTAGCAATATTCCATTTGAAGAGCAGTGCACATGTGGAGATTGGCATAGCGTTGGACACACTATTCTGAGGTTGTGGACATTTTGATGATGTAAAAGAATTGAAATTGTAAGTTGGGTGGATCCACCTTTTTCCACTCATCTATTCTTCATTCCTTTAATTGACGTTGTGATCTCGTCATGATCCACGGACGTCCTTTGTGTCTTTTTGAAGGTTTTCCCCAATTCCTCAATGTCTTGGACCTGACACTACAGCTTCAACTCACAACAAGGCGTCAATAATTGACTTGTGATCTCGTCTGATCCCAAGGACTCTTTTTTTTTTGGAAGGTTTCCCCAAATTCTCACATGTCTTGGACCTGACACACAAGCTGCAACTCCAACAACAGAGGCGTCATTCATTGGTGTGGCTCCTATAGTTCCTTTAGTACCAGGAAAATGTATTGGCCTATGATTATTTTCCAAGAAGGGAATTCATTCCAGATTTTTCTTGGTTGGTATCGTAATTTAATTTTTTAGAACAAATCAGTATGTAAATTGATGCCATGGACGCATGGTACTTTTTCAATATGAAGTATGGCCAGTATGAGAAGCGTGTATTGGTGTCAGTTTTGAATTTATAGCATTTTTTTTATGTGTATGGTAGTAAGAGGTTAGATATGGCTTGTACCGCCTTGTCGTGATCTGTATGTGCACCGTTAAGCGCCATTCGGACACGTGAAATTGCCATGCTTGTGCGGAACTCTAATTTATTAGATGGATGGACTCATAGCAATATCATTACTGACTGTTACCTGTCAAAGTTTCATACCAGTTTGCTTGATGCAACCCGTCGCGCATGAGCTCGTTTCCAAAAGTGAGGGTATAGGCCCTCTGTACATGTACTGGAGTATTTCAGCATGAGGCCAGCCGAGCATCGATTTTCATACGCTGCCTGATGAGCCACTAGGATTGCGACGAGCACCGTCGGCCAGGGATGGCTGGAAGATTTTCCCTATCCGATTTGTCGGGTCTTGGTGAGTCACCTCCCATCTGGTCCTTATGCCTTTTACCATATTATTGCAGACCTTGTGAATTTCTTTGATACCTGGCGCAACGGTGAGCATGCAGATATATTATAGTAGCTATAATAGTAGCATACCCGTATACGTTCATACTTGTTCCACACATTTCACCTTGCAGTTGTGGGATCCACTCGCAGTTGTGTTGAGGGTACAGACTACGTAATAATAATATCAGAATGACCGTGCTTTTATAGCGCTTAATCACAGCATCTAGCGCTACAAAGATAAAAAACAACAAGCTAGTGAAAGTAACTTACAAACTATGGTTTAGTATTCTACAAGCCAGGGAGTAGTCGGGTTGGGCGTGTCTCACAGGATGAGGAATCCTAATGTGCGTGAATATTATTCCACCCCTTGGGGCCGTACAAAAAAACTTGATCCCCAATTTCTCTTACGTAGACTTTCTTCACTAGGAAGATTGATCACTTGCGATCTAGTGCACAACCAGGCGATAGCGTGACAAAACAGATCTTGGAAGATACATGTCCTTGCAGCCAGGTGGTTGAGACACTTATATACATATACAAGGATGCGGAACTGTATAGTTGCTGCTGACTGGTAGCCAGTGCAGCTCTTAGGATGTTAATATGGTCAAATGCAGAACGCTTGCAATATCCGGGCAACTTTGTTATGGATATTCTGAGTGCCGAAAATCTGATTCTGAGGACCCATCAGAAGATACTGCATGCGTCATTTTAGACACACTGAATCTGAATTGATTCACAAGCGCATTAGAGAGACTCCGATTTGCGAGGTGGTAAGAGCACCCCGTGACAACGCTCATCAAGTGCCCTTTTCTGCGTGGTATCCCCCAGGTGCTATTTTGGGATATCCATCTCATGCCCTAGCTTTCCAGTTCATTAGGTGTCTGTTTCTGCCTCACCTAAAGTGAGCGTCCTATGTCCTCACAAGAATTGCAGGACACGGGAAGCATAGCATAGGAAATGGGAAGTAACATGAAAAAGCTGTTTCCCTGCCTTAACCCAACGTGACATCTATTCACACACGAAATAGCAGGACATGGAAGCATCTAGCGAGTATGGGGTTGGGGATGGGGCAAAGTAAATAGGGAACGCGGTTTCTGCCTTACCTCACAGTGAGCTCTATGTCTCACATCATATAGACACGTAAGCATAGGGGGCTGGGGTGGCTAGATAATATCTAGATCCCCGCTTTCTAGTAGTTGGTCGCCTGCAAACATTAGTAGTCGAAGCTAAAAAGTTCCAAATTGCCATAACAAGGGGTATTAGCTTTGCTTCAGTCGCCCCTCAACCTGTACTCTGCTATACATCCCTGACCTGCAGAAAGGTAACAGTGCCACACTCAGCCCTCTGCCTGGCTCAGTTCGCCCCCATCCCTGGAGTTTTCCGTATATTTTGACAGAGAATCATTTCAGATATTCAACTTACCCCCGATTGGAACCATGGCACCCCACCCCCTCTATTGAACATCTGGCAAAACACAAAATCCGGGTTGGCCACCCCATCGACAGCGACTCTATTCACCTCTCTACTTAACCCCTTTTATCGGACCATGCACCCCCTCACTATGCTACCGAGTGTCTGGCATTTTTAACTAGTACGTGTTGGGCCACCCCTATCGCCCCTTCTCTTTTTGGCCAGACTATTCGTCTGAACGGTGTTTTTTCGGCATGGAAAAGTCAAAAATTTTCGACCAAAGGAAGTTGTTACGTTGGTGACCCTTTGGATACTGAAGCTACCATCCAGCTTCGTGAAGAGGCAATTTGGAAAGAGTTGTTTCGTTTTTCGCGATGTTTTGTGTCGTTTTTTGTTCTCTCTTGTCGCCGGTCGCGCGTAAGTACGTTCCTACCAGTCCTATGGCTGGCGGTCCTAACACGTAGGGAGTGTGTGTGTGTAACCACCTCCCGTTGCCTAACAGTCACTTGTGTGTTTAACACATTTGGGGGGGGCGTGGTCTCTCACCTCTGCGGGGTTCGCTTGTTGGGCCTTTTGGCTTTTGTTTTTTTTTAGGGGTTTTGTGTTCGAGTTGGTCCTTACCCTAACCCCCCCCCCCGATTCCCTCCCCCCTAACCTCCGCCCCCTCCCCGGTCCCTACGCCCAGCCCTTCCCGGGGGTCCCTGTCCCCTTCCCCCGCCCTTTCCCGGGCCCGGGGGTGGTGGTTGGTTGCCTGTCGCGTGTGTGCGGGGGAGTTTTCGAGTGCGGCGGCGACGAAGGGAGAGAGAAGAGAGAAAGAGAGAGAGATAGTGAGAGATAGTGAGAGATAGTGATGTTTTCCATAGGACTCGTCTGTTTTCACATCCTGGGAGGAGCATAAAATCCAGGGAGACCATCGTTATGCGGCAGACAACCGCTGGCTCAGCAGCGTGGAGCGCCGTGCCAACGGCACTTCGGGCGCCGCAAGTGGTTCCCGCACATTGCACCTCCGTGGGAAGACACCTGACTGTGTACCGTATCGTGACTCCCATGGTCGAACCCGTGGCCGGGAGTTCCTTAGGTGCAGGGTGGTTTCACGGTCGGAAACCCTGCAGTTCATCCGGGAGACAGCCGAAACCTGCATGTGGTTTACGGGCGACAGCTAAAAGCCAGGAGGCCAAGGGTAAGCAGTGTCAAGACCGCGGGGGGACTACTTCCCTCCGGGCGGGTCTCGGGGTGACTCAGGTCGGATCGACCAGGAGTGTCCGATTCCCTCGCGGGAAAAGGCACCTGTGATCGTCACAACCGGCTCCGCTGTGCGTCTGTCCCGAACCCCCATTCCAATTTGAGCGCCAGGTTCTGTGAAGCCGGCCGAACCGACCGGCACTATCGGGGGCTCCGACGGTCGGCTCCGGGGCGCAGTAGTGCGTCCCGAGGCTCCGCCGGCGAAGCAACCACCGGGTGCCGGGGACGGTGGGTCGAATACCGAGGTCCGGACTCCGAGGAGGGGTCTACGGCTCGGGGGGCCCGGCGGAGCGCCCGTCCGGCTTTTTTGCCGGCCGAACCGACCACGGGAGCCGGGGGCTCGGTTTGGTCGACACCGGGTCCTGACCCCGGGGTTCGCCGCTTTCGGTTAGGGCGACGGCGGGGCGCCGGTGCCGAAACAGACCACAGTAGCCGTGGTGCTCCGGTGGGTTGGACTCCGAGGTCCTGACTCCGGGGGGGGTCGACTCCCGGTTATGGCGCTGGCAGAGCGCCCGGTGGCTTTCGGCCAGCCGAACTGACCATCCTGGAGCAGAGGCTCCGATGGGGTTAACACCGAGATCCTGACTCCGAGAGGGGTCTCGTCTCGGTTAGTGCGCCGGCAGAGCGCCCGTCGGCTTCGCACCGGCCGAACAGACCCACTGGATCCGGGGGCTTCCGGTGGGTTCGGGACACCGGGGTCCCGGCCCTCCGCGGTTTTGTCACTGTCTTTCGGTGCGCCTGCGGAGCGCCCGTCCAGGCTACACCGACCAACCGCCGGGAGCAGTTGGCCCCGGTGGCCCAGACCCTGAGCCTCCGTACCCTGATAGAGGGGCGCCGGGCGTGGCGCCAGATCGGCTTCGGCCGGCCGAACCGACCACAGGCGACGCCGGCGGTCCTTACAACCGACTTCCGGTCTTCGAGAGGGTTCCACCGCTCGGTTGGTTCCCGGTTCAGGAGAGCCGGGCCGTGGAAAGCCAGGCGTCCAGAGATGTTGGGCCCGGGCGGCTGGTTCTACTGGTTGTGGCGCGTGACGCCAAGCTGGCTTCAAACGACGGTCGGACCTAGGCGCATGCGGGCTACGCGTTCGGACTCGGTAACTGGGCCACCACCTAGGGCCAGGGATTCCGTTGGCCCGGTAGGTTGGTCACCGAGATACGAACCTCATGAACGGCCGACGCCTGAGGTTGGTGTCCCCGGCGATTATAACGCCAGGCGTTTTTTTTCAGCCTGTGCCAACCGACCGTCGCTCTGTGCGGATCCTGCCGACCGCATCCAAGGCTTTGAAGGTCAGATTTTCGAGCAACCCACGGGGGAAAAAACACTCGGTTGGCTGCCGGCTGGCAATCAACCACTAGATCCAGGGCTCGCCGGTGTTTTCGAACACCGAGGTCCAGGACTCCTGAGATTGGACCCGCTCGTTGGGGGGTTTGCGCAGGAGCAGTCGGGCTTCAACTGGCCGAACCGATCGCAGCCCCGACAGAGTGTGCCCGTTTGGCTCGTCCTCACCGGTGCGGGAATTCCGCCGAGGTTAGCCCTGCCGCCATCTCGGGGATAGCGTCCGTTGGACTTCTTACCGCACGAGCCCTCGGAGGTGGAGGTGCGGCAGGCCCACTCTGGTCTTTCTCGGCACGGCGCGGAGGTTGCGACCGCTGCTAAGTTTTTTTGGGTCGTCTCGACACCCCGCCGCCCCCTCCCTCATGAACCAGTTCTGAGTGCCCTGAAAACCATTTTCTGGAGCATCTCGGGTCCCTGGACAGGCTCGCCACCGGCGTCAACCGTCCGGTAGAGGCCTCCTTTGTTTCGGTCGTTCCCTCGCCTCGGATGCCCAGAGGTTGTTCGGGGTGCGTTGGTGGCTCCGAGCGGGCGTTTTGTTCCCTGGCACGGACATTCCCGGGACGCCCGGAATGAGGGGTCGCCACATTCCCAACGTGGACTGGGCCCCGAAGAGCCTCCCAAGAGCGTAACAGCCAGGCTCCGACGTACCGCCTATCCCTCATTGCCGGCTTGTAGACACCACCCTGTGGGCCGATCGATGGTGAGGGGTCCACCCCCGCTTCGAGTCCATCGCCCGGGGCCTCCACAAAGAGGGATGTCTCAACCCTGAGGCGGCTAAAATGAACTCTGGGACCTCTCCTCTTCGGTCCGCCATGTTAAAAAAAAACCGCATGTGCCTTACCGGCTCGTCGAGGTATGGTGGTTACCTTACTTACTGCGTTTTCCACGGTCGTATAAGGTGCCAGCTCTCGCGACCCGGAAATGTGATCCGTAGTGCCACGGGTGCGTGGCGGGACTCGTCCTCGCGGCGTGTCATAACCTACGCTGCCATGAAAGCTGCTTCGCGCGGACTGGCCCTCCTGGCGGAGACCCATTTTGTGGACTGCTTCATGCCGCCCGGCAGTCGCGAACCGGCAGGAGGCCGGCCTCCGGCCAGCGCCGCCGACCTCGACCTCTAATTGAAGGGGATCCGACGATGTATGCGAAAGCTAGTTCGTATTACGCAGTCAATCGTTTCTCGGCGGAATCATCCACCGCGGAGGGTATCGCCCGTCCGCCCAAGGAAATTCCGTGGGGTCCTTGCTACCACCGGCCATCCCGATCCTTCCTCGAGAGGGGCGGGGCGACGTCGAGAGACCTAGAGGGACGCTCATCTGCCCCCAGGCACCCTCTTCACGGCCGATTCCTAGCGCTCCGCTACGGGTTCATGACTAACTACCGCTTGTGGTCCTCCCATTCGCCTCCCGACGGGGCGGCCCGAGCTCTTCACCCGGGTCTGCAGCCCCATCTTCGCTTCTTGCGGCAGTAGGGCATCACGTTCTTCGCTCCACACACCGACTATTGCCCGGTGTCCCCCGTCGCAAAGCGGGTCCGTTGCTCATACCCGCGCGAATCTCAAGCGCTCTCGGACGTTGCCGCGTCTGCAGCGTTCATCCTGCCCTCCGGTATTCCCCCCAGGGCCGGGACTCGGCCCCCTTGGTTTCCGGCGGCCCACTATGATCGATTCTTGAGAAAATCTCTGCGTCACGCTCCTCGGCTGCTGCGGCGCAGTCTGTTGGTCATCCGCCCAAGCCGTCCCTCTTCGGGGGGATCTCGGTCTCTTCCTGTCCTGATTGGACGGAGCCACATAGTTGCGCGGCGTGGACAGAGCACATGGGTGGGCTGCGGTAATAGGTCGCTTTTTTTTGCTACTTCTCCCTTCCTTCCCATGGCGACAGTGACCACAGACAATGTTCGCTCTCGGGTGAGTGGCCAGCTTATGACGACGGCCCCCTTTTGGGCGTATCATCTGGCAAGGGCACTCAGTGACGTTCCCGATCTACGACCTGTCGTCGATCTCTTCGTACGGCTAACAAGCGGCGACTTCAGACCCTCTGCTTCCCGATCCTTTTCGGCTTCGGGCATATGGGTTGCTGTGGTACCACGTCACTTGCACCCTGTGTCCCTCTTCTGCGTGGAGACAATACCAACAGTGCTTCCGAACAAGCGGCTTCCGGGACCGGTTTGCGGACGTCACAACTCCTCGTTTGTACCGCCGTGGTTGCCTCTGTAGGCCGGCTATGTCATCGTCGTGGCCCTCTGCTCCAGGGGAAGCAGGACTCGACGATCCGGGCCTTCCGTTCCGCCCTTGCGTCGATACAGCGCTTTTTTCCCGTATGGGTCCTCCAGGGCGGAGCAGGTCACTGACACGCCACTCTTATTCGACGTTAGCGAGCGTCCTCCTGCCGCCTTTTTGGCTCCGTCAATGTTTCCCCTCGCCACTCCGCGAAACGCCTTACGAGCGCTGTAGCTCCTCAACCTCAACTCCGTTGTTTGGGTGGCAGTGGCCTTCCGCGGCCGCAGGAGCTGTCTGATGCGCGATTACTACTAAGCCGTCCTTCCCTGGCACGGTCCAGACGGGATCCGTTTCCCCTCGTTTCCGGCTTTCTTGGCAAGAGTCACAGTCGGTGGCGTTTCGCGACCGGAGATTTGATCTCCCCCGATCGGGTCGCTCTCTCGGAAAAGCCGAGGACAAGCACTGGTTCCCCGTCCAGGCCTGGGCTTGGTTATCGAGGGACTCGTTTTGATCCGTCACGCGATCAATGTTGGCTTCCCCGCCTCCGCCGGCAGCCATGCTTCTTCTCGGCCCCGCTAGACAGAAGTCGTGAGAAAGCGTCGGGCGTGGAAGACTCCGACACCTTTGTCGGTGCTATGGGACGGACTCGGTGTACAAGGAAGGCAGTTGCCATAGCGGTGCTCTGCAACCCTCCGCTACTCAGCATCCGCCTGCCCGGCGCGCGGCACGGCCCCCACCACAGCTCCCTGCTAGACCGGGATGTCGATAAGGGGGTAAGTGAGTAGGTGAAATAGATTCTAACAACAGTACTGTTTGTGAAGCTGTGAATCTGTGGACTAACGAATACTTCCCCCCTTATCCGCAGTCCCACCCATCCATCCCCTCTCCCGGGCCGCCGCAGGCGTCCACACATTCACTTCTGGGGTAAACCCCTCGAGAATCCAGGAACGCCTAGCCTGGAAAAATGGGCGATGGGGTGGCCACCCGGTACCTGTTAAAAAGTTAAAGGCCATACACTCGGGTAGCATCTTGAGGGTTGCATGGTCGATAAGGGGTAAGTAGTCGTAGTCCACAGATTCACAAACCCCGTCCTGTTTTGTAGATTTTCCTCTTGTTTTGATTCCGTGGCGAATGCCAAAAGAATCTATCAGTCCCTCTTGGGTGTATGTGTGGGTGTGTGTGTGTGGTGACACTTCGTTTCCACGGGATATCTAACAAACGCAAGCATGTGTTTAATGTTCAATCAGGTATGTAGGTGTCACCCATGAAAGGAATGACCCCTATTGTTTTTGGTACCATCGATGGTGTTTCAAGTCACTAGAGGTCAAACTTGAAAGTGTTTCCCGCACGATACTAATGAGCGCATCAGTATGGAAATTCTATTTGTAAGGTGGTTAACCTCCCATGCGGGCTGGACACCAATTGTTTTTGGTGTTAGGTCAGTCTTTGTGTCTCATTGGACAATCTTTATATTTCTTGGCAACGAAACATTTTAGAGTGTTGTCGTAATGAATCGTTTTGTCGTCTGGGCGAGTTTACATCGGTGGCCAGTTTGACCTCTTTTAACCTTTTGACCTCATCTTACCTATTGACGGTGTACTTGAGGGCTATTTTTTTGTGAGACTGGATTTGGTCTTGTTGAACAAACAAAACATGTCATTACACTAACTGCTACGATATCTATCCAAGTTATGACCCTTTTTTGAAAGGTCGGACGGCGAAAACACTGCAATGTAGTATTTGACATTTGACTGAACATCTTGCAGAAACATTTTCGGAAATACTGTATGGAAAGTTGTTTTTGTCTAATGCCAGTCCTTTTGGTGACCTACTTTGATGCCATTGGACCAGGTAACCTTATTTGACTTTTGACCGTAACCTTGAGAGTACGTTTCGATTCCTTGGATGCCTATTCCTTTCCACGCGGTATCTTAAGAGCGCAATATCCTGGTATGTGGAATGCCTAAGGGTTGAGTGATCCCTTTGTTTTTGGTATAATTTGATGGCAGGTTCAAGTCCGGTAGTCAAATTGAAAAGTGTTTTCACACGATAGCTTAGAACGGGAAGCCGTTAAAGTTCAAATCTGTTATGTAGTTGCTGGTATAAAGAGGACCTTATTGAGTTTTCCCCCTTCGTTCAAGGTCATTCGGGTCACAAATATGGAAAACTACAATTTGAGATAAAGTGCAACTGCAATATTTAAGGGCTGCGAACATGTATACCATATCGTTAGTAGGTAGGTGGGATGCCCTCCATGGTGGGTCAATCAACCCCTATGTTTTGTATCTGTTGATGATGTTCAAGGTAAGGGGAGGTACAGTTCAGAATTTTTTTCCAAACAATATCTGACGAAGGACAACGTATGGTTTCAAATCTGGGTATGTAGATTGCAGGTATGAAGAGAAAGGACCCTATTGTCTTTAGCGTAGGCAAGGGTCATTTAAGTCATTTTGATGTCATAATAGAACAATCCTTATTTCTTGGCAACGAAACATTTTAGAGGGATGTTTTAGTGGAAAGTTTATTCTCTTGGCAACTACATTTTTTGACCTACTTTGACCTCAATTTTGACCTCTGGTGACCTTTAACCTGGCGACCTAAAGTGGTAATTTTTTTGGATGAACAATTTTACTTGTAGGTTGCAGGTATGGAGAGAATAACCAATCGTCTTTAGCGTGAGGTCAAGGGTCATTTGAGGTCCTTTTGAGGTCATTAATGACATACTTATATCTTGCAATGAAACTTTTAAGAGGGATGTTGTAGTGGAAAGTTTGGTGGTCTTGGCAAACTACTTTGGTACCTACTTTGCCTCCATTGACCCTCAAGTGGTAATTATTTTTGTGGGCCCGATTTGACAATGTCGAGCAAACAAAATTATTACACTACATATTACGATACTCCTATCACCAGCATCTTACGGTATAACCTGTCTAAAGGTTGATTGAGACTAACCCTAACGCACTGCTACCAAGACGATACTTATCCTATCACAAGCTATCTTACTGTATAAACCTGTCTAAATGTTTTATTGTACCTAAGCTCCTGAATTCAATTCGGCATTTTGGACATTGGCAAATCGTGTCAAAGGCCTACATTGTATTCTTTCCTGAGATAACACCACCCGAGCCTTTACTACCTTGACACACTGTACAACACAATATGGGCGTCATCGGTGCAAAAAGGCAATTCGCTGGAAAAATCTTTCCCATCCAAATAGCTAAGTCTTAATTGATATCTTGACTGACTTGGGATTTCAGACCCACCATTCCTGAAAATTGGCACACCGAGAGACCTGTCATGGGGGGGGGGCCAAAATCTGGGGGGAGGATTCCTCATACTATTAGTAGTACCCCACCTATAGTCACTTTGGTCATGTGGGGGAGGGGCTCTGACCCCTAACCCCCCATATGACCTCGTACCGTGCCCCAAAGGTAATGAGAATCATGTACCAATAACTCATATCCCCCCGATCGCTTACATTGTAGCCAGAACCACCAAATTTGACAAAGAGACATTTTTATCGCCTCAATCAACGGGAACCTGATACACTACAATTTTTTGGTAGGACCCCCCCCTTGTATCATACTTCATTCATTTTAGTTATCTGTCGTATCTAGCAGGTGATCAGAAATTCCATTGCCTTGGTCCCACTCCTGTAAATGTTGTTACTTGTGATTCAACCTTTCTCAACCCCTCATCAGAAGATTATCTGCCTACAACCACCCATCTATAGGTACCATTCTAACTTCTGTCTTGGTCAGGGATCTGTTTTGATGACGAATACGAGTGGTGTTTGCACACATGTTGACCTTAACTGCATAGCAACACACTGCCCTGACTGTGGATTTTTTAATTACCCAGCCAGGTTACAGAAGACCTTTGGTTCATGAGCTACCTCCCTCTAAGCGGCTGTGTACCAATCATCAGCCTGGCACTATATATGGCCTCTATGCACAGTGCAGTTTTATTGGGTACCCTGTACCATACTCATCTTACTTGCAATTGTTCATTGGCACTGCATGCTAAAACTCAACACTACGGATTCGAGAATTTGTTATAAAACAGGACCACACAGGCGTCTTGTGATTCATGTAATTCTATCATCTACTTGAGATGAGAATTATATTCCTATTATGGTAAGGTCTAGCCTAACATTGACATCCAATTAATGACCTGGTGTATGTGACATCTATGCCAATGTTTTGTTTGTTCTAAATGTTTCTTGTTTTGGACACTTGTCCCTTTCACTTTCCAGCACATGTTTATGGTCTG
This sequence comes from Sclerodactyla briareus, assembly GCA_026419785.1. Classification (NCBI taxonomy): domain Eukaryota; kingdom Metazoa; phylum Echinodermata; class Holothuroidea; order Dendrochirotida; family Sclerodactylidae; genus Sclerodactyla; species Sclerodactyla briareus. Next base: position 233,213 of record JAODTK010004888.1, on the reverse strand, counting down.
GGTATGGTTCATTTGCTTTGGTGTCGCAGTAACAAATGCGACATCTGCCACAACCATCCGTGGGGAAGGTAATGGGGATAAGTTGATGAATTCTACTGCTATCAGTTGACAATACCCCGCAACTCTTCCAAAACTGCATCGTTCTCAACAGAGCGACATGCTTGATTGCACTCCACTGTGTTATTTTGTATTTGACGTCGATGTTTGAGGGTATTCAGTCATGCGTCCTTTTACTGAACTAGTATTATTTTGAAGTTGTTTTAGTTTGTGTGCAGTGGTGTGACAGTGACATTTGCAGAGAATAAGCTCACCCAGCCAATCTGTTGCAAGATGTCTGTGAATTCGGACTTGTCAATTGTATGATGCACCCCTCTATACCCCGAACAGGGTGAGTCATTGTCAAGGTTGGTCATGCAATCCTGGTACATTGACGGCACCCCTCATTTACAGTTTCTTAATATGACTTACATTCCTTTGAAATGAGCAACAAGATGTCAGATTTTTCCTACTCTTTCCTATATAATCCAGTAAATACACACACCCATCCTTGTGACTGACCATTGAAAGAGACTGATTCACATGTGAGTCACTTTGGATTTGCAAGAACCCTTGACAACCCTCTCAATTATTGGGGTGCATCTTACAATTGACATTTGTGCTTTATCACCTGTTTTTTATAATGTTCTGGTTTGAATAATTGATTCTTTCATTTCTGTGTTGAAGGGCTTGGAGGGGTAAGTTAGTGATATCACTAAACTAATTTATCCTGTGGGGACGGGAGCCTTTGTCCCGGGTGCTGCACCCAGACAAAATTTCAAAAATCTGATTACCACCCGACCAAAAGTTGCCACCACGAAACAAAAAATCTGGACCACCCGGGACAATAATTTCATAAAATCAACATAAAAAGATAGAAATATGGACTTCTGGAAGACTTTGAGATAATCTCCACAAAATGCCAATAGGCACCCATTTTGCATTGAACTTGTCCTAAAACATGCAAAATCTTCTAAATGGGAGGACTTGTTGCTTCCATCTTACTCTTCAGCGCAAATTCAAGGGGGCGATCTAGCTTCACGGCCTCAGATAATAAACAAATTTTTACCCAGACTATTATCATTGGTACATCATATCTCACAGTGGTCATCATATCTGCACAGTGGTACTCAAGATCCACAGTGGTACATCATACCTCACAGTGGAAAAGAGCCATGATTATGGGCCATCACCCATCACCGAAGTCTGTCTCCACTCATGATAGTACCACACGGAAGTTGTTCTATAACCAGTAAAACACTTTTCCTGACAATAACATAATTACCCAAACCTGGCCCATTGGGCAACGCGTGATCCATACCGTGGTGCCTTGGACCAGTCCCAATTGCTTTCAAATGAATATTTGATTGCTCAGAAGGCATTGGGGGGGCATCAGACTTGTAACTGAAAAGGTTTGTCAGTTTGATCCCTAGCCCACTGCCTAGTTTGATGCGTCCACATGAAGATGTTTTTTGTCACCAAAGCGTTTTGGAGGCCAACTGTGAGGAACAAATGCTATGTGCCTTCAGCAGCAACTACTCTCTGGGATTGTCGAGAGCATGTCTGTTTCCAGTGATCAATATAGATATCTGGTATGCCAGAGAGCTCTTGAAACAACATAACGTCGTGAATAGAGCGCTATAAGAACCGAATATTATTATTAAATGGAGGGCAAGTTCATGGAATGATAGTTTGTTAACCATCGGCATTTGATGGTGTTTTGGGGCACGCATGTACATTAAGACGTTCTTCCATGGTCTGTGCCCAAGTCAAAATCACAATTGACGGGGTGTTGCAGTCGGGTTAGGCACTATTGCAGCTTGTACATTGGAACCCTTGTCTGGCAATTGGATGATATTACAGATGCACTAAAGTGAATCCTGGCAACACAAAGAAATATGGTCAAAGTAATCAAACACCACCAATACTATACATTTCCATGGTCTGAGTCGATTGATCTATTTTCCCAATGCTTAAGGCTAATGGCTTTACATGTCAGAACGGGTCCATAACCTAAAATAACGTGAGAGCAGCATCATCATGTGGTTGTAAGGTACTGTTTGGATCAGCTCAACAGACCCATCTAGTTGACACAAAACCTAGGTTAACCATATTGTCTTTAGTTGAGGTCAAGGTCATTTTTATCTCATTATACAAAAAATCTTTATATCCCTCCTTGGCAATGGAACATTTCAGAGTGATGTCGTAGTGGACACTTTTGGTTCCTCCTGGGCAAACTACATTTGGTGACCTACTTTGAACCTCATGTGACCTTCCAACCTGGAGACCTCAAGTGGTAATTTTTTGTGATGACCTGATAATCATATAGAAAAACCTTATGAACACGATCATGATGATGGGTCAATAAACTGATCCACATCATTAACAAACATTTTTTGTGTCCCAAATGAGGAAAAGGAATCACGACCATTCTTGCGTTCTTGTTTTAAGCTGTGTTCTCTCTGCAAAGTTTCGCATTCATTCCTACCTACAGACTGGCTCCTGAGGAGGTTCAAAGTTCTCAAAATTATCGATAGATGGTGTGATGTTATATAATGCCATTTTTCTAGATGATATAATTAAAAAATACTGCACCATTTGTGATTTTCCTCGGGAGGTCTTTGGAACCTCTACTAGATTGAGAAACCAAACATACTATAGTGGCGGGATCCGAGTGCCATATATCGGTCTAAAGAGGCATTTTGTCTCCGAACACCTGGTGAACAATGAATGTTGCCTCCTGCATGACTCACAACAAAAAAGACTTCCACGGAATATCGAAATTCATAATTGTTGCATCATACTGAACTCTATATGGAATTTTGGGCTGGTCGATTCAACCTTGTGTTTTGCCAGGCAATCGCCGCCGTCATTTCTTTGCCAGTTGCTTCAAGACGAGGGGGAGGGTTTCACTTTACCAAAGAGAGTTCACTTCTAGTTCCTCTTCTCTCTCCTTCAGTCTCCCATGTATCACTTCTCTGATGCAACGCCTCGAACAAAAATATGTGTTCAGATGTAGTAAAGCACTTGGGGCTGGCGAACTATAGCCAACTCTATGATGCTTTCAATTCCGATCTCCCTCTTTCGACCATCTGGGAGCAGGATGATAAAAACAAACTAATGCTCGACACAGAAACATCACTAATCAATTCGTTCAGAGTGATACATTTTTAAACTTCCCCTGAAAATTTGGAATTATATAAACCACTGATAACCACTGAGGTTGTTTGAATACCTACATTCCCAGCAGTGTCCTGCCTTCAGACCTGCATTCGGGCGGATATTCTCAGACCTGCATTTGTGTGGACGTTTCTCGTGCGTGGATATGGTTTAAGGTAAGATTCAAGCTGTGCCCTGGATGGAAAACATCGGGGTTGAGAATTGATTTTTTAAGGGCAGCCATAAACTTGATAGCCGCTGTTGGTCCCTGACTGATCAAATGATATCGGTAGCCTTCAAAGCGAATTTGTGACTATTCTGCGAATTGAGGCCTACATTATATAGTATCAATGTACTAGTGCTTCATTTTCATTTCAGGCAAGTTTTTGCGGGTTGCCTTAGGAGGACCGCACATATCATCCAACCGTTGAGAATCAGATTCTTTGAATTTATGGATTCTAGGTTGGAGGGAGGATGTGAGGGGGGGGGGGGGGGGTTTGTACCTCATAAATTTGAAAAGACAATTTATTGCACAACTGGTGCTTACCTTTCACACTTAGGTTTGCAGTAGTGCACTGGTAAAGTGCATCGCCTATAAATTGCCATGACAGGGGGTTTTGGACATTGTATCGCTATAGGCTTTTAGGCCACTTTCAATTTAAGGAAGTCTTGAAAAGGCCATATCTTCACGCAAACTCATGCACTCACGACATCAAGGTCCCGGTGCTTTCTGGCTCCTTTGCAGTTATTAGAAATTTAGTGTCAAGAATATACTCCCTTTCAGGAACAGGGCACTTTTTTTTCCTTACCCATATCCATTTGAGAAGCACATAGCTCTTCGGGGGGAGAGGCCCATGTTCCCCCCTCCTAGCGAACCCGCCTATCATTCAGACATTATATGGAATAATCCCTCCTGATGTAATCTCCTCTCGTCCTCCTCGCAGCCACTGTCAGTGAGCAAGCGGTTCCTCGACCGAAGACATTCCGACTAGCTCCGGGGACTGTCCGACCCCTTCTCCTCTCCCACCTCCCCACCCCGATGGACGTCAGTGCCAATGGGAAACGCGCTAGTGGGCCTGGACAGGGCAGGGAGAACCGCCTCTCGCAGGCTCGCTGAGGGCGTCATGAAGATTCCTAAACAGGGTAGGCTTTGCGCAGGCGATAGATGCGAGGCGGAGTTTAGAGAGGATCTCTCAAGTACTACAGGTTAGAGGTCCACCTGAAGGAGGTCGTGACCTCGCTGTCCGAGACTGGAGTGGTAAGTGGATAACTATCTGCGGTCATAATCACCCGTACCCCAGATTGTGCAAGCCTCATTTCACACAATTCCCAAATCGTGATTGGCAGAGCAACTGGCAACCCTATAGAGCCCTGGGGTGCTTCCTCCATGTTTTCGATTCCTTGTGAGATGACTCTAGGTAGTCATGTCGTGTGTGTGTGTGGACGCCCAGCTTGTAAACATATACTTGATTCAGGTCTGATTAGGATCAGCTCTACTTGGTATATGTGTCCCTATGATGAATCATGATCTCTATTTTTGGGTTCCAGTCAGAAGGCACTGAGGTCCTCAATCTCAATTAAAACCTTGAAACACGGTTAAGGGGGTCCAGAATTGTTTTTTTCTGATCAATTTGAAATTTATTGTATAGCTTTCGTGTAGGTGGTGAATACGAGGTGTCCGGGTGAGTGTAATTTTGGTGGATGGCAAACAAGTAGGTTAAAGACCGGGTTGAAGATGAGTCCTAGTGGTGTGTTGTGGGGGCAAAGTGGTGTGGTGTTTGGCGTGTAACAGATAACTCGACCCTACTGGATGGAGGAGCTCATACTTGGTATGTGTGTGTCCCCATGATAGTACTAACCTGTGTTCTGGAATCTGGTCAGAGGTCATTGATGGCACCAAGGTCAAGTGAACCTCGATTAAACTGGTGTAGCCTTTCCTTATCCAGAGTACAGGAACCCTATTGGTTGGTTGAGTAAATTGAAAAATTTGTCAGACGTTATGTTTGCCCAATTGTCCATGTGTCTGGCTGGCTATAGGTTGTCAGACAAAGTCAAAGGATCACTAAGCCTTCTGGTTCCTTTATACCCTCTCCCCTAATGCCCATCAGAAAGTTCCCTGGTGCCCTCCTCTCCACATCCCCCCATCCCCTTATCGGTGTGTTGTTAGTGGATAACGCTTGTGGACATTGAGGACTGTATGACATAATGCTATCTTTGGCAGGGGAGTATAATGTAATCCAGTTGCATGACATGACGCCCAATACCTGGAATGCATGCTCAGCCAAGTCATTGTAAAGGCCAAGGATCTGAGCATAAGTTGTATGACCCACCTCTGTCTTGATTTGGATGGTCAAGCGCCTCTACTCCCTAATTGAAGACCAAAGATCATATGGTCACACGCTCATAATCGTACACATTGTTGTGACTGAATCTGAGGTCATGGTCATCTAGTAGTCAATTCTAGCCATTTCATGGTATATTGGGGATGAGGAAATATTTATGCTTACTGGTAGATTGCGGGTGTAGGAAGTCCCACATGGCGTAAAGTGGCAGCGAGTGTGGACACACTGTTTGTATGCACTAGTGACACAATTGTACATGTGTGCTATTAATGGCTTCTGAACTTGTTCTCTTTTATTCAATACCCAATGTGTGAACAATTTTGTCAGTAATTATCATGAATGGTAATGCTCCGAGAATTCCATGATGTTGGAAGAACGACGTTGTTTTCTGTCGAGGGTTGAGTTTGAGATGTACATGGCCAACTGAAGGTGCACTAAAGGGATTTCATGGTGAAGGACAGCAATAGGGATGGTGAAATTAAGAACTAATAAACTGTGCGAGGACAGAAATGTTTGGAAGCATGCTTGGAATGTTCCATGCTCTCTGGAGGCCTGGGAAGACCATGTCGGTGATTCCATAGGTCACTCACTGGATTTTTCCGTTGCTATAACAAGGCTATAGGGCAGCCAATTAGGGATTAATAACTGTGCGAGGACAGGAAGGTGGAGCTCGCTGAATTGTTCCCGTACCCGTTTGAGACCTTGGAGCATAGGGAGGCAATCGCATAGGCGGGTGGGTTTGCTGGAGTGCTTTAGTTCTGATGGGTAGGATTTATTTCATGATGTGGTATATGGACGGTTGACAGGATGCACCTCTTGCTTGTATGCTGATTGCGAGTGAGTGTGTGCGACTGTACATGCTCTGATCATTCTGTAGTAGGGAAAAAACAATCTTAAGTCAATTCTTTCAGTATCAGACTGTGGATATTTTGTGCAATAGTAGAACCATTCAACCAAATAAACCTATTCACCGCTACGCTAATGAGATGATAGGGTCATAGAAGCTATACTGGCAGTTGAACTTTGCACAACAGTGTGTCAAACAATCTCTCAAAGCTCTCCTGACAAATATCACATATCCTACCTGCACAAATTGACCAATTCCAACCCCCCCCCCCCCTCCCCCTGTCCTATCCACACTTATTGGACAATGACAAAGTGAAAAGTGGGATGATGATGATAGGTTTGTGTTTCAAAAGTGGTGACAGTTTTTGAATTGAAAATGAGGTGTTCGGTTGGCTAGATTCTCTAGTACATATTTCTGGAGTCCATGCGTCAATGGTCCTATTTCTTGCCTTGATTGATAGTCTATAGTCAATGTTTCAGGAGTTTATTGTCCACTATTGTTACCTTGATTGGTATGTGGTCCATGATTTGCTCTGATGAGGATTTTGCTTGTCGATTTGCTTTTTTTTTGTATTGATTTAGGGTCATTACATGGTACATTATAACTAGTATTTCAGCCTCAATTCCTAAAAGTTGATCCTTGGAAGCCAGTCAGAGTACGTGGGCTTGATTTCATGAAGCTGTACTTTCTGAAAACACTTGTTTGATGGGCTCATAAACACAAAGCATGTAGTGGACTTTGATGAAACCCATTCGTTAGTGTTGTTTGAGAAGTGCGGTATTATGAAATGTTTCAGTCAGGCATACTAGAGACTTTGAACGATATAAGCCTACTGCTGTTGTAAATGTGGCTGTTTTTTGCATGGATATTATTGTAGGTGTAGTACAGTTCCTCAAGAAAATGTTCCACAACTGGAAGAAGAGAAGTTATGCGAGGGAATAGCAGGCAATCATAAAGTAAGCATTTCTAAGCGCCTGCTACTACAGATCGTAGCGCGGCGTACCACAAAACAACAAACGCAAAAAGCGCTAACACCCGGAGTCAAGGGTCTTGAGCTTACACTTGAATGTGGCTAAGGAAACAGACTCCCTAACGCCCATGGCAACCCTTCCCACATGCGGACGGAAGCTATACGGAGAAGAACCGAATCAGTAGATTCAAGGGTTCCACGTATGCTTGCTCTGTGAGCGGGGGTGGTGTTGGAGGAAGATGAGCCATAAGCTAGTCCCGACAGGACACTATTAGGTTATGAGATGGTAAGGGGTGGGAGCCGAGGGTGATGAGACAATTAAATGCTATTAACACCTTAAAGATATTCTGCAGCCGACATGGGAGCCAGTGAAGCTGACGGGAGACCCGGAAGCATGATCATATATCATTATGGATATCCTCACTCTCACAGGGATCCAGTGACCATATGTTCAAGTTCAAGTTGGGGGGCAAGGTCTTTTTCCGTATACAGAGCCGTATCATCTACCAGAACCTGAACCCCCAGTGGGACGAGAGAAGTTCCACGTACCGTCAGGGGAGGAAACCCGATAGAGGATGTCGCTGCTGGCCTGTGTGGGGGGACTACGATATGGTCACCGATGACACCATGGCCAGGGCCCCAAGATAGGACATGTCCTCCTCGAGCCAAACGTGTTTTGAGTACCCGAACAATCTGGCCATTATCATGAGCATATGTACAGATGGGGAGGGGCATAGGGCAACCAACGGACCAGACCCAAGTCTGGCCATGAAGCCCATTACTACTGGGTGCCCCTGGAAATACTTTTCGACGGAAACTGAACGTACCAATGTGCAATGTCCTGATCCTAGGCCTAAAATGGGTACACCAATTTAGAACATGGGCAGCCCACTCTGGGCGTGGAGTGTGTTTGCCCTTTTTTTCGGGCCCCAAGGCTAGAAAAGGTTGCCCTATCTAGACAGGCCTGGGTATGCTACTCTGGACTGATTAGAGTTGATCCAGCCCCCAGACTGAAAGAAAGGTTTACACAATCTGTATGGGCGTGTGGTGCAGCCTTATTCTGGACCTGATTGAGCTGCTCTGGCCCCCAGACCAGAGAAGGTCACCCAATCTAGAGAGGGGCCTGAGTAGCCTACCCTGGACTGATTACGTGGCTCCGGCCCCCAGGCTGATGAAGGGTACCCCATCTGGAGTGGGCCTGAATAGCCTATTCTAAAGAAAATTACCCTTGAATAATCTCCCCCCCCCCCGCCCCCCTCCTTGGAGATGTAGGGCCCCTGGGGCGTTCCAGATTATACAGTAAGTATTCAGACTTTGATCAATTACAGGGATGATTAAGGCCTGTAAGGTGCAGAGATCCGAATAATTCTAATGTAACTGTTCAGGTTCATCTCGCAATAGAATAATGCTTACTCTGGCGACCCCACAAGAATTGTTTCACGACCCCAGTTGGAGACTCGACCCAGGTTCGGGGAACCATGGTCTAAAATGATATGGAACAATGATCCGAAATGGGCATGCCATGTTTTAGCAAGAGGTATGGCCTTTCAAAGTGCTATTCTGAATTATCTCTTCCATCAGAATGTAATTGAACCATTTTCCTGAGATGTGCAATGAATAATAATGCCAATTGACACTATTAAATGACTTTCCCGTGGGAAACTGAATTTTTATAGTTGAGGGCCTTGACAAAACATTTTTGTTCCCTGTGTAACTTGTTCATGTCTCTATTTGCACAAGAAACTTTCGCAGGTCCATACTGAATAACCTTACTCACTGCCAGTACACTTGTGTATGGTTTGATACATCATTAAGTTTGAAGGAATCATTCCCCACAGAAATAGAAAATATGGGCGTTTCCAATTCTAGGAAACATTTTCATGTCCCCATTTTATATTGGACTATTTGTCTTAGTTTAACTTCTAATTCAGAGGCTATATTTAGAACAAACAGGCAGCTGCTAGTTCCAATTTGAAAATATTTCTAATACATGTCCCCTTGTTCTTAATTGACATGGGGAATGGCATAATTATGATCATAAAACTGGAATGGACATAGCAGTCGAAATTATTGAAGTTTATACCTCAGATTGTCTAACCTCTTAAAAGAGCAACATAATAACATATTGAAATGTGGGTAAAAAGTAATGTGTATTATGTTCATGAAATGTGACGTTTCAAGGATGTAGACAATTCGGAATCTATGAAAATGACTCCCAGAACACTATTTTCACTTTAGTCATTTATTGAAGAAAACTGAGATGTTGTATATGTACAATTAGTTATCCCTAGATTTACCTCTAGAATGGCCATGAGACAGGTTTGTATTTATGGAATCGCCCATTCATGAACTTGATATTGCAAACAGAGCACTCTCAACGTGAGGTTTCTGTTTTCCCAGAGAGTTGTCTTCTATGCCTGATGTGTTACCTTTTTTTCTCAGTTCCCCTCTTGAAATGACCAGATAACGTAGATGAGATCTCCTTCACCCCCACCCCCCCTCCCAATACTCCAATGTAATTTTGAGCACTCTATTTCTAGTTTCTCCAGGGATTTTTTACTTGATGCTTTTTTTTTTTCACATTCAACTGTCTGAACATCAGCTTTGCGAAAGAGTGCATATACTCATACCAAGTAATTCTGATTCGTTGTCAAATTTTTTTTTGTTGATTAGTTGAACCCTCTATGGGCTCCCAGCCCTGGCAATGAGGGGTGCTTTGAGCCTCATACTCACAACCAACAGTGCATGGGGACAGATTGATGCAATGAATTCAGTCCAGTCATGAATATGGGTGATGTGTATAACCTACCAAGCACCTCACCAATGCTAATTCAACCTACACAGATAAATCTCTGCTGTATTAGTTGTATAAGTCTTGCTTATTATGTTGATTGGCCTTTAGAGCATTATTTCACGACATGATTCTGAGGTATCAATAAAGCCATATAGCTCCATTGACATTTTGTCGAGAAAAGCTGGTACAGTAGATTGGAGACTGTGTACAAAGTGAGTGGTGCTTCAAATTCTGGAGCATGACCCCTACATGATAACGTACAGATATAGGTGATGGCAGCCACTCTCCGATCCGAGACTCATTGTGCACCAGATGGCTATGTCTTCTGAGAAGAGCATAATCACTGGGAGAGGGCATTCTGAAAAAATACCTATTGTTTTCATTCCGCTAAGCTCCCATCTCCCGTAAGCGCCCCCCCCAACTTTTTTTGCATGTCAGGTCGATTACCCATAACACGTGGGCTGCCGAAATTGCAACATTCATGCTTGAAATTGGAACACTACATGCACGTGAATACACATTCAAAATGCAATGATATATGAACTTGTACTGTGCCAACTTGAATAATCGGTATCTGAATTGGGCCGATTATGGAAAAAATTATAAGGAAATGTAATACTCTCGTAAGCGCCCATCCGAAACGTTTGCAATCACCCTGGGCGCTTTAGGGGAATGAATACGGTATCCCTCCTCCCAAATCTTGTAAGACATACCACTGACAGTATTGTTAAAGGCACGTTTCTGGCCAAGAAAAAGTAGTTCAGTTCACCATAGCTGTTGTATACTGACTAGGCGAGAGTATCACAATGCTGGGCCATTGTAAAATCTGTCTCTCGTTTGGGTACACTTCGTCCGGATGTTATTCCACTTGTACTTGCTGTAGGACTTTCAAACTCATTTGAAATAAACAGTCAGATGATGTGGATAAATCAGCAATACTAGCTCATTTATGGAAATAAATATTACTTTTTTGTTTATTTGAAACAGGTAAAAAGCCGATGTGTATATTCCTGCGACAAGCTCTTGTCCGACCTTGTTTAGTAGGAAGCACTTAAATTACTGTATAATCTGTAATCAAAGAGGGGGGGGGGCGAGGCGTTTTCAAGGGTAATTTCTAAGGCAAAAAAATAATATAGGCAGGGCATAGGCTTCCAAATTCTTATTACTTACACTGTTTTAGGCTACTTCCCAATTACTATACATCCTGGTACAGGCCTGTTTTCAAGGACTAATTTTCATCGTTTCACTTGTGAAATATGCTTCCTAACTTCATTGAAATTTCCCCAAACCAGGGGGGGGGGGGGCGTTTATTAGGAGAGGGCGCTTATTACAGATTTACGGTATGTCCCTTTGACCCCCAATGACTGTGAAATGCCCTACCTGTTGTTCTGTCCAACTGTGATAACATTTCCCCAAGTTTTGTTTGAAATATGGCAAAGTTGAAACAATCGCATGATTAGGCAATTTGATCGCCTGTGACCTCGAAATGGACCTTTATGTGTTGAGGGGACTAACAAATCCCACAGTCACCAAGTTCTGTTCAAATCTGACAAAGTTAGGAAATTGTGAGAAAAAACACAATTTGACCTCTGTGACCTTGAAATCAATGTCCATGTTTTTTCGGACCACTTGTTTGTCCCCACCCACCAAGTTTCGTGTGAATTGACCTAACTCTGTATGTTCGCCAAAAACCCCCACAAATTTGACCTCCATTGACATTGAAATTAACTGTCATGTTTTTTTGTCCCACTCATCAAGTTTTGGGTAAGTCGGACAATAAAACTCAGTTCCTTTCGTGTTAACCCTGCAAAATAGAGGACAACAGACATGCAGTGATACCTACTTTCGAACTCAGCCAAATTTTTTTTTTTTGTTTGTTTTTTTGTTTGCCCACTAGGGCGGACTGTGTACCATACTTCAGATCAATCTTCCGGTGTCTCAGGGATATAATAATAAGGATTGCTCATCATTACGGGCATGCACTCAAAGAACCACGGGGCCGCATAAATGAACAGTAAATGTTTTGAATACCTATTATACGGAGGTAAAGGCGAATAGTCATGTATATGATGGACGTTTTAGTACTTCTAATCGTTCCATCATGACCGCCGAAATTCCAGACCCAATTTCAGACTATTCTGTTGTCTACTCAGACGCAATCAGCTATTTGCAAATTTGGCCTTGGGACAGCACAGGGAACTGAGGATCCCATTAATACAATTCAATGTCACAACATACTTTTTGAAATTTGTACCAAACAAACCATAGAGGGGGTCCTGAATAAAAACTAAAAAACCTTCAGGGGGGCGAAAATATTATAGAATTATCTCATCAATTTCCAAGTGAATCCCTTGTTCCGTCTTTCGTTTATCCCATTCACAAGAATGGAGCAATTACTGTGTAGTGTCCTATTGGGCGGCCTTCACATATTTCTCCCGGTTGATGTCATAGCTTCATAAAATTTCTCAGAAGGAAAATCGAAATATCTCAACGAGCAACCTTCTGGAACCTCCAAATTGATTTGTGGATTTTGATATTCCTCTTCCACCTGTGCAGGTGGAGCACTATATTACATGTCCAATGCACTTTAGGTTTATGCACATGTGTGTGTTAAACAAACGGCTCCATCAATATTGATGTTGAGGCCTAATATCTATCGTTTCCCGCTGTTTATGTTAATCTCGTGCATACTGATGGATGATTCATGGGGAGTGGACACTGATTTCCTGAATAATTCATTCCAGAGGCCTTTTTCTTCTGTCTACAATGGCGATAAGTAACACCGAGTATGTCAATGTGAAAGGTCGGCCCGTGTCAGGTTTCCAGCTAATCTGTTGCTAGGGGATCGCGGTAGTAGTAGGTCATTGCCTCGCTTACCACATTTGGTACACATGAGATCATAACGCAAACAGACAATTTGAAGAAAAAAAAAATTCCACTGGGAGCAGAAGAAATGGGGCTTGTTCATCAATTTTGTAGTTCTTGGCCTGGTTTGGTATGGCATGACCTGCCTCAAAGGTCAGTGGAAGGTAGAACTGACTTGAAAGAGTATGATTTCTTTCTCAGCACTAAGGAAATCCTCTCTGCAAACTAATTTTCAGCCAATGAGATGGTGAGAATGAGGTGGACCTATTATTATATCAACGTCTTTAAACATATGAGGAGGTGGGGGGGGGGGGGGGAGGGTGAGGGGGGGGGATGATGAGAGACCTCCTCAGCAAATCAATTAAAACTTACTTTATAGTAACTCTGTGGGGAAGAGATAGTGAGTCTGATTTGAATGAAATTCACAGATCGGGAACATATAGGCAAGTATTTCATTGCTTGCAGGGACAAAACCTACCAAAAGCCAGCTCTACCCGTTTCGATCTGTCAACAAAACATAAATGTGTGTTTGTTTTCACTTGGGAGAAAAGTAAAAGAAAGATGGGTAATTTTTTCACTTGATGCTTCCGAAAAAGGGTTGTTACTACAACAAATGATTGCGTGCTGCCCAAAATGGTCATGTGACAGTCCAACCATGTTGTAACTTCAGGATTGAATTTCATCCATCTTTGTGTAGGTCATAACTAGGTAGGAACTACATTGACGACACATATTGCTCTGAAATCCTTCAGGGCATAATATTACATTTTTAAAGGTCGTCACTCACATGTCATAAATCTAGCATCAAGTTTTAGTTACTCACTCAACTATATGTTGAGACAGAATGGTTTTTTCTGATGGATCGATCCAGCGTAAAACGTTGACACAATCTTGGAGCTGCCAAATGAAAAATGGTGTGAAGAATAGATAGAAATAAAATTTTCCACCTTTTCAGGGTGCCAATAATTATAAATTCTTGCTGGAAAATAGATAAACAACTATTTTTTGCACCCCCCCCACCCCCGGCCCCCCCCTCCCTCCCCCACCCCCTTGCTTCCATCAGGAAGTGCAACAGTGACAACAATGTTTACACATTTCATTTCTTGACAGTCCCATGAGCGTTTCTGATGAAATCAACTAACATTTCCTGAAAATATATAAGGTGGTTGTTCAAGACTAGGTGTACCATTTCCCCTATTTACAATGCTCTGGCTTTTTAGTCTCACACATCTATAAATATTGCATACAAACCAACTGATTAGGCCTACTGTGTGTGGTCAGTTCAAATAGTGCACGTTGACTGCAGTATGTATTATCGGGCCCATTGATGTGTTTCCATATTTTTAGTCTCACACTCCATAAAATGATTGCAATTTCAAAATAACTGATAGCTTACTGGTGTGTGTGACTACTGTGCCGTTTTACTGCAGTATGTGTATAGGGCCGCTTGATTGTGTTCCCGATTGTAGTCTCACACATCATAAATATGGCATTTCAAAATACTGATAGGCTTATGTGTGGTGCTACATGTGCAGGTTTTACTGCGTATGTAGTATATAGGGCCCCCCATTGATGTGTGTTCCAGATTTGTAGTCTCACACATCCATAAATATTGCATTTCAAAATAACTGATAGGCTTATTGGTGTGGACTACATGTGCAGGTTTTAACTGGTCATTAGAGTAATAGGGCCCATTGATGGTGTTCCATGCTTTGTAGTCTCACACATCCATAAATATTGCATTTCACAATGAACTGATAGCTATGCCTACTGTGGTGGCAGTGTGTGTAACTGGTGCACATGCAGTTTTTTTACTGGCAGTATTAAATTATAGGGGCGCCATTGACGTGGTTCCAGATTTTAGTTCTCACACTCAATAAATAATTGCGTTTCATCACTCCCTGATAGGCTAGGGGCCTACTGTGTGGCAGTGTGGTGAAGCTGCACTTGCAGGTTTTAACTGCAGGAAAGTATAGGGCCTATTGTGTACGGGTTCCAAATTTGCCGCAGTGCAGTGACGGGCATCTTGCTGTGAAACTTCCAGTTACTGGCATCGTGGGTGAAACTTAAGTGCTGTGCATATTTCGTATTTCCGCACAGACAGATGGTTTTAACCAGGCTTTTCATGTGTTGCGATGGTCCAGGTCTGGAATCCGCTGCTCTGTGGTGACAGGGTTCCTAATCCAGCAGGCAGTCAGCTGATATTCAATTAAGTTGTCCCAATATCAAGCCATGAAAGAAATTATTTGCCTAAAAAACCCCATTCATGATCGTGATTCCTACACGTGATTGCCTACTACTAATAGTATACATGTATTGCACGGAGTCTGCTCCAGCTACGTATGCGTGGTATGCAGTGTTGCCCACGATGCAAGAGAAGGCTGTGTTATACTCATTTGGAATTCCAACGTGCAATAACAAAGCGCAATGTGTTGCTGTTATTTTCACGAGAAACAGAACACGTTGGTATAGTTTCATTAATTTATTTCACTCAGGCTGCAATAATGACATCGGTAATATGCAGACAACTATTCCTGTTCATAAAGATCCCAGGGATGGAATGAATAACTCCAACTGTTATTCTTGGAAGAAATGGAGGCACAAAATAAAGGGGAAGAATAGTCAACGACGCTAGGCGAAATATAGGTGGGGCAATATCAGCAAATTCTCTGAATTCCAGCTATACATATGAGGCCACTAGGCCAATGTATCGGCTGATTTCGATACTGGTAACCGATGATCAGCAGTAATTGGAAAGCTTTGTTAAATTTTATACATTGCCCTTTTTTTCCCAACTTGCCATTATTGTATTCTCCGAACATAGTGAATAACTTATGACCAAATAGAAAAAAATTAGGCGAGCACCTGTGAGTTTTTCTTCTGATCTCCATTACACCATTCCAGTCTTGATTTTCCAGCAAATGCCCTTGTATCTATTTATTTTCTCCTTATTACCATAGGTCCAGAAGTGGCTAGGGAAATTACGAGTGCACATGATTAGCAAGGGTGCAAAATGGCATTTGATTGCTCATCTGAAAAAAGGTGCTGGTTCCTCAGAAAAAAACCTATAAAGATGTTCATGCCGACAAGCTGTCTGATTCTATCTACTTGAATAATTGCAAATCTCCGCTTTACAAAATATCTGCATATCAGACAGCATATCTACAGCTATGAAAACTTATGCTATGACTTGGTCATGAGGTTGAGAAGCTGATTTGATCAATAAAATATTCCAAAGGCCTCCTGAGGTATCTCCTGATCTCCCGATGTAGTGCAAGTTAGAATGTAAATTCATGCAAAACCAGCCCATGTCAATATTTTCAGTAAATCTGTTGCCCTGGGAGGCAAGATGGCAAAATTTCAAAAGAGCACCTAGCTGTTGCCTTCCGGTTCATGGCTTGCGGTTGGGAGATCTATGAATGCATTCTCATTCAGCCCCCAATCATGGGGTTGAGCCCTGTCCTCAACCATGTTGTTGTTCAAATGCTCATCCTCTTGTTTAAGATCCAGGTGAACCTTAAAGCTCCATTCAGCCTTCATTCCATGTCCTCCTCTAAAGGCCAATAGTCACGTAGGAGATTTGCTCCAAACTTGGCAAAGGTGAAAAAAAAGAAAAAAGGAAGCCCACAGCCCAAATTTGGAAGTTCTAACATGTTCACTTGTGTGGAGATATTTCAATATACTTTTGAGAAATTGAGGAATCCATGACATCATGGGGGGGGGACACAATGCAAAGGGACGCCCATAGAACCGACACAGTTATAGAAGGCAGTTTGTGCCACTGTAATTGGCAACGAAAGAGGATATTCTCCTAAAAATGAATGAGATTATTCTCTAGTATATCGTGAAGGAATGTTTAGGTTTTCATCCTGCTCCCATCTATAGTTGGTTCAGTACAAGATTTTCAAATGTACATGTTACACATTGACTTCGTAATATAAGGGATCCTTCTCCCCTCCCCAAGAGATTCTTCTCCCCTCCCCCCCCCTCCCCACATGATGTCACAAGGAAAATTTTGCAGTAGCTGATTCTGCCTTATTGGTACAATCAATTCGGCTGAAAAATTCGGTCTGGCGTTTCTGCTGACATAATGTGATAAATAGAAGAGATCAAAAGTCCAGTCCTATTTTGACCATTGGCCTTTAAAGCCACGAAGTTACCCATACTGTAGTAACCTATTGTAATAACTGATATAAAACTACAATTGAAAAAAAATCTGTTGGAACGATAGTAATAGGTCAAAATTTGTAATATCATGGAATAGTCCCTGTGACAAAACAAATATATTTGTTACGGTCGGCAGGCTTTTTCGAAAATTCGCGCACTGATTACCATTTTCTCCAAAATAGAAATGATTTGAGTGCTGTAATTCTGACCGACTTACTTCCTGTAAGATAGAGGTATTGAACGATGGCATTCTTTTCAATATCATTGATGGGACCTTCAAGGTTAACCCGCAACATATGCTCCAGGTTCGATGTCATAATGTTAACACAACACAGGGTTTAAATGGATATTAAAGGCAAAGTCCAGCCAAATTGATACTCTTTTTCTTGTTATAATGTTAAAGAGAATAAAACATCATTCAATATCACTTTGTTCCAGGTTTATAGAATGTTCAGTTGGGAAGATATGGCTTTCTCAAATTTCATAAATTTGGTGATTTTGGCAAACTGGCAAACTTTTTATGATGTGATATCTACCAATACATATTTCTTAACCTTTCCTTCAAATTGGTATATGACTTCATCAGATGTTGCCAATTCACAAAACTGCCAACTTGTGGCAGTGATAAATTAATAATCTTTAAAAATTTGTAACTTTATAACCGAACATGCTCTGAACATGAAACAAAGTTTGATTGGCATGATTTTCAATGCACAATCATATGATATTTAAATATTATGGGCTTGCCCTTTAAGGACCTTGGTTTAATGTCCAGCCCAGGGCACTCTAGGCCTCTCAGAGCCTGTGCCGTATACAACTATCTGTTAATCGTTTTCAAGTGTCTGCATAGTCACTGGCTCCTGCTTTGAACTATTGGTCTGTAAATCTTCTGTATACTATACCAGGTCCTCTCTAGGCATACTTCCTGAGGTTCCATTCATTAGTCGCAAGTTGTTCACCGACCCTCATTCTTCCGCTTGAAATCAGGCAATTGAGTACTGTTCAGTCTTCAAAGGCTGCTTTGAAGACCTACCTATTTAGGAAAGCGATAGACTTTTCCTCCCTATAGCGCCTTTGATTGTGTTCCACAGCATTGTGCGCTAAATCAAGTCTTCCTACCTCGACCTTATATTGCTTACCGATCTATATCTGCACGACCGGATGCATGCATGGGTGCTCACTCCCTAATCTGGTCCAGGGGCTTTTTTTCATGAGTAGATTGTAGATGCTTCCAAACTTGTGGCGTCAGCTGCTGGTTTAGCTAATGAAGCAGTAATTATGACACTCTCTTTATTCTCCATTAGTCACATCCTTCGTAACATTTGAACCATTGGCACCACATGCAGATTGCGTACAATCAGCACTGCTAGCGTTGGATTTTAGTCGTAAGCTAGCGTGTTTCCACAAGGTGGGCGAGAGTGGAAAAATCAATCCAACATATTTTTGTCTCGTCTAAACAAAGTTCAGAAAGAGACTTAGCAATCACTTTGTCGTGTATGTGTGTGATGTATG
Organism: Sclerodactyla briareus; assembly: GCA_026419785.1. Lineage (NCBI taxonomy): Eukaryota > Metazoa > Echinodermata > Holothuroidea > Dendrochirotida > Sclerodactylidae > Sclerodactyla > Sclerodactyla briareus. The sequence goes on along the minus strand of JAODTK010004888.1, from coordinate 214,521 downwards.
TATGTGTGGGGTGTGCTTGGGGGTTTGGTGTGCGTTGTATGTGTGTGTGTGTGCCCAACTTCCTCGTTAGCAGGATTTCTCCGAATGGGTAAGACCGATTTTTATGAAATTTTGTGCTTGTGTAGTATCGGGGTTGGGTGAACACGATCTGATTTGATTTTGGGCACAAAATTAAGTATTGGTAATTAGCCTATTTTATGTAATTTTTCTTTTCATTCATTACGGATGCCTAACCTTAGAAATTGAATTTTCTTACGAGATCCAACCAACAGTTGATATACTTCTTGAATAACAAAGCACTTCCTCTGAATCTTACAGCTGTAAATGTAAGCTGAAATTGCTCAACCCCAACCCCCTTCATCTTGTGAAAATTTTGACATTGGCAGGGTAAAATTGCGGATTTAATTGCAGGGCAAAACTGTTGATGGTTACTGACCTATATATGCAGGCCCAAATTACGGGCATCTCATCCCTTTGCACCTGTATCCCACTGCACACTCCCCCCTCTCCTTGCCATCCCCCCCCTCCCCCCTCTCCTGCCACTTCCCACTCTCTCCTTGCCCACCATCCCCCTGGGCCTCCGATTGTCATAGCAGAAGCAACTAGCAGTTGGAAAGAAGGAAGCATAAATTTAATATCGTCCAAAATGTTCACAGGGCTAAAGTAACTCCACCATGATAAATTACAGTGAGTAATGCCTTGCCAATGCCAATTCACATTGGTTCCCTGGGCAGGCCTCTGGTGCCCCCATGTTGGTTGAAGAGGGGGGGGTTTTGGCTTTAGGCTCTAGCTATCCCACCCAAATTCCATAGGCTGAGCATACGTACCGGAAACGTGTCAGGTGTATGGCTGCACTAGAAAAGCCAGGGTGAATCGAGCCATTATCCATTTGTTCATGATCTCTGAAGTTCATTGACAAACGCCTTATTTTCCTCCACCACCCGTTCCCCACATTAAATTTCTTCTTCCCTTTCTGAGAGGTAAAAATTCATTTAATTTTCCGAGGGCGGATCTCTAATCGTCATTATGGTGCAGTATAATGTGCTTAATCTCCACGCATTCAAGTGCCTCCGTTCAGTTCTATTTAGTGACCTTGACAGGTTTGCTCACTGCGTGATTACGTGCTCATTGAACATCTTTGCGCTAGAGTAGAAATTGTGGCCTATAATGCTTTATACCTATGCCTCAATGGTGTCTCAATTATTTAGGGGCGATTGAGAATACTGAACTGAATGTTAAAAGTCCTTTTATAAGAAAACAATGGGGATGGGACACATTTGTATAATAGAATAAAGATCTCACAAAGTATGTGAGCTTGCCCTGTGGAAAACATTACCGTATAGTATGTTAACCATGCCCCGTGGTGTCTACATTCTCGCAGTGTGCAAATATTTGAGGGTCCTTTTTTAAAAAAGGCAAATTAGTATTTTGCATAGATATAGGCTTTCTTCCCCCGCGAAATTATCAATTTGTGTGGCAGCCGCAGTTCAGGGTTGACTTTTTGAATTTTTCATTGAATCACCTTGCTCTGTTATATACATGACTTTTTGACACTAAATAGCCTGAATATAATATAATGTTAGTGTGGTCACTGTGGCTGCTATATGTAATAATGGCTTAAAGCCTCTAACCGTAGTCCAACTAAGTGGCGCCTTCATTGGTTTTGCTTCACTTTATTTTTACTAGCCATACAGGCCATTAACAGATGAGGCCCCCATCGAAATCAGAATTGAAAATTGAGAAAAAAATTAACTGGAGGTCTCTTCTCAGCTGTTGCTGGAATATTGGGTCCAAGTAGTGTAGGGCCGATAACGCCAGTATCGTTTTTGATTCACCGATATCCGTCTTAAAATTTTGTTCATTATCGGGCCGATACCGATATTTTTTTTCCGCCTAGTTGCGTAAGTGATTCGTTCTCATATAGTCGCTAAACACGCTAGTAGTACGATCATACTTGCTCTAGGGTCCATAACTGATTGAGTACAATGTCCGCGATGTCCCAAAGGCCACACATAATTCCCCAAATTAAATTCATGTTTTGACAAGTTGCCAAATTCAGTCATATCGTGTTCCATACCAAGGGAAAATAATTTTGCACTTTCGATTAACCCTTCGCGTAAGCAGCAGTAGTACTATCGCCCAGGCATGAGAAACCAGTGCAGTGTACACACACTTTTGTTCATGCATGCTGAACGAAGAGGCCCCGGCATTGTGTGACATGATTTGTGTATATGTAGCACTGCATGTCAGTCGCAATAACTTCATTATTGCGTAAATAAATTGATGAGTTTACATATTTTAGCACAGCCACAGTGATAAACCTTACGACTTGGTCACTCACATTATTTCGCTACGTAATCCAATAACCGTCCCCCAGTGTCTCTTGCGAATTGTCAATACAGAAACATTACAAGATATCCACCCACACGCACACAAGAGCAATGGAAATTAGAGTAACGCCCCAGTCCACATACAATGATAACGAGACTCCTCAGATCGAGGTGCAAGTAGTAGTACAGCCCGCGCTAGGCAGTGCGTGTGTGCAGACTGTACATTCTGGTGATCGTTGAAGGCCCCGCCAGTCAGGTTTGTGTCGATTGAGAAGACCACGTTGATGCTAGTCTATAAGCGAACTGCTGTTAGCGAGCGATGTAATTGCCGTGTTTTCGACACAGAGCTGCAAGTGGCGAAGGCTGTGATCGATGTAATACATTCACGGGCTGCACAGGTCAGTTTGTTGTGTCGATGTGGAGACCAAGGGGATGCAAACGTAGACCATGATGTAAAGCGAGTAATCTATTGGCATGGTTTTGACCCAAGCGGTGCTGAGTGGCGTGGGTCGAACTTGGCTTTTATATTCGTAAATATGTCCTCTACACATTGACTACAAGGCAGTTTATGCGCTGGGATAAACAATAAAAAAGCAAAGGGGAAAACTCGAAGGTTCTCCATGAACCACGCCAGGGTGGCTATCGGTTGGTCATTATCAGCAAATGTCACAATTTACCGATACCGATATCAGGCTGATAACACCAATATCGGCCGATACTGATAGTGGTAAACGATTAATCGGCCCCCCAAACTAGTCCAAAGCAGTAAAAAGCAAAAGGACATTAATTGTGTAGAGTGGCAACCCCACCCCCATTCCAACCCACCTGACCCCGCCCCATAGTGATGTGCCCTTGGCAGTCATCTCCACTTCTCGGCCGTAGGCAATAAGCAATAATCAGGGCTAGCACTGCATTAGGACTGTCGAAGATGCATGGGATCTGAAGCGTTTGCTTATCTGTTCCATTTTTTGCTTTGCAATTTCAGAATAACATTTCCAGGTCAGCTAGGACATACAGAGAAGTTAGCATGTGAACTGCATCCCCTTGCTGTGCTCACAGGCGCTCGTAACATTAGGCTACCACCACTTTGTGCAATAAATAAGAAAGGTGTTCCACTAATCCCAACGACTGTTGAGCCCAACGACTTTTCAAATGCGAGTATCGAAATCGATCGGCGGTGGCTATTTAGAAAAATGAAAAAACTTCATGCGTAAACCACGAAAGATTCTTTTCACGTAGTTACCTAATTGATATCGACGATCTTGACAGGAAAAAAAACTCACGTAATCGGGGTGAGTTCCTGGAACCAATACGTGATAATGGCCCTTTGACGTAAGCTGCGAGGTCACTCGGATATCGGGTTGCCGATGAGCGCCTTGTACCCAAGTTGTCTGGGAGTTGTACTACACTGAAAAAAAGTGACTTTCACTAACAAAATTTGGAATATATGCCATTGAATACAGAGAAAACATTATGTCGGAGTTTGCCAAAAAAAAACAAAAAAAAACAACATACTTTATTATTTCCTTGCTCAATCAATGGAGAGGTTAAGTAGTAAAACATATGAAAATACAAATTCTGAGGTAGTTGCCAAGTGCTTTGGTCGATGACTGCTGAACGTTAAAAAAAATGCCTTTGTATATGAAATTTTAGCATGTGAACTGCCTTCCTCTGCTGTGTTGATACACATAATAGTCAGTCAGTATGACAGGGACACCACATTCTCTGGAGAAAAATTAAACCCTGTTCTTGAAGGCAGATACTGTTACTTATAGAATTCTTTTGAACTAGGCTCCTATTTTTCCTGTTTATCTTAGAGGCAGCGGTTGTAGGTAGTACTTGCACGTTGTTGCAAATTTAATCATCATCTGTCAGCGTCTGCGGATGGTTAGCTGATAAAGTTTTGTTCACAGCGCAGTTTTCAACATCCTTGGGTTCTCTTGGAATCAGGCGTGTACCAAAAGATTTGTCTTGGGGGGGTTTGGGTCCGAACCCAGGGAATGCTCCCTCATAAATGGTCTCACCCTCCCTCCCTATTGAAACTAGTACAATTAATGGCACCTAGACACATGCTGCTGAAGATCTCTAAATAAACAGCTGACAAACCTCTACTGAACTGCAAAAATAAGTTTTCGTGTTTGGGTCCTGTTTGTTGAAAGTTGAAAGTTGAATGTTTTATGGTGAATTCAGGTTGCCATGAAGTATTTCGCTATGGCTTCAATGTTCAGGGTGAGCTGCCTTGATATTGATTTTCGGCTTTTCTCCTCAGTCGAGCAATTGAACCTTTTTCAGCAGTTTAACTGCCTGTGCTATTTTGTACCGCTGTCCCCTCTTATTATATAGTTTTTCCCTCCCTGCAGGCTTGGACGTTGATTAATGTGCCTCGCTTTTAACGACTATCTTTAATTTCCCACCCAATTACCCTTGCGTGCAGATTCCTCCACATTCCGATCCATAATTCTGTAAAGTGATGCCCTCCCTATTGGCCTGTTTATATAGTGTGGTCGTATGTGAATCTTTACAGAAAGATGTTGGTGTAGTGTGAGGTCTGCCACAAGGGTTGTCATTGGCTTATTGAAGATCCTAAACTTTATTGCTGGTGGTGGCTTCGACTCTATTTTAATAGTCAGAGCGTCTTTCTATAGTGTGATGGAACCAGCAGTCTATTCGCTCTCATTATCGCAAGTGACAAATCCCTCTCAGGCTTGGGCAAGCAAAACCTGGGCTGTATCAAGAAAAAAACATGTGTGAATCCAATTAGGGGTGGGGGGGGGTAGCAGTTGGGTTAGAAGTTTTGTCTGTCAACCCAGATGTGAACCTTGATTCTCCAGATGGAGAGCTGAAACTATCATTCCCTGACTGCAGTCTGGCATTTTGCTTGATGTACCATGCTAATCCATTGAACCGGCAATAGTTCCCAGATTCAGACCTTGCTGTTTTCTTGTAATTCTGCCTCCATTCACTCCACCCCCTGTTAGAATAGCCAGTTCGTGTTCTAGTGGCATGCTCACTCCGGAATCGTTCGGGGGAATAGACAGATTCGGTCAGATTCCCCATAGCACTATCTTACAGCCTATCTTTAACGGGTCACCCATATTTGAAAAGGCAACCGATTCATCCCATGTTTCCGGAAGTTTATTGTTGATTAGTATGAAGGGAAATCTATAAAATTTTTGTGCTTGCGGATTCGTTATTTTCGGCAGAGGAGTTTTGGACGGGGCGAAAGATTGTTCTGGCACACAGTACTTCACCGCCTGGCTTATCAGACTGCAATTCAGTTCTATACTTCTTATCAGGTTGCATGGAGAAAAAGTGAACCTTGAGGAGACTATTCGACTGAGTACATCGCTATCTGAATGATGGACAGAAACTGTGGCGGTCCAGAGGATACTCCAAAATGTAAGCGAGTATAATAGGACCAACTAAGTGCGTACTTTCTTCATTTTGAGAGGTACAGAGTGTTCCATCTGTTGAATGGCCCAATAATTCACTACAGTCGTCATTACAAGTTATATTCCACGTTTTTAGGGAGAATCTGAAATAGGTGGCTGACGCATGATCTCTATTGGATTACACTTGACCCTTGCCTTTTCTATGTACCTAGCTCCAAGGTGCATATATAGACTGTGAACAATTCACAGAGAATATTCACCAATGAAACAACCGTTCACTAGATACACCTCCTAATTAGTATTTTTTCCTCCTCCATGCGTGATAACCTTGATCATCAAATTGTATATACATCAGCTTCCTTCCTAGTTCTTAACAAAAGGAACCGCATTCCATTTTTGTTTCGCCTGAAACTTTGTTCAAGGATAGACATAGTGGCACTTTGTTTTTTTTTTTTTTTTTTTTTTTTTTTTTTTTTTTTTTTTTTTGTTTTTTGTGTGTTTGGTGTCTGTCTGTTCTGTCCTTATGTGCGGTTCGATATCTCCTGAACCGTGAAAGCCATCATGCTGGGACCTTTCTGTGGAGGCTGTGAAAGAGTTCGCCATGTGCATCCACTGTTCGTTCCCCAAGACCATACTCATTTGCAAAATTTGCATATTTATTGAAATTGGCCCGGAAGCTTGTGTACAAGATATCTCTTGATCGGTAGATGCATTGGTGCATGCCGTTCGGAGTATATAACAACATTGAAGAGTACACAATGATTCGATTCCTCCTGCATATTTGCAATTTTTTTTTAAAAAAAAGTAGTCCTAATTTGCATCATTCTGCGATATTTTTTAGTTCGTTGGTTTGACGACTCTCTTGAGATGGTTTATCCTTAGTCCCAATAAATTTAAAGGTGGACTAGAGGTCAAAGGTCATTTTGTGTTACTAATTCGCATTTACCTAGTCAATTTGCATATTTAAAATTTGAAGTGGTTTAATCCCCTCATGAAACTTGGTGGAGAATGTACAACCTTTGTCCTGATTAATTTAACACATGCAAAGGGACTTAAGGCATTCAATGGTGAATGATTTGCATAATTACAACACTTTCGAAGTTTCGTTCATGGCAAGTAACAATTGGAATGAGTGCGTTAGGTGCTCGTAGAGAATTTGTCATGGTAATTTTTGGGTGCAGTGGATCAAACACATCTAAAGACGAGGTCAAAAGTCAAAGGTCAAAGGTCAAGTCTTACGGAAATGTGCTTATTTCAAGAGTTACAGAGGGCAAAGAAATAAAAAACTGTCAATTTTGGATATGTGATTGATTTTTGTCTGGTTACATAGAGAAGCCAACTCTTGTTCTTCGATCTGGCACTTGGTCTTCAAGTTACCAAGGGGCCAAAGGTTTATTTTAATACCTTTTGGGCGATAGACATAGTGCGTGGTGTACCTGCTTCCATAATGTTTTGGGGCTTGGTGCATCACATTGAGGCAACATTTTGATTCTCTTGCCGAAGTCACGTAATCTATGCGAGCAGTCACGTTGTGTGTGTGTTGTGTGTGTGCGTTGTGGATCCGTAAAACGGGGACACACACGTGATTCTTTTCACGTAACTTGGGTTACGACTCCGCACCGTGGATATCCCCGTTGTTTGTCCCGGTTCCATAGGAAACGCCCCACAAAAAAAAACCCTAACCGATGGGGGATATCCCCGGTTTCTATGTTTTTCCCTTAAAAACTGCTTCAAATGATACTTGTAGTGGTTGGGGTACCCCTATGTAGGTTTGCACTATGTCCCCCTTTCCATAGGTAAAAGATCAATGTCCCGTTGGTGTGTCCACCTTAGGCCCCTCCACATGTAGTGGGTGTAGTGTAACATGTGTTGATCAGGTGTGACGCCCACTGTTAAACACGATAACTAGATGAGGTCTGGGTAGGTCAGGGCTCATACTTTGTATGTGTGTTCCCCCCCCTGTTGAGTACAGAAACCCTTATTGTTTTTGGGTCAGGTCAGAGGTCATCTGAGGTCAACCAGAGTCAGTCTGAAAACTTGTAAACACGATAAGTCCAGAATGTTTGGTTCTGAATCAAGTTGAAATTGGGTTGGTGTGCTTCTTATTGTGAGTACAGGACCCTATTGTTTTTGGTTCAGGTCGGGAGTGAAATTTTTGGTCTAAAGTAGAAAATTTGGTGAAAATTTCGATATTTTTGCCAATTTGGGCTTGTAACACTATAACTCGACCCCACCTGGATGATGAAGCTCATACTTGTTATGTTGTGTTTCCCCCTGTGAGTACTCGAACCCTTTCCCTATTGTTTTGGGGTCGGGTCAGAGGTCATCTGAGGTAACCAGAGGTCAAAGTACTGAAACCGTGTAACACGATAGTCCGAATGGATTGGTCTGATCAGTTGAATTAGTGTAATACTTTCTTTATGGGAGTCCAGTAACCCTATTGTTTTCTGGTTCCATTTCGGGGTGGACTTGGGTCGAAAATAGAAAAATTTGATATTTTGGCCATTTTGGCTTGTAACACGATAACTCGCACCACCACGCGGATGGATGAAACTCATCTTTGGTAGTGTGTTCCCCATGATGATTACATGAACCCGTCGTTTTGAGATCAGGTCATAGGTCATCTGAGTCCACCGAGAGGTCAAGTCTGCGAACCTTGTAAACACGATATTCCCCTAATTGTTGGTCTGATCAAGTTGAATTTAGGTGTACAGCTTTCGTATGGGGAGTCCAGGACCCCTATTGTTTTGGTTAAAAGGTCAGATGAATTTTTGATCGAAAATAGAAAATTTGTGAAAATTTGATATTTAATCAATTTTGGCTTGTAACACGATAACTGTGACCCCACCTGGATGTTGAAGTCATACTTGGTATGTTTGTTTTGTTCCCCATGATTAGTATATGAACCCTATTGTTTGGGGTCAAGTCAGAGTCATCTGAGGTCAACTTGGAGGTCAAAGTCTGAAAACCTTGTAAACCCATAAGTCCAGAACGGTTGGGTTCTGATTCAGGAGTGAAATTAGGTGTGTGTCTTTCCTTATGGGGAGTACATCAACCCTAATTGTTTTTTGGTAAAGGAACGCTGGTGACTGAGGCTCATACTTGTTTGTGTATTCCCATGATGAGTACATGACCCCTATTGTTTTTGGGGGCCGGTCGGGAGTCATCTAAGGTTAACCAGAGTTCAAAGCGAAAACCTCGAAATTTAGTGTTGGTAGCTTTCTTACCACGGGTAAGGAACCCTATTAGTTGGTTTGGTAAAGATGGAATTTGTCAGACTTTTCGATGTTGCCTATATGACTGGTACTGTTCTACCCTTTGTCCCTGTGTCTGGCTATGGTTTGACAGAAACATTCAAAGGAATCACTAAGGCCTTTTTGCTTTCTGGTTCATAAAACCGTCATTCATCAAAGGAGGTCATTCAAGGTCAGAAAACTGCCAAATAATACCCTTTTCTGCAATACCTTCTATGACTTGGTGCATATGCTTGAAATTTTGGGACATGCTACTGTTATCAAGGGTCACAATTTTCATAAGAACCGTTATGTCCCTCAAAGGTCATTCAAGGTCACTCATGGACCTAAAACTGTCAAATAACATATCCTACAACAACTTCTAGAGACTGTATGCTACCTATTTAAGAATGGTATATATAGTCTTGGGCTCCTATCTGACCTGCATGATGCTGACATCACGATTATTATAGCATTCTGTCAATCACAAAATGTTGCAGAGTTTTATACTCATTTCAAAACCCCTCAGGTATGTTTATTTCCATTCATCTTAACTAGTATCCATATCGTAACATACAGAGATTTCATCTATTGTCAAACCGCCTTTTCTACCTTGAGGGTCCACTTCTGCCTATCATCACTTCTTCTGGGCCCCCCTACACTGACAGTATAAAGTGTAAACACCCACGGAAACTGTGCGACTTCATATTAACTGGACCTCTCCTGAAGCAGTGGTTACGAGTACCCTACATTATTGGTACACTATTTGCAAGTCTTTGTTTACTTACACCAGGCCCCTATTCAAGATTGCAGGTGTCGGTTACCCTGCAGTCAGAGGAGCTTATGGTAGTGTGTTAGACAGCTGGGAAGTAACCCCCTCGGCGGGGGGGGGGGGGGGCCTGGTTTGGGGTATTTACTGGAAGTACTAGAGTAGGAAAATGAAATCGTATGGGTGCCCCTGAGGATATACGGACAAACTTTATTAGATTAGGACCAGTTAATCCCTATGAGCTGTGGTCTAACCTTTGGTCTCACAAATGTACCATACTCGGTCTTAGGGTTATGCAGTTTGTATAAATTGCTCGATTCATGCAAATGTCAGTTTGTTGATTCTGATGAAATTGTATTGAGTGTGGTTCACAAGTGGTCCTGATAAAGTGAAGTGAGAATATGGGTCAATAGAAAGTTTAATATTGTGTCTCATTGCATAATTTTTGGCATCTAGTCCTTTACACCAATGTATTCCTGTTTTGGTAGACATTGTAATAATCAAGTCCCCTTACGGATTTGAAAATTGGGTCACTGCATTAGTAGGAAGTGTTTCTGTTAAATGCTAATACCGAATCTTAAAGCAACTCAACAACTTAAAAGCGACTAATAATTGGAACACTGTCGCGTAACAGGCGGACACTGGGGGCGATCGCCTTGAAAGTTTCCCTTGAGTGGAATAGGCTTCCAGCTCTTCTGCTGTCCTCTGTTAATCTTATTTGACATTTGACCCAATTGGGTTAATCCAGCAAAACCATTCGTTTTAAATTAATGAGTTTGCTTTACATATTGCGGCAATGTGTTTTCAAATACAACTTGGAAAATCCATACGTTATGAAACAGGATGATTGACCCCTATTCGTACTAATTCTGCCTTTTGCTTCCCTGAAATATAGAGAAATATATTTTGACTCGAATGGGCATTAAACCTTTGGTAATGCAACTCAATATAACCCGTTATTCAATTTCTCCTAACGGAAATGTTGCCAAAATCAAATTTGAAGGGAAAGTTTGTCACCCTGTGAGCTGGATCAAAGTTTACCGATCTCTGCCCATACGCATTTCTTGCCTGTTCTTCAGAGAGAAACCGTATCACAGCACTTGAAAAATGCTGTAATTTGGAATGGGACCAATTAGCATATTAACGATGCGTATACATGGATGGGACCTTATTAGCACAAATGAAAATGCTGCATAGATGGGCTATATTAGCACATGAAAAAATGTTTATATATGGAAGTACCCGCTGTATAATCCATAATGAAAGATGCCGTAAATATATATATATATAAATATAATAAATATTAATTATAATATATATATATATATATATATAGAAAAACCCTATTAGTACATGGAAAATGCTTGAGTAAATGGAAGGGATCTTATTAGCACAAGAAAAAGGTTGTATTAATTTGCCAAGGACCTTATATATAGCACAAGAGAGATGCCATAGTTATGGAAGGCAGGCACCATATTAGCACATGAAGATGCCATATATAAGGAAAGGACCATATTAGCACATTAAAGGGCCATATATATATAGGAGGGACCTATACCACTGTAAAGATGCTATATATAGGAGGGAAAAAAATACCACATGAAGATGCTGTATAGATGGAGGAGACCATATAAATACACATGATGATGCCGGAATATGGAGGGGTCTTATGACACATAAAGATGCCATATATGGAAGAGACAATATTAGCACATAAAGATGCCAGATATATGGAAGGAACCATATTTAGACACCTAAAGATGCCATATAGGGAAGGGACAATATTAGCACATAAAGATGCCATCTATGGAAGGACCATATTTAGCATAAAGATGCCATATATAGGGACGGAGAACCATATTAGCACATACAGATGCCACTTATATGGAAGGAATCATTTAGCACATAAAGATGCCTATATGGAAGGGACCAGATTAGCACAAAAGATGCCATACTATGGAAGAAACCATATAGCCACATAAAAATGCCATATATGGAAGGGACCATATGCAATAAGATGCCAATATATGGAGGGGACCATATTAGCAATAGAGATCCACTATATGGAAGCGACATATTAGCACATAAAGATGCCATATATGGAAGGGGGACCATATTGCACAAAGATGCAAATATGGAAGGGACCATCTTAGAACATAAAGATCGCCATATATGGAAGGGACCATCTGCACAGAAAGATGCCACTATGGAAAGAGACCATATTAGCAAATAAGATGCCATATATTGGAAAAGGACCATATTGACATAAAAGGACAATATGGAAGGGACCATATAGCACATAAAGGAGCCAATATGGAGGGACTATATTAGTACATAAAGTGCCATATATTGGAAGGCCATATTAGCACATAAAGATTGCCATATATATGGAAGGAGCCATATTAGCACATAAAAATGCCACATATGGGAAGGGGACCATATTAGCACCATAAAGAGCAATATATGGAAGGGACCAGATTAGCAAATAAAGATGCCACATACTATGGAAGAACCAATTAGCAATAGAATGCCAATATTGAAGGGACCATATTAGCACATAAAGATGCCATATATGGAAGGGACCATATTAGTGCATAAAGATGCCATATCTAGGAAAGGAACGCAAGTAGCACATTTAAAAATTGCCATCATGGAAGGGACCATATTAGCACATCAAGATGCCATATATATGGAAGGGACCATATTAGCACATAAAGATGGACATATATGGAAGTGGACATATTAGCACATGAAGATGCCATATATATGGAGGGGACCATATTAGAACATAAGATGCCAGATATATCGAGGGACCTATTAGAACATTCAAGATGCCATATATATGGAAGGGACATAGTCGCCTAAAGATGCCATATATGGAAGGGACCATCGTAGCACAAAAGATGCCATATATAGGAAGGAACCATATTAGCACATAGATGCCTATATTGGAAGGGACCCAATTAAGCACATTCAATGCCATAGATAGGCAGGAACCATATTAGCACATAAAAGGCCATTATATGGAAACCAAATTAGCAATTAAAGATGCCATTGTATGGAAGGACCATATTAGTACATTAAAAGATGCAATATATTGGAAGGGAACCATATTAGCAACATAAAGATGCCATACAAACTATTGTATAGCATATTGTAAAAGCACGTATCTCACTTGTGCCAATAAGTACAGTGCCAATTAGGTGACGTTACAGCAATAAATTGTCTCACCGTACATCAGAAAATTTACTAAAAAACACTAAGGCTTTCTGAATGGATTTATTTTACTCTAAAGGATATTTCATCAAAGTGAAAATGCAGTGTTTGAGGAAGTTCAGTTTGAAGAACCATTGATAGGTAGTAGCTACCTAGGACATGTTGTGATCCTTGGCCATGCTCCCTCTGTTAGGGATAATTACGATAGCGTGTGCCCACCTCTTAGCATGAAGATTATGCCATATTGGGTTGTTAGGTGGATTGTAATTAGTGTTATTGTGTAAGTGGTAAAGATGAGTATGTCACTCTGAATTGCCACAAGTGCACAACAGGGAATCGTGAACATTCTAAATTAATTGACCTAAATTGACCTGTGTTTTAATCAACACACAAATTGTAGAATTTCTAAAGAACCTTGTTGAAATTAGCAGGATGATTAATGTGTTGCATGTGTCAATCAGCAAAAACCTACGCCCACATCTCCAAATCCTCACCCATGGCCAAGAAAAAAGAATGAATGTGGATCCATAGATGTGGATGTGTATTGTGGCAAGACATAAATGGTGAATACGCACATGAAAATGCCTAACGAGCTGCGCTGGCAGAGATAGAGACAAGTTCCCTAACAGCCGTAAATATCCAAACAAAAAATGAACGAATTATGAGTAGAAAAAATTACATGGGACAGATGGGGCAATTAATGCGCCCTCACAGCAAATTATTCTATTTAATATCCTCCTAATGAACAATGGTTTACATACCTTATTTAAAGAGTTGCTATAAATTTATGGCCCTATTGCTCTATTTCATTATCATACAGTTGATTTCCTTCTGAAATATCAGATCTCTTGCAAAATAGGATTTTCACTAGCCGCATGCACACATCCGGCATCGATGGAATTTGCCTATGGATTTATTCACATGCAGGCCCGCCATGGGCACTTTTGAACGCCCATTTAGGCAGATAGGAAGCATGGATGAATGACCAGAGATGAATTAAAGGACAACTGCAGGGCTTGGATACAACAGAGGTTATAACGTGGAGAATGGAAAAGTGTATTATAGGTCAAACCACCATTGCAATACGCTGTTGTTATGTGGAGTAGTGGAGTTGGGTCAATTATGCAGAGAAGTGGGGGGAATCACAATTGCGAAATAATGCATGAGTCACAATGGTACAACCCAGGGAAGGTGTGTCAGGTATTTTCATTGTTTCATTGTTGACATAAGTCAACATTTAGCAGAGTTCTGTTGTCTTTCTGCCACCGAAGAACTATACAACACCTACCAACCACTACAGCAATACTCGCCCATAGACTAAATGCTTTTGAAGTGAAAATAACATGTAAATTCAACAGAAAACAAAGATGGTGGCAGGGTTGTGCCAGTATGACATTATTTATTGTTGCCTGATGTGGTGCTTCTCGATCTTGCCAATACACATGCACAACTTCAAAGGGCACTGTAAACTCTGAACAAGACAGCTGGTATTATTAAATTGGGTTTGGATGACCATTCAGTTTTTTGTTCCAGCTACTTATTAGCCTCTTTATAATTCATCCTGCAGTTGTCCTTTAATGAGCAACAATCAAGTACACGCATTTACAATCTGAAAAATGATAATTTCCTCTTGAGAGATAAGTTACAGGTTGCTTGGTTATTGCCTATAGGGCTGCCTATACTGGTGTAAAAACCATTTGATGGATAGACCAAAATTTGGATGTAACTTTGGCTAACTAACCAATGACACATGCCTAATGTTTAACATTTAGGCAATAAGTTTTGACCTGGTTATTGGGTCTACCAGGCGTGGTATTCTCATACATGAAAACAATGCTTGAGTAGTGAAAATTCACGTAGGCACGTACTCCAATTTGCAGTTCATCAGTTAATGGCTATCAGATCAGCAGGAAAAGGCCAAAAAACCTAGCCTTTCTAAGTTCCTCCTAAGCTGGAGTCCATAGATGCGTATGCATGTCGGGATTGGATTTGAAAATCACATATTAGAAAACGAACGTTCGTTCAGATGAGAAAACACATAGGCTATGCGAAAAGACCATTAAAAAGGCAGCAGCCATGCCTATTGTTATCGTTTGCTGGCTTTTCAAGGAAGATATTCCATAGAATTCATAGCGGTGAATGCATCCGCATACGCATTGGGACTTGTGCTAGTTTTGCCTATTCGGCATTGGTTTGCCTTCATTAAAGAATTTTTGGCTTTTGTGGGGAACCACTAATCTATCTTTTGCAAACTAAAGGGACAATTCAAACACATCGACCCATACTCATCTATGGAATCACAGCATAACAAAGAGTTCCTCAGTGCAGTGGTCTGCTCGTTTGTATTTCTCTATCTCCAATATCGCTTGTGATCCAAACAAAGGCTTGAGGTTTTTAATCATTCGACTGTCAGGACTCCACAATCTCCCATACTCAACCCATAGGAGGTTGTTTGCCCATAATTTTTATGGATGTGATTCGATTGCCATCACTAGTAGACAGTCCAATTTGTCCTTTATGACAGGGGAAAAACTCACGATGGACAGCTCAAATTTATTGACAATTGCCTGGAGCAACTGTTTTGCTTAAAATTAGTTTCTTGGGAGAGCTTCAAGTATCAATACCAGTTCAAGTATCATTTGATAGTTGTCTGAATCATATCTCCGAAAGATTTTGAAGAGTGTAGGAATAGCCATTTGACAGTTAGCAATCTGACTGGGATTCTATAATGATGCCACCGGCCTAGTGTTTTTTATTGGGACATAGATTGGTATAAATTAAACATTGACAGATTATGACGCTGTCGGATCATCTGAAAGATACAAATTATGTCGTTCTGGAGCTCTTAAAGGCGGATGCATGCCTGGGCCCCGGCCGCCCCCCCACCCGGGCTTTGATCCAACGAGGTTATATCAGTGGAGATGAAAACTGTATCTATAGGTCCAACCCCATTTCAATACGCTGTTGCCTATGTGGAGTTTATAGTCTTCAAAGTTTGGTCCTTCTTATGCAGATAAATGCGGAGCAACCACCATGTTCAATAAATGCCATGACGCACACGTGGAAAACCCGGGCAGTCTTGTTCATTGCATTGATTCTAATTTTGGTGAATAAGTCAACATGTAGTCAATTACAAAATATCATTTCCTACCAAATTCTCACTCCCCACAGAATCAGCTATCACCCTCCCAACCCCTACAGCAATATCAGATCTCTACATTATGCTAATGCTTGTTCAGAATGGAAAATGTTTGAATTTTCAATAGGAAACAAGATTGTTTGCAGGGTTGTTCAAATATGCATCATTTATCTTGCATGATGGGCTGCTTTTCGATCATTGTGCATTCCCATGACACTGTAAGTACTGTATCCTAACGGAAAGTCGTACGAACTCCAGGTTTGAACTGACACTTTATTTTTTCTCCCGCTGATATCTTAGCCTCTTTATAATTCAAGTCTGCAGTTGTCGTTCAATGAAAAGACAGATTAAATGGTGGGTTGATATTTAACATCTCAATGTGCAGATTGCACTCGAACCCCCACGCAGTATCCATTGATATTTACATCGACCACGGAATTGTGGAAAGGTTATTGAATGCTAGACGCTTCAATGTGTCATTTAGGGTGAGTATTGCACTTTCCCCCCCCCCCCCCATTAATATTTAACACTGAGCATGCGGAGAAACGTTGACACGAATTATTTCATTGACATGCTGGATGCTTTCCATGACGTCAGTTATTGAGAGAAACATGATGCCTGTTTTCATTCTCTTAGTAGTGAGGGATCGAGATGACTAGTATGTAGATTTTTTGGCTATGTTGTTTTTGATCTATTGTGGTCGCAGGCGAGACGCTTTCATTTCTGTTCAGTTTGCTTTTCTGGCTCCCTATTGTTCCAATCTTGAGGATGTTGGTCGAACTTGGACATAATGTTTATGCCCCATGACGATTTGACCTTTTATGGTCAAGGTCAGAGGTCATTGGAGGGCCATAATGGGCCTCATTTTGTGGTGCAAAATGCTACACACAAAGACTGTTTGAATTGTGCAAATCTTAGTATAATGTCCCTTGATCAGTGCTGCCTTCAGCTGTGCACAATTTTTTTTTATTGAAGGTCATTTAAGGTCATTAGGGGTCAATATTGGAATCATCTAACATGATTTGGCACCCCAGTACCATATTGTTTCGACAAATTTTGTTGACACTTGGATGCAATGTTCATTGACTATTGGGGTGTCCTTGAACCTCCTCAACGGGTCCAAGGTCGGAGAGTCACTAAAGAGACTAATAAGCCTTTCGTAAAATCCGCCTTTTGTAGGGGTTTCCCACAAATGTGCTGCATTCTTCACAAGTTCATTGTTATGTGTTAGGCAATGCCTGTTTCTTATCTCCCGTGCCCACAGATTTCATAGTGAATTTCCCTGATGAAAATAGATATTAGAAAATTATATACTGGTCAAACAGGAGTAACAGCCCTCCCCCCTTCGTGCCAGTCCATCTCTCACATTAAAGTACGATGGTCATGTAACGTAACTCTGCTATTTTGGTGACTTGTATTAGTATATTTAGGGCACCCAAGTCACCGAAAGAATTTCAGCCATTCGAGTGTGAAAAAGGGATACTTCTGCTATTGTGGCAATGTACTCCGTGATGTCACAGAGTAACCGGGGACTGTGTAATACAACGTTAATCCAAAACATTTTTTTCCTGCCAACCTAGTGACAAAAGCTAACATTGGATCTGCTTAAACTTTGTTCACAGAAAAATATGGGGAAACATTAATTTCATTTATTGACTATTACTCATATTTTCCCGGCTATAATTGGTGGCAAATATCGGCATTACTACTGTTTAAAGTCAATGGCCACCCTTGTATTTTACTCCTGGTGACGTCATCAGCCGGTGGACATTCAATCCCTAAAATAAATAACTCAACAAAGGCACATGCAGAATCGCTAATATTGGTTTTTGGGTTTCAACATGTCCTCTTTCGTCTGTGCCAGTTTGAAAATGATCTTTGCAAGACCATGTACTTTATAGAGCCCCTGCTACTCTGTGAAGTGTTGTTTCATCATTCACTGCTATTGTCTATTGAGGACGAAAAGTTGCAGCCGCTTTAGCGGTTTTTTTTTTTTTTTGTATGTACTTATGATAAAGCACTGCATCATGCTCCCCACTATATAAAAGACATAACATGCTCCCTAACTCCATTCTTCAAAACATACACAATGTCCCAGTACATCCATGTAGGCCTATTATCTGTTCATCAACTCCCATACACCATACTACTGGTTATTGAGAGAAAACTGAGTGCTTTGTCCATGTCCTTTGAATATTGGGCTCTGTAGTGAAACTCCACAACACTTGAGTTACTAACCATCCAAGGTTGATAGCCCGCCATTTGAGACCACTGTGCAACGAATTGACACCTGAAATTATAGAATTAGGCCTTGCTTTCGAAGAAGCTGCACAACCCCTGGTCATGTTCTATTCAAACTAGGATTGAAAGTCCCCTATTGAAACACGTCTATCTATCAACCTGTCTGTCTGTCTGTCAGCCTGTCTGTCTGTGTGTCTATCTATATATCTATCCATCAATCAATTGATCTGGCTGTCGATTCATCAATCAATCTGGCTGTCTGTCAGTCAGTCATCAAAACCATGTTTTCTGTTAAGAGGTGGGCCTGTCACAAGTAAGCAGGTCCAGTCAGCAGGCTGTGTTACACCCTGCCAGGTGAAGACAGCTTGAAAAAGTAGCCAGTCTACAGTGCCCGGTTACTAACAAACACTACAAAACATCTACAAGAAAACATATGTATACAGATATTTTTACTCAATCTTGAATGTTTGCATGATCTTCTAGGGGAAGCAACAGAGTACAGCCAAGCGAGCCAGCATCCGAGCTGCCAGGAGCCAGCTCTGGACCAGCGTGGCACGATAACGGTTACTGATGGCAGAAACCTCATCTCCATGGACGACATGGTCTTAGCGATCCCTATGTCAAGTTCAAACTCGCAGCGAAAAGTTCAAAAGCAAGGTATGATGGACGTCCTCTTTTGGACACATTCGCTGACAGTGTAGAGTGTTGACTGGTTTAACCCATCCAGATTACCCTGTTGTCTTGCTCACCTGCTCTGTGCTGCCCATCATGAGATTTTGGAGCAACGGGAAAAAAGAGAAACAGTGGGTAGACTAGATATTCATGCCTGTATGATAGTGAACCTTGTATCAGGAGCTCTCCCTTCATGCTTCGTTTTGGTGAAGAGATTTGCAGCTGACATAAGCTTACCACGGGCCTGCTGCGGCTCGCTTGAATCTTAACCCCTGCCAACATGTCAGTTTTCCAATGAATAAAATATATGTTACAGGAAAAATCCATGTTCATGCCGCGAGATGAAATTGTTCGTGATTGACACGGAATACCGTAATCGCTCTCGAAAATTATGCCAGAGGACAGAAGGGAACCACAGACTGACAAGGGGGGAAGCTAGAGATGGCGCGACGAGAATGATGGAAGAGTTCCTTATCTGTTTCCTTATCAGGGAACAATCCCATCAAACATTCAACAAGTCTCTTGATTAATGAATCATATACAAGCCAGCCTGTCGGTAGGATTTCATTCTGTGGACGGTTACACCCCGCTCACGATGTCATAGCTAGCCCCACTAGAAAATGGAATGTAAACATTTGACGAGCCTTCGGGCAAACTATCTAAGGAGTAGTATCCATGGTTTTTGTTTGATGTCCATTTGAATGGCATATTAGATTATTCAAATTTAATTTATTCAAATTAGATTTGATATATGTTTTTGTATGGCATATGATGATAACACACTGTACACTCTCTGTTTAAAATTCAGACTTCTCCTTATATGGAGCAGGCCAAGTGCTCACGACGAATTAGCCTCAGGTGTATCTTTCATTTCAGATTAAGTTCAAGACTCTCACAGCTTTATTTGTTACCTTAGGTCACTACCTAAGAATGAGTATATGACTCTTTTTTCACCAGGGAGAGCCTCACTCTCATATGGAGCAGGCTGTTGTGACCATCTAAGACTAGGACGAGCACACCTTCACTCAGAAGTTCAAAACCACTGTGATGTAGATTTAGAACATGAAGTCATCACCTATAAATTGGCTGCGTGCTCTTTCTTGCTAGATAGTAGAGTTCAGAGCTCTATATTAACAAGGCTATTAAATGAGGGATTTAATAGGCTCAGCACTTGGCTGACATGGCTGATATGTTACTTCCACATAGATTTGATAGGCTCAGTATTCTCTCCTGTTATAGTAGAGTTGAAAACTCTTCTGTTAATTTGATTTAGTCTTCTTGTCTTGCCAGTAGAGTTCAAGACTCTCAACCCTAAGTGGATGGAGCAGTTTGATCTCAAAATCTATGAGGAGCAGAGTCTGGTACTGGAGATGTCAGTTTGGGACAAAGATGTTGGCAAAGATGACATCATGGGCAGGTAATACACCCCTAGATGCACCCTATAGATACATCTCTGGATGCACCCCTAGATGCACCCTATAGATACACCCGGACCCCTAGATGCGCCCCTATAGATGCATGCTATAGATACACCTCAGGATGTGCCCCTATAGATGCACCTCTGGATGCACCCCTAGATGCACCCCATAGATACACCCCCCTTTCCCCCCCCCCTTCAGATGCACGCTATAGATACACCTCAGGATGTGCCCCTATAGATGCACCCTATAGATACATCTCTGGATGCACCCCTAGATGCACTCTATAGATACACCTCTTGTCCCCCCCCTTCAGATGCACCCTATAGATACACCTCGGGATGCGCCTCTATAGATGCACCTCATAGATACACCTCTGGATGCACCCCTTGATGCACCCCATAGATGCACCCCTGGTCTACCCTGGAGGGTGGTTCTGGCGTATATGAGTGGGTAGCACAGCTTATGGAGCATCTGCTTACCATCCACGAAATTGTGGTTCGAATCCCGATCAGACCAATGACTTGAAAATTGTACCTGTTGCCTTCCTGCTGGGCGCTCAGCACGAGGGACTGGAGCAGGGAAAACTGACTAGAAGTTAGACAATTGTATGTTGTCACCTGTGTATATTACCCCCAAACCCACATGAGGGTAAGGTGTAACCCACCCCGACATTAGGGCATGGTCATATAAACATTGCCTTGTCCCATGTATATGACTGCTGAAAGAACTCTCAGTTGATAGGGAGTTCAGTATCTAGGTCTTTTTGTATGCCAGATATGAGCTAGGAAATATCAGTTGGGTGTTGTGTATACAGGTAAGTATCTTTCGCTAGTGAGTGTACCTACCAAATAATTAGAGGGGGGTTGGGGAGTCTTTGTTTGGTATGACACAACCGAGATTCGAACCCGATCTTCAGGTGGGAGGCCTCTGCTCTACTAATTGTGCCAACCACTCGGTATCCGTCTGCACCTTGTATGCTCAACCCTCTGCTCTGTGCAAGTATCCCACACACACAAAATCCTACCATGGGAGAATAATCCAGGGATACTCGGGCATTTAGTCATGGGATGGTGAGTTTCTTGTTAGAGAGTCAATAAATTATTCCTCAAGAATAGGTTGATAATATACCAGATCAGAGTTGGAGTATATTATGTGATAATGCTTCATTGTTGAAGAATGAGGGTACATTGCAATGAAATGACAAATCAAACAAATGTGTAAGGAAATGTTGGGATGCCTAACAAAAAAATTGGAGAAAAGGACAACTAAAGGCTTGGATACAATAGAGGCTATATCATGGGGAATGGAGGACTATATCTGTAGATCCAAACCCCATTTCAATCTCTAGATCCAAACCCCATTTCAATACGATGCTCCTATGTGGAGTTATTGACCTTCAGAGTTTTTGTCCATTATGCAGTGAAATCAGGAAAAATCTATATTGTTCAATGATGCTAAACATCACAGTTGAACAAAACAGATAGCTATGTTATATATCCAATTGTTTCATTGTGTTAAATAACTCAACATTATGCAAAGTTCTGTTGTCTTCCTCCCACCAAATTTCAAATTGAAATAATGTTTTGAATAAAAAAAATGGTAGGAAACTAAGAAAACAAAGAATATTAGCAGTGTTTTCTAAGTATGGCATCATTTATTATTGCATGATTGGATGCTTTTCGATCTCGCGCCATACGCATGCAGAAACTAAAAAGGCCTTAACTTGTAACAGGAAGTAAGTCATGCGACGTTCTGGTTCCGACTGACACATATAATTTTTTCATTAGCTATCATATTGGCCACTGTATCCTCTAGTTCTTCTTTAATATTGATCCTGCCCGCATAACTGTTTCAGGCATCATATTTATTAATAGCATTCACAGGTGGAATGGAGCACAACATTTATTTGTACACTTGGGTAAACTAGACATCGCCTGGCAGGTAAACCGCAAACGTGTATATCCCCACTTTCGATCAATCAGAGGGGATTGCCGACCCAGAGAAGTGGGAGGTTGGTTCCAATGCACACACCATGTTCTGAAATATGCAAATGTCTAATGTGCCAACAAATTCATTTTTGCAAAAATTCAAGATGGCCGCCGGATGGGGTCATATGAGGCGAAAACAAAGGTTGGTCTCAAATGATCACCATGCTTTGAAACGCGCAAATAAGCGAAAAACTCGGTTTCGAAAAAAAAACTAAAATGGCCGCCATCAGAGCATTCGGGCGATGCCCACTTTTTGACCCATTCAAGATTTTCATCGGAGACATGTGCGCAAAGTTTCATATGGATCCGACAAGGCACTAGAGAGTTATTGTACAAACACAATAAATTCAGTTCCGTTGAAAATCCAAGATGGCCACCGCCAGAGTGGTGCAGTGATGCCCACATTCGAACTCATCTGAAATTCCGTAAGGGCAGACACGTGTGCAAAGTTTTGTGTCAATTAGACATTGTGTTAGAGAGTTATTGCGTTAACAGGGAAAGTTTCCCCCGGCGGCGACGGAGACGACGCTGCCAAAACCATAATATCCCCGAAGTGTGGATTTAATAATGCAGCCAGGCTTAAAGGACAACTGCAGAATGAGTTATAAGTGGCTAATATATTAGCTGGAGATAAACTGAAGTGTCAGTCCAAACCCTAAGTTTGTACGACTTTCCGTTACGGAATTACAGTCCTTTGAAGTTTATGCATGTGTATTGTGCAGGATAAAATCACATCATGCAATAATAAATGATGTCATCAATTGCACAACCCTGCAAACAATCTTTGTTATGTATTGAAATTCACACATTATTCACCTCAAAAAAGCATTTAGTCTATGGCGAGGATTGCTGTAGTGGGTTGGTAGGTGTATATGGTTACTTTGGTGAGAGGAAGACATCAGGACTTCTGCTAAATGTTGACTTAATCAACAAGATTATACAATGAAATTTGACATAACCTCCCGGGTTGTTCAAGTGTGACGTCATGATTTATTGTGCAATTGGGATTCTCCCCAATTCGGACCATACGTTGAAGTCCCATAACTCCACATAGAAACATGGTATTGTATTGAAATGGGGTTTGGATCTATAGATACAGTTTTTCATTCTCCATGATATAGCCTTTGTTGTGTCCAAGCCTTGCAGTTTGTCCTTCAAATGGGATAACACTGTTCGTGCCGATATGGTGCAGTAAGCAGAATATGAGAAACACATAGAAGACACGAACGAAATAAGATCCAGTTGCAGTAGTGTCTGAATTACCAAGTTGGTAGAGCGTCTGCCTTCCACCAGGAAGATTGGGGTCCGAATCATACCAAAGAATCGAACAAATGGTGGTCCCCCCTGTGCGTTCTCTGTGGGTGCCGAGCATGAGCGATTGAAGCAGGAAATACAAGGGTAGGCAATTAGCAAGTTGCTGTCTGCTTAAATACCCCCACCCCCACAAGGCTTGTTTGACATTCTAGGGAACCCGGCATTGTTGTTGGGGTGTGTGCTAAACCAGCTGTGGTCTTCAGCAGGTGGTAAATGGTGACACGGTCAGGTAAACGGTGACACGGTCAGGGCATGGCAGGGACATTATTGTAACCTTGCTATACTGGGGCCTTATGGTCAAGGATTTAGAATGTTGTACTTCCGATCATTCCTGCTCGAGTCAAAATGCATGCAGGCTCGAATGGGTATTAACTCTATCATTGACACTTAATGTCTGAGAAACCTCCTATACACAGACCATGTCTGTTTGAAGCAAAATGTATTCCCATCCTACGGGTTCATCTGTAACCTCAGTTGCAACTTGCTTTTTCTTCGACACAACTTCCCCGGTAAGTCCTCACATTCCTAACTCTATCCCAGGGGGACCCGGCAGGCTGAGATTACAATGGACAAGTGCATACCACGAACGGCAGCTTTATACACCTCTGTTTGCTAAACTTTCCTCTCATCTCCCAGGGGTGAACTTGACCTTTCGACCTTGGAGCCCGAGAAGACCCACTTCCTTCAAGTTGAGCTGGAGGACAATGCGGGCCAGATCGAGCTCCTACTGACCATTAGTGGTACCTCCGGGGCCGAGAGCATATCTGACCTGACCTCCTTCGTGTCCGACCCTGAACCGCGAGAGGGAGCTCATCAAGCGATATGTGAGTAACTCTATGACTTACAGAGGTTTGATTATGTGTCATGTACTGCATAGTATGTTGTTAGGATGTAGGCATGCATTTGCTACACAAATCCTTCATGACTACAGATCATGGGTGTCATGAGCCATTATCTTGAGAAAAAACTGCACTCCAGAGCATAGGCTTTCTGGGATTCTTAGAAGATTTGGGCCATTTCATAAATTAGGGGGTCAACCTATGACATGAACATTTAACCCCTGAATCAGTTTTTTGGGCCCATTGTCATTCCATTTTTTCTCTACTGGAATTTTTTGGTATAAACATTCATTCCGATGAATAAATAGTACTATTTCAGGCAAATATATTTAACAAAAATACAGAATTCTCAAAATTGGGAAATGAGAGCGGTTCCTAGTGCAGGGGGGACACTAAATATAAACACCGTCGATACTCGCCTTGACACATATTTCCCTCTGCTTTTGTCTCGCCTGAATGAAATTCAGGAAGAGACTTAGTGGTCACTTTGCGTGTGGGTGTGTGTATGTATGTGTGTGTGTGTGTGTATGTAACACTTTCTTGAAAGCAGGTTCTCTCACAAAGCGTGGGGCCGATTATGACAGAATTTGTGTGTAGCACCAGGGTTAGGTGTACACGGTCTGATTAGATTTTGGTAATTAGCTATTTTATATAATTTATTGTTCCAGCTCGTAAGCAAGAACCGTATTTCTGCTAACAGTCTGATGTAGTTTGGCCCTGTAGGGACCCGGGATGACGGGTAGGGTGGTAGATGAATGATTAGAATTTTCAGCCTAAAAATGCTAATTAAGTTATAATATGAACAATATGCAAAATTCTTCTGTTTGTGGGGATTTTCACGAAACTTGTTGGATGTGGTCTACCATGGTTCCTGAGAAATTTAAAAGTGGAAGTCGGGGTCACTGGAGGTCATTTAATGTGTCTGATTCACATAATTTATGCAATTTTTGAAAGTTTGTGGGATTTCCACAAAACTTGGTAGATGTGATCCACCTTTGCTCCTGATCATTCAAAGGTACAGCTGGGGTCATTAGAGGTCATTGTATGTGCCTGATTTGCATATTTGATTCCAATTTTCCAACTTTACCCAACCAATTTGATTAGGTTGATTAGACCTACAAAATACTGTAACATTTTTCTTTTCTCTCTTCTTAAAGGATATGTGCCTGGATTGCATTATATTTCTCTCTCACTGACAACCTTATTGGGGCTTGCTACCACAAGAGATAGCCCACCAATCTGTCATCACCTATGTTTGTTTTTTCAAGACCTAGCTGGTACTTGGAAATGGTCTGTGACTGTGTTGCCTATACATGTCAAATTTATATGTCAAAATAAGCAATTAATGGATAGACAAATGTGGGAGGTTTCCTAAAGATGTATTCTGGGACATCCTTGACTGCTGCGTGGAGGTGGGTTGTTGGTGTGTGGGGGAGGGTGTTTGCTGCCTGGCAGGGGGTGGGGGCTGGAAGAAAGGCAAAGAAGCCGGGGCTGCTAAGGGGATTTCAAAAATTTCACAATGTCAATTTGGAGGACACCAAAGACATTTGTCAATATTTAGAAATATTTTTTCAGCACCTCCTATTTGAATGGGATGCTTCCAGTTCTGCCATCAATTATACTACCACATAGTCTTCAGAAAACAAGAATAATAGGATTATATTTAATGTTGCAAAAGAAGAAATTTGACTTCTAGAATATAAAGATATACCCCACAGAAAGACAGTAGTTGAAAATGTCATAATTTTTTTATCTATTCATTACATTATTGCAGCCAGACACCCAGATTAAATTCAGCCGATCTGAGTGTGTCAATGAAGCACAATCACTATGAAACACAATTAAGTAATGCAAAAATCCCCTTGTGACATCACTTGAATTTCCTTATTATTGCAAGTAACACATGTGCTTTGGAAGAGCCTGTGACAAACAAACTACAGATGGGATCTGAATGAAACATACAGAATTGTTCACAAGGTATAAAAGAATAATCTCAGTTATTCCAATGTGAAAACCTATCTTTGTCTTTCCGTTATTGAGGTGCGAAACTGCAGCGTCTTCTGTGTGGAGTCAACAGGCAGCCTTTGCCCCCCACATGTTATTATTAATTCCTCAGAATCTTCAAAAGTGAATTGGGGTAACTCAGCAATGCTGCATGCTCAACTCTCTAAACTTTCGGTGTTGGGGTTATGTCCTCTCTTCACCTGTGCCAGTTTGAAGGAAATCTGTCACATAAGTACGATTGGGCTTCAAAACCTCAACCAACTAATATTTGTATAGTGTAAAAGTAGCATAATTCACTATGCTCCCGCTCACCTTCTTCAAGCTCATCTAATTATCTGAAAATCATCTAAATATCTTATTGAGTTATTGAACATTTTCACAACCCGCCCTCAATTCCATGCATATAATTGACACACCGTAGGGATGGCCATTACTGTTTCGTCCTGTATTAATGTAACAAACAAGTCTTTCTATCATCTCGGCTTTCCTACCTTATTGTATAACGATTTCTGGACCTCTCTACCTGGATTCTATAAAGATTATTTTGTGGAGTTCTCACTTCATTCTGCCTAAGCCGTGCATGGATTCAACTTTCCCTAATATATTGTTTTGAATGTTGTAGCATAGGTCGGCAGCCTACATTCCGAAGGGCTTTTTTGGTTCACGTAGTGCTCGATGGCAAGGCACCATTCTCTCATCAATATCCATCAACTTCAGCTTGGCTCGTGAAAAAGGTAGCAGAGTGGACATCTGTCCCCTGCAAGCTGTAAGAGGTTATATGTACTTGTTCAATCAAGCAGAGGATGTCAAAATGACTGGACTGCAGTCGGAGAATACCTTGGTGTATTTATAGCTTCTTCATGGCCATGACATACAACATTGTCAGCTTTCGAAACAGCATGAAACATTGTCAGCTGTTTTGAAATACTAATTCAGTTTGCGGTTCACATAATCTTGTATGGTTATGAGACCTGGGCAGTGTTGGAGTCTAGTCCAGCCAATCCGGGTCTGAGCGCAAGACTGAGTCCCCAGCATCCGAGTTCGAGACCGAGTCCTCAGCATTCGAGTCAAAACCGGGTCAAAACTGAGTCCTTTTGTCCGAGTCCCAGAGTCCCTATTTCAACTTAAAAGTACCATGTTATTGCAGTTAGAGTTTGCTCCAAAAACTGTGTATGATAATTGGCCTATTGCACAATCAGCCTAATGCAAAAATCATAACGAAGTTTCCAATCATCCAAATAAAATTGAATTAATAAACACTGAATAAGCAAAATACCATGTGTACAGATGTGGCGATATTGCTGCATCACAGGATTGATTCTATGGAGTATCTATCTATCTGTCTGTCCCCAGACAAGCTTTTCAGTTTAAAAATTAAGTTTGTGATTAGTGGCTGGTTCATTATAAATGACTCTTCACCAGTGAAACATCAGATCGCAGAAAACAGTAAAAGGACATTCATGAATTTCACATTCATACCACACACCATTTCCCCGCATCTATGGAATCCGAGTCTCAAGAATGGCCTATAGAAAGCCTCAAGATGAGGTCGCTGGAGAGATTTTCTAGAGTATGGGATATGTCGTAATCGCGCTAAGACTAGACATATTCGGAAGAACATGAATAATATTTTGAACATTTATTATGAGGACGATCAGGATCTGAACGTGGTGATGAGCCTGTTCAGGTTATAAGTGCACATGCTTACCACTGTATAGTTCAGGGGATAGACGAGATTTCCCCCATAGCGATATTGTTACAGCTTATTTTAAAACGTCACCAATATTTAAAATCGCAACCAATTCATCCCATGTTTTCTGACGTTGTTGTTGATAAGTATGGGGGGGGGGGGGAATTCAGTGAAGTTTTGTGCTGGCAGGATGTGTAATTAAGTGGTAACTCTTGTAGATAAACACAGGTGTGACCCATGTTTTGAGTCGATGGTTTCTGAGCATCACCTAGCTATTGGGGAGGGGGGGGGGGAAGGGGGGAGGGGAGAGGGCTTTCTTGCGTTGCTGCACCCCAGTTGTGGAGCCATCTTCCCATTGATACCACGAGGCAGCGTGATAAAATTCTGACAATCTAGGGGGCTCTCAGGACCCATTTTATGTTATGGGTATACTAGTAGCTGGCTCGTGTTGTTTTGTCGCTTGCATCCCCATGTTCATGTAGCTTCGTCTGATGGCTATGTGCGCATTATAAATTTTCATTAGCCTCATCATTCTTCCAAGGTTTTCATAATAATGTAATCATCCGTAGTTCTAACATGCTATGTTGGTTATATTGCTCACCCAATCAATCACCTCTCTCCTGCATTCACCCCCCCCCCTCAGAGTATCAAGAACTCCCTGAAGGATATCAAGGATGTCGGATGGTTGCAGGTCAAAGGTAGGAGCCTATTTTAGCATACCTAGTAAGGAAAGCTGTACACCTGTCGGACAGACAAACCTATGTATCAAACTTGTTTCACACATGACGAGAATGTGTCATACGATTGATAAGTAGTGTGTGAGATATTACTATTCCTTAGTACGAGTCAGCATGAAGTCACACAATACTATATGATCATAGAATTGGTTTGATAGATAATATCTAGGTGCTCATATAGCTTTTTCATCATGATCAAAGCGCCTCATAGATATTACCTCTGATCATTAGTGACTGGTCACACCCGTACTGTATTTATATAGCATGTATCTCTTTCTTGTTCACTCCCGACACAACATTTTAGTGCGCCACTTCATCATGTTTCTCAGGGGACTGCCCAATAATGTGCAGCTACATACGACGCACGCCCACTAATCACAAGTCACCTCGCAAGATCCCCATTTCTACGCGTGGGTAACGTGAGACAGTTGCCTTGTCTAAAGGCACTATAGAAAAAGCCAGCGGGCTTTGTGGGATTCAAACTCACATCATCGGATCACAAGTCTGGAGCTCTGCCATCTGAGCTAATCCGCCTCCTCCTAGATAACATTAATGTCACTTCAGCCCTTCCATTCCATGTTTCATATGTTAGACACTGACATCGGTAGGACTCCCTTCTCGAGTATTGATCAATTTCTCTCTCGGCCCAGTGAGTAATCGATAGAAAAAAATAGCAAAAAGTACTCTCCCGTCGTTAGCCCCATCGCATATTGTAACAAAAAATTTCTGGCACTGTTCGCGTGCCTGCTCTAACTAATTGATGAAGACTGATTCAAGTTTTACATCACTGATGATAATCCTCTCTCCCCACGGTGAGAGGATGGTTTGCAGAATTAATGAGCCTATATTTATTCAGGGTTCACCCGCTGTTCCATATATTAGCCCCCCGTGCAGGACGTGACAAACTCCAGTCGACGTGTGCAACCAACCGTTCTGATTACAAGGCACCCAGCTCGGAGGACTGTTTTTAAAGAGATGTATTTTCTCAGAAACGCTGCTTTCAGCAACAGGTTTCATTTACTTAATTTTGTGAGCTGCTGCCTGCAACTCCCATGTGAGAAGAGAGACGATGGCTTGAATGTTGGGATAATAAGATCATGCAGCCCGGCCGAGATTTTGAACTTCTAGCTTTTAGTGGGACGGGAGAAAAAGATTTCATTCTTGTATAGCGCACTAAAGGAATTATGTGGAGTTATTTAAGGAATAAACTGCAACTGGAGACTTTTACTGGCGAATAAACAGTCAAGACTATGAATTTAGGTAAATAACGGACGAGGCGCAGCCGAGTTCGTTATTTACCTAAATTCAGAGTCGAGACTGCTTATAAACTAGTAAAAGTCGCCCTGCTGTAGTTTATTCCTATTCTACAACCCTTCAAATCAGGAATTACCCGAACGATTGAGATATCTAGATCTATGATCTATATCCTTGTATCTCTAAACTGTAAAAAAGCAGCTAGGGTAAGAATTGCGTTAGTTTGATCGAAGTGAATTACATTGCGCAACATAACAAAGATTGGCATTGCGTGCTGTGTGTACTTCCACGGAGACACAATACAAACCACGCGTGCCGAACTAGAGGGTTCTGCGCTTGTGAACATGGCGTTCACCAATGCAACGAGCGACGCGTCGTTTTGCCCGTTTGTATTCCGTTGAGGCAGTGCGCCCTTTGAAGCGCGCGTATACTGGAACAGGATCTGCGCGTGTTAACATGAACCCCAAAGGTCCACGCAACCTCACTTTTCGTTTGAAAAGTACTGCGTTTACTTATGACCCAGCAAATCGAGCAAGTATTCGATTGTTGTGTTACTCTGACCAGCTGCGTGGTATCCCAAAATGATCGACAACTTGAACAAGTCTAATATAGGATACTGACTGTTGGTTGCAAAATCAAGGACAAGTCGAGTGATGGGTGTAGCCAATCAGCATGTAGTAATCCGTAAAAACACGGAGTAGGGTTGTAGAATTACACTATTCATGACCAGTTAGTTGGTTGATAGCCCAATTTTTCCATACTAGATGGGGTGAGGTAGCTTTGTGTCAGGCAGTCCATGCCCCCCCCCCCCTCCCCATTCCGGCTGTGCACACTGTGACCGCTGCCAGTAAAGCCTCACTGTCAAAACGTGCAGCTAGGAGATCCAGCTACGACTGAGAGTAACTAGCTCCGGAGTCCACCCATTCATTCCAGAATGAATATACAGCAGATATAGTCATACCGATAATAAATTATGTAGCACCCATGAATCCGGAAGTAGCCCTCAAAATGAGTTTGGGGGGGGGGGTAGTTCTAAAAATGACACCTAAAATTTAAGAAAGGAAAATTGGACCATGGCCCTTATGAATGTGTTTTAAAATTAAAAATGTGTGAAATCTACTCCATGTTGACCATCTACAGCCCAGCAATCACATTTCGAAAACATTTGGAAGATTTTTTCTTTTCCAGTCAAATAAACAAGTACCAGCATGCACACCTAAGAAAAACGATGACATTATTAGGATGTATAAATTGAATAGAATTTCTGACCTAACATTCCCATTCCAGCACAAATTCCATAGAGGCAAAAACATTTCAAAGAGAATTTTCTTCCCATATTTCAACACCCTTTTATCATTTTGTATTTTAAAACCAGTAATTCCCAAACGTAATGTTTTCCGATATTTGTCACCACTGTTTGTTTTGAGGGCGGTGCATCAACTCTGCTCTACCACCTATGTGTCTCTTCCCTTGCTGCCCATGCTGGTAATCGACCAAGGAGGATTTGCTAAGCGTCAGGCTTTCTGAGCAAATTTGTACACTTGGCTTGAAATTGTGCGAGAATAGGTATAATGGGATTAAACACTGTGGTCCCAGAGCCCAAGTGTTTGAACAGCTTGTATCCCGACCAGCAGTCTGAGTGAGGCTGTCAATTTATTCTCTCACATGACAGGAGCGTAGACGACACATCTCAAAGACATCAGGCCTAAAACACTCAAAAGGAGAAGGGTTTATGCGTGGATGTTGCTTTAACGTGACAATATCACTCTCGCTACATCCCCCGCCACTTCTCGCTCCAATCACATCTGTGGGCACTCATCCATGCTAATGGAGGATTCTGTGCTACTGGAGCACAAACATTAGTAAATGCTGCCAGAGGCAGAATTTGGCTACAAATGCAGAGATCTTGGAATAGGAAGGAAGAAATCCTGCACTTGAGCTATAGTGTGATGGTCTACATACAAAACATGGGGATCACATTCTTTGCATCTAGGTGATGATGGTTCTCATCCATTGCATGATAATAATAATAATAGCTCAGTCACATGACCATTCATCTTGTGTTGTCTCTTTCCATGACAAAGGGGACAAGTCCGCGGAAGTATGTTATTGGAGTGGTATCAGTGACTCTTTGCAAGCAACCATTCCGTGTTCCAATTCCAGCAGTCACTGGACGTTTCCCCTGGGATGGCTGTACTGGCAGGTGCGATAGGGGGGGTTTGGTCACTCCGGTCTTTCTGCTTAGTGCAGTGGACACATACTGGGGTTCGGGGTTTGTTACAGGATATTTGCGAAAGTTCTTTGGTGGCGGTGAGCAGTACGTTCAACTTGAAACCTATGCTACTCAGGTTCCAAGTGGCCGGGACGTTGAAATCACTTGATCGTCCTCTCAGATAGGCACACAAATCGCCGATACCTTGGGAGTAGGTTGGATTTTTTGCACCCCTGCCTCGATAGCATCTGAGCACTAGTTAAGAAGGAAAGCAGAGTATCGCCCGTGCTCATCCACGATCAATACGGCCGGGGCTCCCAGATGAGCTGTACTGCTCTCGAACCCAGGATTTAAATCGAGTCAAATTGGTGACTCAGGTTTGAAAAAGCTTGTGACTTGCCCATGATTAAGGGACTTGCTCCATTGAGTTTGTACAGTGACTCGCCTGAAATGACTTGACTTGTAGCATTATCAGTTGATTGTGACTCCCAACTGAACAGAGTATGGCGACTCGTCCCCTCTGCAGAAACAAGCACAGGTGCTTAGATGCCCTTGTCTCAAACTACAGAAGCTTGTTACTGTCTAATAGTGAAGTCTGACTGCGAATTAGGAGACTCAATTTATTGTACCTCACTCGGTGCACAATATTAATGATTCACTATGCATGTGTCTTCCTCCCCACCCCCCACACCCCACCCTTCCGTTTTATACCCTAAGAACCTGTGTGGTTTGGGTCGCCTGCTGGAAAGGGCTCCACAGCCAGTGGTTGTTGCGTACCTCTGGAGTTGGGAGGGTGGGTGGGTCAGGCCCGGCCCAGACCTGGTGCTTCAATGGGGAGAGGGGGGGGGGGCCTTCCAGGCATGTGAAAGTGAATTTCAACTGCAGAACTGAGGAGTATTGGGACATTGGAGGCCACTCTCCACATAGGGATACTGTACGTTGCTCTTACTCTATCCCTGTGAGGGCTTACCTGTGACAATAGCCACGGCTCATGTGAGCATTGTCCTCTTCAGTCCTGTTTCATGACAAGCCATTCTCTTCATATGGATGCTCTTGCACCTCATTCATGCTCATTATTGATAATCCATTGCTCATGCACATGAGTAGGAAATTTCTCAAGTTTTGTCCGATTTAGTCACGTTTTGTCACGTTTCATGATAGGCTGGAGGAACCTTGTGCCAAACTTACAGGTTGCAACTTTGTAACTGTGTGTTCTTACCATTTTAGCCGCAAAACTTCAAATATTTCCGCAAGCAGATGCTGTTGCACTAAACACTCATAGCATATCATCGATGACTGAACACAAGGTCTTTCCCAACACGGCAGGAAACGAGAAACGATTACTGTTTCACACTCGATTACCTGTTTGCCTAATCATTCACATACAACAGGGCACGAAAACGAAATGCAGCTTGCCAAAACAAGAATCAGAGCTTCAGAACCCCAGACTGGTTCCATGAGTGCCGCCATTTTATAGGCATGTGTGTTTTACCGCTGAACAGCCTCGGCATAAGCTTTTAAGTCGTTAAAACACGGAACAATCAACGCAAACGGCAGTCTGAAACAACACTGTTCCACGAGGCACTGTTCCCCGTTATTTGTCCAACCTTCCCCTGCCCGCCTTTTAAGAATGTGAAACATTGTTTTTTGTTCCGTGTTCCACATTTTCCGCTGCCCGCTGTGTTTTTTTTTTGCTTCTAGCTGTCCTTCTTTGTTTTAACAGATGGGAATATCTCCTGACAATATTCCACCATTCCCAAGCTCACAGTCTGTACCTGTGATACAGTAAGTTTCATCTGGTAAAAGCTGCCCTACCACACAGGTATAGAGTGCTTCCCTCCCCCCCTCACCCACCAAGCATTCAGCGCACATGCATACATCATTAATGGTTCGCTGGTCACATGGGCATTGAACAAGGATACCTATGTTGCTTTCATGGAGCTGTCAGCAGCATTAAGTTCTACACTGAAGATACATGAATGCCATCAGGGACATAAAGTGCATTCACAGTGTCTCGAGTGAGTGTACTCGAGCGAGTCATGCAGGGTAATGTGGTTTTCTAATGTGATGTTTCTACCAAAAATTCCATGTCCATGATCCACAGGGAAATATTGCAGTTCAGCGTAACAATTTTTGTGGCACCTAATGCAAGCTACGAGGAACGATGCTCAGAATTTACATTAACTTGTGTCATTGTGGGATAGATGTCTGTGTTCATGTGAAGGAATTGAATAGGTTTTTACATGGATAGCTCTCAGGCGAGAGATGGAAGAAGCGTCCATGTTTATAGGGAGGAGATCCCACATCTTCTGTTGCATTAGTTTGTATAGAATGGAAGAACAGTGAGAAGGAAAACAAAAAACTTGCCAAGTTGTAGTTGGACCATGGATAAGAAAACGGTCTCTGCTACCTGGCAAAATAAGTGGATGAATATAGAATGGCGTACGAAATGATATGGCCAAGAAAACAACTAACTGATGCCAAATAATATAGAATTACACTTGAGGTGTATTCAACCTTATCCAGTGGGAGGATGGAAAAAATGAATGAAATTAATTAATGCAATGAAGGGTTATGAATTTAGAATCAAACCGGTCTGTTTTTGGTCACATACTATAATCATGGCAGACTTCATAAACTGTGATGGAAAGCTAAGTAGCAATCCTGGTGAGGAATAACAAATAATGAAAAACCTAAAGGATTGATTGATGATTATTGATTTATAGGTGTTTGGGAGGGGAGGGCCGGGGCAGGGTTTTTTTTTTTCTTTTTTTTTTTAATAAAAAAATCGGTTTATTTGATTTAAATTGGATTTATTTGATTTGAATCAATTTTTTTTTTTTTTTTCAAAATCCACATTTTCACTTGGTCTCAAATGTTGCCTAAACCTTTGTAAAAACACCTATACAGACTGGCATATAACCCAGTATACACTGCACTTCTAATCAGGTATCATGAAGGATCTGAGGCTTGAACTTCTTTGAATATTCAGAACATACACATCCGCATATGACAATGCACACATTGGGACCATGCAGGTCAGAGTATACCATACATGCAGCCTACATGTCCAATTGGTGG
Organism: Sclerodactyla briareus; assembly: GCA_026419785.1. Lineage (NCBI taxonomy): Eukaryota > Metazoa > Echinodermata > Holothuroidea > Dendrochirotida > Sclerodactylidae > Sclerodactyla > Sclerodactyla briareus. The sequence goes on along the minus strand of JAODTK010004888.1, from coordinate 178,989 downwards.
TCTTTGTTGGTATTCACCTGATGGACCCCATTGGGTCCTAATTTGAACTTAGAATTGAGAATCTTCTGAAAATCAAGACCAGTTATGTGATATCGATTGTCACTATTTGTCACCATACACAACAAGATATTCATCAAATCAATGAAAATTTTGGGAGCGGGAATAGGCAACCCAGGCCATGCCACCCATCATTAAGTTCACTGAGGTGTAATTGCTGTCACTGGTAATTCTTTCATTTCCTGGAAGTTTATCTGGATTGGTGCATTGCTTCATGGACCAAATGCATGTGCAACAATTGAACAAAAATATACAAAATTTGTAGTCACAACCGGCATAATGTTGATGAAAAGTTGGAAGTCAGAAAGTGACTATAATGTAGGTAAACAGGCACAGTGGCACACAAGCAGTTGTGAATCATTGTTTTGGAATCATAGATATATCAATCAGCTCATAGCCTCATATATTTCAGAAATATTACTGTGGTGGATAATATGCAAAATTTTTAAATGAAAAGAATACTGCTATCATTCATATTAGGCCTATTTTATTACAGTATGGCTATACTGCCCCTGTTTCCATCATATTAAACTATACTTATGAAAGGACCATGGCATAAAGTAAGAGAGAGCATAGAATTCCCTCCATCAGAGCATTGAAATTCCCGCTAAAAAATATGATAACATGTGCTTTTGGGAGCGTGTAACCTAATTCTTGTGAAATGCTTGTTGAGTTATTGAATATTAGGGGTAGGAATACCTACATGTGTTAAATCATTCTGCAGTGTGTATTTTGGTGTTTATAGTTCATTCCAATAATTATTTCACTTTAACTCAACTTTTCCTGACAAAAGAGGGAGATCTTTGAAAAAGTGATTTAAATCAGCGATTTTTTTGAAAAAATCATTTGATTTAAATCGCGATTTAAATCATTTATTTAAATCAATGTGATTTAAATCAACCAACCCTGGGCCAGGGTGACGTACTGTTGCTCTGCGAACCATGGTTGTTGGAAAAATACCTTTTTTGTCATGAGTCTTTGAATAATGCTAGGTTTTCCGGCCATTGGTAGGTACTGCTGTGACAGGGATGGGTATGGGCACAACTCATTGCAGTTTTTTAGGGGGAAGAGGGGGGGGGGGGGGGAAATGGTGGGTAAAGGTGTTTCTGCCCTGTGAGATAGTAATTGTTTACAGTTTGCTTTGCAAAATATGTTCTTTTTGCCCTGGTGATGTCACCTTTTTGCAATGGATGCTCTTTTCAGTTGATGAGGATTTATCACTGATGGATACATGTAGTGGTGATGCCCAGACTGCTACCATCATGGTCTAGAGCTTGAAATAAGCACTTTCATTGGGGGGTGTTTACTGGCTGCCCTGCAGGGACCGGATATTATACTGTGCACACGTCATAAAAGGGAGACAAGTTTTCAGTTCTTTTCATTCTTACATGTCAGGGTGCTGAGGAAAAAAAAAAAAATAACTAGCCTGAATTGGCTTCCTGAACCTGTTATTACTAAATTCACATGAAATTCGATAGTGATCATCAGTTGTGTAAAGTGTATTAAAATCTACATAACCTTTGCAGAGGACTCTATACCCCTTCAGCCAAACGACTAAGACTCTGACGATAATTTGAATTTTAATGCGCTCTCCTGTGACATGTGGAGTGGCAGTTGGATGACGAAAACCTGATAAATTGCCTGTATCTACATAACTAGCAATTGTGCTTCCCAAATCGTGATTGGCAGAGGATGAGGCTTCCCACCTTCGAGGCAATTCATAGCTCCAATCAATAAATCTTGGCCTGCCTTGCATGTGTCTCATTATTCTAGTCCAGTTGTGAGGGAGAGTCTGGTCAAGTAAATGTCTCTGGTTTCTTCTGCATCTCTTTGAAAAATAGGTATTGAATTGTATTGCATTTCCCCAAACTCTGAACAAAGACGTGCGAAGATGTCGATTATGTTAGTCAACTGAAATTATGGGTAATCTTTCAAAATCCAGAGGCAGTGATATAAGCCCCCAGGAACTGCACTAGACTCCCCCCCCATAGACTCCCCCCCCCCCCCCCCCATTGTAGAATATGCCCACACATTTGTAATCACCGTCTGATGTGACTAAATGACTTTATCTGCCTCACTCCCTCAAATGACTCCATCCATATTGCCAACAAATATGTGGCAATTACATGAAATCCGGATTGTGCAGGGCCTCCTCATAGCCCGTTCTTATTTTGGCAGTCACACTTGCGATGGGATCTGTAGGGGCCAGGATGCAGGGCCAGTGTGCAGGGGACCAGGGTAGAAGGAGCCAGGGTGCTGCAGGGGCCTGTGTGTAGGTCCCAATCTACAGGGACCAGGGTTTAAGGGGCCAGTGTGTAAGGCCCTGTTTGCAGGAGCCAGTGTGCAGGGGCCAGTGTCTAGGGCCCATTTGCAAATCCCCATCCGCAGGGGCCAGGTTATAGGGGTCAGGGTGCAGGCGCCAGTGTGCAGGGCCCAATCTGCAGGGGCCAGTGTGCAGGGGCCAGTGTCTAGGGCCCATTTGCAAATCCCCATCCGCAGGGGCCAGGTTATAGGGGTCAGGGTGCAGGCGCCAGTGTGCAGGGCCCAATCTGCAGGGGCCAGTGTGCAGGGGCCAGTGTCTAGGGCCCATTTGCAAATCCCCATCCGCAGGGGCCAGGTTGTAAGGGTCAGGGTGCAGGGGCCATGTGTGCAGGGCCCAGTCTGCTGGGGCCAGTGTGCAGGAGCCAGGGTCCAGGGGCCATTCTGCAGGGGCCAGGGGCAAAACATATCAGTCTAAACCTGAGTTCATACAACTTTCCATCAATGAGTTGGAGACCTTTGGCATTTGTGCATGTGCATTGTGCAAGATCGAAAAGCATCCCATCATGCAATAATAAATGGTGTCATACTTGCACGACATGCAATTTTTTGTTTTCTATCGAAATGTAACAGAAATTTCACTAGTAGAAATATATTGTCTATGAGAGAGGTTCACCGTAGCGGGTTGGTAGGTGTTGATGGTTACTTCGGTGGGATAAAGCCAACAGAACTTATGGAATGTGGGTTATCCACACAATGAAACAAAGAAAACATAAACATAATCATTTGTGTTGTTCGACTGTGGCCTCTTGCCATATTGGGAGGCGGATTAGCTCAGTGGGAGGCGGATCAGCTTAGGTGGTAGAGCTCCAGACTGCAAAACCATTGATCGCGAGTTTGGAGCCCATTGGAAGCCCGAAGTCTTTTCCGCAGTGCTGTTGGACAAGGCATGTCCAACTCCACCCACTGTTTAAAGTGGGTACCTTGTGAGGTGACTTGTAAAGAGTATCGAGCACCGTTTGTGGCTGCTTGATATTGGGAAGTCGCCGGGGGACACACAATGAAGTGAAATACTAAATGGTGCGTCAGGAGAGAACAAGCAAGAGGAGCGTACTATATAGTACGGGTGTTTTGTGTGTGTGACAGTCACTAATGATCAGGGGGTAATATCTGTGAACCGCTTTGAGCAAGTCTTCGACCTGGAAAAGCGCTATGTAAGAATGAGATATTATTATTATCATTATTGTGCAGTAGGGATTCTTCGTAATCTCTCTGCATAATGGACTCTCCTCTGGATGCCAATAACTTCACATAGAAACATCATATCGGGATGGGGTTTGGACCTATAAACAGTTTTTTCCGTTCCCCACAATGTGTTGTATCCACACATGCAGTTGTGCTTTCATGTTCTTTCTTCATCCGAGTCTAATTACAGGTGTGGAAAACTACAGGCCTTTATCTTTTATACATCTCTAGCTTCCAGGAGTGGCTACAGAGATCAAGAACCATGAACCTCCTCAATCTCTCTATAATTTTTCTTTTTTGATACATCTTTTTTTTCATCCTCTTTCACAGTGATCAGTGCTCAGAACCTAGCATCAGCTGATATCGGAGGTGAGTTCTTTGACATAACAAAGATTATAGTGTTTGGCATATTTCAACCCCAAAGCACAATCATAGGATTTTTTTTTTCTTCTCCAGAATTGCTATTTCAGAATTGTGAATTGATAATTGGAAACTAGAGTTGAACTCGGGTCAGTCACATGATATGATGGAAAGGTCAATGCTGCGATAACTGGACACTGGCAGCCAGAATAGCATGCACATTGAGGGGTAACACAGTATAGACCATGAAAAGAGCAGGTGTACGAATGGGTAAAAGGACACCACGTGCCAGATGATGGCTATTTTTACGGAAACCAAATTTTTTAAAGGCCAAGTATTTTACTCTTTGCCTTGTTTGAGTATAACGGTTTCAATATCACAAAATATCTTGAAGTGGCTGCTGTGCCTGCAGCCACTGCATGCCCAAACACCATTCTTGTGTTTGGCAACCTGAGGGCCAAATGTCAGAGCCAAGCAACACAAAAACACTCTAGATGGGACTATAAAGATTCTAATATTTCAATTTCTGTGTACACCTACTGTCTGAAATCTATGTAACAAAGTTGGTGGCCTACTAGCCTACTACCATTCTTGAATGTTCATTAGCGAGTAGTATAGAACACATGATTCCCTGAGGCAATGTGGAAAGATGAATAAAAAGGTAAACAATAAAACAGCATGTTATGAGCTTCAGCGAAATGTTAGTACATGTACTAATGATAGGCCTATTTAAGGCTGTAACATTATAGGAATTATACCTTCCAAGTCCCCAAGCATAGAATAAAACATCCATAACTTTTGTTGCTGCAAACAGGATTGGTTCTCCAAACTGATACATCTATAAAAATTTGTTTTTGTTCAGAGCTGTCTGAAAATCTTCTCCATAGTTGTTTGGCTCAGAGCCATAGAATCACTTGCCCAAACTGCATCATTATATTTGCAGACATTTTCCTCTGAATACGGTGGGTTCTGCTGTGATTCCCCATGTCACAAAGTTGGCTTTTTGTTCTTCAACAGAAAACAGAGCCAGTGTGCGTGTTTGTGTGTGTGGGGGGGGGGGGGGGTGTATGTGATGCCTGGCTTGTGATCACGATTACTCAACCGCCTAGATGGAAACTAGGTACATGGGTCAGTTGTGACGTTTGTATAAAGTCAGTTGAGTGACTGGTTTGTATATAAGTCAATGTAATTGAATTGTCTGTTAAATTTTAAATGATAAAGTCATACTTGACCGATCAAATGTGAGTCATTGTCAAGTCAGACATGACTCACATGTGCATCGGTTCCCCTGGATCATCCACATAGTGAGCATCATGGTACCACATGATCACAATATGGTGCCCATCCAAACAAGTTACACTAGGGATGTATATTTATAACCATCGATTGTATTTGAAAAAACGAAACCTACGGAAAACAAAACCCACGAAGACCATGGCGTAGACCGTCCTTTCATTACTTTTAAGGGTACATGGGTCAGTTGTGACATTTGTATATAGTCAGTTGAGTGACTGGTTTGTATATAAGTCAATGTAATTGAATTGTCTGTTAAAAGTTTAAATGATAAACTGGGGGATTTGGGAGTGTGTGATACCACTGCATTGAACCAGGTGACTGGAATTGTGTCTACCATCTAATATCCACCAATCCCAGGATCCGTCCATGTTAGTCAATATATCACTTATTCCAACATCCGGATACCTAGCAATGGCAGAATGTATGATGGGTACACACCTCCCCTATTGGCAGCCATGAAGATGTTTATATAGATAAAACTAGGTTGAAAAGTGATAATTTTGCCAAGTTGAAGGTGACATCACCTCTTCTAGCACCCCTCCCTCACCAGGGCCTGACATTAGCTTCATTTCTCACTGCCGATTGTAGATAGTTGTATGAACAGAGCCTTATATTCGGTACATTGCATATGCATCCAGTGTTAATTAAGGGCAATTGATGGAATAAAAGTGCTTGCCCTGAACAAAAGTCTATTTGCATAGGCAAGTGTTGGGCAAGTAAAATTTTGTCAAAATTGGAAACAAAAAATCGCTAGTTAATGAGGTAGAAGTGATTATTTTTTATGTTATACATGAATTATAAGACGTCCTTGTTTGGATGTCCCTGGTTTGTAAAAATTCCTGGGTCCAAGCTTAAGATACTGGGATTTGGGATTTTAAAATTTTAGTCACAAAAATTAACGCCAGGCCCTGCCCACTCCATCTATACATGTCATGTTTCTGATTTTCTTCTTCTCACCAGGTAAAAGTGATCCTTTCTGTGTGGTTGAACTTGTCAACTCCCGACTACAGACACAAACACAGTACAAAACACTCAATCCTGAATGGGGAAAAGTCTTCACATTGTGAGTACCACAAATGAATTTGGTCCTTTCAAGTACTATGGTCACTAAATGGATTTTCTTAAAATTCACAGTTGATTCCTGCATGTCCCATTAATCCTTCCACCAGAAAAATCAGTTTGATTCATGATTTGTACCACATTTATAGACCAGAGTAGTTCACAAATTATGCACTTGCCAGAATACCGCATTGTTGATATTCTAGTGAAGCACCAAGGGTAGCGAGTGCGCTTCTTACATTCCACGCAATAACGAACGCCTACCAAAATCTGCCTTTAGAGAAACAGACGCGCAAGTGTGTGTCGTTTTTGTACAAATTCTCTGCAATCACGCTAGACACGTGTGCAAAAATCGAAGCACTCGCACTCTTCGCGTCAGTGTGTGTTTCGGGTGTGCCATGTCTAGTAATCTTTTGGACGTGCATGTTGTTTATAGGAGTTCACAGCTCATTCTAGCAGAAAAATCTTGTGTGATGTCACGAGGGACCCTCTGCGAAGGTACAAATCAAGAAAGGCATTGAAGTCAGTTCTTGGCAGTTTCGAGGGCCATTTGCATCTTTTGATAACATTCTCAAGAGAATTATTGAAAGTTGTTTTTTCGTTACCGTTGTACTTTAAAAGGAGTCATTGACCAATGTAACGTATGGGACGTTCATGAATTTGAGGTCAAAAGTCATCTGCAGGTCAATTTGAAATAGTCAAGCCCCTTTGACTCTACAGACTAGATCAGATGATCGTGAAAGTTTGAGAACAGGTTTATCATTGACTAATAGTACATATGGGGTGTTTGTTTGAACGATCAAGTGGCCACTACTCGTATAGAATAGATTCAATGATCATGAAAGTTGGTCAGTATCGTTATCATTGACCAATGGTAAGTATGAGATGTTCATGAATTTAAGGTCAAAGGTCCTCTAGGGATCAATTTTGAGCAATTTTGTTTGGGCAGGTTTTACACCTAGAGAATAGATGGGATGATCATAGAAGGTTGGTTATTACTGACCAATGTTACATCTTGAGGGTATTCAGGAATTCAAGGTCATGGGTCCTCTAGAGATCAAATTCAGCTCAAGCAGTCAGTAAAGTAAATCAAAGGATCATTAAATTTGGTCAGTAATTTATCAATGACCAATGGTAAGTATGGAATGTTCAGAAATTGATGTCGAGGTCATCATGGGTCGTTTCCAGTGTCCTTCCTGGGGGGGGGGGGTGAAATATACTGACAATTGCTGCAAATGGAATGTTCAGAAATTTGAGGTCTAAGGTCATCCATGGGTCAGTTTCAGTAGTTATGCCTTGACATACACTGACGAATTGCTGCAAATGGAATGTTCAGGAATTTGAGGTCAAAGGTTATCCATTGCTCAGTTTCAGTAGTTATGCCTTGACATACACTGACGAATTGCTGCAAATAGAATGTTCAGAAATTTGAGGTCTAAGGTCATCCATGGGGCAGTTTCAATAGTCATGCCTTGACATACACTGACAAATTGCTGCAAAGGAATGTTCAGGAATTTGAGGTCTAAGGTCATCCATGGGGCAGTTTCAATAGTCATGCCTTGACATACACTGACAAATTGCTGCAAAGGAATGTTCAGGAATTTGAGGTCAAAGGTTATCCATTGCTCAGTTTCAGTAGTCATGCATTGACATACACTGACAAATTGCTGCAAAGGAATGTTCAGGAATTTGAGGTCAAAGGTTATCCATTGCTCAGTTTCAGTAGTTATGCCTTGACATACACTGACGAATTGCTGCAAATGGAATGTTCAGAAAGTTGAGGTCGAAGGTCATCCATGGGTCAGTTTCAGTAGTCATGCATTGACATACACTGACGAATTGCTGCAAATGGAATGTTCAGGAATTTGAGGTCAAAGGTATCCATTGCTCAGTTTCAGTAGTCATGCTTGACATACACTGACGAATTGCTGCAAATGGAATGTTCAGGAATTTGAGGTCAAAGGTTATCCATTGCTCAGTTTCAGTAGTTATGCCTTGACATACACTGACAATTGCTGCAAATGGAATGTTCAGAAATTTGAGGTTGAAGGTCATCCATGGGTCAGTTTCAGTAGTCATGCATTGACATACACTGACAAATGCTGCATTTTGCCCAACTCGTGCAGATTTCAAAAGTTGCACCCCGGGGGGGTGAGACAATGGAAGAGGCCTTTGCCATTGCACAGCATAGACTGACCGCTTTTCAGCAACGTCAAACTTCAAGAGCTATTTTGATTGATCTACTCCCGTTCATTCCATTGGAGATGTATCTATTACTACAAGATCCATGTTTTTTAACACTCCCCCACCCCATCTCAATCTTGGTATTTCTGAGCTGATGCTGGTTCTACGAGAAATGATCAGGGCATGGGGAACTCACATAGTAGGTTTGTTTATCTCACGACCCTGTCTGCTGCTCAGTGACAGATGATTCAGCTTCTCTTCGTTCGTTTCTTTTGTTTTTCCTTCTTTAGCCAAGTCCGAGATTGTCACACGGCGCTGGAGGTCACAGTGTATGACTGGACAAGCATGGGAGTCCAGACTTCCTGGGGAAATGTGCATACCTTTGATTGATGTAAGTATACGAATACAGATCACTGGGAATGTTTCGATACCATAAATACATGTAAGTAGACCATACGTTAACAAGGAATGTGCAATCCATTATGAATGTAAGTATTACCATACCTTTCACTGGAATTGCCCCTGATACCATTGTCAAATGTAGGTATCCATACAGTTCACTGGGAATTCAATACCTTATCAGATGTATGTTATACCATACCTTTTCACTGGAAGTGCAAATATCAAAGTGGATGATCAGATAGTTGGTCATTACTATTGAATAATAGCACAGAGTGTCTCAAAGTTGGGGGAAACATTATCTTGGGGTCATTAATGACTTATGCAGGACCCTACAAATGTTTCCGCGTTTTATTGGATGTTAATGATGTGTATTTACATTATTGAATTCACTATTGGGACACTATTGGGACATACAAGGAGGTTAAAATCTCTTGGGGTCGGTGGTTTCACAATAAAAGTAAGGTAATATTATGAAATCCCATACACTTGATGTTCAGAGACTTAGGTCGAAGGTCATTTGAAGATCATTTCAGAGATTTTCTGATATTTATTATCACTCAAAATTCCTCTATTTTGCACCATTCTCACATCCCTTGCTGGCATTGACAGTTACTAGCTACTCTAGCCCCTCTTTCAGATTGTGACAGGATTTCGCTCCTGTCATACGAAAGAAATCAATGAGGGGACTTTCTTCTGTCCAATACATGGGAAGAACAATATAATAACCTTGATGACATAAATTTGTATACCTAAATAGATATTTTGTACAAATAGATATAACTATATATAATATAGTCATCGTTTATGCATGCCATTCTAACACAGGACAAAAACCCTCATTTTAATATTGTTGGTCGCTCTATTGTATGGAAGCGCTATAGCCATTTTTTATGGAACATCTTGCACGATCCGGTGTGATCAAATTTCATTTGTGATGTCAAATGTTACCCAATGGGATGCTAAAAATAGGGTTTTTTAGGGTACTATAAAATAATCTAGACTTCCCCGACTTGTTGTGTCAAACATTTTGGGCAACATGCCATGAAATAATTTCCACCATGTGTCAAAGAAATACCTACCCTGCAACACAGCTGAATGAGGCCCAATCAAAAGCTTGGAATTCCTATGAATATCGACAGGCATCTACATTATTATTTCCCATAAAATTTGATGAGTTTCCTCTGCTTTGTAGTCAATTATTATTCCAGCTGCATTGATTGCCATTCTCCTCCCCTATAGCTCGGTAGCAGTGTTCCCATTGTTATTAATAATGATACCTAAGTGCTTATATAGCGCTCTTCGACATGATCAAAGCGCTTCAAGATATTACCCTGATCTAGTGCTTGACCCCTGTACTATATTCATATGTACGCACCTCCTTTCTTTGTTCTCTCCCGACACAGATTTCTGTGTTCACTTCATTGGTGTCCTACGGGGACTTCCAATAGGGGCAGCCACATACGACGCACGCCTCCTGATCAAAGTCACTCACAAGGTCCCCATGATCATTTTGGGGACATGCCTGTCTAAGGGCACTACAGGAAAAGCCTGTTGGCTTTGTGGGATTCGACCTCACGATCTTCGGATCACAAGTCTGGAGCTCTGCCCGACTTGCCTAATCCGCCTCCTATTGATCGCCTGATCAACTTCCATGTAACTTCCATGTAATTCTCAATGGAACAGTATGTTTAATATGGGGATTTTCTCTGTCAGTTTGGGCTGATATGGTATTGACGTGTTACTTGAGTACATAAGTTTATGTAGTCCCGTTCACTGTCGGCGGAATATCATGACATATGAACTTGGGAAACAATATTGTGAAAAACTCCTATTCTGGTCTTGTGATGGCTAGGATGAGTGATGATTTAGTCTCCGCTCGTATCGAACTTTGACTGCAAACAACCTCAAAACGCAGAGAGAGTTCAGTGAGCGTGCATCTCCCAGACATGACTGAAACTAACAGCAAAAACCATAAACCACCTGACTTTAATCAAGCACTGAAATAATGGAAGCAAAGGGATGTAATCTCCACTGATCGACATTGCTGCTCTCCTGTGAATATACAACAGTATCATTCCATAGATCTTTCTTTGTCTATTCAGTCCTATCATTCTGGCTGTTGGATTGATCTCTGTTATATTGCAAAAACAGAGTGTGTGTCTTCATCAGATTGATATGGTGTTTTTTTTTTTGCCAAGAGTCTGGTCTGCCGTTGCCAATAACTTTCTGTCGCTCTTGGTATACTTGTAGGCCTTATTACCTTCAGCGTTCCTTTTATTGACCATTGGGGTTTATGATTATTCATCCGTCTTTGTAGTTATTATTATTCCGCTTTCATTGTTCTTGCCATTTCTCTCTGATATAGCTCGGGAGCAGCGTGTCTAATGTAGTGCAGGTTGATCCAGGTTTCTTGCTGGCTTTGACTTGGGCTGTGTATGAGGTAACAGTCTCACATCGCTAGAAAACCTTTCTGTCTGTTCTCATTGTTATTGATCGCCTGATCACTTCCATCGTATCATTCTATGGAACATTATGTTTATAGGAAGAGTTCCTCTGTCTGTTTGTGCTGATATGATTTTAGAACCGTTCCTGATTACGCGGGTCGACAACAGGCGCGTACCGAGAGATTTGTCTTGGGTTTTTTTTTTTTTTTAGGTCGGAACCCAAGGAAGTGTGCCCTCATAAATGGCCTCACCCTCCCTATTGGCCAATAAGTACAATTTATGGGCCCCTAGACACATGCTGCTGCAATATTTGCTGAAAACAGCTGCAAAACTTCTACTGAGATACAAAAAACAGTTTTTGTGTTAAAAATTTATTGATCACTTGGGTCCATGGGGGTGGGGGGTTCTGACCCCTGTGGGTAGGCCACTGGTTGACAAGTGTCATGTAATGTGAATATGAGCCTATTCACTATGGCGCAGCATCTCGGGACTGAACTAATTGTGACCTGGCCGCAGAAGGCTCAAACAGAACTACCTGTGTGTCCTTGGGTCAGAGTCAGTCAGGTCTGGCCTGCGGGCGATAGTGTTCACTAGCTGGCACGAGAACCCTGAATGGCGGCGAATCAGCTCAGTCAGTAGAGCACCACATTTATATTGAATCAAAGCTTTTTCTGCCATGCTATTGCACAAGACGGGTCTCTCACGCTACACGAATGTAAATTGAGGACCTGTTGATAGTATTGAAACTCCATTGGGAAGTTTTTCCTCACCATGGAGACAAAATAAAGTGACATAAATCAATCGTGTGTTGTGAGAGAAAAGCTAGAGATATGTGTTGTATAATTGGGTACTTTGATGTTGCGTCCAGGTAATAAGGCACTATAAAAGTTGATTGATTGATTGATTGAATATATTCAGCAAGATATTCATACAACACATAACAGCATCCCATAAATAACTGCCTAGGATAACACATGAAAATATGATATACTTATTCCCAATGTGGTCCTATGAACGAATACAATACAATTAGATGCAGCTTACGATAAACAGCAAAAATACTGGGGAAAATATGGATAAGAATAGAGAAATATATCTAACATATGAAAAGGCACCTTATTGCGTACGCAAGCTTACTCCATAGATACATCTTCACTTTACTTTTAAACGGGGTGACAGATTTACATAGTTTGATATGAAGTGGAAGAGCTTTCCAATGGATAACAGTAGTGTATAGAAAACTGTACTTACCAAAACTCCTAATTTGAGGTACAACACATGACTTAGCACTAGCTCTGGTATTGTACGAATGATGATCCTGAACCATAATCACCCTCATCTGTAAATAGTCTGGGGAATTCTTGGAGATTATATTGTACATATGACCAAGTTTTAATTGTTCTACTTGATAGTCTACAGGCAATAATCCCACATGCTATACTGCTCATATCCAATATGGGTCCTCGGAGTGAAAAAAAAAATTACCACAACCTTATAACCTTTTTGGCATCGTCTGAAACCTCCTCTTCCATCTCATAGATAAACCACTATACCAAGAGCAAGACGCATGATTGAAATGACACTGAATCAAAGCTGACACAAATAGTTTTGTAGTGTTTAGGTCGAAGTCGCAAGCATTTCTATACAGAAATTGTAACTTGTTCGAACAATTTTGTAACACATGTTCAGCAATCTTACCACTAATAGGGGTCATTGCCTCAAGCTCTGTGGTGAACGCTGTAGAGTGGACATTAGGAAATATTTCTCCTCGCGGAGAGTTATCACATGAGTGGAATAGCCTTCTGAAGATGCTGTTCCGTCTAAGAGTGTGAATGCATTCAAGAAGAGTCTTGATTTATTCTTCAAGAATTGTGGGCACATTTTTTAGGCAACTGTGTTTTTCTCCTCTTCTGGGGATGTTGTGGCTTCGGGGTCTCTCATGAGGAAGTTGTCCTTCCTGACCCTTTTTCACTAAACTAAACTAAGAAATCTGGATGTTTTCATTACAAATTGAGATCTACTCTGTTTTCTTCCAGATCAAGAATGGAGAGAAGAGGTTTTATGCCCTGAAGGACAAGAAGCTGCAGGGTAGGGCTAAGGGAAGCATCTTACTCGAGATGGAGTTTATTTATAATGATGTAAGGAAAACGTCACTATGGCTGTGTTCATCTCGCTGTTTCATGAATGTCTGCTAACATGGTGACAGCGTTCTGCAAATCCCATGGCTGCTCAGCTGGTGGAACAGTGGAGCGAACGATGAAATAATTACACAAATCTCCACATCTCAACAAAAAGCCCTTCATAAGGGCATGAATGTAGAATTACATTCCCGTGTAGTTGGAAATCCTGTCAATTATTGTCAATTAGAAGTGAACCAGCATATGAACAAGAACTTGTAATGTACAATTAGTGCCCCCTGCTCACTGCTCCACCGTATTCAACATGCAGGGATTGTGCTGAGTGAGTTTTGGGCCTGAATAAATGTGACCAACAAGGTACCCAAACCGAGCCTTCCAGAGGTTGTGTGGATTTATGTTGCTGCAAGAATGGCCTGCCTGAGGTTGGTGCAGAGGGGGGTGGTGGGCGATGATATTGGAATGCATACTCAGTGTGTTGTGTAGTTTGAGGGGATGTGCCTCAGACAGTGCTCTGCGAACAAAGATTTTGAAAGCTGTCGGCAACCGCAAATGCGCTACTGATATCTTACAAGTCCGATGTAGGACTAGCATCCTCTGCCCGACCGCTGCAAGAGGGAGCCTGGTCCAGCACTACTGAGAGGTTACTGGAGGATGGGCATAACGCCATTAAACTACCTGTGTCAGTTAGGGGGGCAGTGTACATCTCAAAAAGAAGTTCACTTATTGGCTAATGCACTCCCTAATCTCAATTACTTGAACCTTAACCCTGTCAAAGAACAGAATTGATTCTATACAGCATCAGCAGTCATTGAGGTAACACTATACTGAGTGGTCGGCAGAGGGTCGGCCTCCCACCTGGAGACCAAGGTTCCATCCCGGTCGGGTCCTACCAAAGACTTTGGAAATAGTACCTGTGGCCTTCTGGCATGTCGCTCAGCCCAAGGGATTGGAGCAGGTAATACCAGTGGTAGGAAATTCGCCAGTTGCCGTCTGCGTGTGATCACCCCCCACCCCCACATCAGGGTTACCGCCAAAGAGGCATTGCCTTATTCCATGTCCTGGGAGGGATTTGCATCTGACAATGTTTGCAGTATCCAGGTCTGCATCCTTGTTGGGCCTTGAATAGGTTTTGATCCTCCAGCCCAGAAAGTATACCATAAAAAAAAAATTCTGATGGCACTGCTCTCAGACATACTAAAGGAATGAATAAAGTGTGGTTGAGGGTCCTGCCTAGTTGAACTAAGGACCCAAGGACCACATAGACCAAGTATCTTTCAAAACTGACATAATGAAAAATCACAAAAACCATGCGATTGACCTCTGATATCCTGGAACGTCCTCTTCCCTGGAAACCGTCAGTTTTACATCTACCAAGTTTTGTTGGAACCAGACAAACTTTGCTAGAGTGTACAAATTTCTAGGCCACAGTCAAGTTGAGGTGCACTGAGATTTCTCTGTGGAGACATGTGTATCCAGATGGGCTCAGATGGTCAATGTGGTGGAGGGTTATTGCACTAATGCAAAGAGTCTTCCAGCTGTGGTGGTTATGGCAAACATAAATTTGTAGTATAGATGGTGAAGGAATCAAATGATTGCATGCTGCAGAGACTATTCATAGTGGAATGTTACAGAGCTGAGAAATTGTTGCGCCTTCTTGTATGTTGTTCCTTACCATTGATTGTTGGATCTCATCTCTCACCAGATCAAAGCTGTAAATAGAACAGTAAATCCACGAGAAGAGAAATACCTCGAGCAAGAGCCCAAGTTCAAGATAGCTGTGAGTACACCACAGCTGAATAGATAGACCAAACAGGGGGTATAGTGAGATGCAGGCAGCACAGTTCCTCATACAAAGCACCCATGGGAGGCAGGTGGGGGGGGGATGGGTCCGGGTGTGGGAGGGGAGATTGTGCTGCTTTAGCTGCGGGTTTTTCACCCTTAATACCTCGGCCCCTAGCCTACCTGCTTTCAACATCCAGAAAACGGAGCCAATGCTGCCTGCACAGAGTTTTCCTTGCAAGTGCACAGTTGAATTGGCTGGGACACCAACAGCTAGAATTGACTTGAGCGGTTACTATTTTCCAGACACTATGACACATGAAGGCTACTGTACACTCCAACCCAACCCCCGATCTGGTCAGGTGTTTGCTCGCACATATTAGATGTATAAGACAAACGCTGGAAACCTATGACTAAACTTGCTGCAACTTGATGAGAACAGTTCCGAGTGGTCAAGTACATATTTGGCATTGCTCTGATGCGATAAGACTAAAACTAACTAAAACCTCATGACCAAACTGGCCTGTGTCACCTCTTTGGAAACGGTTGCGAGTGGTCAAGAACGAACATACTGCTTGGATCAAACAAAAATCTCCAGTTCATCTTGTCTCCATCCTCCTCTCAGTTGTTGTTCGGCAACATCTGGCCAGGTTGGGCATTCAGGGATAATTTGTCATTGATATCAGTTGGTCATCTGACCAAGCTCATGGAGGCATAAAACTCAATAGTGTGTGAGTTTGTGGGGTGCACTTGTTCTCATGTCCTGATCAAACTCCTATCTTGAGTGGCCTAAACTGCCCTTAATACCACTGAGGTATAACATTATTCTTGTAATTTGATCCAATAGTCTGTTTATGGCATCTCCCTTAGGAAATTGTCCTCATTAAACTGAGGGTCATCATCTATTTTGTGGTATGGTGAGTTTTCGTTGGGTTGGATATGTATAAAATTCTCTCTTCCAAAAGTTCTAACTCATAAATATTCATGAGAGGAAACTACATAAGGCTGAGTTTACCCGAGAGGGACAGAAAAGAGTGTGGTAAAGTCATACAAGGCCGATCATGGAATGAGGAAAATGAGTGTACTAGAGGACGATCTAGGCTGTGGTGGTGCTTTAGGGGACCAGGTTCCTACATATACAGGGTGAGCATCAAAGTCAAATGGAACAGGGAAAAGGCAAACGGAAAGGCAGCTAGTTCCTCCCAAACTCTCGTACCGCTCCGGTGTGATTTGAGAACTGCAGCAGCGAGTTCATTTCAGTTTGTAGGGAAGTTCAGGAAGGATGATCCTATGATGAACCCTGAACCCACTCCACCCCAAAAGAAGAACAGAACTTTGAAGAACATGCCTGCAATTCCTGAAGAACAGATCAAGACTGTTTTTGAGGCATAATTACCTTAGACCAAACAATATCTTCAAGAATGCTGTTTCCACTCATTGATCAGGTTGGAGAAGAAATACTTCAGAATATCCACTGTAACATTCGCCACAAACTTGGTACGAGGACCCCATTCAGTGGTAACATTTGGAAATTCAAAGAAGTAGTTGGAGGAAAGGTCATCAAATTTAATGGAAGTTTTGAAAACCTGAATCAAATCTCCTTAAATTTGCCTTTGCTCCGATGAAGTTATACCAAGATGCTTTAATCTTCCCTCATGGGGCACATCTCTCAGGCAATTAATCTGGTAGCCCTCCTCTCAAAGTTCTCAGTGGAGGATGGGCTAACTATGATGATGGGTGTGCTGGATGGAGAGGAATGCCAGATGAGTGGAGACAGAGTGATGATACCAATTTTCAAGGAAAAAGAATTGGGGATGCGAGCAGCATTAGATTGAGATGCGTTTCATGCCAGAAGAAAGTGAGACAATAGATGAGCTGGTCATCCCAAGAGTGCAGGAGAAAGTAAAGAGAAAAGGTGAGAGGTCTACATTTGCTTTTTGATTTTGAGGCGGCTTAACTGATAGGGTTCCGGGGAAGGTGATGGATTGGGCTATGAGGAGGAAGAGAGGTTTAACGGAGGCAGCGGTGAGACAGGATGAGTTTGTATGAAGGAACGAAGACGAGACGGTTGGTGTCAAGAGTAGCGAAGGAATTCTAGGGTGGAGGGTGGTGTTCATCGATGATTTGTGCTCTAACCCTAACTTGGGGACGGGTATGTTATATGAGCACTCAGTTGGTAATAAAAATCAATAATGTAATCAACTCCCATGATTTATCTCGAGCTCTTGCAAAGAAACCTCCAGAGGGTAACATCGATGGTAGGGAGTATCATCGAGGTGGGCCGGTTCTAAACAGCTGCTTCCAGTGGGAGAGTAAACACCGGACGATAACTGCTTTTATCGTGAGTACCACCACACCTATTCCCGATCCTGCCATTGTCGCTCTTCAAGATGCTTCTTGACCCAAGAGATTAAACAATCAGTGTCAAAACTAAGAAGCTTCCAAAATATCAAATTTTCCAATTTGTAATCTTCCCAAAAAAAAACACGTCTCTTGTTTCTAGGGTAATCATTGTTTGTGGTTGTAAAAACTTACGAATGTTTCCTTTTTGTCTCGCCTGAACCTTTGTTCAAGGAGAAGAGGACGATAGTGGTAAACTTTGTGTGTGTCTGTCTGTCTGTCTGTCTGTCCGTCTTGTGTCCGTCGGTTCGTTATGTGCGGATTAGATATCTTCCTGAACCGTGGAAAGCATCAATGCTGGGACCTTTGTGGAGGTGCGCGGGTAAGCGTTGACGATGTTGCATACGTTTGCCCAAAGACCATTCTCATTGCAATAAATTTTGCATATTAATGAAAATTGGCCCGGAAGCTTGGTGTACAAGAATCTCTTGATCGGTTAGATGCATGTGGTGATGCCGGTCAGGTATATAACAATATGAGGTACACGAATCGATCGAGATTCCTGCATGATATATGCTAATTACGTAGGTCTAATTGGCATAATTCTGCGATATTTTTGAGTTCGTTGGATGGTGACGAAACTTGGTGGAGAGTGTTTATCTATAGTCCCAAAAATTTTACAGTAGGGGACGAGGCATCCCAGCAGGTCATTTAATGTTACTAATCTGTCATAAGTTCCACTTAGGGGTCAAAAATGTTTTCTGGCAATAATCGGGGAATTGAATATCTGTGAGGCTGGAAAGGTTCCCCATTGTGATATAATGTTGGACCTTGGCATGTGTGTGACCTCGGACCTCAATTGACCTCTGGCGGGTGTGGTGGTCATGTGGTTAAAGTTGATGAGTCTTGAATAAATGTGCTATTTAAGGGAGGTACAAGGCACAAAAAATAGAAACGGTTTATTTTGGATGTGATAGACCTTTTGTGTGCTTTATGGAGGAGACAAACTCCGCTTCGATCGGACGCATACTTTGGTGGTAGTTCAAGGGTTCAAAGTTTAATTTAATAGCTTTTTGCAATAACATGGGCGTTGTTCATTGGAATGCAATATGCTTTCTAGGAGGGGTGCATCACATGGAGAGTAAAATTTGGATTAAAAAACCGCCATGTCATGAGGTCATCAAAGTTCATTAGGGGTCAAAAATGATTTTAGTACGTTTTGACAATAGCACTGGGCAGGTCATCAGAATGCAAAATGTACAGGAGTGGATGTACACATGGAGGTTACAATTTTCATAGTAAAAACTGCCAGTCATTAAAGGTCATTCAAGGTCCTTAGGGTTCAAAAAACTGGTTTGGGCCTTAATCAGAATGAATATTGTGAGGCGGGAAGGTTGGAAGGTTCCACTAGTGTATATAATTGTTGCTGATGTGTGTGACCTCTGACCTCCAATTTGGGGGGGGGGACTTGTCGGGTGATCATGTGGTTAAAGGGTTTGAGTCTTGAAAAAATGTTGCTATTTAAGGAGTTACGGGCAAAAAAAATAGAAATGGTTATTTTTGGATAGTGCATTGAGACCTTGTGTGCTTCATGAGGGAAACAACTCCCGCGTAGATCGGACGCATACTTGGTAGTTACAAGTGGGTCAAAGTTTAATTGATTAGCTTTTTCGCTGGAAGAACATGGGAGTTTTGTTCTCATGGAATGCAATTGCTTCTGTGAGGAGTGGATGAATCACATGGGGAGTAACAAGTTTTAATACAAGCCGCCATGTCATTGAAGGTCATCGAAAAGGTACAGGGGGTCAAAAAATATTTTATGTACTTTTGGCAAAAAACATCGGGCATGTTCATGCAGACATGCAAATGTGCTCACTAGTGAGGGAGTGTATCACAGTGGAGATGTTAACATTGTCATAAACAACCAAGCAAAAATGCCCCCTGTATCATCTACACGGTATTGCCCAGGCTCACTTAGGGTAAAAACTGTTTTGTTGCCATAATCGGAGAATTGCATTTCTGTGAAGGCTGGAAGGTTCACGTGGAAAAGTGTTTCGGACATAAAGATAGGGAGGCTGCGAAGTCGACGAGAACGACCGAGCGCGGGCCAACGGCGAGACGGGATCGGTTGGCGGGGGTCCAGAGCCACGTGGTGGGTGACGTCAGTTTGCAGGTTCAGACTGGTTGGAAGGTAATGGGACAGATGGAGCGGCGACCGGTAAAAAGAGGTGTGCTGCTGTACAACGGAAGGTCCGAGGCGGCTCAAACAAACAAAAAGTAGAAGAAAAAACTTGAGTAAGGTTAAGCATTGAGTCAGGAGAGATAGGTAGTGGATTCAGACCGACTTTGTGATGGCAGATTCAGGGAGGAAACCAACTCCCGCTTCGATTGGACGCCTACTTTGGTAGTTACAAGGGGTCAAAGTTTAATTTAATAGCTTTTTCGCAATAACATTAGGCGCTTTCATTGGAATGCAAAGCTTCTAGGAGTGGATGCAGCACATGGAGAGTAACAATTTTTTTTATAAAAACCGTCATGTCATTGAAGGTCATCCAAAGGTCACGTAGGGGTAAAAATATGATTTTAGTAATTTTTGGAAGTAGCACTGGGCATGTTCATCAGAATGTGAAAATGATCAGGAGTGGATGTATCACATTGAGAGTTACGAATTTTCCTAAAAAACTGCCTGTCCATAAAGGGTCAGTCAAGGTCACTTAGGGGTCAAAAACTGTTTGTTTTTGTTTTTCCCCGTTTGGGGGGGGGGGGGGGGGGGGCCTAATCGGAGAATTGAATACTGTGAAGGCTGGAGGTTCACCATTGTGATTATAATGGTGACAGCAGTGTGTGACCCTATGACCTCAATTTGACCTCTGTCGGGTGGTCATGTGGGTAAAGGTTGAGTCTTGAATAAATGGGGATATTTAAGGAGTTACGGTCGCCAAACAAATAGAAAACTAGGTATTTTTGGATATGTGACTAGACCTTGTGTGGCTTCATGGAGGAGGAAACCAACTCCCGCTTAGATCGGAAGCCATACTTTGGTGTTACAAGGGGTCAAAGCTTTAATAATAGCTCTTTTCCAATAACATTAGGCTGTTCATTGTGAATCCTCATGGAACTTGGTTGAGATGGTACACCTTGATCCACGATAAATTTAAAACAGTGTATGTAAAGGTCACTTAAGGTCATTTTAAAGTGAAAATTTGCATAATTCTTACAATTTTTTGATTTTGTAAATGGCCCAGTGGACAATTGGAATGAATGCATCTAGGGTACTCGTAGAGATTTGTCATGGTATAATCTGTGGGTTCAGTAATCAAAACAACTTCTATAGACAAGGTCAAAAGTCAAAGGTTCAAGTTTTAAGGAAAATGTGCTTATGTTAGGAGTTACAGTCCAAAGAAATAAAAACTGTCGTCGATTTTTGGATATGTGATAGTTCTATATCTTCTACATAGACGAAACCAATCCCGCTTCAATCTGACACATAGTCTTCAAGTTACAAGGGCTAAAGGTTGGATTTTAATACCTTTGGGCGATAGCATGGTGTGGGGTGTACTGAATCACATAATGCTTTTGGGGGCTTGGTGCATCACATGAGGCAAGCATTTTTCATTTTAAAAACGTATGTCATCAAGGTAATCAATCAATTAGGACCAAAAACTGTCAAAATATACCATTGACTGCAACAAGATCCAGAGACTGTACGCTACCTTTAAGAATGGTTAGCTTGGGGCCCCTAGCGAGACCAGCTTGATGCTGAAATCAACTATTATTTAGCATGCTATCAATAACAAAATGTGTTATCATTGTCAACCCCCCAAGCATGTTATTTCCATCATTCCTAACTAGTTATTCCCATCTGTGAGCAGACCAGAGATTTTCATCTATTGTCCAACCTGCCTTTTTACTTGAGGGGTCACTCAGCCTGTCATAACCTCTTCTGGGTCTTGGGCCCCCTGACCTGACCATATAAAGTGTAAACATCCAGCATTTGTTTAACTTGCTCCCAGGCACCTATATCAAGAATGAATGGTGTCAGGTTGGTCACCTGCAGTCAAGTAGTTCTGGTGATGTGAGATGGGGGGGGGGGGAGCGGTGAGAACTCCTAGTATCACTTATATAGGTCATTGCTTCAGCCAGTAGGGCCTGCAACTTCCTATGCCAGGGAAAGACCTAATTCGATGGCTTATTCCACTCTGACAGGGGATGTGGAGGGGGTGGGCTGGTGTGACCTCCCTGGGGAAGTGCATGAGAGTAGTAGATGTATGAAAGCGCATATTCGAGATATATAGGATATAAACTGTTATTAGATTTCGGGTCCATTTACATGGTGAGGACACAACAGTAATCTGAACGGGAACTATTAACTCAGTAAGTATTGGTTTATAATGGGGAGGGTTGACGGTAGGGGGGAGGATCAAGGGGTTGTGTAGTCAATGATGGCAATGAATGTTGAAATATTTAAGAGGTATGCTGGCGATATTAAAGGTAAACATATGGAAATGCCTGTAGTTTGCATGGTGACAACAAAGAGACATCACTGATGTCTGCGCAACCAGGGCGCGACAGCTGGGGGCGATCGCCGTGTTTCTCCGGATTCGCACCCAATCATCAATTTAATGTTAATATTTGTCATTTCGAATTAATGGAGTCAAACTTCTTGTGTTAGAAAGAGGTATGTTATAGGCTGCCCAAAATTCCACGGGGGTTTGGGACTTTCAGGAATAGGTTCACGGTAGTTTATGTGCCTGCTGTGGAGATTATTACAAAAGAGGAATCGATACTGTACACCTAAGTGGATAGCTTGCTATGCTGTGAGGTCATCCACCTTCCCACTAGGGAGCACAAGGAGGTCCCAACATTTCTTCTCGAGTTGTGTTGCTTGTGGCAGATAGCGGCGCTTCCCACAGCCGTTAGCCCCGCGTGTTATGTTGCCCCGCCCCTCTGTGTGCCAAGTGGTCGTCCTCGTTCTGGCCGACTAGCTGACCTGTGCCTGCTGTGCCGTCCAGAACTTAGGAAATCGGATCATAGTCTCTTGCCTCCTGCGTCAGAACCTGGACTCCTGGCCCGAAGGATTTCCAACACACAGAACCGCCTCTAATGTCCAGAGGGCGGCAAGAGCGAGCTGACCTCGGCTCGGGACACACGTGGGAAACAGGGTCAATGATGATAATTCCACACTGAAACACTGACGATGCATGGGCTGCGCAGGAGGGGATAGGGACTATGTCCACCTGATATTCTCCACAGCCCTAGCTGTCCACATGGAAAGGGGGTGAAAGCATGACTATGCTAGCCATATAATAAATCAGTTTTGTGTAGACAATGCTATTTGTATCTCCTTCGGACAACATTCGATAAGAAATCTTGCCGTGTTTTTTACATAACCAGTAACTTATCAAAATTTATCTTCGCTCGCCTTCAGTCTTTCCCACACTCTGGAAGACAACCCACCTGTGACTCCAATTCAGTCTCGTGTGTTCCACCTTTTTTTGCTGTTGGTGCATAAACCTGGGAATGTTGAGGAGGCAGGTCCATTGGAATGAACCCAACTGGCGCCTGATGCTGATACCTATTAACACTTGGCCGGGAAGAGACACTAAGAGCATACCTGCATCCCCTCCCAAAGCGAGAATGACACAAACCCCCAACTGCGAGGGACACAGTGCAGCTTTGGACAGTTGATTTTTTTTTTTTAACTTGACTTTTTTCAATCGATTTTGTGGTTACAGGAAAAAGTTAGGCTCATCAAGGAAATGCTCAGATTGATCAGGATGAAGCACTAGCAATAAAACTCACCATCTGGACTAGTTGCTCAATGATACCAAGGCAGGTGGTACCAATCAAACTGCTCCCGGGGGCGGTAATTTTATGTTAACCTCCCATAGGTACACGCAGTGAATCCAGGACCTGACCACTTTCTCGGAACCCGAAGGACAGTGGAAATTTTTGCACACATCCAACTGCCTTACAGCCGAACCATGAGGTGGGCGACAGACCAAGACCTCCCTCATACAAAACCTGCAAGGGTAGCCAATTCCATCTAGGAAAAAACGTCCGTGACCTGAGCTTGAATTTGAAACAGGACGTTTGCTTTGCCAAGGTCACTGATCCGCTGTGCTATTTCTCATCTGCATGGCAGACTTCTCCAATGTGCTCCACAAGGTTGCAGTGAATTGGTGCAGGCAAAGAATGTTGACACTTTTTTCCTACGTCTTTGAGTCGTTCCTGCTGATCGTGTGGAACCTTTGAGCTGTACCTGCTCCCGTAGCAATATCATCCTCTAATATGTTGAATACGTGGAAGTATTAGATAACACGCACAAATACGCCAAAACCAGTGGAAGAAGAGGTGAGTTCATATCACAAGAATACATGTTCACTTATGTAAAATTGCCTCTCTATTTTAGCTGGTGGATCTGATTGTAAAGTAATTGTGTGCACCTGCTCTTTGGTTTGCACGGTAGCAAAATGGTGCTTGTAAGCAGGGAGAGTGAGCTTAAGATGGGGAGTTGGGAGCAAGCAAGTGAATTCCCCCACCATAGCTTACACTGGTAGTTTGGGTAATAAACCTAGGACCATACTACCGTCTAAAAAGTAGTAGCTCTTGCCCACCCACCACCTTGGACGGCGGGATATCAGCTCACTGTGTTCGCTGATCGGGTTCTGGGCAGACGTACTTGTCACAGCTGGAAGCCTATGCCTAGGAGGTACATGTAGCACGTTTAGTGGGTTACTGTTGGGTATAGGGGATTTCAGGTATCAGGCGGTCTTCTGAGTAGGAAATGGGTACTCGATGTTCCCTCCTTGAATTGAATCCACCCTAGTTTATGAGGGGCACATGTCTGAGGTTTCTTGCGTCACACCGCAACGGGCTCGGGGTGTTCAACACGCTAGTAACACTGGGCATGCACAAGAAACGAATATGTTCAGATGACTGTCACTGCGATTCGAATAATGTGTTTCAAATTAGCATGGAAATTGTGAGACCGTCGTGGTGAAAAACGAGCCCTAATAGAGATAGGGATTGATTATCTTGGGGACAATGCTAAGTAGGACGAGTCCAGAAAGGGAAGTATGGTACGCAAACTAGTTATATGTTAAGCCCCCCACCCAGCGCCCCACTGCCCACCCCCAGCGATCATACCATGCCAGACCCGGCAGCCACACGCCCCCCAGGCCAGGAAGTTCAGGAAAACCACAGGAAGAAGAGGTGAGATCATTGTAGAAGAATTGCCTCTTTGTTGTTAACCATGTGGAAATGATTATGGAAGAATGGTGCTGAACCTTGCACATGGTAGTGAGTCATACATTAAAACTACATTAAACTTGATACTAGAAAAAAAAAGTTCATGTTTTGAACCCTTGATAGAGGCATCGTTTCCGGAACTCCCACGGCGATTGTGTGCCATTGTATCATAGCAGCTCCCCTTCATCCCGGCCCTCATCCCCTCTCATCCAAATAACCGCTTGGACACATCGTCCTTAGGCTAATTTTTTTTTCCCCAAGATAAAGAAGCCTGTATCTCGACAAGCTTACATATCCCTCGAGATGCCACAGGTCCTTAGGAATCTGTTTATCAGTACAAAGTTAATAATGACAAACGTACTTATGTGAACCCTGTATGTAACTTATGGTTATGGTCAACATGTGCCGGTGTTGGGGCCTATGAGCAGCCTAATTTATAATAGCAGCATTCGCTGTGTAGGTTAGGAGCGCCTAAATATAAAACGCAACATGTGCTTGTAGAGTCTATGAGCAGCCTGATATAAAATTGCAACATTTGCTGTGTAGAGCCATGGGCGGCCTAATGCGAAATAGCAACATTGTGTGTAGAGCTATGAGCAGCCTAATGTGAAATTGAAACATTTTTGCTGTGTAGGAGCCTATGAGCGGCCTATGTCAAATTTGGCAAACCTTTGCTGTGTAGAGCTATGAGCAGCCTAATTGAAATTGCAACATTTGCGGGGTATGCTATGAGCAGCCGAATGTGAAATTGCAAATTTGCTGTGTTAGAGCCTATGGAGCGGCCTAATGCGAAATTGCAACCATTTGCGTAGTGATGGTAGAGCCTATGAGCGGCCTCCATGATGAAATTGCAACATTTGCTGTGTAGCGCCTATGAGCAGGGCCTAAGTGAAATTGCAAAATTTGCTGTGTGATAGAGCCTATGAGCGGCCTAATGTGAAATTGCGGAAATTTGCTGTGTAGAAGAATAGATCGGCTTAAAGTGAAATTGCAACATTTGATGGGTAAAGCCTCAAGGAGGCCCAATGCGGGAAATGCAACACTTGCTTTGTAGAGCATATGAGAGCATGTCGATAATGGCAAAAGTGCTTTGTGGAGTCTCTAAGCAGCCCATACAAAATGGCAGCATTTGCTGTGAGGAGCCCATGAGCGGCCTAATGCGAAATTGCAAATTCGCTGTATAGAGCCTTTGAGCGGCCTAACCGAAATGGCAAACTTTGCTGATTGGCCAATGAGGACCTTCTGCTCCACTGTATCCAAGAACAGAGCAATATAAACTCATTTCAAGTCCAAATCTTGTTCAAGCTTTTGCTGACAGAATTTTTGTCTTCTTGCAGGTATACGTGATTCTGATGAAGAGAGAGGAGGCCGATGAAGTGAGGTAGTGAGAAACCGTGTTCAGTTCGGGATTGATAGTGAGGAAATTGGTGATAGGACGCCAATATATTCTATCCATTGAGATCGTGTATTGAAGCAACTGACCATTACTTAACATGGTTGTTACTATGTTAATATTACATTTTGATCTCTCTCTGTGTGTGGGCAATGCATAAAGCATTCTGTGGATGTTATGCCATTATCTACATCTGGCGGTCGTGGAGGCCACAGGGATGCATGTTCAAATGCCTGCTTAGGTTTATCATGGTCTCACATGAAACAAATCTGCTTGAATAACACATCAAAGACATCAACTTGCTGAAATGTGGGAATGAAGAGGAAACTCCTGACCACTATAGTTAGGCAGTTGTTCCTCTAATCGGCTATTCAAACATGTTGAATGTTACACTACCACAATCCAAAATGTGGTAAGCTATATCTAATATAAATCACTGCTCGTAATTTGGTGGGCAGACAGAACGTCTCACATAGTAGGATGACTGTAAAGCTGTAGCTTCAATGGGTCATTTGCGGTGGCCCATTTTGTGGCCTGCTCAATTTGTAAAGATAGGTTTGAATTTCTGACAACCACCTTCCCCTAATAATAATAATACAACAGCATTCAAGCTATTTCAAGACATTTGATATCTTTGCTACTGGTCAACATGTGACTTCCTCCTCCATAGAATAGTAGCAATAGAGCAGATCTGGGTAACTTCGTTGATATGTCAAAGGTCATAAAGGAGGCTCACCTGGGCAACAATGTGAAAAAATAATAATCAGATTCAGTTGGATTTACCATGGTGGTTATATGGGTTAAAATTGAATTGGTGTTGAATCTGGGGGTCTCCAGTATTTAAGGTCTAAGGTCATCAAGGGGCATAAATAGCTGTCATGCACAAATTTCCAAATGTATCTTGACCATTGGATGAGTGATACTGGATCATGTTCTTATTGCCTAGTTGTACCTATAGGGTTTTTATCCAGTCAAAGGGTATTAATAGCATATTCAGTTTATCATGAGGTGCTGATTACTATGGACTATATTGTTACCTATGAGGTCATATGGCTATCACATGATATTTGGGTAAAGTTACTGTGGTGTAATAGTACCACCTATGAGGGGCAAAGGCCTATATGATATTTGCTGGAGTTACTATGGACTAATGATTGGTACCTATGAGGGCATGATAACATCACAGTATTTAGGTAGAATTTCTGTGGACAAAATTGGTATTTATAAGGGCATAATAGTTTCATAGTATTTAGTTAAAGTTACTATGGATGCATGGTATTATGAAGCGCTAATAGCTTCCATGGTCTTTTGGTTAAAGTTACTGTGGACTAATCGTACCTATGAAGGCATAATAAGTGTTATCTTTTCTCCACTAGTTATGCCTATAAATTGTTCCCAATCAGGGTTCGCACATTTTTTGTACAATAGTCACCAGAATGCTCCCTGTAATGGATGCAACTTTTGACCAACGCAATCACTTTTGAAAATATGATCGGTGTTTGCACTCAATTGGTGATCTGTTCAAATTACCCTGTTTCACCGTAATATTCCTTGATGTGATTTGGTTGAGGTAACGAGCCTTCTTGGTTGGCAGCCATCTTGGTTTTTTTGTGTGTTGTTCAGAATTTTCGCTTCATCCATCACATTTGGTTTATAAATATCCTCCGAAATTTGAAAAAATTAACAATTTCTGGAGTCAAAATAATCTGGTCCTGATTAATTCTGAATTTTTCGTTTTTGTTTTCGTGACCCCCCAAGTCCGGAAGCTCCCAGTGTTTGTCACCATTCTTCGTTGGAGCAATCACAGTCTGTTGTTAACCTTTTGATCTTTTGTTGTCCTTCCAAGGGTCAGTCGAAAAAACAAAGGTTTTGAGGGCGTAATAAAACATTCATTTTCATCAGTTTCCGATATCCAGCGCCTGTTAATTGTAGATTCAACAATACTGCAGGCTTGTTTTGTTTGCCTCTCATACTTAAGATATGCATCACCCTGCGAGATGACAAAAAAATTGCCTGCAATGGGGAAAGATTGTATTTGTCCTGTCCAGCTTCTTTTGTTTTCAGGCAAACCAGCTATACGGGTCGAGTACGGGATCCGACGCCGGCAGATAGCTATCCAGTCTATAAACTTTCGCCCTCTTGATCTCCCAAATTTCTGTCCTTGAGAGATGTTGATCAAAACTTGGACACATATGTTTATTTGCCTTGGGGCAGGTAGGTCAAGGACCAAAGATGTTAAAGGGCCATAGTGGGCCATCGTTCCAAAACTGCAAAATGATTCTACAGATGAGGTTGCATAACGATCATACTTGGTCGTGTTATTATGGACCAGTGGTTCAGGTAATCCAGGTCAGAGGGTCTTGGAGAGCATATGCAAACTGATTCTCCATTAAGTCCAGGTCGGAGTACTATCATTACTCGGTCAGTGTTACAATTGGGGCTAGTGATAACTTCCAGGTGTTCAGGAGTTTAAGATCAATTTAAAGTAATGAGGTCATAATGAAATGTAATGTGAACAAAGCAAGTGCATTTTTCCTCCTACAAATGAGGTTGGGTTACTTTGATACTTGTCAGTGTTACCATGGGATATGTACCTACCAGGTGTTCAGGAAGTTAATAACAATTAAAGTAGTTGAAGAGGTATTAAAAGTATGTAAACAAAATATTGCAAATGCTTTTCCTCCGACAATCGTTGGATTACCATCATACACTCGGGGCAGTGTTACACATGGCCCAGTGAATACCTACCAAGTGGTTCACTCTTTTATTGAAAAAGAGCAAAATGGTTGTTAGATTACTATGAACTTTATCAGTGTTATCATGGATTTGTGGTATGCTATTCCTTTTTCCTTAATGTTGACCAAACTGGGCCAAATGTTTATTGACATGTGTGGTCATCTTTAATCCCACAAGAGTCATAAAGAGAACATAAAGCTATTGGGTGAGGCATGATGAGTCACAAAGCAAAATGCATTCCCTCCAATAAACGCATTACCTTCCTTCAAAAATGCAAATTAAATGGGTAAAGGGTGGCCCATCTGTTTATCATCTAGGTGACATTTAGGAGGTCATGGAGAGGTCCATTTCATTTCGTGTTGTTTGAGCTACAACACCATATAGCTCTAGTTTTTCTTGCATATATTTCCAATTAAATATACAAGAAATTGTTGGACTATGTTCATTTCGCATAATCAAATTTTGAAAGCCCCAAATGCCCCCATTGTTGTAACTGTAGATATGTTGCAATTGAAAAATTGTAGTTTTCGGGTAACATTGGAGAAATCCATTTCAACACACTTTATTGATACATTAAGGTGTTATATTAGCCCTGATTTTATCAAACATCGCTTGGGAACTCTGAGGCTGGGGTTTCATAGAAAATGGTGCAGGAACAAATCATTGCTATTGTGTTCTAGATTCTCCTGAATTATGTTTGCATTTATATCTGCTTTTTTGCTGTTGGTAACGTCCTGCCCATATACCTTATCATATGAAATGGGCCATATTATGACAACTCGTATTGGGGGGTTTTGTCGAATATTACGTCAAAGTCAGTTTTGTGATGTCGGTATCTGTTTTGGTATTGACAAATGCTGGATATATGTACCTGCCTTCAATTTAGACTTTACTAATAACATCACACGCCCTGAACTACTTCCCAATTTTGGGGTGCGATTGTTTTGAGTCCATATCTTCCTCCTCGGCTTGTTTGTTATTCCGCAGTCATTGTCCTTTGTTCCTGTCTTTTGTTGACATTTGAATGTTTATATATTCTAGCTTTGAAATAATGCCTATTCTCTAAACCATAACCAGAGTGTTGCACGATATTATTACTATATAGTATTTCCTTGCTCTCCCGACAATCCCGAGTTGCTGCCTCTCTAGGCGCAGGTTGAAATTGGATCCCTCGCATGTCCCCAATTATCCGCGGTGGTGTGTGCGATTCACAGTATTCACAGTAAATCATTGTCTACTATGTTGAATGTTGAGCCCTGATAATTAACCAGATGATTATAAATAGAGAACCGAACTTGAAAACACTCTTATTGTGGAGCTGTTTTGTTATATACCGTGTTGGAGCCTGCAGATTGTCTGTTCTGACAGCTCTGTATGAGGTCTACAGCAATATCGCATTGACCGTCATAATGGAGAAAAAGAAAAGGTGAGCAAATGCTACTAACTCTTTGTCCTATTCTTAGTCAGAGGCCTACACTACATATATCCATTAATCTGCTTGAAAACAGAAATCGCTGCTGAATGCGCGCTTGTCTGCTTAAACAATTGCTGCCCATACAGTCATAATATTCTATTCAGACGTGCAAACCAGGAACTGTTAACACAGAATGAATGTAGAGAAAGAGTTTATGCTGGCCATCCACACCCTACACAGCGCAAAATGGTGCATAGTATTAAACGGGAGCACTTTCAAACATTTTTCTGTGCTTCAGATGTGTCTACCAAGTGCCCTGGGTGCTGAGGATGTGTCTGCTCTGTGCCTGTGCGCCAGGTATTGTCCTGTGCCACTGAGGATCATTGTGTTTGTGTGGGGATGTGGCATGTGCTCGGGTGTGCATATGCTGGGGATGTGTCTGTGCTAAAAGGGTTGTGGGCTGGGATGTTTCTATGCTGAGGATGTGTCTGTGCTGGATATGTGCCTGTGCTGGGGATGTGCCTGTCTGCAGAAGCAGATTGTGCGGTGCTGAGATATGTGTCTGTGCTGGGGTTGTGCCTGTGCCTGGAGATGTGTCTGTGCTGGGCATGTGGTCTGTCTGAGGGTGTGCTTTCCCCTGTGCCTGTGCTTGAGGATTTACCTTGTCTGAAGATTTTTGCCTCCCCTGTGCCTGTGCTGGGGTGTGCCTGTACTGGGGACATGCCTCATCAAGGATGTGCCTCCCTCTCTCCCCCCTGTCCCGTGCTGGGGGGGTTGTGCCTGTATTGGGGACCATGCCTCAGCTGAGGATGTGCCTGTTTGGGGGATGTGCCTCCCCCTCGCCTGTGTTGCCTGTGCTGAGGAGGTACCTGTGGCTGAAGATTTGCCTCCCTGTGCCTGTGCTGGTGTGGTGCCTTACTGTGGGCATTGCCTCATCTAGGAGTGCTCCCCTGTGGCCTTGCTGGGGTGTGCCTGTATTGGGGACATGCCTCAGCTGAGGATGTGCCTGTTGGGGATGTGCCTCCCCTGTGGCCTGTGCTGAGGATGTACCTGTGCTTGAATATTTGCTCCCCTTGTGCCTGTGCTGGGGTGTGCCTGTACTGGGGACATGCCTCAGCTGAGGATGTCCTGTTGGGGATGTGCCTACCCTGTACCTGTTCTGGGGATGTGCCTGGCTGATGAGTGCGTGTGTTGGGGGTGTGCCCCTCGGCCCTGACTGAGAATGGGACTTGCAGGATGTGCAGGTCTAAGGATTGCATGTTCTGATGCTTCTACCTGTGCTCAGTGGAGATGTGGCTGGCTACTGCACCGTCGCTGCTCTACAAAGCTATGTCCAAAACAATGTAATTGGACTGTTTGGCTATCATTTCCGTGGTGTTTGAAAGGTTTGTAATGGTCAGTTGTTAGAATCATAGGAAGATGAACCGACCTCCCATTCGTCCAACAAACAAAACATCTTCATATGACATTCCATAGCAAGTTTAGCTTACCTAAACGTTGTGAGTTGAGGTTATCATGCGTAAATGCCAGGACGACGATAAATTGTATCGTTGATTTATGTGTACATCAGTCATGACTTTATGATGTACTTCCGAGCAGTCCTAAATTCCCTATGTATCCTATTGTTTCTTATTTGAAAATTGACTCGCTCCAATTCCCGACTGATTTACTGCTCAGAAAGAAATAGCAAAACTATCCTCATCATATTGAATTGAATTAATTTGATTCGCCAAAAAGGATTGGCATACACTTTTTGAAGTGAACAAAAAAAAATATTGCTGGGTTGTACTACTGTCATGTCACTACTCTTCGCAGGAAGTTATGTTGTGCAATATTGCACGATCTACATAGAAATCAATGTTCCAATTTTTGTCTACAACTCCGCAACGAGTGTCCTATGATGACGAGGTGAGGACCAATGGATTCAGGTTTTCATTCTCTTCAATAGCATACAAGTCACACTTCATCTCTGCAAAGTCAGTTGAACTGTTCTCAAGCAATAACAATTCTCTACACTTCTATTTTTTAAATTGTTAAAACGGTAGTCATCTACACCCTCACGCGTTTCTCATTATGGAATTGAGCTTACATGTAAGGTATATTCACATAAGTAACAAAGTGTACAGATATTGTACATACCTGATAACAGTCTGAAGAGATTTTGTAAATTTCCATATTTTCTTCCAGATTTTAGTGTATCACCACTTTTCAATATTTTTCTGAACATGTGTTCATAGCTTTATTGTCCCGTTCATTACTCACACACTCAGTTGCCTCATGGTCTGGTGATAATGCAGGGGTTATCTGTTAATGCCCTCCATATTCATCCTATTCTCTGTTACCATCCCAGAAGACCCCGAGCGACCTCTGTAACAGCCCTCGGTTCAAGAACTGCCAGACTGATGGTTATAGTCCACATTTGTCAGAATTCTTTCCATCACCTTGAAAACCACTTGGAATACAGTATCTTATGTCCAATATTCAGCTCCATTAAGAATTATTTCAACTCTTGCATCTCTCTTCTCTATGAGTGTTCCAGCAGATGAGAGAAAGGCATATATCTCACTTCACAGTCACCATCCTGTCCCCACTGCTGCCACCAGCTTGTGTCCCTTTTGGGGAACTATACTCAGGCAATTTACCCCTCTCCGCTCTGCCAATTCCCCTAATATAAAGTCTTTGAGAAATGATAGCAATGTTTTTATCCTGCTGGGCTGTAGTGTATGTCTGTGGTATTCCCCTGCCTCTCTTATAAAAGGTGACCAAAGGGGAGTATATGCTGTTCCTAATTTTTCAGGCATTACGTATAAATGTACACCCATTTTGGTGGATCAATGAACATTGATTCAATCAACCAACAGTCAATCATTTGCAGACACTGAGTGGTTTGGCCCACAGTTGATGGAGCATAGATCAGGGTGTCAAGTCTCTGTCCCATCATACCAAAGGCTTTACGAATTGTACATGTTGCCTCCTATTTGGGAGCTCAGACTGGAGCAGGAAACATTTGGGGTAGGCAGTCATTATGTTACAATTTGCCTGTGATTACCACTACCTCAAAATTGAGGTAACACTGAAGAGGTATGGCCCTATTCTGTTTCTGTTAATTGTCCCTGGTATGGTGGTTTACCGTGGTGTGTCTGCTCATGAGCAGTATGAAATATAACTGATATATTTGCAGCAAGGTCTGTAACATCCAAGAACCGCTCCACCCTCCTCCCATCTCCTGTCCTCGCTACCCTTCCACATTATTATGATGGGCAAAGCTTACAAAAGTGTTGTCTATGCTATGATTCACTCTGTGAGGTGCTCTAGTAGCAGTTAAAGAAGTGACAATGTGCTTGATGAATTACCTACCTCCCCCGGGCCCCCTCTCACCCCACCCGTCTTTACCCTGCCCCCCCCACCCCTTCTCTAAATTTAAACTGCAGCAGGCATGGAAAAAGTGACATGCATTGATACAATGCAAATACATTTGTATGAGCTGCAGCTGTAATATACCCAGGTTTTTGTGGAACATCCATTGAAATTAGTGAGGATACTATCGATACTTGATAGTTTGTGCCAGTAATAGTATAATAGCAGAGTAAAAGGCAAATAAAGGGGGGGGGTGGTTTTTGTTTGTATCGACCTTGATAACATATCATTGACCGGTTAATTCAATCTATCAAAGCCTGTTTTTTCCCCCATAACTGACTGATTATCAAGATGTCAGTGTGTCATTAAACATTATTTATAGGCCAGGGTGTCATTGAATGGCAAGAGTGGGGCAACTTAGGGAGACTTGTATTGATTTTTAATAAATGGTCCTTGACCGGAAATCAATCTATGGAAGTAGGTTGTTTTTTTTGGTCAATAGCTGTTGTTAGCAGACTTGAAAAAATTAAATGAAAAAAAAAAAAAACAATACACGATGATATTTTTTTTTTTCAATATGAAAATTAAATGATTTGTATTTCCTAACAATTGTACTTTTCCAGGAAGCTAACCCAGTTGTCCACGAAACTCCACACGATTGAGAGGGTCTGTCAGACCATACAGAACAGGCTGGACGATGTTGCATGCCTCGGCGAGCGGATAAAAAAGTGGTAAGTTGTAAAACTCGATACATCTCCCTTCTTCTGTCATGAGATTCTAACCTCTCGTCACTTCACGAAGAAATTGGTTGATTCAGCAATAAAAATCATTCCACCCTCCAGGTTGATTTTCTTCAATTCACTATTCTTTAATGTCTAGGTGAAAGTTATAACAACAACTCAAGGCATGTATTGTGTTTCTTCCGCATTTGATATGTGCTCACATCGCTTCAATTACCCCGATCATAGGAACCAGTATGGCACCCTGACAACCCCACATTAGTCCAGAGCTTTACTAACTGAGCTATTCTGATCCCCAATTTTTACCTAGTCTTGTGTTCAGAGGTTGATATATTCCTGATTCCCGCTGGCTTTTATCCGGCCGCACAGCCATCAATACATTTCTGCACAGCGCCACCATTTCTGTAGTCCGTCTACTCTTGAATCACGTCTTGTCCAAATTGTAATCCCACTACAACCACTGATAAAGAACCCATGCTTGAATATTCAGATTTTGCCCATTAATGGTTAGACCATAACAGCATGTTACAATAATCGACATAAAGGATCTACGGTTTAGCAGTTTGACAATTTAAACAGGCTGAAAATAATAGCTTAAAATTTTTTTTACAATTTGAACAAGACATTGATCAGAAGGCTAATAGTGGCGCAGTGCAGAATGTAATGCCCGATAAAAGGCCTCTGGCAAAATCCGGAATATAGCAATGTCTTATTACAAGGGTAATTTTTACCTGGCTGGGAAGGAGCAACCATGGCAATAGAGAAAAAAAAAAACTTCACCCAAGTATTCAGTCAGGTACTTCTATGATAAAATGCATGAGCCTGGAATAACTTTCACATTGTGCAACTATTTCCTTCTCTTCCTCTCCCTGCAGCACATTCAACTTCACAGTGCCTTGGCTGACGTGGTTCGCCATCACCATCCTCTCCGTTGCTACAGTGATTCTGTATCTCATCCCTGTTAGGTATCTTGTCTTAGCCTGGGGTAAGTCAACTTCTCAGCTGATGTACCAGATAACATATGTATGTCTGGGCTTGATTTAGCTAGCTGAGGCTTGCTACCTGGGATAGACGCACCCCTATGGGGATAGGTCGGCCTTCCGAAAGATGAGGGATGGCGGGTATCCTAGTGATTCTAATTCCTGTACCGAAGTGAATTTGCAGGATGATGTAGAGCTAAATTTTCTACAAAGCAGTGTGCTTAGACAGCCAAGTTATGCAAGGGCTCTGGCCTGAATGCACATTGCACATTGAAAGCACTAACCAGAAAGCCAGTTACATTTCCTATAATTTTGTGGTAGTCATATATATTCCTAAGTGAATACCTTTTTCTTCTTTCTGTGATCATGGTGCCAGCATGCTGCATTCACTGTGTAGGTCATGGGCAACATGCTAGAATCTCCAATTTGGGGTGTGGTGTTTTGATATGTTATCTCCTGTGCTCGTTTGAAGCAAATCTGTTAAATGACCATTGACCTTCAAGGACACCCACTAACCACGGTTTTACAGTTTATATGAATATATGTGGGGTACAAGTTCCTGGTCTACATTTTTCTTGAAAATTCAATTACTACAAGAAATGCTACGGAAGCCATTCTACAAAGTCATCATTAATGCCAGGGAGTCCAGGAAAGGGGGGGCCAAACCCCCCCATGCCCCAAGTAATCATGAAATTTTCAACACGAGACTGATTTTATTTTTTTTTGCAGTTCAGTAGAGGTTTTGCAGCTGTTATTTAGCAAAGATTGCAGCAGCAGGTGTTCTAGAGGCCCATAAATTTTACCCTTTGCCATGGGGAGATGAGGTCACATCCATGTGGGCGCAATTCTCTTGAGTTCTGACCTCAAACCCCCTCCCCCCCCCCAGACAATCTCTCCTTACCGCTGATTATGCAATCATGCCCATGCTGCTCCGCCTTCCTTACCTTCCCCTGTCCTCTACTGTGAGGTGAGCTGAACGTACCAATCCAGCCATCACCATATTCACCATGGACGTACCATCTCAGTCTGCGCCTGTTCCTTGCGATATGCCACACCCCATGAACATGGGGAAATCATCGCAGCTGCTCACCGCGGTCACCAACAATGACCATGCCACCAATACACTGTTAAGACTTTTGGTTGTGTCACCATTCTGAATCTATATTGGTTGCACATGGATCTGTGACTATGAATGAACAAGCACTAAGCCTAACCATTGGCCTTTTTTCTGGCTTTCAGGCATAAACAAATCACAAGAAACTGAGGAAACCTCATGCCATTCCGAACAATGAACTACTGGACTTCCTGTCACGAGTGCCTTCAGACGCCCAGCTGGTGAGTCGAGATCCATTGTAAACTAGACATGTGCAGGCGTGTGAACCATTAACGTGTTAACCGCAAGATTTACCTTTGTGGACCTCATTTTAGGAAGCACATTAAATCATGCCCATCTGACCACCTGTTGCTTATGCGTTCAATAATATTTGACCTCCTGTAACTTTGAAATGACATTCATGTTGTTTAGGACTAACATCAGGCTACATCGACAAAATCACAAAAAAAAACCCAAGTTTGACATCCGTGCCCTTGACAGTTTTTTCAGGACCAACTTTTGTCACCACCATCAAGTTTTTCCTAAATTGGACCAACGTCATATTACCTGCATACTGCAGACATGTGTTTATGCCCACTCCAACTCATCTGAAATTTTACCAAGTTTCAGATCAATCAGATACAGCGATGAAGAATTATTGCGCTACCACCCCCCCACCCCCCCACCACCCCTAGCGCCTAAATTACTGAAAGTGGCGGAGACGGCAGCGACGGCATACACAGCCCACAACATACTATCCCTGACAACTTACATATTGCAGAGATCTATTCAGATTAGTCATCACACTTAACATTTCGGTATGACTCCCTTCTTCTTTATGTATAATGAATCTCAGTGACTTATGAAGACATCCTCCTTAAAACAGTCCATTAGTCTACTCATCAGTGACTGTGCTCAAGTTCAATCAGAATCAATTTTCTCAA
The DNA here is from genome assembly GCA_026419785.1 of Sclerodactyla briareus. Classification (NCBI taxonomy): domain Eukaryota; kingdom Metazoa; phylum Echinodermata; class Holothuroidea; order Dendrochirotida; family Sclerodactylidae; genus Sclerodactyla; species Sclerodactyla briareus. Next base: position 141,518 of record JAODTK010004888.1, on the reverse strand, counting down.
GGTCTGGCTTCAGTGACTGTTGGAAGGTTGTATCCAGTGAAGTATAGCGAATCTCTTCCTTCGACTGTCTAGTTCATTGGTGCACCAATTTGTACGGATTCATGATGATTAGGCATATCACCCAACTCTCTGATGTTCCGGTTGTGCAGGCAAATGATGAAATCTTCTCATGATAACCCTTACTATTCAATGAAAATGCCGAGTTGAATAGAGGTTCAATAGAGGTCGAGGAACGAGATTCCCCTTTTGACGGTGGGTGTTAGAGGCCCGCAATATCCCCTACCTTACATACAAGGTATAGGAGGGGGAGGACCTTGAAGCTGGTCCACTGTATCAGTCATTCCTATGAACCCTCATGGTTTCCTGCTTTCTGATTGGTTGAAAAGTCTGGAACAATCCACATTGGAAGGATATTTATAGTCAATGATTGATTCCTCCAGCTCACGCATAGGTTTCTGAGGGTTCAATTTTTTCTGTTGCAGAAAAAGTGGCAAGAATTGAGGCCGGAACTCTCACGAGCAGACACGCCAAAGAAGAAGAAATGAGGGCGCTATCTACAGCAGCATACTGAGGTCATCTGTCATTGCCGTAATCCAGGCAGCCAGTCGTTAACGTCATTCACCCAAGGAAGATGCGTCCTTCTTCTACATCGGACAGGCAGCATGTCTCTATTAATCGTTGTGCATGGGCTTTCATCTGCCATATCTTTTCGTGGAGGTCAAAGGTCACACACATGTGGATGTGAACAGGCCATTTTAAGGGTTATTCCTATCCATGGTGCATAACTGTACATTATTTAACTTGACAGTATTTGACGTCAAGGTGTACATTGAAGCATTATTATTATGGTGGCTTTAAAGTGCCATCTTAAGAGTCAGTGTGCCCGGCCATGCGGACCATTGCGAGATATGTAATGTCAGTATCCAATCCGGGTGAGTGTCATTTCACAGACCACAATCTGTTGGCAAGTTGATTGACAACTGTCTTATATCTGGTATCCGGCAATAGGTTGAAAATTACCAGGCAAATAATAACACTCAGTTTTGTGAAATAGGATGGAGCAGGGATTTTTATGTCCAAATATACAAATGTAAACACTGTAGCCATGTAAACCTTCAGATGACTTCAGGCATTGGGCGTATGAAGGAAGGTCATCAACAGGAGAGAATTCCTTTTAAATAATCCCCCAAAAAACAAACAATACCCATGGTTGTAAACAACATAGCTTCTTGTTTCTATAAAGAGCAAGGAATCTCATTGTGGGAAAACTGCTTCTGTCTGATGCTCACACCGAAACAGGGGAATGGGATAGGTCAGTGTATGTAATGGTGACTGAAACCAGGTTAGTGTATGTAATGGGGACCGAGGCAGGGACCAGTGTGTTGGTATAGTAGCAGTGCAGGGAGAGTGGCATGACGGATAACAAGAGAGGATAACAACCAATGTTCCATACGGCTGCCACCCTGCTTGTATCACGCGTCGAACGTGACTCCGACATTACCACTTATACAACACCATGCAACGATCCTACACTGTTATCACAACCATGGCACATGGTGTTTGGTGCATTGTGACCTAAAACCTGGAGAGATTGTGGTAGGGAAAGTGTGAAGAATCCACTGCTTATACGTGAGAATGTGTAATAGGAATGTTACTAATAACCCACACAAGGATTTACCATAGCACTGTGAATGTCTTCAAAATAATTTTCCAGTTCCATGGAAACCACACCATGTTCTTGAAGATTGTGATGAGTATAGTAGGGTGGTAGCCTGGTGTGTAGGGGTAAAAAAGGGAAGGGCTCGCCCCAAAAGAAAACCAAAGAAAAATAATAAGGTGGAGACGGAAAAGGTGACAAAATGGAAGAAAAACAGATATTCTAATTTCACAGGTACATTATAAACAATGACATTGTATGGTTTGACTTCGTAGTGCGCCTCAGGCTAAAAAACATTACAGTAATTTCAAGGGAAGCAGTCATATTAGCAGTCAATATATATCTCTGTTTCGTGAAGGCAGATTAGATTATACAGGCATTGTTTTATGTAGTCAAGGAAGGAACAGTATTTATGACGTAACAACTAATCACATGTTAATAAACATTGGTATAGTTATTCATGAAGTCATTGTTATACCCTATTGGGACTTAAACGGAAATATTATTCCTATACAATATTAGTATTCTTAAGAAAATTCTATCACAAGATTGCAATTGCAATGTAAAAAAGTTAGTGTTGAGGGAAATTTCATGAGAGAAGTTAAGTTGAATAGAGGGTAACTGATTCAATATTTGACACCAAAACGAGGGTACAAATTTGAATGTCTTATGTCTACTTCCAGTAGTATTATTATTAGGATATTCCGTCTTTTTAATGTTCATTGGCAGCAAGTTATTTGAATCAATACTGTGGTATTTCTGTGGTATTCACTCCTATATATAAAGTGTGTGTTAAGGATGATCTAAGGAAAATTGAACATCTGGCTCTATTATTTAATCTGTTAATAATTCTAACTGAAATGGTATGGGTATTGGGTAAACAATATCTGCCGAGAATATATGGTGCTTTTCCACCGAGTGTTCAAAATGTTCCACAGATGTATCCTTGATCATGTTAGGATTAGTAGGCACACTGACAATCCTAGAGAGTACAGTTACAGCAGGTAATACAGCGCCAGCTGTACGAACAGTCCCCATTCAGCACCTTAGTAGAGAGAGGGAGGCAACAGGGATGAAGCACCTGCATATTAAAGTCCATTCAGGTTGAAATATTCGAGAAATAAGCATCAATTATATGAAATGAATGCACATTTGATACCTCATTACAAGAAGAACTTCAGTAAACATTACAGCACTCAAGCCATTTCTATTATTGATGAAAATAGTGATCAGTCCGCAAATTTTACCTAAAAGACGGCCGGCTACAACAAATGTATATGTTTCGGCACAGGGACCTATTCCACAAAAGTATGAATTTTTACATAATACTTTCTGTTTCAACAGATTTGTTTTCAATTGTAGTTTTTGTATCATCAATACAATGGATTTTTACAGTATGGGTAGCTTCGTGGCTGGAAAGCAGGTCATGGAATAAAGGCTTGAATGGAACATTTTTTCAAAAGACCAACAGAAAGGTGAATTGGCCGTAATGGGCTTATGGGTTAATGGGAACTTTCCTTCATTTTATTTAGGTATTATTCCCCTCTCCCTGGATAGTTTATCGTACCTTGTGTGGACTGTCTCATCCAGCAAATACTGAATAATGTTGAGTAGATGAACATTTTCCTTCTTGAGATGACTAGTCTTATTAAAAGTCGTATTTCTAACTGGAAAACATGTTTACTCAATCTGTTCCCACTTTGGGTTTTTGGTCTAAAGTCATGTGAGCAGGCATGAAGTCACATTGACTCTTCAAATTAAATAAAGATTACATCCCCTAGAGGACAATGATTGGAGCTTTTTTGTCACTAATTAAAAGCCCCCAACATACTGCATTGTAAAAATAAATCACTCCTAACTATGCAATCTTCATTGCACTGGTCACACATTGATGATATTGATATCATGGAGAAAAAAAAAAATATGAGCATTTCTATCTGATACTGATAACCATAAAATGTGGACAAATCAGAAGAATGGAGGTCAAATTTCCTTCAGAGGCTATCCTGTGACTCATACCTGAATGGATGAGCTCACACTCGGTTTGTGGGTTTTCCATATCGTACATATCTCGATTGTTTTTGGGGCCAGTTCATGTGAAGTCAACATAGGTCGAAGTGGAAAAACCTTGTGAACAAGACAAGTAAAAAATGCTTGGTTCAATCATTCTGACATTTGGTATAGAGCTTTCGTATGGGAGTACTAGAACCTATTGTTTTTCAGTTAGATGAGGATCAATTTTGGTGAAACATCGGAAAACTGTGAAATTTTATATTTTGAGCGATTTTGGCTTGTGAACACAATAAGTCAGTTACACCTGTATGATTACATGAACCCTGTGGATTTGAGATTAGGTTAAAGTTCATCTGTATGGAACCTTTGGCACCACGACCATCGGGAATGCTTAGAAGCGTCACGTTCACTAAGCCTTTTGGCTAATTCCTGTCTTTCCATTGATACTGTCATTTCGAGTAAACACTACTGTGAAATGCAATTTGGGATGGAAATTCAACCCCATGCCCCCCCCCCCACCTCACAATTATTTTGGGGGCAGTACCTCTGAAAACATGCCCCTCCATTGGCTATCTTCTGCAGCACCTCCTGTTTCACATGCAAGTCCATGGGCTTGCATAGCCTACTTGAACCAGTGGAAAGGTCTCCCAAGCAATGATAAATGAACATTTACTTCTGGCTACTAGCATTATTATTTACTTTGCACAATGCACCATGTTTATGGGGCTCAGTTGTTGGGTTGCGAGTACAGCGACTTATGCAACTGTTTGCTCGTTACTGAAATGTACTATTGATACATGTTATATCATCTCAGCGTCTGTCATCTTTGCATTTTTACAGATCATAATATATCATCTTTTATTCCAGTAGCTGTATAAAGTTGAGGAGGTTCTTTTGTTTTTTACTGCTGTCTTTTGTCATGAATAACTGATAACTAGTTACTACTACTAATTCTTTCCAAACGAGTTTGTTGATCAATGCTCATTTTTGGGTTTTTTGTTCTTTTCTTCTTTTTGCATTCTGTGAATATGTACTTTAGTGGCCATTGAGCACCATGTTAGCGAATGATGAATATAAAGGTCTGAATCTAATCATATACCTTATAACATTCTTATGATCTTTAATCTTGTAGTCTTCATTCCTGCCATCCCGCCTTTTCTGGTTTGATATCTACAGTTTACTTCTTTCCTCTCTCTCCCGTCTCATACTTACCCTTCTCATGCCCCTTTGCCCCCTCTATTAAGCCTATTAGTCACATTCTAAGCCTGATTTCCTACACTGTATTTAGAGTGGCAGATGTGACTAATCGGTTAGACAAGGGAGGCATCTTCGGGTAGGTATGAGACGGAACCTCGTCTCTCGTGACCCGGGACCAGGTAAGTGGGTTTTGGGAACTGAGGCTCATCAGGTCATGTATCATGGACATAGACACTGCAGATGATCAGGCCTGTCTTTTGGGTCAAATTGGCCCGAATTGTCCAACCATTACACCCTCAATCGACTATATCTCATGGCCCCTGAGTCATCCCTGAAGAGCTGGATGCAGTGTTCCCTTTACCTGGAAACCTGGAAAGTCGGGAATTTGAGAAAAGATGCTTCAAACCTGAAACTTCCTGGAATTTTAGCAAATGCTCCAACCCTAGGAATCATGGCATTGTGATGTGGCGCCAAAGACGACACGTAATAGTGATTGGCTATGGTTGATTTTTAGTGTGCTTATATGTTTGTTTCCATGACTGAGGCACCTCACAGCACTTAAAAGCCAAAATGGAGTAGCATGCCTCCAGAGCTGTTCTCCCTTACTCATAAGGTGCCTAACTAACAAATTGTGTGTGAAAAAAGTCTAATTTTGTTTTTCAATCCCTGGAATTTTGAAATTCCATCATCATGGAAATGATAATGAATACATCCATTCCTTACATGCTTGGAACCCTGTATATGAAGATATGTAGTCAGTTGTGCTATTAACCCAACCTCACTATGCTAGTTCGCCATGCCAATGATATATCCAGGCAACCCTAGTTGATAAAGTTTCCCATGAGGGGTTCCTATGGTGAAGTACCCAGAAGTCTGGGTACCAGCACTAATGGGTGCACTCATAAAATTTTTTTTTAAGCCAACCCAGCATGCTGGTAGAGAGCTATTGTGGTCTGCCGTCCAGCTATCTATCCATCTGTCTGATCCTCTGTCGGACTGCCTCTCTCTGTGAACTTTCTGGCTCCTCAAAATTACGTTGCTCCGGTCGATATTGACCAAACTTTGACGCAATGATTATCTGCTCTTGGAACCTCTTGACCTCGCCAAGGTCGACCGATACTGGAAGGGGGCAGGATCGTCCCCAATATGTGAAATCAACAAAATCCTTTTCTCCTACAGTTTAGGTTGATTTCTGTGATAATTGGTCAGTGTTATCGTGGGACTATTCTACCTATGGAAGGTTTCAGGATCTAAGGCCATTAAAAGTCATGAGGAGTGATATGTCAAAAACTGAGGAAATCTTCAAAATGTTCCTTCTACAGATTAGGTTGGTTTACTATGATACTCGGACAGTGTTAACATGTTTAATGGTACCTGTGGAGTGTTGAGAGTACGTTTGGTCAACTGTGTTGAGAGGGGAACGTAAGCTATTATGTGGCTGTCCCACAAAAACCTCCCAAAATTCCCTACTGATTGTTTGAATTTCTATGTTACTTCATCAAAGGACTAACTGACAAACGGTCTGAAGCTAATTATATCCCCGCGACACTGGAAGTGTCTGGGGATATTAGGTTTTGGGTGTGTAGCCGCCGTCCCAGGATCCGCCGCCCCAGGCTCCGCCGCCGGCAACTTTAAGCGTTAACGCAATAACCTAAACGTCTTCATCCGATTGATCTGTAAAACTTTTACACATGTACGCCCTAAGAGATCTCGATGAGTTTCGAAAGTGGCCATCACTGCAAAGCTAGGGCCCGCTAATTTGCATAATTTGCGCGCAATTTCCAAGTTGGTCGGATTTGAACGAAACTCGTGGTGTAGGGACTATAGGTTTATCCCGGAAAATGTTGTATGTCATTTCAGGGTCACCGGATGTCAAATTTGCGAATTTATGCTATTTTTTTCAAATTTTTCTGATTTGAACAAACTTGTGGATGGGGGCTACATCCGTTCCTCACAAAGTTAGAGTCATTTCAGAGACATCGTTGGGTCAAATTTGCATATTCAGTGCCATTACTACTTCCATGATTACCACGAAACTTGGTGGATGAATTAAGTTTATCTTGGTTTCTGACCAAAATGGGGGTCTTTATGGGGTGTTAGATACTTCTTCCCAATGATTGCTCAAAAGGGGTGATATACACGTGGGCGGTTTACCCGCCTACACATGTCTAGGTTTTTTTAGGTCAAAATACTGCTAGCCCTGATACACTGAATAGTTGGTTTTCATGTTTGTATAAATACCCTCTGATTCGTTTTGTCGGCACAATGCGCCTTCTAGACATACATATCATATCGTGTCATACTTCCAGGATTGATGTTTCTACGACGTGCAATTTCCTCATATCAGTTGCATTCGCACAGTGCTTCCCCATTAGAACGGTTCATAAGAGCTGCAGAAATATATATATAGGCCGTTTCCCCTACAGGTTAGATTGGATTACTTATGTTACTGGCTCAGTATTATTATGGACAATTGGAGGTTTCCAGAAAATTAGAGTCGAACATCATTAGAAGGTCACTAGGGGTAAAATTGCAAAACATGAATCCAACGAGAATGAAAACTTACATCAGGATGTTCCTGGGTGTACTCGTTTTCATCTAAAGCATATTTCTGTTTAATTCCACCAGAGTTCATTAGAAGTCCCACAGTAAAATATCTATTTAAAAAAAGCTATAGACTGGTAGGTGTAGCCTCGCTGAATGAAATGCAGAAAGAGGCCTTAGTGGTCACTTGGCGCGCTGGTGTATGTCACACTTCTTGTTAGCAGGATTTCTCACAAACCGTGAGGCCGATTATGGGACGAAATTTGGTGTGTAGCACTGGGGTTGGTGTACACGATCTGATTTTGCGGCAGCAAATTCATTAATTAACTTGGGTAATCAGCCTATTTTATTAGAAATTCATTGTTGAGCGCGTAGCAAATACGCAAAAACCGCTATGTGCTACAGTATGGAGTTTGGCATGTAGGACCTGATGACAGGTAGATGACATGTAGATTCAGCTTAAATATGCTAATAAATGGTCTAATTTGCATAATGAGTGCGAATTCTTCAAGTTTGTCGGATTTTTCACGAAACTTGGTGGATGTGGGTCTAACATGGTTCCCGAGAAATTTTAAAAGTGAAGTCGGGGTCACTGGAGGTCATCTAATGGTGCTAAGTGCATATTTTATGCAATTTTCGGAAGTTCGTTGGTTTTCCACAAAACTTGTAGATGTGATTACACCTTTGATCCTGAACATTGTGAAGTACGCTGGGGTCAGTTGAGGTCATTGTAAGTGCCTAATTTACATAATCTATTCCAATTTCCAACTTGGTAAGAATTTCGCCAAACTCAGTAGGGATGGTACTTAAACCATTTTCTGAGATCTGATGTGCTTGATGTTCATGAATTTGATTGGATTCCATCATGTAATAGCTTCTGTTAGAAAGACTGAAGAACGAGGAAAACCATAGTTTCCTGGGACAATTTTACTGCTGTTATGAGACTCATTGTAGTGGCTAATTGCATATTTTATGCCATTTCAACTTGGTAAGAATTTCGCCAAACTAAGAGGTTTGGTCCGTTAACACAGGCGCGTAGCAAGCTACAAAAAAAAGGGGCGGCCAAATGTGACAGAAGTGCTATCTAAGCGTAGCGCCCCCCATGCGGAGCGCACACAGACACTTTTTTTTTTATTCAGATACCCATGAGATGACTGGTAATGCCATTGCCGGGCATCGAAGCAGGACCCACACCCTGACATTCCTAGATATTATGCCTGATAAATTTTCAAAAGAAACAGTCTATGCATGGGTGTAGAACTTGACTCTATAAAGGGTCAACGGTCATCGGTCAGTTTGGTGGTTAGGGGTGGGGACCGCTTCCGGACCCCAATATTGCGTATAATAGGCGTGAGGTCACAATTTGACTGTTTGATGGCGCGAGGAGCATCAAAATTTATTTAGTCATTCAGATACCTCGAAGAGGATAAAATATGACCCTCCTCAGGTTTCGAACATGGATCCCGAGTGGTTCACCCAGGATTTTTTTTTTTTTTTTTTTTTTTTTTCATGATGGTATGCCTGTTTGATCGCCGTCCTGGGGAGGGGCAAAAAGGAATTGGTTTTCTCCTTCCACTTTAACTTAATATACTTCCAGGGAAAATTGCCAAATTACAACGGTCATAATTTTTCTTCCGATCGCCGTCTTGGGGGTGGTCACCCTCCCTTTTGATGATTTCTTTAATAATTCAGCTTCGATACATGCAACTTTGGTGCTATAATTATATTTTTTATCGGTTTTCCACATTTGTTTTTTATAATCAATGTTTCCAGAGGAAATGACGAAATTACCACGATATGTCTTTTTGGACCGCCTTCTGGGTAGGGGTCTAGAGGACGAGGGAACTTATCCTTTCCTTTGATATCTTGGAACAACTTGCACTCACAAAGCGGCGATCATGGGAGGTGACGGCGACCCCCACCCCTATTTGGTTGGGGGGTGCAATGCATTTGTCCCCCCCCCCCAAATATTTGAGGGCCCGGCTGCTATTCGCTTGACCTGTATCCGAATATTCCAGCAGCAACCTGTGTTTTAAACCAATGCATAATACCTAAAGTGATCAAGGTTTGCTGTACATGTTCGAAAATTGTGTATTTGATGTATCGGTTAGTTCAAAGCACATATGGGCCTTGGCAGGGACATATTGATGTTCTAAACAAAAAAGGCCTGAAATTCACTCTGGGGATGTTCATGATAATTTTCAATGAACACAGAGGGTTCTCTATCTATCACGTTGGCATAAGACTGGCTTTACCAGCTTGGTGTGTCGCTCGGTAGTTTCCATTGCTCCTTTCAGACCGTAACCGCACTTGCATCGCTATTCAGAATGTAACAGCACCCAACGCAAAAACATTGAAAGTTCCCTAAGGTGATAAGTTTCTGGAGAACATTTCCGGAAATTAAAAGTTGTATCAATTTTAAGGAGGTGCTTACTGTCCCATAAGCATTTTCCGCTTTCTGCACTCAACGAAAATTTTTTTGTACGCTACGCCGTCAAACCTGTGGTGGCGCTACGCTTAGCTTAGATCAGTATTCGACTTGTCTGCTTCCCCCCCCCCCCCGCAACCGCCAACACAAACCGCCGCCCTTGCCCAATACTAAGTGCCAATTGGTGTTAAACTTCTATTTTTGGAAGTTAAAAACGGATGAGAGAATTTAAATTTCTCGGGAACAATTGCCCGATGCCACTGAAAATTTTGAGAGAGGGAAGATCGAGGCGATTACCACTTGAGTACGAACCTGTGGATCAAAAATATATTTCGGAATTAGCGGACTTGGTATCATGGCGTAGCCGGTCTTTCCATAGGAGTCGTGGGGGTGGCTGAACCATTTCTAGGGGGCGGATGTTCATCTCGAGCGGAGCCACCACCATTGGTTGGCACGGACGCGCCACAAGAAAATTACAGCATTATCTAGACCCTCCCAGGGGGATGACAGGAAATGGCAATTCCGACCTATTAAAGGGGCGATGCGAGTGGCATCGCTACAGTTTTTCGTAATTAATGGTGGGAATGAAATTGCCCCAATCTAACAAAGTTTGCCGCGATGTACATTTTCCTTGTATATTCACGTTTAGCAGGCCCCGAAAGTGCACCTATAGCTTACTACTGCGTCGGAGCGCGCAAGTTCTGCCAAATTTTGGGGGCAATCAACCGAAAAGAATGTGCACTAGTGGAGGTGAATATTCGAGGTAATTCTTTCACGTTTACTTTGTCCAAGCTCATTTCATATCATCTCCTAGTATCTTGTGGAACAATTTCATTTCCAGACAGCTGTTATTGCAATTTGTTACGATATAGAACACCGAAAACACCTAGTCCGTTCCAAAAAAACAATTATTTTGTGGTTTCACCTAGGGTTCTACCGTTAATAAGCCACTCTATATAGCAACCTAAACATTCCAATCCGATTCGGGAATTATTGCCCTTTCACCGCTTAATTTAGGAAGTAGTAAACTCCGGGAAATGTTGGCACTGTCAGGTCGTCGTTGATGCAATCGGTTCAAATAGCACACTGAAAACCCAGGGACCGCGCGAAGGGAAGACATGCCAGGGGCTGACGGGGTGGGGTGGGGTGACGGGGCTTATTAGCTACGATCCGCTCCCTCGGTTCAGATTTGCATGCGATTATTACTCACTTATTCGGATTAGGCGCCTTCACCTCAAGTCCGGGCCTACTGGTCTTTGCATCCTTCCCCCTTTCTCAAACTAGTGTATCATCCTCTCTGAGCTGGTTCCAAAAAAATATTCGGCGTCTTTTTAAGCAATTTCACAATGTACCGGTATTGTAGGTCGCGCCAATAAGTTACGACGATCATACCGAGGACCACCGTGTTAGGTACCAGCAGGGTGGCGGGTCTAGACCAGAATTCTGAAGGGGAGGGGGCAGTTCACCTGGTGGGAGCCAAATTCTAAATCGCCGGAGTAGTGAGTAGAAATGTAGAACGCACAATGGGGGGGTAAACAGATTCACCCGGAGTGGGAGAGTAAATAATTTCTTGGAAGGGGCTGCGACCGACTAACTGAGCGAAGCGCCACTATCGGTGATTTTTTAGCTGGAAATCCCATACATGCCAGAGAATTCGGGCGACATATCGGTTAGTAGGGATCCGGAAATTTTCACCGAGGGACTCTCATGATTGTTCCTCAATTCTTGCCCACTGAAGAGGCGTGTTCCTGTCCTGTGTATAACAATATTGGTACCGCCGCCACATATAGGCCTATGTATGGCAGTACGAGAAGAGCAGTGACCATTCGGCCGGTCAAGACTGGTGAAATTAGTTCCGCAGAAGCCACGTCATGTCGTATACTTATAGGTGTATATGAGACTAGACCACTACCCACCAATCGGGCCCTTTGCTTGTAGTTGATGCGAAACGGAAGAAGAGGAACCTGCGCGCGAAGCACGCAAAAAAATCATGGCCTGTTGGTGGTGAAATCCAGTATTTGGGCACAAATTCGGCGATTCGAGTCTTTTCCCTATTCAACTACAGGGGCGTCTCCAGGAATCTCAGTAGAGGAGGGGCTCAAGCCCTGACGAGCTCAGCCTTCTGTGGTGTCCCTGCCCCCCCCCCCCCTTTAAAATGTTCGCTTCCGAGACAATGCCGAATGTAAAATTGTGCTATATGTGAACTATTTTGAAGCCTAGTTGTGAACGACTTTTTTTTCAGCAGACCCTCAACATCTCTTTTTCCTATTCATTCTTTCATGACGGCCAATAGAGGGGGCCTGTTTTGCGACCCCTGCATCCGCCTCTGCAACTCTTCCGTTTTCCGTCCATCCGTGGTCGATATTTCGCTCGAATGTTTAGTCTCGTCATTTTCTCGGACTGATACTCTCACATGCCTACCCTACCTATATAACACCCCAATTCCTTGATGTTCATTATAAACCATGGGAGTGGCGGTTTCAGTGAATTGGTATCCGGATCACTCCTCAGCAACCCAACGCCTACTGCTGCCCTCCAGTGTACTGTATTCTACAAACATATTCAACTCTTGCCCAAAGTTGAATCTGCACCTCCTCACTCCTCAGGTCCTGGATTATAAAGATATACCGACATTTAGGCAGTTCCATTTTTGCGCCGTTATGATTTATGAGGGCCGGGACACCGCGACAAAAAAAAAACAAATTTTTACCTTTTAAAAAAAAAAAAATTCGCGCTTAGCGCGAGATTTTTTCGAATACTATGTCAAAATTACCCCTTCTGGTTACATGCGCCCAAACACTCAATTCTCAGTGGGGGCGCGCAGGGGGGGGGCGACAGACTCCATGGGAGGCGCGCCCCCACGCCCCCCGTAGCTATGCCACTGCGTGTGGCCAATCGAGGAAACAGGCTGAAGTTAACGAAACGTTGAAACTATAAAAAAAGCATACTAAATTTAAACTGCATGAGACGGAAGGCTGTTTGTTCGACTCATTCATTGGCTCGCAGAGTAGTTCAAACCAAATTGCCATTCAACTAGCCCACTGTTTTTTTTCTATTTCGTAAAATTTCTAGTTCCCCTGTTTCACTTTTTTTTTTCTTACGGGCGTTCCACGGCGCTGCTCACATGCGCCTCTTCTAATTTACCCTCAATGTATTTTCGTGTGCTAAAAGGTGGGGCGGCATGGCCCGTCCCCAGCCGCTTCCGCTTGCGACGCGCCTGCCTAACTGAATACAGTTATATGCTGAAAAGGTTACCAAGCTACTCGAGAAATACAAGTAGGGCGGTCAAGAGCTAAGTGCGGCCTTCTCGTCGGAAGCCACCCACCCATGAGAGTTTTACGAAAAATAACTATCAAATCCTGATCCACGATGAGCTTGAAATGACCTTTATCTTTGTCAGAACAAATGTACCCCCATTCACAAGTTCCGTTCAATCTGACGAAGTTTGAAAAATCGCATAAATCTGCAATTTGACCTCCGATGACTTGAAATGACCTCCCACAATTTTTCGGGATCAACTTAGTCCCTCCCACCAAGTTTCGTTCAATCCGAATAATTTTCCGTAATTCTGCATTTAGCGGTCCCCGTATTGCAATGATGCCCACTTTCGAACTCATCCGAGATTTTACTAGGGCTGACCTGTGTGCCAATGTTCAGATCAATCGATAACGCGTGTAAAGAGTTTTGCGCTGAGCGCCTAAAGTTTCTGGCGGCAGCAGAGCCGGGAACGGCGGCGGCTACACACCCAAAACCATACCCCGACACGCGAGAAATATCTGCCAGGGGAACTCATCTTTTACAAAGAAAATTGGAGGGGCGTGCGATGGGAATGTTAACGTCCCTTGTGAAAACTAAGTCTGTCTCTCAGCAAATATGGCTGTTTGGTCGCCAGACAAAGGGCTAACGGGAACAGAAAACGAAAACCAATGTCGGGCCCTACGAGTTCAACCGCCCTTTAACAATATGTATTCCCATATTTATTCTAATAGACACTCATTTCCCGAATAACGGTATTCGCATTTTTGACCCATTTCCCTGATTTTAGTGCACAAATAGAAGCTTTGTGAAAATCAGGATGTTTTTGTCTTAATGTGTCATATTTTTGGTGATCGGATGACCACATATTTGAGCCCTGATTTCTCTCGTATGTTTGTGTATATGTTTTCCTGCTCCGAATGAAGTGTGGGAGGGGGTGGGGCGAACGAGCCAGCCATTGTGACTGTGTGGAGAGCATTGAATTTTCTTGAAACGACAAACTATGCGGTTAAAAAGTGGACAATACCTAATTTGAGCTTCAGCACAGGTGCATAAGTCTGTTTATCTGGATAGGGTCATCTGTCATCTAGGGGTCTTTTTGCGGGGTTCGAAATGTTTATCATGCAGATTGAATTAGACGATCATAAAATTAGCCCTTATCAGTGAACTGATTGTAAGTTATGTGGTGCTCAACAATAGGCTATGATAATCTCGGTTGCATTTTTTGGGCTTAAGCTACAGCGCCATCGGTGCTCTAGTTAACAGTTTACCGAGCTCCACTCCGAATATCATAATACTGGGCATACCAGGGAGGTTCGCCGACTAGCTGGACCGTGACGAAACCATGACCCCTCCCCAAGAAAATTCTGTTATTCAACCTGATTCTTGAACTTAATTAACTGGCAGCTTACCGGTAGTCCAAGACTGTGACTAAAATAGAAAGTCTCCTTGGTCTGGCATACTACTACATGAACTGAATACAGTTATATACTGAAAAAGGTTACCAAGCTACTCGAGCAATCAAGTGGGGGCGAACAAGATCTAATCCGTCGGAAGAGACCCCCCCCCCCCCCCGCTCGCTCGGACAAAGTGAGACTGTTGGTTCTTTCGTCAGAAGCTTTTTCCCCACTCCGTCGCAGAATCTCATTACCATGCACCACAGTCGTCGCGGCGTTCTCTTTGTCACTCAATGGTACCAAGCTACTCGAGCATCCAAGTGAGGGCGGACAAGATCTAATGCGGCCTTCTCGTCGGAAGACATGCCCCCCCCCCCCCCCCCCCCCCGCGCTCGCTCGACAAAGTGAGACTGTTGTTCTTCTTCAGACTCTTTTTTCCCTACTCCGTCGCGGAATATCATTACTATGCACCACAGTCGTCGCGGCGTTCTCTTTGTCACTCAATGGTACCAAGCTACTCGAGCATCCAAGTGAGGGCGGACAAGATCTAATGCGGCCTTCTCGTCGGAAGACATGCCCCCCCCCCCCCCCCCCCCCCCCCCCGCGCTCGCTCGGACAAAGTGAGACTGTTGGTTCTTTCTTTTCGTTCTTCAAAGCTTTTTCCCTACTCCGTCGCGGAATATCATTACCATGCACCACAGTCGTCCGCGTTCTCCTTATCACTCAATGGTTAGATTGTGTAGTCTGCTCGCTTTCCCGTGTCCCCTATCTGTAGTGATGGCGTCCTTCTAATTCTAAACTTGGTTAAAAGTTGAGGGTTGAATAGAGGGCGCAAAAATAGGTATTAGTAATCGTTGAAGTAAGAGCGTTCCGTCATTATATTATCTGCTCGTGTGGTTAGAAAAATTAAAGATACCTGGGCGCTTACGACTTTATGGGCCTACGTAGGGCAGGGAAAAAATGAGTAGGTCTACATGATCCTATTATTTCAGTTGGATCAAAGACTTATCAGAGGTCTGCTGAGGTAAAAGTCTGAATCATTGTTCCATAATCAATTTATCGAGTGGAAATTTATTATGTAGCTCCCTATGAGCTGAGCGAGCCACTATATTAAGGTGCCAGGACATCTTGTTAGTCGGGGTCCTTGTGGGCATAGATACGTCTATATTGAGCGCAATCGTAAACATCGGAGTAGCTGTGAGGACTACGCTCACAAATAATAATAATAATAATAATAAAATTAATAATAATAATAATAATAATAATAATAATAATAAAATAAAATAATAAAATAATAATAGAATAATAATAACACACCACTAATTTGAACTTGATAACTCACAAAGACATTCTAACGTGTGTCACTCAATAGTGTAATTCACGTACCAGCGTCCATGATTGTAAATCTTGTGTAAAATAGGCGAATTATTTCGAATGAACTCTGATGGACCTAATTCAAATAGCATAACTAATTAGCCACATAACGTGCGCGGAATTTATTTCGGTAAATTACTCCCGCCTTTACGCGACATCCTAAGTTTGGAATTATTGCACATGAGTTCGGAGGTCACAGAAACGGAGTGTGCTGCATCCTCGGGTAAGCGCGGGCACGCATTTTGCGGCGATCGATACGATAGGTTCTTCGGATGGAGAGTGTTCACACTTGTGCGATAAAATGTCCTTACGAACCAATTTTATAGGACCCGTCTCGGCCTCTTACATAACGGAGAAAAGTGAGGGATTTTAGTTGAGAAAGGAACAAGTTTTCCCCTTTTGTCGGCTTAATGGCGGTAGAATAGCTGGTAGGCATTAATCGTGATACCAAGAATGGTAATTCAAAGCAATTCGAAAGCTTGGGGAGCTCTTGCAGTTACCTTGTAGGAGGAGGGATGCGTGGGATGGAATAGTGTTTATCGGACATATTTTAAAGAAAACAACAACAGTTACAGTCTTTACTATAGTCTAGTCGTGGAGACATCACGCGCCCCCCTCCCCCCCCCCCAAAAAAAAAGGGTTCTGGACATTACTGAACTCATCCATAGCGTCAATTTTCTCACGATTCATCTGCCTCAAACACATCAATTCAGGGAGTCGCATGCCTGAGGCACTTAGCTTCTTCCACCCGCCTCTTCCAATCACCCGCCTTCCTCGTGAGCACGGGCAGCTGAGCCTGTCCCCTTCACGCCGCTCTTCCGAGGTACCCGCGCAGCTGCGCCAACCATGAAACTACTACTTTGCCACCCCGGCGGACGCTAACCCAAGGGGGGGGGGGGGGGGGTCCTCGTGGAGACAGAACACGGTGGACGGGATCGGCCACCTGTCCACCGGGAGCGCAACCAATGCCCAAGATGCGCAATTGAAATCACGAAATGCAGCTGACTCACCTCCCTGCTACCCTTTCGTTTGGACATCAGTCTTAGCCAAGGACACGCATTCAGTCTCCGCCTCAGTTCAACATTTTTTTGAGCATTCACGCTCCCTAGAATATAGAAACTGGAAGCACACTGAGCTGAAAATGGAGCTTGGTTACCTGCTCAGAAAACAAGCAAGCAGTAAAATATGCCAACGCTCCACCACTGTGTCCCCTTCTACTTTCATCACTGACCTATACACAGCATAGTTAACTTGGCTTGATCTGATAAGCCCCCCCCCCCCAACAAAAAAGAGCTTATTTTTTCTGTTGCTTTTTTCGTTCTTTTTCGCGGCCCTTTCTTCACAAGAGATTTAGGGTGAAGCTCCCATCAAGACGTCATGCCTGTGGATCGACCCCTCTCTGGCAAACTCCCTCCCTACTCTGTCCCTCTCGAACAGCCACAGTACAGTTGTTGGCACTGGTGAAGGGAGAGCTCTCACAATTTTACTTGGGCCCGGATTGGCTCTCCCGGCCCTGCGGCTCCATATTCTAACAATCATGGCATACCGTCTATATATAGATTGGCTACATGTGTCATTGTGCATGTGTGTTTGGAAAGTTTACCACGGTTCTGACTGGCAGCTCGGAGTAGTGCTCATGCGGATCTCCCTTTACCGCCATGCCACGGTTCCCAAGCCTAACTATTTTCAGCTAATACACTGGATGCTCTGCGCACACAAAACTTCCAAGCGTCGGGGATACCCAGGGGCGAACTGGAGGGGTTGTTTATTCAGCCCAACCGGCGAAAATTTGACAGTATCACGGCAAATGACGCATCTGGCTCACGGCAAAAATGTATATGTCGCAGATAAAACACGATGGCATTTGATAGTACGGACTTATTTTCGCAATCGCAGGGCCAAAATTATTATACGCCAGAGAATTACCGGTAGATTTAGAAGCGCCACGCTCCTGATGGAGCACATGCCGAATGCACCCATACCCGCATGCATTCCACCCCGCTCCCAATTTCCTGGCCTCCGGGCAAGCCACTAGGTCTGGGCATGGCCCTTCCCCACCCCCAACTCCCTGAATACCCTAAGCTGCTCACACCAGTGAGCTTCGTGGGCGCCCCGGCTTCGGCCACAACGCACGGTCCCGTTCACACAGCCCACATTGGCAGGACGTTCACACAGGCACACATGGGCGGATCGTACGCGCCGCTGGGAATCGCGCTGTAATGCCCAAAGAAGCGCATGGCGATCGCGAATCAGTAGTACCTTCACAATACCCGCCTCCCCGAAAAACCCTGGCATTAGATACGGTGATCCTGCCAGCGGTAAAGGGGCTGTTCACACTTCTGCAATACGATATATTTATCGGACGTCGATTAAGCAGTGGTTATTCTCAATGGATTAAAATATGCTAACTTGCGCAATGCAGTGATAACTTGCGCAATTCTGCGAATAGTATGGAACGCCGAACAGATTTATTTTCTATGGTGAAGCTCTGCGTGAAAAGTGGGTTTTAGTGAGTACAAAATCAGGGCATTGATGACTTTTATGGGTAGTGAGTACCCGTTGAAGACATTGGCCTCTGATTGCGCTTCTCTGCCCTATTTGCCGCTCCATGGGACCTACGAACCATTTGTTCAAATCCATGATCCCTCCCCGTAGTCGTGACCATGAGTAAGGGGGGAGGGTCCGTCCGTTGCGTCGGCCTGTCCCCAGTATCATGTGACATGCAGAGCATATGCGGTTGGTAGTGAGTGGCCGGGCGAAGGGTGTAACGTCTGATACAATTTCCGCCACTCCGGGTTGGTGGCCCTGGCCGGGTATTGGTTGGCTAGTAATGGCCAACATCGAGAATAGAGGCTAATAAGTAATAATGGTCATTAATATGATCAAAGAATTTTTGTAAAGTGGGTTTATTGGGGCTCACGGTCACGTGGAGGGGGAGGGGAAGACTGGATCTCTTTGTCAAAACAGAATCAATGTTAAACATGTTAGCCTAACAATGCATTGCCCGTGTATGACAATTGTTCATCGATAATGAATAATAACGCTACTCAATTCCGTATATACTGTCCCCCACGTGACATGAATTCCTCAAATTCGATTTTTGGATGTGGGGTTTTTCAATATTTTTCTTCTGCGCTAATCGAAATCTGTTATGATATTGCATTTACTGAACAAAAACTATTTCGGATAGACGGGCGCGAATCGTCCTGAGAAATATCGTGAAATGGCGTTTGTCGGGGTCAATTATAACATCTGGATATCAATTTCAGTAACAGACCTTATTTTGAATGTTTCCACTTGGCCGGATATAAGTACTCTTCATATTTTTGTAAAAATGAAAAATAAAAAAAATAAAAGATCAGTCTGGTTTTCTGGGGTATTCTTCTTTCAATTCGAAACAATTCACACATATGATGGACTACTAATTCAATCCCCCATATGGGGGACGCGATAATTTGACCGGTATCTCAATGGAGCGCCACTCTTGATTGGCGCGTAGCGTGAGAAATCCGGGAGAATGGGTCACTCAGGTTGCAAGGGAACGCCCCTTGTGGTTATCGGAATTTGATTTTCTGAACACTTGAAGTAGCCCTCTATTCCAATACTTGTACAAAACGATGTGAAAATTCAGTAACGGCAAAAATATCATGAAGAATTAAGCCTACGATAAAAATCCTCTTTACAAACGTGGTCAAACACATTGGATGTCAGAACATATGCCATGATTCTAGGGTGTCCTTTTCGGTCGGAGTTTGGGCGGACCGCTGGTGGACTTCTGTGCGGGCGGCTTGCCACCGGTGAACCGACAGCGAGCCACCAGTTATTAATGGTGGTCCGCCGAGGTGTACGGTGCCGCCCCCCCCCCCCGAACGCCGATGTTGCCATCGGTGGACCCAATCGGACGAAAGAGAGACAGGATGATTGCTTCGCAGCTGTTCCCTCGTGTCTGAAAAGATGAGTGAAAGTCCTTGTTTTATGCTTGTGTAATCATGACTACTTAACCATTTCTCATTCATATGCTGGATGGTTGATGGATTAGCCCTAGTCATCGATCATTCCCTTAATATTACAGTAAGTTTACAAACCTCCATATTATCGAGTGTAGCGGCGGTAACCACAGTCCTGTTCAGGACTAGACTAGCCCATATAGGCTGATAGCTATAGCCATTGCAAGTATGTCCCCCGTTATGGGTTAGTACACAGACGCTACCGAAAGATTTGTCTTGGGGAGGGGGGGGGGGAGGGTGGGTCGGAACCCAAGGAAAGTGTGCATCCTCCAAATACCTCACCCAGCAAACACGAAACGTTTTCGAACATGTTTTCATATATGTTTTTGGAACGTTTTTCTTTGAGTAACAGGAATGTTACGGAAAAGTTTCCATACCATCCCCAAAGTGTTTTGGGAAAATATTCTAGAAACTTTCAATTACTTCAAATTAGGAGTTACAGGCAACTGCGAAACAAAACGATACTATAATATACTAAGACAACACTAACATAACTAAAATCCGTTTTGGCGCAAATCTTTTGCCACCAAAAGCCTTTTGAACCACTTCATACATTTTTTGGAAATGTTTTCAAAACTTTCTGCCCAAACGTTTTTTTGAAACGTTCTGGAACATTCCCTAACGTTCGTGTTTACTCAACACAAACTTTTTCGAAACTCACGAAACATGTTAAAATGTTTTTAAAACGTTTTTGTGTTTGTAGGACACCCTCCCTATTATGGGCCCTAGACACATGCTGCTGCATATTTGGCTGAATAACAGTTGCCTCTACCTCTACTGAACTTCAAAATAATCAGTTTTGTGTTGAACTTTTTGGTCATTTTGGGTCATGGGGGTTCTTCCCCTCCCCCCTCCCTCGGTGGGTACGCCACTATTAATTGTTCGGTGCCAATTCAAAGGTAATCTGAAGCGCGCCATTGGGATCAGGACAGAGCGGTGGTAGAACTAGAAAATATGCTTGATTCCTTACGTCCCCGTCCCCTGTCTGTTGAATTTAAAAGGCGACTAAACGGAACAACATGTGCGTATTTTGCCCACCTTGTTAGTTCCTACGTGCTTGCAGCGTAGTAATTTGCTTTGTCTTGTCCATTAAACTTGAGCTTCTGGCTGTTTTGTATTGTACAAGATAATCAAGACGGAAGTCACTGTTGCCCTCGAAACCCTATCAAAACAACACTATTGTCTGCGCTGCCCTACTATCATACTATGTGTGCTGACTCGTTCGTTTCCTCCATTCTTCGTGACGTGCACGTACGTTCACACTTCACAGACGGCTGGACTGGGGCTGGATATTATTATCAGCTGCAGACCCATCATTCATATATACTCTTCTACAGTTTTAGTCCACGTTTTGTTCCTTCCTTACCCGGATTATTGGTCTTATTTAGTGTCAGTTTACGGAAAAGATCAAACATGGCATAGTCGCCTTCCAAAGATCTCTCTCTCATATTATCATATCCTGCCATCACGATTCCTTCATCGAACCAGTGGCAGTGTAGTGCACAACTGACTTCATTATTCATTGGGTTAGCAAGGAATTCCCGGAAGATAAACCTTTTAGGCACAAGCTGGACTATGGTTGGCAAAGTTTCGTTGTGTTAGACCACAGAAACTTTCTTTGTTCACTAATACTACCTAGACTTTCCAGTCGATTACTGTCAAAAGTCTTAGGAATATACACGAAAACCACAGATGTGGAACTATAAACTGTAATAAAGCATGGGTTTTCTTAAACCTGGTTTACTATACTACTTTTTACACCCGTGGAGTTTTTCCGATACTTTGCAGGTTAGGTTAGGATATTGGATTATCACTATTGACCTACAACTTGGCAGGAGTTATGACAGATTCTTTTAGCGGGATTGATCAGTTCATGAGAACGATTCTTTATCCTGCCAACGATACTTCATGAAGTTCAGCCTGTGCCATTCATTGACCATACAAAATAGTGAGTATTAATAACTGCTCTCAATTCCTTTCCAATAATAGCACCCCCACCCCCCGCTCGTCTAATAGGCATAGTCCTTTGCCTCAAGTCCTAGCAGAGCGTTAGGTCGCTAGATAGGTTAAGTTTACCTTGGGGGGCCCCTATAGTTACTAAAACGAAGAACAATCTTTTGTTTTACACACTGAAGGAGTATTGACTGAACACGCTGCCATTGGGCTGCCCAAAAACGGGGCTATTTCAATTTTTCCGGTTCCGATGTTCCCAGGGTCCGATGTTCCCCATTTTGTGTTATATTGTTAATGATTCATGATTTACGGTTTCAATTTTCCAGGGTTTCGATGTTCCCAGGTTCGATGTTCCCAGGGTCGATGTTCCCCGTTTTTGTTATTATTTTTCAATATCCTGAATTTGCGATGTTCCCGGGTTCGATGTTCCCAAGTTCGATGTTCCCAGGGTTCGATGTTCCCCGTTTTTGTTAATTTTTCAATGATCCCTGGAATTTGCGATGTTTTCCCAAGTCGATTTTCTCAGGGTTCGATGTTCCCAGGGTTCGAATTTCCCCTTTTTTGTTATAATTTTAATGATCCATGAACTTTGCGATGTTCCGCGGGGTCCGATGTTCCCAGGTTTCGATTTTTCCCCCCCGTTTTTTGTTATATTTTCAATGATCCTGCTTTGCGATGTTCCCAGGTTCGATGTTCCCAGTTCGATGTTCCCAGGTTCGATGTTCCCGGGGTCTGATGTTCACAAGGTTTGATGTTCCCGAGTTTCGGTGTTCCCAAGGTTCGATGGTCTCATGGTTCGATGTCCCAAGGGTTCGATGGGGTTTCCCCGTTTTTGTTATATTTTTAATGATCCATGCATTTTGCCGATGTTCCCGAGGCTCGATGTGTCCCCAGGGTTCGATGTTCCCCGTTTGTGTTATATTTTCAATGATCCATGAACTTTGGCGATGTTCCCAGGGTCGATGTTCCCAAGGTTCGATGTTCCCAGGTTCGATTCCCAGGTTCGATGTTTTGCCCCTTCTTGTTATATTTTTAATGATCTATGAATTTGCGATGTCCCAGGGTTCGTGTTCCCAAGGTTCGATGTTCCCAGGGTCCCGATGTCCCGTTTTTGGTTATATTTTTTTAATGATCCATGATCCCTGGGAACATTGAAACCTCGTAAATTCAGGGATCATTAAATAAACAAAACGGGGAACTCGAACCCTGGGAACATCGGACCCTTGTAACTTGAACCTCATAAATTCATGTGCCTTAAAATTAACAAAAACGGGGAACATCGAACCCTGGGACCATCGAACCCTGGAATATTGAACTCATAAAATTCATGGGTCAATTAAAATATAACAAAAACGGGAACCTCGGACCCTGAACATCAACCCTGGGAACATCAACCTCTTAAATCCAGGGGGTCCCATTAAAATATAACAAAACGTGGAACATCAACCCTTTGAACATCGGGTAGACCCCCAAAGAACAATGCAGTGCATAACCATTAATCATGAATGAATAAAATCATATGCATTAAATGATTCTGCTTCTGATGCTGGTTGTTCAATCCCATTGGCTGCTAAATGTTCACCAGGACCCCAGGGGGCATGTTTATTTACATAATCTTACTCCCAAGTGTTTGTTGCCAACCTACACTCAGGACCTGTGGCACAATTTTTCTATTCCAGTTTGCACTAATTAGTACTGGCCCCTTTGGCCCTACCTAGGCATTCTTTATTCGACTGACATTGATTTCCACATTCCTTTATAGTCGTCTCAGCGACTCAGGAATCTCTCTTCCTGCTAACAAGAGGAGTATAACACATTTCCTGAACTGGAGGAAAAATCACCTTCGGTCACTGTTGACAGCTTCAAAAGCACAGTTTATGATTTACAGATCAGTTTTTTCAGTTATCTAATATTACTTTTTCCGCCCTGCATCGACCTGGATTTATGTGCTGTCGTAGTGACCAGCCAGTATTCACGAACAGAAGATTCGATACCTACAATTTTCTGCCAATCTTAAATGACAACTGCAGGATGAATTATAAAGAGGGTAGTGTATATATATCATAAGATATTAGCTGGTAGAAAAACGAATGTGTCAGTCCAATTTGACGTTTTAGACTTTCCATTACAGGAGTTAAGTCATTTGAAAAGCATCCCCATAATGCAAAATATCATGTCCAGGGGATGTGCCCACATGGGCGGCAAACGGGGTGGTGGAACCCGGCACTCATTGCATTTTTACACAGCAATCAGACCAAAAAAGCCTAAATTACTGGATTATTTAGTGCTGTTAGAGTGCTAGTAACTTCCATATTGACACTTTACTGCTCCCCAGCATATACCTGTTAATAATTTCACCCGGCATTCATTCAAAATTGCCTGGGCACATCCTGGAGTCATACTGCACAACCCCTTCTAACAATCTTTGTTTACTATTGAAATTCACACATCATAAGATCCCCACTCGGGGGATAATTAATTGGTTTTTGCTTTGCCGTCTCCGCCGCCGGCCGCTGCGTTCCGCGTCCGCATCCTCGTCCGCATCCGCGCCGCATCCGCCGCCGCATCCTCGTCCGCCGCCGCTTTCTTGTTAGGCGCAATAACTCTCCAACACTTTGTCCGTTTTTGAGTCCGAACCTTGCACACATGTCTTGCCTTAAATGAACTACTCGGATGATTCGAAAGTGGGCGTTCGCCACCTCGTAACGGGTCCGCTAATTTGCATAATTTCCACGATTGGAAGATTTTCCCCGTATGCGCAATAACTCTTTAACGCGTGATCCGATTGAGCCGAAACGTGGTTACACTTGCCCCCTAGTGAAATCTCGGATGAGTTCGGAAGTGGCAGTCGCTGCAATGCTGGGGGCCGCTAATTTGCATAAGTTTCGCGAAATTTTCAAGTTGTCGATTTGAATAAACTTGTGGGATAGGGACTAATGTAGTTGATCCCGACAAATGTGGAGGTCATTTCAATGTCATCAAAGTCAAATTTGTGAAATTTATGGATTTTCCAAACTTTGTAAGATTGGAACGAAACTTGGTGGGAACGAACTTATGTTGAATCTGAAACATTTGAGGTCAGTTCAATGTCATCGGAGTCACACCTTCATATTTAAATGCGCTTTTCCAACTTTGTCGATTTGAACGAAACTTGGGTGGATGGGGGCTACATTTTTTCCTCAAAAGTTTAGAAGTCATTTCAAAGCCCCATGGGTCAAATTTCTGCATATTCAAGTGCCTATCACACCCATGATTCAACAAACTTGGTGGAGAAGTTTGTCTTGGTTTCTGACCAACTGGGGGTCTTTATATGGGGTGTAGATACTTCTTCTCAATGCTTTGCTTCAAAAGTGGGGATATACACGTGGATGGTTTTTACCCGCCTACACATGTCTAGTTTTCACTTGGAAAAGCATTTAGGCTTACTCTGGGAGGGGATTTCTATAGTGGGTTGGTATGTGTTGAGGTTATTTAGTGAGAGAAAGACAACAAAACTTTCTGCTAACTATTGACGCTTTATTCAACAAAATGAAACAATGACTGCATGACATAACTTCCCGGGTTTGTCCACTTTGGTGTGACGTCCATGCGTTATTGGCAAATGGGATTCTCCCCACTTTCTCTGCATACTTGACCAAACTGTGAAGGCAAATAACTCCACAGAACAGGACATTGTGTTACAGCCGCTACACTCACCTCCACAATCCAGTCCTTCGTCCGTGTGTACTAAAAAAAATTGCACCAGTACAGATAGCCATACATTACAGTGACAACTGTTCATCCAACCAAAAACAACATGTTTGAGTCCGATTTTGTGCTTTTTTTTGACAGAGAAAAATACTCCAAAACAGATTGATGCGAAGCTTTACTTAATTACATAAAAGGTGGATTACCAGTTTATGTAAATATCTTTGTTTTGTGTTCCGTAGAGGCCCAGTACGCTAGCGTCCTTACCTGTATAGGCATGTATAGTCCGGGCATGGACTGAATGGAGGTATGTGTAATCTTACCTAATATAACGAAGGTCGCTGACTAGTTTTTTTGGACCTACTATACAGGTTTTTTCATTTTCATAACCTCCGTATCCAAGCCTGCAGTTGTCCTTTAAATTAATATAGCCTAGATGTCTGATTGTACATCAATTTCACAGATTTAGTCAATAGGTTAATTATATATTGAGGACTGTACTTATTAGGTTATATTGAGAACTGGACTGGCGTAAGTCTTGACATGGTTGAAGCACGGTGAGCCTTTTTTATTGGGTGACCTAGTAAGGCAACGGGGCCCTGGGTGTCCGACAGTAAGGCAACTGAAGAAGAGCATAGAGCGTACAAGATGATTTGGGTTTACAATCCCTCAGATGAACGAGTAGGTGCCTTCTGGGTGTTCTAAGCCTCTTTATATGGTTTGTAAAATCTCTTATACGATAGTGACAATTGGATAGAAATTGTGCAACGTATAAGATGAAATGATGCAATTCACCAAGTGCAAAACTTGTTCACTTCAAATTCTGTCGCCATGAATGTTCTGCAGCAGTAGTGGCTTACAATAAGTTAGATACTCCCGACCCTCATTTCATGACATAAGGAATATTGTTGCTGGCCACTTTGTGGGGTGGTGGGGTGCATGGGGGGGGGGCTTGAAATCTGGTACATTCCTTCTGATTGCCCGTCCTTGTGCTGCAGACCACAATATCATCATCATGAACAGTTTTACTTCTTCCATGCAAGCATCCATGGTAACTCAATAACACTCCTTCTCCTCAACCCTTTCCTGGGCCAAGGCACTGTCATTACCCTTGGCTGTGAGGTTGCTGCACACTCCTAAGTTTTCTGAGGCCTACCCCTACCTCGCCAGCCAGCTTAATTTCCCGGTCCTGGACTTCTAGTTCTTAACCCAGTTACTGTCATCCATCCTCCGACATGACCAAACCACCTCGGTCTGCCCTTCTGAGAACAATCTCGAACTTAAAGCTACTGTAGACACGGACGATCCCTCAACTCCTTGGTTAGACAGCCTTCTCATCTCCCAATTCCACACCTGACCACATATCCATTTGCTTTTTCTTATCATTTCTTTCGAGTCTAGCCAGATCTTCTATCACTGCCCGGATATGCACAACACTCCACCTCATAAAGTGACGATAGGAGATTATTTGCTACAGTATATATGAACTGAACGAGGTCACATTCTACGGTTTAACCTCACCCTGGGAGAATATCATTGAACATAAATAACCATGTCGATTGTGGACTGTACTTTGTACTGAGGATTGCGGGGTTTTGTACAATTCCCCTTGCTTGTAATGCTTCTAAAACTCCTTCAGTATGCAAATAGAGTGAAGTGCATTCAAGCACAATGCTATAACAATAGACGAGGTACATATAGCAGGAAATTCCCCGGCTGAGGAACGTGACTATGTGGCTATGCAACCTTTATTATTCCCGAGTGGTTGGAAAGTTGGTAGAGCATGAGACCGTGGTTGCGGATATCCCAGTCGGGTTATACCAAAGACTTTAAAAATGGTACCAGCTGCCTTCCATTGGAGTGATCAGCACAAGGGATTGGAGCAGGGCAAACGGAGGGGTAGGCCAATTTGCAAGTTACGTCTGCGTGTGATTACCCCCCCACCCCACATATTAAGGGGTACTGCCAAAGAGGATGCCTTATTCCGTGTATCTGCTGAGAAATTCGCAGCTGACAATAGGTGCAGTAAAGTATCCAGGTGGTGCATCCTGCTGGGCCTTGAATGGTTCGGTCTCTGCTTGGCAAGTACACCCATTAAAAGAAATACCTGTCAAGCACATTAAGGCTAATAACCCAACAGCACAGGGTTTAAGTGTTGGTGAAATCTTATTTATACCTGTATGTACACTCACGGCCACTCCAACTCCTTGAATTTGTCAATGTTTCAGGTGGCTCACCACCGTGGGCTTGTGAGTTTCCAGTTGAAATTTGACCACGCATTGTTTTTCCACTTTGTCTGTACCATTTTGCATACCTGCGTGTGAATTGCAATTTTCTCAAAAAGGCCCTCACCTGTAACTCCCTCCCCTAGAATATGAAACCCCCTCTAGGGCCCACAGTGCTTCTTTGTTGGCATGCTTGGCCTGCCACTCTGGTATAGTCCAAGTTGATTGGCGATTGGGGGGTATTCGAGGGAAGGAGGTGGGTGGATGGGGGGGGGGGGAGGAGTGGGGAGTTAAAAAGAATTCGGGTGGGGTTGGGTGATAACATCTGTCTCCCGATTAAATCAGGGGTTGTCTCACTTTCATGGTAGATAAGACAGCTACGTAGATAATGACGGCGTGATATAAACAAACGGTTGGTGTAGAATTTCAACCTATGTAACAACACAACCCATCCATGAGCCTTCAACAATGCCGTACTCTTTGCGCAGACAAAGGATGTAACCCTAAGGAGCGACCAAGAGATTTTGTCTTAGGGGGGTTGAAGT
The DNA here is from genome assembly GCA_026419785.1 of Sclerodactyla briareus. Lineage (NCBI taxonomy): Eukaryota > Metazoa > Echinodermata > Holothuroidea > Dendrochirotida > Sclerodactylidae > Sclerodactyla > Sclerodactyla briareus. The sequence continues at coordinate 113,236 of JAODTK010004888.1, read as the reverse complement.
CGGAAACAGGGGAAGTGGCCTTCATAAATGGCCTCGCCCTCCCTATTGGCGAAAATCAGTCAATTATGGGCCCCTACGCACATGCTGCTGCAATAGTTGCTAACTAACAGCTGCAAAACTTTACTTGAACTGCAAAAGTCAGTTTTTGTGCGAAAAATTTGTTGCTCACTTGGGTCATGGGGGGTTCTAACCTCAAACCCCCCCCCCCTCCGTAGGAAACCACTGTAACCCTATCAAGGGAGAAGTTTTAGAAACAGGGTCGTCTTCTTTAAGCCTTGGGAAAAAAAAATAGTCCTCGCCATGATGCAAAATCTAAGAGAAATCCTAGTCATGCAAATGGTTGCAAAATCAGCAACAAAATTTCTAACCACAGAACAAAAAGTGTCCTTGCATTGGAATCAATTTGATGAAAGGGTCACTCCAAAACACTATGGTCTGTGTTCTGGTACGAAGGGGGGCCAGAATAGGTGATGGAACAATTAATATGGTGACTGTTGAATAGGTACAGGTCAGATGTTGTTACAATTAGTAAAACTGTCTGTGGAGGTTCTTATTGGCTTTTCATTGAGTTCGGTTAATATTCAAACAAATGATGGGTCACAAGAAATGTGAAAGTCCTGATTGATTGAAGGGCAGATATACAGAGTGCACCCTGTCAGACCCTCCAGGCTCATTCGTTTAACAGGAAGAGGCTGTGTAGGTTCAAAGTTCAGTACAGGAAATTAATGGAGGAAACTACTGATTATTAAGTTCTGCATGGGGTCCGGGGTGGGGATTGATTCCTCTCAGCCCAGACTTTGGACGATTTAGGTAATGAGCACAAATTAGTGAATTAGAGGGGAAGCAGGGTCTTGGTCTACAAGTAAAAAGCATGGGCCTACAGTGAATGTAGTATGCGATGTACGACTGTAGTGACAGTGATGGCCAGTTTTGATGAATCTGTTTCAGTTATAAGAGGATCGTAGCTGGAGAGGTGCCCTTACTCCTTTTTAGCTAGTTCCCCTGCATGAATGACATCAACTTTTTTAACCAGTAGGTAATATATGATGGTGGTATAATGACAGTAAAGTAACACGTCATCTTCCAAAATCCCAGCAAGGGCCAGCAGGCTCCCTGCGATCTAATTGCATCTATGCATTTTCACAAACTATTAGTCTGCTTTAACGCTATGGATTCTTTTTCCAACTCGGGTTCGTAGCAGTGGTTCATTTCACATTTCTGTAACATAACCTGACTGAACACTTGAAACTATATTTAATCTGGGGTCCTTTACATATACCCCTCGTACAAACCTATATTAATCACTCGTTCTAAACCTGGTTTTCTGGGCGTTTGCGCTCCTATTTCTTCCTGAATTTAAATTGCTGGTTTTGGAAACTTCTTCAATCTGTTTCAGTGTAGCACCATAAATGTATCTAGGATAGTTGAACCAGTGCTGTATGTTACTTATAAAGCCATCACTTGGTGAGAAAGTTCCTGGCTGGAAGATATCACATCTCTGGGTAATACCAACTGCCGTCACATAGGAATCTATTATTATTATTTCCTCCGAAGATTGGTCTTGGGCTGAACAGTTTACAGGCCTTAATTGGGGGCCATCGCTATAGAGGGAATTAGGAGGATGTGCCCCCGTATGGCCTATCACTTTGCTACGGTGACCGAGGCAGGACTTTTTGATTCCTTGACAAGTCGAGGAATCTATGCAGTCATGACTGTGTGTGTGTGTGGTATGTGTGTGGCGTATGTGATGCCCAGCTTGTAAACACGATCACTCATCCCAACCTGTATGGATGAAGCTAGCTCATACTTGGTATGTTGTTCTCAGATGAGTAAATGAACCTTGTTTTGTTTGGGTCAGGTCAGAAGTCCATCTGGTCACCAGAAGTCAAGGTTTTGAAAAAAATCTGTAAAACGATCGCCAATTTGGTTTTCCGATCAAGTTGAAATTTGTGTAGAGCGTTCTCATGGGGGGGGGTACAGGAATCTTAGTGTTTTTGGTATCACGGGTCGGAGTGTTGATTGAATTTCGGTGAATGAAAAATAGAAAAAAATTTGTGAAAAGTTGATATTTTGGCTAATTTTGGCTGTAAACACGACCACTCAAACCCCACGCTGGATGATGATGATGAAGATCATACTTGGTAGGTGTGTTCCCCACGATGAGTACCTGGAACCTATTGTTTTTGGGTCAGGTCAGAGGTCATTGAGGTCACCACGAGGTCGTGAAAACATTTTGTAAACACGATAAGTCAGGATGGTTGGTCCGATCAAGTTGAATTCTGTACAATCTTTCTCGGGGGTGGGGGGGTAGGGGGGGGGGGGGTAATATGAATCCTATGTTTTGGTTCAGGTCCGTAGGTGAATTCAGTCAAAATAGAAAATTTGTTGAAATTCATATTTGGCCAGTTTTGGCTTGTAACACGATAACTCGCTCCACCTGGATGGTGAAGCTCATATTTGGTATGTGTGTGCTCCCCATGATGAGTAACATTAACCCTATTGTTTTGGGATAAGGTCAGAGGTCATCTGAGGTCACCAGAGGTCAGAAGTCTAAAACATGTAAACACGATTTTGTATGTGTGTTCTCATGATGAGTACTGACCCTATTGTTTGGGTCAGGTGAGAGGTAATCTGAGGTCACCAGAGTTCAAGTCTGAAATCTTGAAACAACGATAAGTCCAGAATGGTGGATCCGATCGAGTTGAAATTTATGTTACGCTTTCTATGGGGGGTAAACCGGAACCCTATTGTTTTTTGGTCCAGTTCGGAGTGAAATTTCCGTCAAAATAGAAAATTTGTGAAAATTCAATATTTTGGCCCATTTTGGCTTTGTCAACACGTTAACTCAACCCACCCGGATGGTTGAAGCTCATATGTGGTATGTGTGTGTTTTCCCCATGGATGAGTACGTGATCCCAATTGTTTGGGGGTAAGGTCAGGGTCATCGAAGGTCACTAGAGGTCAAAGTCTGAAAACATTGTAAACAACAGTAAGTCTCGATGGTTGGTCCAAAATGTCCGTCAGTTGAAATTTGGTGTATAGCTTCTTATGGGGGGTACGAGTAACTCTATTGTTTTTGGTTCGGGGTCGTAGGTAAATTTCGTCAAAACTATAAAATTTGTGAATAGTCCGATATTTTTGGCCTTTTTGTTGTAAACCGATAACTCACCCCCACCTGGATTGGATGAAGCTCATTCTTGGTATGCCGTGTTACCGATGATGCGTACATGGACCTTGTTTTGTTTTTGGTCAGGTCGAGGTCATCGAGGTCACCAGAGGTCCCTACACATTGTAAAATGATAAGTCCAGAATGGTTGTCCCTATCAAATTGAAACTCAGTGTACAGCTTCCTTATGAGAGTACAGGAAACCCATTGTTTTTTTGATTCTCGGGTCAGGTTTGAATTTGGGTCGAAAATAGAAAATTTTTGAAATTCAATATTTTGGCCAATCTGGCTTGTGAAACCGATAAATTACTTCACCTGTGGGATGAACTCATATTTGGTATGTGTGTTCCCCATGATAAGTACACTGAACCTCTTGTTTTGGGGCTCAGGTCCGAAGGTCATCTGAGGTCACCAGAAAGTTCCATCTGAGGTTACCATCGGTCAAGTCTTAAAATCTTGTAAACAACCATGAGTCCAGAAGGTTGGTGGTTCCGATCAAGTTGAAATTTGTGTATAGCTTTCTTATTTCTTATGGGGGTACAGGAACCCTATTTTTTTTTTCTGGTCAAAGGTAAATTTCAGTCAAAATAGAAAAGTTGTGAAAATTCAATATTTTGGCCCATTTTGGCTTGTAAACACGATAACTCCGACTCCACATCCTGGATGGATGAAGCCTCATATTGGTATGTGTGTGTTCCCCATTGAGAATACTAACCCTATTGTTTTGGGGTAGGGTCAGAGGCATCTGAGGTCACCAGTGGTCAATTTGGACTTGTAAACACGATAAGTCCAGATGGTTGATCCGATCAAGTTGAAATTAGGTGTATAGCTGAGTCTGAAAACTTGTAAACACGCTTAATCGATGAGCTGTAAGTTTTGTGTGTAGCTTCTTATGGGAGAACAAGAACCCCATTGTTTTGGGTGTTGAGTGGGGGTCTTTTTGGTAAGAAATAAGGGTTCTGGTTACATGTCATCTGAGGTCACCATAGGTCTGAAATCGTTGTAAACATGATAAGTCCCCGAACAGTTGGTCCGATCAAGCCTGGGGATCTTATGGGGAGTACAAGAACCCATTATTTTTGGTGTTTTTTTTGGGTACCCTTTTGGAGAAATTAGAATTTGTCAAAATTGAATGTTTTGGCCAATTTTGGCTTGTAAACAAACTAACTCGACTCACCTGCATGGATGAAGCTACATATTGGTATATGTGTTCCCATAATGCAGTCATGCTCCCTAATTGTTTTGGATTGGGTCAAATGTCATCTGAGGTAACCAAGGTCAAAGTGTGAATCCTTGTGACACGATAAGTCCAGAACAGTCGGCCTCCGATGAAGCTGTATTTGTTGTGAGCTTTCCTTATATGAGAATCCAAGAACCTATTGTTTTGGTGCTCAGGTCAGAGGTAACTGGATAAGTCCAGAATGCTTGATCTAGTCAAGTTGTAAATTCAATGTGTATTTTTCTCATCAGATTACAGGAACCCTACTGTTTTGTCAACCTAGTGTTGAATTTTGTGAAAACTGGAATCTGTGAGAAATATCATATTCTGCATATAATGAGCTTGTACAATGTCCCATATCCAGTGTCAAGGAATCACTAAGCGCCTTTTGGCTTTTCTTGTTCTAATTAATAGCTTATTACACTGTCTGTGGCTTGCTAGTCTTACATTTTTCCCCAGTACACTTTTGGTCTAGGGCAGGACTTCGTGACTTTTGAGGGCCTAATAATTGCAAATGATGTAATCAATTTTTTTTTAAGGTTTCCATGACTCGAGAAGGATGCCTCACCAAGTGTGTTCAAATACGACAAATTAGGAAATCTCATCCGTCATCAATTTGACCCTTATTTACGCCAACATCCCTCAAAATATCACCATTGCCGGGACCAGAGATACAGTAAGTCAACACCTACGCACACTTTGTTGAGATGCAATCAACTTTTGAAAATGTGAAAATTAGTGGCCCACAGTTATTGTGAAAAGCCCACTTTCCATCCACGACCGCTATTCACCGACCGATGATTCCTCAACGTGGCGGACATGTAGGACCAGGTTTCAGCTCACCGCAACAATATGTTGGAAATGTTATGAATCTGAAACCATAATATTCCTGAAGTGCGGATTTTTTGCATCTTGGCCCTACAACTGTTTGGTTACATTCTCTCTGGCCTGTTGATGGTCGCGTGGTTGTTTACAATTGTTGTGTACTATTAAGGGATAGTGGGTCTTCTGTTACCCAAGTAGCCCACTTACAAGATTGAAACCTGTCATATATGAGGAATGCCTTGAAACCTGTCCATGATTACCTGGCTGGGAGCGAAAAAACTGGACTGGTCAGTTAATCAGGATCGGAGACTAAAGAGACACATGGCAACCATGCTCATGTCATTATTCACAGAGTTCATATGGGCTGACATGGCATCTTATAATTAATAACTAATGACTTTTTAAAATTGTTTTTAAAAAGTAGTGGCCCACAGTCATGTGATGATGAGCCTATTTTGTAAACATCCGAAGATTCAACTGGTGGCGGACATACAGTAGGTGCTAGGTTTCGGCTCGAGCCAACAAATGTTGGGGAGTTGATGAAGCTGGAAAAACCATAATATTCGTGAGGATTTTCAGACATCTTGCCCTACTAACTGTTTGGTACAATCTTCTCTGGCCCTGTTGATGGTCGTCGCTCTTGTTGTTTACAAATTGTGTGGCTATCAAGGGAGGTAGTGGGTTTTTGTTACCAGGGACCCAAGACAGTTACAAAAGATTGAACACCTGTCATATGAGGAGGCTGCTTATTGAAACCTGTCAAGGATTACTCAGTGCGCTGGGAGCGAAAAAACTGGACGGACAGTTTAATCAGTATTGGGGATAAGGACAATGGGCAACCAGATCAGGCCAATTCCTTACCGGGTTCATCCGGGATGGCATGGCATCGTATAATAAAGCCTGTTGCTGCTATGGTAGCAGGTACTTGGAATCCAGGTAGAAGTGCTGTTCAGTCATATCCCCATATCGAGGGATGGGTTCGACTCCCCTAGATGGAAGATTTTCACATTCAATAGCCTCAGAATAATATACCTCTCCAAGCATGCATGATGGCCAAGACACCTGGCTTAGGATGGGTCCTAAATGAAGGAAATTGACATGGACTTGGTCGGCTCAGGATTTTCAAATTTTTGAATTTTTTCCAAGACTTCACAAAAACTGGGGGACTAGACTACAGTCAGTCCCACCAAATTGGGTAGGTCATTTAGAGGTCATTATCATAATTGACGATTGCCCTCTGGCATTATTGCCTGAACGCAGACTTTCTTACTCACCACGCTGGGGCCTTACGATAAAAGTCGAGATTTGGAAATGTGGGGATACACAGACACACACAGATTAGTATGGTTGCTGCCGATGTCTCAGTTGGATTCTTCAGGCCCTTGACCCCTATCGTTTTGTCCGATGGCCAGGTTTAGTTTCCTGTCATTGTTGCATTACTCTGTAATCCAGAGAGTCCTGTAGCCATTCAACAGGCAAACTGTTTGAAAAATGCTTCACAGTCGATGAACACAGTCACTTCATTCTATTTCCAGACTAGATCGGTTTGCTGGATGCCTGACATTATGGCAAAGTGTTCCTCTAATAAAAGTATGGGAAATGCACATCTGACAGGAAGAGTGATCAATCTCTCCACAGCAAGGACCTTGTGAGCAGCATAGCGCTGCTGGGGCAACCTGTTTAGTACAAGCGTGACCATCCACAGGGTTTTTTTGCTCCGGATAGGTGGGTTTTATACATTAGCCGCGTTACACTCAGAACCCCCAGCAGGGTCATTCTCCCAAGGGGCCCATTGGCTGTTTACTACCGAACCTCACCCAGGTTCAACTTTGGCCTTGTTACATTTGGAAGAGAAACGCACGAAAAACCAAATGAAGGCAGCGCAAGCGATGGTAAATTGCAGTGAAGGCAGCTGAATTGTGGGAAGAACCACACAGTTATACAGCAGTTGTTATCCAATAGTCTAGTCCAGTGCACAAAACGTGTGTATCGTTTCGCAAAGATGCAGCGGAAGCAAGGTCAAGAGCCTCAGCAAAACCCTGTGTCAACCCCGCAGGGGTGGCGCCAGCGGGGAGGAGGGCAGGGGGGGGCCATGCCCCCCCCCCGTCGGGGAAGCCTGGCTCCCCCGTCGGGGAATTTTTCCCATCTCTCGGGGAGCCCGAGTGGGACGCGAAAATTGTTACACCCACCCCGACGAGGGCTTGTTGCCCCGACAGTATATATTTCCAAACTATTCAGAGTGAAAAATTACTATATTTGAAGCTGGAACTTTTCGGGCGCATCGCGCGCCGCATATCTTTCTATAGTAATGCCAAGTTCCCGCTCAAGTTTAAGATCAGCGTAATCACCTCCTACAGACTACACAATTGTTGGATATATAGATAGGATACACAAAGCCTTATGGATATCTTCGAAATGTCCCTGCAGAGTGAGGTGACAATTCGTTGGGGAGGATGTTCGTTCTGCCGTCTATCACGTGTTGCCTCGTGTAGAGTGAGTGTGGCTTCACGACGCAGTGCCAGGTGGTATTTCTGGGCAGTTATTGGGAAGACTGACCCTAATCTATAGGGGTCTGATTTGAGTGGGAAGCTATTGAAAGGTAACCAGTGCTCTCCACAATGTGTATTTCATTTTTCGTTTTTTTTTTCGTCTTCAAGAAAAAATTTTTTCCAAAAATTGAAAACATCAAAAATGCAGTTTGACTTCGGGGGGAGGGTGAGCCTCGTCGGGGAAATTGGCCCCCCCCCGTCGGGGAACCGAACCCCGTCGGGGAATCCTTCTGGCGCCACACTTGCAACCCCCGCATTGCGTTACACTACAAAAGTTTGGACCTAGCGTCGGGGTTCAAACCCTCTATCGTCTTATCGTGGAGTTGTACCGGGGGGGTTGACACGGGGTTTTTTCAAACACGGGGGTTGAAGGGAGCAAGCGTTTACTACTACTATGGTTACCCCGACGTGGAACTCCAAGCGCGGGGTGAACCCCGAGCGCGGGGTTGTTGTTGGGGTGGGTTGAATCACGATTTTGCGCGGGGTTGAGTTGTAAACACACCAATGGTGTTACAACCTAATCTTGACCTCACGGTTCAAGAAGAGTATCAATGCGTAGAGTAGTGTGTACACAAGGGGAGGAGGGGGGGGGGGTGGGGTCAACCCCATGTGGGTGGCCCCATGTGAACCACCCAATAAATGGTTTTACACTGAAACCACTTCTGTCACTGTCTGTGTGGTTTTACTATTGTTTATCAAATTTGCAACAGCATGTTTCTAGGGTGGAACTTTAAGTGAGGAAACATTCCTTGGGTCCGACCTCAACCCCCTACCCCCAGGGCAAAATCCCTTTGGTTCTTTCGTCCTCTTGGTAAAACCACTGATCTGATCCACTTTTTGGTTTTTTGTCTTACTCAGCCAAGCAGTTCAGTGTGTTTTGGTTTATGTGACGATGTTGTGTTGTAATGTTTGACCCATTTGTTCCAATAATACTGGGGATTTGAAAGTTTTATACAATGGTTGTTGGGGTTGAGGCCAAACATAATTCACCAGATTTGGATATGAAAATATTAAAGTGCTTTATTAACTGCACCTGTCAGTAGAGTCAGGTCAAAGGTCATCCGAGGGCAACAGATGTCACAGTGTGAAAACCTTAGTGCCATGAAGTTGGTACTTTATGGCTCAGAATTTTTTTAGTGTAGATTTGGGGTCATTCTAGGAAAAATAAAACTGTAAATAATGACATTTTTGTCAGGTCATTGAGGGCAATAGAGGACCAAGTCAGAAAATCCTCGGGGGCAAACACTGGCCAGAATATGATCTGGCCATTGAAGTTTACTATAATGTTTCTTGCCAATGCTATTTTGGATGGGGAGTGCCGAGTGTTAACGTATCCAGTTCCGATATTGACCTTTGTGAGGGCACACCTGTGGCCTTGCATACAACTTTCCCGGAAAGGGCGTACCAGACTCGAGCCGTTCAGCGGAGGAGAGAAGAAGGAGCTGCGATCGATCCGTGAGAAGAAACTAGATCAACGGAGACGTAGAATCGTGATGTAATTTCATGGATTAGAACAAGCAAAAGGTTCGTCGGTAGTATTGAGAAGAAGATGACACAGCCTCCTACAATTATTCCGACTAAGTTTTCTGACACAACTTCATATTTGACTATATGCAGTTCACCATAATGGAGCCTACGGAACCTTAGTTTGTTGGTTCAGTCCACTCAGTCTATAAACTTTTTGAAGCATGCTAGGTGGGGTAAACAATGTTTAACCTTCTGATCGGATCAGGATCAAGCCACAGGATTGCTTTTCGGCTTTCGTTTTGGGTTAGAGCGGTTGTTACATGTGGTTCTACCTTACTCCAAAAAATTGGTTATATAGGTAAATTGGGGGAGTTTTTTGGGTGATCCTGAGTTCATTCAATGTGTTCTAATTTTGCATGTTTTAAAATTCATGTATTAATTTGGAAAGTTTGACAGATCCCTCAAAACTTGGTGGAGTGGTTATTATGTTTCTGGTCCTGGGTAATTCAAACGTTAGGTGGGCGCGGGGCATTAGAGGTCACGAAAATTAGTCTCATATCATAATCCTTGTACCGGTAGACATGGTCAAACCTTCAGTCCCCAATGATTGGCGAAGGTTGAGGACATTCATTGTTCGGTTCTGGTACCGTTCATAAAGCACTCAGAGCTGGCAAGCTATAGCCACATTCTGGATGCTTTCGGATCATGTTACTCCGTCCTGCGTTCCGCGGCTTGGTTCCCATTTCACGTGCATAGAGTAAAAATTATCATTCTTGCTTATGAAGCTGAACATGGTCTTGCCTCCAGAGTACCTTAGCTGATCTGCTGGCCCAAGGAGAATGATGGAGTGTTTGCGGCGCTGCGATAGGCATCTTATCCAATGTTGATCTCAACCCTGGTCTTGTCCCTATACTCCTTAGGCACACATGCATGTCGTTGCAGCCCCTGCTCTGTGGAACAAAAAGGACTCCAGGTATTATTTGAAGTCTCCGACCCTGCAGATATTCAAGGGGGCTTTGAAAACCCACTTGTTTACCCTTTGAGTATATTTTGGGAAGAGCATTAGCAATCGTATTAAGCGGCTAATAAAGTAGTATTATTATTAAGTTCTGCTGTTTATCATTTGCTAACTAGCAAATTCTCCTCTTACAATACTGGGGTGTTCGTTTTTCGTATGTAATAAGAGGAATTCTATGGTCTTCCAACTGCATATTGCTCACATTGTTTTGCCACCGATTGAACGCCAATAGTATGTAAATCCTGACTTGCTGTTGGGTATTTCATACTTACTAAATTAGGAAGCCAGGGGACCCGAACCGGATTCCAGCTGTAGTGCGGAGTCTACTATTGCACAAAATGTGCCTTGTGTGACATCACACAGGGAACTGAAGGCTCCTTGGAATATGGGTCAATGCAAATTTGATTTTTTGAAACTTTGTAAGTTGTAAAATCAAACAAATTAATAGAGGGATCTGAATGAAAACTTTCAAAATTGTTTAAAAAAAGCTTATCAATTTCCAAATAATGACCTACTTTGAGGTTTTCAGTTAGCAGGGCACGAAAATACCATTTTTTGCCATTTTAATGTGTCGAGATATAATAGGGCGCCCTTTGAAAAATTTGCAGTCACCCCCGCCCCCCCCTCAGTCTGTATCCCCCCCCACCAACTCCCCCCATCCCGTGTTCTTACAGATTCTTAAATACGTTCAAAAGTAAATGAAATAATCAACAAGACAGCAATATTCTAGGACCTCCCAATTTGGGTTGTGGGGTTGGAATGTCCCTTTAATCTATGGTAGTTTCAGGACATTGGCCTTGATATACAGTAGTGCATACACTCATTGGTCTTTCTGGCCAATAGATGAGTGTGTGTGGCCCTAGAAGGTTAGCATAATGGAAACATGATTGTCAATCGTTGGACACTTGTAGCGTCATTCGACACCATATGAATGATTTTCACATTGATAGCAGGGTAAACTATTCCAACACCAAAGGCTATAGATTCCAGAAAGAAAGGTTCAGTCGTTTATTGTAGTGTCAATGATACCATGTTGTCATCCACATGATCATGCATTCCACTTCCCCGAGGCTTGACATTTTGAAGTCCACCTATGGTCATGCATGATTGCCTGCCTGCATCCAGTATTGTAGAATCTGTAAAAATGGACCAAGGGGGGCTGGGTTCTTTTCAAGAAGGATTATTTATGGTAAGTTGAGGGAAAAACATATTTTTGCAGTATACTGTAGGCTTCCAATTTAGTTCTATTTACTATGCTGTATTAGGCATTTCCCAAAAACTCACCAATTGTGTGGAGCAGTTCAAGGGAATTTTTTAAATTACTTCTACTGAATTCATTACAGGAAGGGGGGGGGGGGGGTGCGGGTGGGTTAATAGAAGGTGCATTTGCGCTCATGTTTATTAAACGTATGATTCAGCTCTGTTTCCTGACTGAATCTGACAGGATTCGAAGAATAGAGACTGACCAACCCCACCAGCCAGCACCCAAACAAGCTTCCTCCTTGCATATCGCTTCATTAAACCCTTGGTCGGGCATCATCATGTGGAAAGATGAAGCCACACCTTGAGATTGATTAACCCATAAATTGAAACAATGTCCGTCAAGTATGTGGGGACTATTCATGATTCTGCTTAGTATATGTCATTGAAAGAATGCTAGAAATGCCAATACATTCGGGTGGCAGTACCATAATTTCTATTTGAGCAACACCATGTTAATCCCCCAATGAAGGTCATAGAAACGCTTGACTTGATATTAGCCACTCTGCATGAAGGTGTTTCTATTATGTCTTGCTGGCTTCCAATTCAGCGATAATGCACATCGTTATTGACGCCAAACCCAAAGCCATCTTGATTGCGTTGCTGTCAGTTTTAGCCCTCTGAATCAATTGTGGGAGATCTCTGTTCACAGCACATGGTGTCGACATTTAATCAATTATGATGTTGAAATCTGAAAATTACACCGAGGTCATTCACTATCATCACTGGGAAGTTTGGCTAAATAAGAGTGACGCTATGGGAGTGAACTTACTGAAGTTGCCCCTGTATTTTCCATCAAACATTGTTATCTCCTCCCAAACTTCACTGGAAGTTCTGTCCATTGTTGGCCAATCATTTATTACATCAAAGTGAATTGGGAAATTTGACAAATCGTGGAAACTGGCTGCAAGGACTGAGGACTGTCCTCCACAGGGCAATTGCAAAGGATTGCGATTCATGGCAAATGTTGAAAAAATGGCATTCGGAAAGGATTTCATATGGGATGTGTTTGCTACAATTGATAGGTGAACCATTTGTGCGCAATTTGTGCGAATTTTGTGCGAATGCGGCATGTGATGTTACGGAATATGACCAGTCCACATTGAGGGAGAACACGCGGCTCAAATGGGCACACCACAAGTGTTAGACACTGTCAGGGCAACATTCGTGCGAACATTCTGCTAGCATATACACAATCTTTTGTGTATATTTTACGAATGAAGAATCGTGTACTTTCTCACAATATTTGCACTTATGTAGCACATTCGTCTTTCTTGTTCTTCAGCAAAGTTCAACAGTAGCTATGTCACAAAATAATCAGGCAAAATTTGCTGCTTTTGCAGAAAGACACTCTACTTCTTACAAAGCTTCAAATTCAGTTCAGGGTTTTCACAAAGGTTATGTGAGCATTACCATTGAAACTGAGACAACAGTTTCAGATATATGCTGTCTCACCCATTTTTAGCTTTTCCAGTTCATTTTATATAGTAGAACAGTCTGTCCCTCTCTGAGATGAACATGTCTTAGTATACTATGGCTCCATGATGGTAAAATGAGTAACTAGATCTATAAATTGACCCAGCAAATGTGTTTTGGGCTCGTGAACACGATAACTCTACCCCACCTGGATGATGAAGCTCATACTTGGTATGTGTGTTCCCTGTGATGAGTACATTAACCCTGTTGTTTTTGGCATCAGAGGTCACCAGAGGTCAAAGTCTGGAAACCTTGAAATTTAGTGTGTAGCCTTCTTATCAAGAGTACAGGAACGCTATTGGTTGGTTGGAGAAAGAAAAAAAGTCGGACGTTGCTGTTGCACAAAGGAGCTGTTTACAAAATCTCCCATTTGTCGTTGTGTCGTATGGGTTTTCGGAAGAATCAGGAATAGCTAAGCCTTTTGGCTTTATGGTTTGACATTTGGATCCTCCACAAAATTGTTGCTTGCTCTTTAAAAACAGCCCTTAAATGGTAGTGTTCTCATTTGAGCAGGGAGGTGATCTAGTTTTGTTGGCATTTGAGACCCTCCAAATTGATGGGGGCGGAACATTTGTCTTGACCGAAACGTTGAACAGTTGCCCTTGATAAATTTCATTGTAGTGCATGCATAACCCGACTGAATCCATTACTGCATGGGAAGCACACACCCACACAATTCAGTCAACCTTACTATCTTTGCTCGATCCTCTACCTGAATTTCAATTTTGTTTCTGTTCTCTGCCCTTATTATTTATTTCAAGAAATACCTGACCAGTCTAGCTGTGGCCAAGGGTCAAAATAAGCGGGCGCCAGGCGCCAAACAGCGCACGTCAGGAGCTGAACAGCGCCCGTAGAGTTCCAATTCAACGTCCACGGGCGCTACCTTTCCCTGCAAACTAGCGCCCGTCAAACAGTAGATCATCTTTCACTTTTCCCAACATCTAAAGTGAGCTTACCGAGTCTAGTGTTCAAACGATTATGCCAATATCGGATGTCACCGATTACCGATTATTTTTCCCATCCCCCCCCCCCGGTTCCGAGCCGATACGATACCGATTATTCAAGTCAGCACATTACAAGTTCACATGTCATTGCAATACGTAAGGCAACTTCCATGAGTTAAATCCCATCAATAGACAGACCTACAGGGGTAGCTAACAATGCCATGAATGAATGGCTTAAGTCACCAATTTGCACGGGTACAACGATGATACGTGTTGACCTCCGTGGCAGTCGTAATGTGCACTGTAGTTTGTTTTGCAATCACAGTTGAACAACGCTTATACACACCCGCGACTTGGGCTTACTTGCACGTGGGCAAGATTCTCTGTTCATGACTCACTCATCGGTTGCACCGTGTGTCATACTCGTAAGCGATTAATCAAATGATTGTCTCTGCGGAGGTAGTATTGGTGGACGTGTTAACCCCCAGATGAGTCCCAGACATAATGTACTCACAAGATATGGAAGCATAGAAATATGAGATTGGTCAGTGTCCAATGAAGCTTCCTCACAGTTGGCAACAAAATTATCTCTACTGTAAACCATTCGTGTGTGCTGTATGCTATTGCCTGTGTGGCATATTGTTTTCATTCGACAGTAGCACAATACATATTTTGCGAGGATAAAACTCGTTTTTGCTTCCAAAATTCGTTTCACTTTAGTGGCCCCTGGTAAATAGAAAGTAGAGCCCATGGTCCCACGGACAGGACCGGGAACCAGGGGCCACTTTTCTGAAAAAAGTGGCCCCTGGTTCACACTTCCTTATTTTACCCTTGGCTGTGGCCAGTCCTGAGTAATTTTAAATGTGAGTCATGGTTATCAGAGGTAATCAATTCAATGTGTCTAATTTGAATAATTCACATGCATTTTCTAAAGCTGTTGAATTTTCATGATGCTTGTTGGTGGACATGGTCCACTTTTGGTCAAATAGGGAGGTGGTCGAATAATGTGTTTATAATTTGCATAATTATTCAAAACTTCTGCAAATCAGTCACGTTCCCCCTAAACTCGAGTAGACTGGTGTCATAGTCAATGGTCACAATTCAGTTCCAGTGAATTGGAAGATATTCTGGTTGCTGGTTGAGTTGTAATGTTTATGTGAAGTACCGAGATATGCAAACTGGAGCCATCTGAGATGTTTTGAGGTTGCTGCCATTATAACAATATCAGTCCTTCTCTGTCAACCTCAGGCTCTCAGATTAACAGGTTGGAAACAAAACTGATGTCCTAGTAGCATCAACGCTGATTGCAACAATTGCAAGACAAGCAGTTCGAGAACCCACGTACCTGTCTCTATCGAACTCAGATTGGTCACGTTTACACTTTGGCAGGGTGGTTGAATTTAAATCACTGATTAAATTCGCGATTAAATCAAATGATTTTTTTTTAAACACTGATTTTAATTACTTTTTAAAGATTTCCCCGTTTTGTCATGACATAATCAGTTAAGGTGAAATTAATTATTGGAATGAACTATTAATACCAAAAACATACACTGCAGAATGATTTTAACACATGTAGGTATCCCTACCCCTCAACATTCAATAAGTCAACAACATTTTACAAGAATTAGGTTACACGCTCCAATCACATGTGTTATCATGGTTTGTGTGGCTGGAATTTCAATGCTCTGATGAAGGGAATTCTATGCTCTCTCTTACTTTATGCCATTGTCCTTTCATAAAGGAGAGTTACTTGATGGAAACAGGGGCAGTATAGCCATATTGTATTGAAATAGGCCTATTATGAATGATAGCAATGTTCCTTCATTAAAAATGTTTGCATATTATCAACCACAGTAATATTTCTTGAACTATATGAGCTGACTGGAGTAATCTATGATTCTCAAACATTGTTCACGATGTTTGTGTGCCACTGTGGCTGTTTACCTACATTATAGTCAAGAATTAGTCAGTTGTATACAAAATTTAAGTAATTTGTGTTGAATTGTTGCACTATGCATTCGGTCCATGAAGCAATGCACGAATCCAGATAAACTTTCAAGAAACTTATTAAGGAAATGAAAGAAATACCAGCAACAGCAATTAATAAACCTCAGTGAACTTAAGGATGGGTGGCATGGGTTGCATATTCCGCTCCCATGATTTTCTATCGATTTGATGTATATCTTGTTGTTGTAGATAGGTGACAATTTAGTGCAATGATATCACACAACTGGTCTGATTTCAGAAGATTTCTAAGTTCAAATTAGGACCCAATGGGGTCCATCCAGGGGAGTACCAAACCAGACACCAATTGGACTTTAGGCCGCATGTTGGTATACTCTGACACTGCATGGTCTAACAGGGTGCATTGTCATATGATGCAATGTGTAGGTCTGAATATTCAAAGAAGTACAAGCCTCAGAGCCTCAGGATACCAGATTAGAGGTGCGTGTATACTGGTTTATTGCAGTGTGTATGGGTGCTTTTACAAAGGTTTAGGCAACATTTAGGACCAAGTGGAAATGTGGATTTTGAAAATATAAAAAAAAATTGATTTAAATCAAATAAATCCGATTAAATTAATACATCCGATTTTTTTTAATTTTTGAAAAAAAAATACAAAAAATCTACCAACCCTGCTTAAGGCGTCTGAAAGAGGAGGGGGGAATGGACAAAAGTTTGACATGAAAATGCAGTATTCTTCGCCTACCTCCCACATATTGAGTCACAAAAATGCTCCCCCCTCCTCCATCAAAAAATTCTTGATATGCTGCGCATCAATTTGATTTTCCCCTCTTGCTGACACCACTTCATGGTGATGAGGGGCCTTAAAATACATCCAGGCTGTATTCCATTGGGTTATTATCACTTTCAAATTTCCATTTTGAGTGATTGGCCACTCTTGTAAATATCAGAAATAATATCATGTTACAGTATACTAAATGTGAAAATAGTGCACATCATGATGACATACAGAGATACCCTTCATTTGGAGGATTCCTAAAAAAATATGTGTTCCACTATTCTACAATTCCTAGGTATATGCTTGTTCTAAAGGGCAACTCTTTCTTTGTTAAAGTGCTGTTCCCCCCCTCACCTCATCCAGATACCTGACATTTCATGGCCGACAAAAAATACCAGATTGTGTTTATAGCGCCACCAATTGGGTTTAGAGTTCTTGCACTTTGTCTTTTTCAGTAGTTTTGTACACGTTTTCAGCAGGAATGCATTTTCAAGCAGGAATTACATGAGGCCTCCTTCACGAGAGGTATCATTGGTCACAGTACTGCATATTTATTCTTCGTGCGCACGCTTCAACATTTCATTATGTTTTGATTGTTCGAAAGTTTTGATAAAAACTCATCGTCCTCAGCAAATCTAATGTACCACATGTCAACATCACTTGGTCAGGCATTACCATTGAAATTGTTGTATTGATATCTGTGCATTTGTGACCATAGTTGGTTAGGGGGGACCGCCCAAATTGTTCATAAGGGTTCTTTATTCATGAGGACTTTTGTTCATAGGCCCGTTTCTCATAACGTCAATTTTTTTTTTAATGGGTTTTTATCCATATATGATCAAGAAAGGGCGATATTCATGCGTAAACAAGACACAAATTGTGTCGCGATTCCTTGCCATAGCTGACCAGCTAGCGGCTACTAAGGCAAAACAGGAAAAACTAAACCCCTATTAGTTATTGTCGGTTACTTGAAATTCCTTCTAAATGTCCCACAATTGGAATTTTCGAATATTATCCTTTCCCTCCTGCTGCCCCTTACCCTGGCTTGCTTCTACTTCTTTTGTGGAGAACAAATGACCTCCCCATTCACCAATTATATTTACAATTCTGACAAACGTTTGGAAAATCACAAAAAGTATGCAATTTGACCTCGGTGTCAGAACAAATGTGTCCATCCGGAATGTTTTGTTACATAGGACACAACTTGAATTTGGCTCGTTAATTAGGCCAAATTAATGGGCTTGAGCAGTACCACACTAGTCATTAGAACATTTAATCATACAATGAGGTCGTTATGTCCCTCGGTCTCCCCGAATTCCCAACACTCCCCACCACCTCCAACATCTTCAAAATCAGTATGAGTTCTTATGAGGGACTATGGAACCCTATTGTTTTTGGAGCAGGGAATGGGAATTCAGATTTTGGAAAAATCGGGGAATTGTGAAAATTGATAATTTTGGGCAATTTGTGCTCATTACACACCAATAACTATATCTCACCTGACATGGATGAAGCTCATAATTGGTATCGTGGGTTCCCCATAAGGAGTACATGTTCCCTATGTTTTGGGGTCAGGTCAAGGTCATCTAGGGTCACAAGAGAACGAAGTCCAGAACGCCTGGTCTGATCAGGTTGAAATGCGTATGAGATTCTTACGGGGATACAGGAACCCTATCATTTTAGATAGACGGGCCGTTGAAGTGCATACCATTGGACTCGAGGGGGATGCATTGGCACAGTGCCACAAAACTAGTTTGCGAATAGTTCGCGCATCAGTTCATGGAGTGTTCACTAAAAATCTTGAAATATTTGTTGCGGCACCTCAAATTTTGAGCATTTTGAAAATGTTGTCATGCACTTACCCATGACCCAAGTTCCCCGCAGGCTCCAAGAACACTCCGCATTGGCAAGACTGGTAGTGAACGAATGTGAAACTATGCGGGGACCTCAAGGCGGGCAAGTGTGAAGAGGGCTTTGGACTACACAGTATGACATCATTAATGATTGCATGGGGGGATACTTTTCGATCCTGCCCGCACTGCACATGCCACAAACTTCAAAGGCCTCTGACTCCCTTGACTAAAAGTTGTGGAGGGTCGGGACTGATGCATCAAGTGTTTTTTAGCTATTTTATTTGCATCTTTATAATTTATCCTGCAGCTGTCCGTGGAGGCCTAAAGCCTATTTCCCTCCTAACTAGAGTCTTGAAATCTAATTTTCACCCATGTGAGATGAAATGCTTATCTCCAGATTTCAGTAACCAAAACCCGCCACCCCATTTCACCCTTTGACGAACTGTGCATATATTTACACGGTGAGAATCTTGGCTAAATCAGTTCAGATACAGTAATTGGATTGCCGTGGTGCACCGCAGGCTCATGATTAATAATGACTCATTCACAGCCCCTCTCTCTGTGTATTATTAATATAGAGAAATCGCGAGCAGGGAAATCCCAGTAGTGCCTGTCAACTGGGTACGAGGCGGCTCTAGTACCCGTCCTAGTAACGCCTGTGCCATCTGATAGCCAGGTCAGAATTCAATCTCTTCTTGCTCTCAGAGGGACCGTTGGGAACTGGGCATCCTCTCCACGGTGGACCCGGGAGCAGATGGACTAATTTATCGGAAATAATCAGGAGCCCTCTAAGGGGTGGTGATTATGACGTAACTCAATACTCATTACTGGTATATTGCACAATACTACCACTGGGTTGTTTTAGTTAAAGGAGTGAGAGGATAGATATGATTGTTGTGTGGCCACCATTGTCAGCGATATAGATTGTAAACATTGTTTGCTAGACTGGTTATCACCGCTCCGTTTTTCGGAAGGGATGTTGATATTTTATTCGACCCTTATTGGATTTTGTGTCTATTGTCCACTTTATTTAAATCAACTTTTTTTTTGTCACGGCAGGTAGGCTGGGAGGAAATGGGGAGGTTGGGGGTGACGGCTGAGATTTGGTGGAATCTATGATGATGAATGTCAGTTTTAGCGTAGGAGCAGGCAAATTCACTGTTTGATTTACAATGTTGAGTTAGCCTGTTGAAACGCGTTTGACTTATCACATCGAATCAGCCGCATTCACTCATAAGTGCAGGATGCCCCTTTAACCACTAGGGTAGTTCTAAACAAAACGCCGGTGGGACTTCGGTCGGCTCGCTTGTCGAACTGAATTATGGGCGGGACTAGTGGGCGGTGCAAAGTTAATGTTGATTGTGCAATCGATTATTTTCCTTTCACCTAAATTACGGGAAACAGCCATACTGCAAAACGTCCACTCCCATTGATTGATCGAAATTGCTTCTGACAACCTCCAACATATTTGAACATACGATGAATATATTCTTTTAATTTCCAATTCGAATAATTCTGATTTTTCTGAACTCAAGCGGTGCTACCAACCAAGTCGTAGGCTTCAGATGCACATTCTTGGATAAATTCTCAGTTTCTGTATTGTAAAGGTTAGGAAATGGTTTTTCTATAAAAAAGAATAGACCAAAATGTTGGGCATTTTTTTGCAGAGTTATTCAGGGTTGCTTTTTTCATCCATTCAACGCCCGTCTTTGTGTGTGCTACTGTGAGTTGACATGACAGGGTGCGTAGCGAAGGGCTGATGATTGGGGGGGTGTAGAGATGAGGTTTGTGCCGACGGATTGGCAATGGTGACTGATTGGGTGGAGGGGTCTAAGGGGAGGGGTGGTCCCCTGCCTTTTGGTGGTGGTTGGAAAATTTAGAATATGGAAACGTCCTCAGATGCAATCTCTGGTTCAATTTTTCAGTAAAATTGGGCGTTCAGCTGATTACTCGAGCCCGCTCACCACGTACGCGGGATGTTTTCAATTTGGAACGTTGAAAAATTCTGCCCAATCCTAAACAATGCCTGATTTTTTCGCCGGCTTGTGGTATGAAGCAGAGCAATCGAACCACTGCGCGCAAGCGCGCAAAAATTTGACACTTCATTGGGGCATTGATCGACTTGTCGGCCACTTGTACAAATTTTAGACAATCTTTCTCACTTTTACATTTATTAGGATATCTTTAACTGCAGATTTTAACTTATTCCCTGCGCCACAGTTTGGTTGTTTCCCCCCTGCTGCTGCCCTGAATTTTTCGTCGATGCTAAAAAATAAACTGGGGGGGGGGGGGCCTGCCCTCTAATTCTCCGCCTTGTACTTCCAGTATGGCCGCCGCAGATTTCCTGGCCTAGAACGACTGTTCAAGTCCAACAAATTTAAAGAACTGGCCAAACGCTAACGCCTTCATTTCCCCCTTTGCCGAATTGCGACCGAATCGGTCACTCGTCCAATTAAACCGACGGCGACAGGCCGTCACTTAATCTATTTTTTGCCACTTTCCATTCTCTTGCCGACGCTGAATGGGCCAATTAGATGAAGAGCCAAAGTCGAAATAGCCGATAACAAAGACTGGCTTTCCGTCCTTTTCTTTCTATTTCACTTTCCATTCCCTGTCTTCCCTTCACTCCCTTACGTCCCTTTTCCTTTCCTCCCCTCTCCCTCTTCCTTCTTTTCTCCTCCCTCTCTTCCTCTTTTCTTCCCTTTCTCTTTCTCCTTTTTGCCAACAGACCAAAATTTGCTGACGGCGACAAATTTATGGGGGGGTGTGACACCACCCACCCCCGCCGCTACGGCCCTGATTGACATCCACATCACCTGAATTGTAATGCGCAGAATCCCAATTTTTTTCATTTCCAGCTGACCTTAGATGTGAGTTGTTATATATGACTCAACTTAGACCAAAGAGTGATAGTCTGATAGCCCCCTCTATTTTTAGAACAGCTTTCCTCATATCGCTTTATCAGGCTAATTTGATTACCGATGCTCATTTAATCCGTACTTTGTTGATTCCTCAAGGTCACTTAATTTGGATGAAAGGATCGGTGGCCTTGTGGAAGTTATTCAGATTTCCAAGAAAATTGGTGGAATGTTGTCCTGAGAGACATGTCACTGTAGGTTATTCAGAACTAAATCCCATAATCCCCATGCTGCCAACTTACTACGCCACAGGTTTTCAACAGAAGCCTATGGACATAAGGTAATAGTAATCAATAGCGTGGGGGGGTGGCAAGGCTTACATGGGAGTAAGTGACTTGCTTGTTCAGATATACGAATTGTCTTTTTTGTTTGTGATAGAAACCAAATTATGCCTGCCATGACCTTGAATCATCAGACTCGATGTCAGGATTGGACTGTTCCGAGAAGCATGGGCACCAGCAATACACTGTCCACGTTTACCCCGATCATCCATTGAGATACACCTCACAGTCCTGGAGCCTCGCTGATGGCCCTCATGCTCAGGTGGAGTGGCAGACTTCACAGGAAACTAACCTCCCACCCATGACTTGATAATGATGAACAAGTAGTGCTGTCAATCACAGTGGCGACATAGTAAAAGGGGTTTCATACTTTCACTTCCTTCTGCAGTTGGGGCATCACCAATTCGGGGAGGGGGGGGGCCCTCCCAAAAAGTTTGTGTTTCCCCCCAGGTCCCTACCCCCCTAAAAAATGAAATGATATGTGCTTTATGAGAAACAATGAGTTGTCCCCATTTTGTTTGAATGTATATGCTGACAATCTGCAATTGATGGCAATAATACTTACACCTGGACCTTTCTTATAAGTGACTAGAACGTTCCATTGAAGAGTTCAATTTGCAACACAACACACGAAGTTACGTGGTCTAAACTGACTAAAAATGTATCCATGACCATATTCCTCCTAGCTAGACACCCCATTCCACACTGGCAAGTAATAATGCTGCATAAAGGACAGCAAGAAATTAGGAGGCACATTTCACCAATGAGGTTCCTCAGATCTGGGCCATGTGTCCTTTTTTTTCCTTCTTCACACAAGCATTTGGCTAGATGTGTTTTTTTAAATTGCTCCCAATTTGGCCTGCCCTTTATATGGCACATTCCCCGCGATATTGCCTGAATCACACTGATTCCAGGTACGCCTCTGGTTTTAAACGCCAAATTCCCTGGGAACAAAATCGTTTTGGTGGCATTATAAGGGGAGCAGTTTTGGCTGGGAAGCTTTCTTCAGAATAAAATTCTGCCAGTGTGAACCAATTAAAGACTGTTCCATAGACCATCAGTTTCATGAAATTTCCTCTGATGTCCAGGAACTTTCGTTCCCTGGCAGAACGATCGGCTTGGTGGTGTGGTTGAACGATGCTGTTGAACCCCATCCGTTTGTTCCCCTTCACCAGCCTGTTGGGGATGAGTGGAGGAATCTTGGGCGCATCCGTCATCCTTTAGCTGTGCGTGTTACCTATGATGTTGTATATCCGGTACATACAGACATTGTACTGTGGTCAGACCATATCAGATAACACATACTGGCTACTTAACACATGAGAGAAATCCATTATGTACGCTATCTTTTTTTTTTACTACTATGTCCATCTTTCCTACCAAGTTTTTTTGTGTTTGTTTTCCACGTTTTTCCCCTCATAGGCACTCAGCTGGCCCCATAATGAATAGTGGATCATACCAACATACTGGGTAACAACATCTTCATTGTTTTTTGAAACCTATACTGTAAGCATCTACGGGTGGCAATCGGGGAATGGGCATTATAACACCATGTGCCTTACATGCAGCCCGCCACCATTTCTTCCCTGCCCACATCCAACCCCTTCCACATCCAGCATTTCCCATCTCCCTCCCACATCCTTCCTCCCCTTTCCACTTCCTTTTTCCACATTCCTACCTATTCCTTTCATTCCCCACCTCCCCACATCCGCCTGCTTTCTACTTCCCTTCCCCCCTTCACGCCGCATTCCTCCTCTGTCAATAGTCCCGCTTTCCACATCCCCTTCACCCCCTTTCCACACTTTCCCTATCCCCCCCCACCTTCCACATTTTCCCTTCCAACATCCCACCACCTTCCATATTTCCCATTCCCACTTTCCAAACATCCCCCTCCCAACATTTCTCCCACGTTTCCATATTCCCCCTCACTACTACATCCTCTTCACATTCCTCTCTTCACTTCCACATTCCCCTACCCCCCACATTTCTCCTAGACTTTTTTTCCACCTTTTTTCCCCCTTTTTTCCCAACCCACATTTGTTCAGCCTCTTCTTTTTCTTCCTTCCCACATTCCTTCCTTCCAACATTGTTTTTTCGCCTCTCCCACATTTCCAGAGGCATAAATCATGATTCCCATGTACAGTAGGGTCCCCCCCCCCAAAAAAAAAAAAATGCAAAAATGCTGTTTTGACGAATGATGAATAATCTGGTATCTGGTGAAATATTGGTGATGCCAACTGACAAGTGATATGCAAGGCCAAAAAAGGAGCTATGTTATCGTTACACACATTACTTGACCCCAGCAGCAGCCAAGATCAGGCAAAATATGTTTTGTCAAGGCAAACTAAATTCACCCCTAATGAATCACTGAGTAGTTTCCCCCCCCCCCCCTTACAACATTTCGCCCTCCCAGCATATCTTCTTTTCTCCCACATTTTTTCTTTCTTTCCACATTCATCTCCCTTTCACATTCTTTTTCCTTTGCCCACATTCCTTCTCCTTGTCCCACATTCCTTCTCCTTTCCCCAAATTCCTTCTCCTTTCCACATTCTTTTTCCTTTACCACTTACATTCCTCCTCCCCATGTCCCCTTTCCACTTCCCATTCTTGACCTCGCCCAATGCTCAAAATTCCCCTTCCCACATTCCACCCCATTCCTTCTCCTGATCCATATAACTACCCCTTCCCACAGTTTTTTTCCCTTCCCACATTCTTTTTGCCTTCCCACATTATTTCCTCCTTTCCATGTACATTCCCCATTGCCGTTCCCTCACTCTCTTCTCACATACTTTCTAACTCCCTACATTCTTCTCCTTCCCATAGTCTCCCCTCCCTTCCCATATTCCCCCCCCCCAGGTGCGCAACACGTCCGAAAGTTGGGGGATCAAGAGCAATTTTGGGGGGTGGGGTCCCGAATCAGTGATGGGAAACATTTTGTGTGTGGGAAAAAATCATTATGTATGATGCCTTCCAAGTTACATTCCTGTTCCTCCTCCCCCATTATTTCCCCTTCACCATTATTTTCCCTTCCCATGGATGTCTTTGGAGGAGAGGGGATTGGTATTTTCAGGGGACCTTACCTTCTGTAGCATGTCCGTAGTTTCACCACAGCTTCCTTCCAATACCCCGATGTCTCCATGCCCCATCCCCGCGTTCGCTGTACATAACCACCACATTTTGCACCATAAAATGGGCAGGGGCGTATCCAGGATTTTTCCCAAAAGACGGGCACAAAGCCTAAACGATCGCCGTCCTGATGGAGTGGTTAGGGGGTGGGGGGGGGTAAGCATAACGATCGCTGCCTGCTGAGTGGGGTTCAGGGGGGTTTCCGATCTCCCTTTGGAAAATTTTAATAGCTTCCTAGCAAATGGCCGAGATGCCAAAGTGGTGGAATAATGTACTAATTTTTAATCCTATTTTGTGAGCGTATATTTGTTGTTTTTCATGGTGCCCTATGGGGGGGGGGAGGAGGATATGCCTGTTGCAGCCCCCCCTCCGGATCGACCCCTAATAGGCTTGATAATGGTGGCTTCAGTGTATTCTACCTATACTGTGTAGAGATGCTAAATTGGACACACGTCTATGTCTCTGCCTATCCAGTCACCCTTACCTACTAAGGTACTACCCATTGATATCTTTTCAAACCTGCCCCTTACATATCCTGCATTGTATACCTTGCTGACCTGTCTTGTTTATATGGATTATCATAAGTGGGCTTTCAATTTTGTGCAGCAATGGACGTTATCACAATGTCAGTTATGTTACAGCATGATCCACCTACAGTTGTATTAACAAACACTTATTCTTTCGAGTGTACCCACTTATGGGATGGTATTGTGTATGAGTGTCATACCACCTCCGTCATAAGTTGTTTCAATCTGTCCCCGTATTGGAAATGAACTTGATGTTTTCCATGAAGACTTCATGATAGACCACCAATAGATCTCTGTTATAGGAATCCATAGTTTCCTGCAAAGGCACCCCAGACTCAAAAATTTGCATCGCTGCTTTGGACCTGTCATCTTTGACTGCATTGGTCTTCCCTGGGTTCCTGTTCAGAGATTAAACCAGATCTTGATTTTACTGCCACAATTATTAAATATGAAGTGGGGGGGACACAACCACAATACCCAGAACGTTACTGTTTAAACAAACGGTCAATGGGCATGTCATCAAGATATTGGGAAGGACATGCCCTGCCCCCTCCCCCCACACCCCCCATCCTCATGCAGGATTGCTGCCGTGCCAAAATTCTGCTACAGGTCCATTCTCATGGAGTGTTGTACATACTTTAATAGCTGCACAATATACACATTCCTGAAAAAAAACAGAACATACTCTCAGACTAGTAATTAATTAGTTCCTTATTATTCACATGAGTCAATATGTGTGGACCGTGCACATCCATTCACTCTAATGTGTTCACACACTTCCTTGTTTCGAATTTACCAACAGCTCGCCAGACCTACATTGATTCATGTGAACAATTCTCAGCAGGACGACCCACCCATTGACTGGGTTATAATCGCCTACAATTATTGCTACCACAATTCCAACCCTGCACTACCATACCGCACAACGGGGACATAACTTTTTAACTGTGGGGCCAGTATACTACTGATGCCCCCTCAGTCACCACGCACGGCACTCAAAGCTTACAAGTTACTATATGCGTGTGGGCAACTTCACTGCATAGTGACACATGCCCGCACAAGTGAGGCTATTTAGTCATATCAGTGACCATTCACCACAGGTCTGATCCCGCTGATGCTGCTGTAGTGGCCGCTGTTGTACCTGGGCTATCAGTATTACAGGCACTATTTAATAATCCTTTTAATGGTGCATGCCTGATATCTTCTGAGCTCTGATAAATCACTGTCTGCCAGTTCTGGCCTGAAGACTGTCACCCATTTTGTCAACCAGCTCAGAAGACCTGGCTGCACCCCCCCCCCCCCCACTGGGCAGGGTCATTCATCTGTTATTCTGCTACCTGTTGTGTGTCCTGGTTAATGACAGACACACCACACATCTGACTCAGCAGGTTGCACTGTGTTAAATCAATTGAGCCCGGCCGGCTGTGGTTTTGGATTGTGTAACAGAGGAACTCACTTTGATCTCTTGAAAGCTTTCCCGTGATATTAATCTCCAGCTCGGCGTCAGTGCACTCTGTTTACTGGTTCACGGTGGATTTAATGGCTGGAGGATTCCGCCTGGAAGCCCCGCGTGCTGGCCTTTTTTTAAGCAATGATTTTCCTCCCTGGTTTCCTGCCGTTTGTCGGAGTCTATTTTTTGAGGTCGTTTATCGCATGACTGGAATCACTAAATCCTGTGACTTTTCAGCTACGATATCGACAAATGGACAGTGAGAGACAGTGATCCATTGTCATCTTTATACACTCTGTAAGTGAGTGTATATTTGGGCTTTCTGAGCCCACATGGGTATTGTTGCAACTGCAAGAGTGATTTATAACGGTTTAGAGATTATAGGAAAATTTAGAAATAGGGCAATTAGCATGCCCCGCCATTTTTTATTATGTCTTGAACAGCCGGGATAGCTTCACATGTATGTTTTTGTACCAATTGTCAGGATTTCTATTCTAATTATTGGAGGCTGTGGACTTAAAAGGCGCATGAATATGTGTGGCAGCACCGAATATGTTTTGAGAGATTGAAATACTATTTGGAATATAATAACGGATTATATTAGTACTTTCTGTGAGGGACGACTTGTTTTAGTGGCAGTTTTGAGAGTTCTCTCATTAGAAGGGGATTGACAGTGACCATGGAAAATTCACAGACTAGTAGCGATGAAGAGGGTATGTATGATTGACTATAATAGGAAAGATGTGGACATTAATAGTACGTGTATATTGGTTCCCATGGACCCCCCTTGGACGGGTGCTGAGATCTTTTTTATAGGAATGACATAGAAATGGGTATGGGATGGACGGGGGGAAGGAGGCGGTAGTGCTGGGAGAACTAATGTGCAAGGGTTGGTGGGCCATGGGGGGGGGGGAGAGGGGCCCTAGGGCCATGCCCCACTGCTGGGGAAGCCTCCCTCCATCTCGTCAGATCCCAAAGTGGGTACGCAAAATTACACCCCCCAACAATTAAGGGCTTGGCTCCGACGTATAAATATTTCCAACTTTTATAGTGAACTTCAAGTTGAAATTTTTCTGTCCCTATTCACGCCTTATACTTTTGTATTGTTGCCAAGTTCCTCCCTCAAGTTAAAGCTGTCATGATCAATATTTGCTGAAATTTGGTAATCCCGGTTTTCGATAAGCTGGCTGCGTAGGTTGGTATTTAGTGTAAGTTATGACTTGGCCGCCACTGAATATGAGGAATTCTTTGGCCTGATTTACTACTGGATCATTCTGATGATTGATCTATAATAATTGGGACCGAGCCTTCAAACTTGCTTATATTGTTTCAATAAATCTTTAGGGCACCTTAGACAACTCCATAAAACCAAAAGGTTGATTTTTCAGAACTGCTGACTAAACTGCATATAAATTAGCAGGGCAGCGGGACAGCTTGAGTAACCGAAGCACATTCATGGCGCAATATTTTCACTTTTCCTATTTGGCATAGAAATCATACCTTTGTGGTATTCAAGTAAATATAGCATTTCAGTGTGGTTGGCTAGTGTGATGCCCTATGTGTGCTCCTGTGGACTCTGGCTTTCAAGGGTTAACTAAGTTCACGTTTATCATATGTTGCTCTACTTTGCTATTCAAAAATCCATATCCATGACCCCCTTTAAGATCAGCGTATCCATCCTCCTATCTTTTTACAGACTATACAATCGTGCATATAGATATATAGGGTCACACTCATATCGGCAAAGGGCCCTGCAAAGATTAATGTTAAAATTCTGTCGGGAAGGAGGAAGTGTTCTGCCGCCTACCACTGTTCAGCCTTTGTGTTTGTGGGTGCTCTCTCACAAACGCAAATACTGCCTTGCCAGACATTTCCTGTGCAGATATCGGGAATAGCTAAGGCCCTACATTTATTCTACTAAAGCACCTGATTTAGAGCCTTTGGGAGTAACCATGTCCTCAACAATGGTATTTTATTTTTTCGTTCCTTTCATTTTTCTTTGAAAAAAGATTAAAAAATGGAAACATAAAAAAGTAGGTTTTGACTAGGTTAGGGTGAGGCTCATCATCGGGAACTAGGACCCGCCCCTAGGGAACCTCAATCCCCCCCCCTCCCCCCGGCCCCATCGGGAAATGCTGGCGCCACCACTTCCCCTAATTATATTGACAAGCAGGGGTGGGGTAGAGTCTGGACCCCCTTTGATGAGTGCCTAATGGGCCTCCCCATTGCCTTTTACATATTTATAACACATTGTCACTATTTCCTTGCTCACTGCCGTGCTGTGGGTTTGGGTGAGTTTGGAAATTTCTGATAAACATGAAAAATTTGACAACATGAAAAGTGCCTATGGAATATGTTCCTTCTGCATGAGAATTTGAGAGAAAAATCGAAAGTTTCTGTCCTTTTGGTGGCCATTTGAGATACAATTGTCATCCAGATGCCCCTCAATTCGGATAAGTCGTATTAGCTTTCTCTATATAAAGAGAAACAATCATTCGAAATGCCCCAGTCCAAAAGAATATCAATATTGAGCACTGTTTATATTCAATTAATTGTGTGCTGCACACACTGCTACTATCTTTTATCTGGACTGATCAACTCATCAGATACTGATTGACTCATGTTAACACATACTATATAAATACCCGAGAGGTTTTGCTATTTTTGTCAGAAATGCTGACTAAACTGCATATAGATTAGCAGGGCAAGCGACAGGCTTGAGTAACCGAGCACCATTCCATTGCCCAATATTTTCACTGTTCGATTTGGCAGAGAATATAACCTTTGTGTGTCTTCAGTCAAATATAATATTCAGTGGGTGGTTGGCTAGTGTGATGCCCTATTTATGACCTTTGACTCTGGCTTTCAAGGGTTAACTAAAGTTCACGTATCGGTTTTTGCTCTACTTTTGATATTCTCCATGCCCCCTTAAGATCAGCGTATCATCTTCCTACCTTCGCTACAGACTATACAAGCTGTGGCATATAGATAGGATACACAAGTCAGATCTGTCGAAATGTCCCTGCGGAATTAACGTTAAATTCTGTGGGGAGGAGGAATTTTTTCGCCGCCTACCCCCTTTTTTATTTTCGTTTTCATCTTTTGTATTAGTGGTGGTCCTCTCACAACGCAAATACTCCCTGTGCCTGACAATTCCTGTGCATATATCAGAATACCTAGCCCTGCATTTATTCTACTAAAACACCTTATATTGGATGCTTGGAAGTCAACATGTCCTCAACAAGTTATTTATTTTTTTCGTTCCATTCATGTTTCTTTGAGAAAAAGATAAAAAAATGGAAACATAAAAAATGCAGGTTTTGAACTAGGGGGCAGGGTGAGGCTCGTCGGGGACTAGGACCCCCCCCAGGGTACTCAAACCCCCCACCCCAGCAGGGAAATGCTTTACCCGCCCAATGCTAATGTTAAGTATTGACAAGCAGGGTGGTGGGGTGGGAGTCGGGACCCCTATGATGGAGGGACTAAATGGGCCCTCCATATGTGCCTTTTTACCTATTTATAACAACATTGTCATCTTTCTATATTCGACCCCGTCCGCGTCCGCCCGCCCGCCGGCCGCCCCCCGACCCCGTCCCCGTCTTCACGTTTCTTGTTAGCGCAAAACTCCCCCAACCCTTTGTCCCTTTGAGCCGAAACTTGGCCCACATGTCCGCCTTAGTTCAATCCGGATGAGTTTCGAAATGGGCCGTCGCCACATGAACGGGTCCCGCTAAATATTTGCATAAATTTCACATTGGAAGATTTTCCCGTTAGTCCCAATAACTCTTTTCTTTAACGCTTTTTTTTCCGATTGATCTGAACTTGGTACACTTGGCCGCCCAAGTGCAACTCGATGAGTTCGGAGTTGGCATCGCTGCAATGCTGGGTCCGCTAATTTGCATAATTTTCGCGAATTTTTCTCAAGTTGTCGATTTGAACAAAACTTGGTGGTATGGACTATAGTTATCCTAAAAATGTGGAGGTCATTTCAAGTCATCAAAGGTCAAAATTTGTGAAATTTATGGGATTTTCCAAGAACTTTGGTCAGTTTGAACCGAAACCTGTGGGAACGAACTATCGTTGAATATCTGAAAAATTTGGATGTCATTTTCAAGGTCATCGGAGGTCTACTTTCCAAATTGATGCGATTTTCCCAACTTTGTCAGATTTTGAACAAACTTATTTTGGATTAGTTTTGTCTTGTCTGACCAAAAATGGGGTCTTTATGGGGTGTAGATCTTCTCCCAATAGGATTGCTCAAACGTGGGGATTAAACGTGGGCGTTTAAACCCGCCTACACATGTCTAGTTGACTCAATGATAACACGTACTATACTAGACAGGGAGAAATATCCCCTGAAGACGTGAAAACACCCACAAGCTTGTATAGTCTTACCTTCTCATTAAGATCCTTTAGAGGGTATAATTTTGTTGTCATAGGTGTGAGGGAGGGGAGGGGAGAGAGGGAGTGGGAAAATTGAAAGGTATTAAGCAGAAACTGAAAAAGGAAGGTATTATTGGTATTCACTTTCAACCACTTGTGGAAAAATTGGCGGGGGGGGGGGGGGGTGATTTTTTGTTGTGGAACCAAATTATATATATACGTATGGAGTTGCTCATAATAGTTGAGGGGTGGAAGCCCCTTCCTATTGCACTATGGATTTTTGCCTTAAGATTCTAGGAGGGTCATCCCATCCCATTTTCATACCCATAGCCATATTGCAAATACGAAAAGGCCAATGGCCACAGTAGTTACTAAGGTCAATCCATAGTGAATCTGACTGTGTCAGTTTATTAGTTTTAGTTATTTAGTTATCAGTTTAATGAATGTATCAGGTCTCTTGTACATTTGCGCAAACTTTCTGCAAGTCTGTGCAGAGTATATATGCAGATGCCACAGCAAACTGATTAGTACTGTATGTCAAGCTATGATTACTGAGTTTTTTAACCAATGGATGTAACAGGAGCAACCTGTGGTCAATGATAATACTGGCCAACTTTCAGATCATCTGATCCATTTTGTACGGTTTAACAGTTTAACCATAATGGCTGAGATAAACCTAGGAAGCTTTTGACCGCCAAGTCTCAATCCATGAACATCCCAAGATATGTACCAATAGTCAATTGATAATATGACCAATTTTCTTTCTCATTCAATCTAATTATATTGTGAGGAGGCTGCTTGACCTTTTAACGAAACGGCTGAATTCAACTCTAGGAGACCTCAAATATCTCAACACCTTCAAAGAGGCATTGGCATTTTCGTGGCCCTGGTGAGGGACCAAGCTTGACAAGTCTTGCAGTGTCCCGGTTTGCACTCTCGCAGGGCCCTGAATAGTGTGTGATCCTTGGTCAGCAAGTAACAATAAAATGCTAATTTTGAATGAAATTCCTAAACTTAACATAAAAACGGCTGAGCCTTCATTATATTTGACACTGTTGTGATGTTGGTCATAACATGCGATAACAAATTGAGCCTGTAGGCAGAGGAGAGGCCGATAGCATTATTCAAAAACAGTAACATGGGTGAACCTAAAAATGAAGGTGTTAAATCAGTCGCCAACAATGCACCATACCTAGGGGCCAGAAATCGCAAGCGGAGCATAATACACACAGGACCTATCGCTCCGGTGGAACGCTGTTGTTCATCAGCTGGCGCTTGGACAGGTTTCGCCTGCAGATGCTGCCTCGGACCCAGGTGGCCCTTAACTGCGGGGTGAGCGATAAAATTTGACAAAGGCTACCTTCAATACCCATGGGGTTAATTGGAACATGAGTATGCTACCACAAGCATGACACATTTCTTATCCAAATGATCTTAAGAATATGTTTGAAACACGCATCTGCAAACATAGCAGAGATGGGAAATATTCTGAATAAATCAGTACTGCATTGTGTTTGGTAATGTTGCTCTCAGTTGAAAGAGAAAAAAATCCTAAAATTTTATATATCCCATATTCCCATCTGTTATCATCCTAAGTATGACTTTAATTTAATTTTTTCATTGAACTAGACATGTGCAGGTGGGAAACCGCCGAGGGTATATCCCCACAGAACATGGCCTTGGTTGGACCTCGTTTTTGAGCGAAAGCACATTGAGTTAAATGTCCCACTTGACCTCTGTGACTTTGAAATGCCCCACCTGTGCTCAGGCCCAACTGTACTCACATTCTCCAAGTTTTGTTTCAAATTCGACAAAGTTAGAGAAATCTGAATATAAAAACAAAATTGACCTCTGGTGACCTTGACAAATACCGTCATGTTTTGCCGGGACCCAATTTTTTTTGCCCACTCACCAACGTTTCATGTAAAATCAGACTAAACTCTATTTCGCCAAAAAAAACGACCAAATTTACTTCGGTACCTTGAAATCACCGTCATGTTTTTCGGGACCCAATTTTTATTCCCTCACCCACCAAAGTTTTTTGTAAATGTGACCAATTCTGATTTTCATCAAATCTGCAAATTGGGGGAGCAAACATGCAGTGACGCCCACTTCTGAACCTCCATCCACGATTTGCTGGACGCGACATGTGTACCAAGTTCAGATAATAGATAAATAAAGGGTTAAAAAGAGTTATTGCGCTAAGCTCAAAAGTCCGGGGACGCGGAGACGGCGGCTACCACACCCCAAAAACCATACTATCCCTGACACTTAAGTGTTGCGGGATGCAACTAAGGGATGGAGCACTATCGTGAGACGTTAATGGGGAATGAACAGTTGAGACTAAATAACAGTATATTAACATTATTATGCTGTATGGTTGATACGGGTTCATGGCTGTAGAGTTCAAGAAATTGTACGTAGCCCTAGTCTACAACCCCAAAAAATGGAGCAAGCAAACAAGAAAAAACTTCCCAGTCCAGGATTACCATACTAAATCTCTAAAACTCCAGTAAGCGGCCTGGGCAGGGCAACTTTTATTTCGTGCTTCCATCAAATTACAAAAAAAACACCAATTCGATTGTTGAGGTTAAAGTGAGTTTACTGCTGTGTTGCAAAAATAAGCGATGCCTGGCGCTAGACTGTTGACAATCAGATGGAGTATTGTAATGATGGAAAGGCACGGGGGTTGGTTAGGAATATATTATAAACAGATAGGACAGCAGTACAAGCATGATAAAGGTTTTGTTAGTAGAAGCCCAGTGCGTAATGTTTCAACCCCAATTGTAAACTTTCCACTCAAATTCATCTGAGTGAGTAGTGATGAGTAGTGTAGAAATGGGAAGGAGGAGACTAGAGGGAAACCAAGTGGTGTTTACCATAGGAGGGGGGGTCAGACCACCCATGACCCCAAGTGGAATCAATAAAATTTCAATACAAAAAATGATTTTCTGCAGTTCAGTACAGGTTCTGCAGCTGTTATCTAGCAAATACTGCAGAACAGCATGTGGTCTAGGAGCCCATGAATGTGCTTCATCAGCTAATGGGAGGGGGAGGCAATTAATGAGGGCGCACTTCCCTGGGGTCCGACCTCCAACCCCCCCTCCCTCCCCCGACAAATCTTTGGTAACGAGCCAAAAGGGGAAAACTACTCATAGGTTCAAAAAAAACAGATGATCTAGTCAAGACTAATAGGTATCGCAAAAATTCACTTCAATGGGCTACATTTGTCCGACGACCGGACTGTTCCTGGTAACAGGATACTGAGCAGACGGCAGTTGCCTGAAGGCATTCCTGTTGAAAAGGAGTAAATTCCCAGGAAAACATCCGACTATCAGCACACTTCCTAACCTGAAGAGCGGGTGGGGTGGGGGCGTGCAGCTTAGCAGGTACCTTGGGTTCAGGTGGTAAGGTGGGAGGAGTCTAGACCCTTCCACTTCGGATTCAGATGAATGAGTGAGTGAGTGAGTAAAAAGTAATGGAGACAGCGACCTGACTCCAGCTGCCAAGGGTATTGACCGTGCTTCGGCCCAAATAGGGTTTGAGTGAAAGCTAGATGTGCATTTGAGTTTCCCGTCTTAACCATTGATTCATGACGGAAACCCATCATGGTGACAAGGGGTAGAGGAAACAATCACTCCATTGGTTAAAAACAATAGAGGATCTAGTTCCAAGCTAATAGGTATAACAAGAATTCAATTTCCTGACATCAGCATATGGAGCATGGTGGATTCACAATAATAAACAGACAATTTCTTGTACTGAAAAGTGAAACTTGGCAGTTGTTTTGGTCTCGCCTGAATGAATTACTCAGGAAGAGACTTTGGGGGCACTCATGCTGTTTTGTGTGGTGTATGTGTGGGTGTTGTGTCACACTTTCCGTTAGCAGGAATTTCTCACAAACCGTGAGGCCATTATGACGAATTTTGGTGTAGCACCGGGGTTGGGTTGTACACAATCTGATCAGATGTTGGGCAGGCAAGTCATTAATTAAGTTGTAGTAAGTTGTATTTGGATGTAGACATGGTGACAGGTAGATGAACTGAGTAGATTTTCAGCCTAAAATATGCTAATTAGTGGTCAATTTGCATGATTTATGCATTTTTCAAGTTTGTTGGATTTCACAAAACTTGTGGAGTGGTCATACATGGTTCCCGGAAAATTGAAAATGAAGTCGGGGTAACTGGAGACTGGTCATTTAATCGTTAATTTGCATGTGTTAGCAAATTTTTGAAAGTTGTTGATTTCCACAAAACTTGGTAGATGTGTTCCACCTTCGATCCTGATTGTTTTGAAGGTACAGCTGGGGGTTTTATATATTCATTGTATTCCTAATTTGCATAATATATTCCCAATTTCCAACTTGGTAAGATTCTCGCCAAACTCAGTATTATGGTCTGTTAACATTTCCTGGATCGATGTGTTTTGATGGTCATGACTTTTGGATTTCATTCCATCATATAAGAGCTTCGGTAGAAGAAGCCCTTAGGAACATAACATGTCCTGTGACATTTTACTCTGCTAGTTAATAGAGGTCATTGTCTGTGCCCTAATTTCATAATATATTCCAATTTCCAACTGGTAAGAATTTCGCCAAACTCAGTAGGGTATGGTCCGTTTTCGTCATTTTTTCTGAATCTGATTGTCTGCTTTCATGAATTTTGATTGAATTGGGAGGGTTTGCTGCCTGGCAAGGGAGGGGGGGGGGGGATGGCATGTCCGGGCTGCTTGGAAATAAAAGGCTATGAATAATGAGGAAATTTTGATTTTAAAAGCAAAAGAAGCCTGGGCCACTTAAGAGGATTTAGAACATTTCAAGTTGGATTTTAGGGTCGAAGAAGCGAGTTGACTGAGCGATAAAAACTGTATTCAAATTTTGGGGATTTTTGAGAGAGGTGGGGGGGGGGCATGAAGAAGAAAAAAAGCAATTAAGGGACTTTTTGTTATTATAGTCAAACTTATTGGTCTGTTATTTCAGGAATTCCTAGGAATTTTTAAGTGTTATATATATATTGTTAAAATATTGATGTTCGTTTGAACATGGACGATGGTCTGTGTGCATGAACTAGTTGGTTGTTCGTGTGTGAATAATAGAAACCACACACCGATGGCGCAACCAGGCGAGACATACTTTTTGGCATCGCCTTGTGGTTTAGAGTGACACTGACGAAAGTTTCCCTCACGTCAGGAGTGTTCGCTTTTCCGTTCTTCATGAACTCTTAATGTCAGTTCATGCAATGGTGTTATCAATCATTTAACATTCCATGTGTTAGTGTTAATGGACATACCGGGCTGTTTATATTTTTTATTCTTTACTACGTAATACAGATGGTATTGAAGTATAGACTCTTTTAAAAAAGTAAGAGACAAATCATGTGAAAGCACCTTATGCAAAATGGGACTTTTGTATGACGTTATAATGAAAAATACAACATTGAATTACATCAAAATACAACAATTGATACAGTGAGGGGTTTGCCAACGCGTTGCCACGTGCTTTTGCAATGTTTGTCCCTGCCTAGTTTGCATGATTTTAGTCCTGCCATCATCTCTATACTCATGCTGCCTCCACATCAGAAAACCTACTGTACAGAGCAAATTATGAATTTTAAAGGAATTTCATGTAAATTGCAGTCTATTGATTTTTATATATATTTTGTGTTTTGTTTTGAAATGATTCTGTCAGGAGGTTGCCGGTCATTCGATCATGAGGGTCATCATGTTGTCCATCATGTTGTCATCATGTTGTCATTGCTCTTCACACATCATGCTGCTCATTCCTTTACAACCCTTCCCACTTGCCATCATCCCCTTCCAAAACGGATTGCCTTTGAATCATCGAGCAATGGTTCCTGAATCCATGTGTGGGGTATAGCTTCAATTCCAGTTTCTGACTGCTAGAGGCCATAGACTTTCCGTCTCATTTTGAGAGAAAAACTGCACGGCTTTGATACCATAGATGAGGTCGGAATGGAAACATACCTGCAAGTCCGATACAATGAAGCTATGGGCCTTCGGAGTTTAGTCCCACTATGCAAAAATTAGGGAGAATCCTTATTGTGCAATAACGCATGAGTAACAGTTAAACAACACAGAAAATCTGTTATGTATTCCATTGTTTTCAATCGCATTAAATGACTCAACATTCCAAGGAAGTTCTCTGTTGTCTTCCTCTCACCAAAATTACTGTCAACACCTGCCACCCACTACACAATCCTCTCTCATATAGACGTGAAATTATTTGTCAAAGTGAATTAACAAGTGAAAATTTCATTGGAAAACGAAGATTGTGCAGTTGTGCAATATGCATCATTTATGTTGCCAAGTGGAGCTTTTCAATCTTTCACAATTATGCACATTCACAAACTTCATAGGCATCAAACTCTGATACAGCACGTGGTATGCGCGCCGGGTTTGGACTGGTGCATTAAGTTCTTCTCTGCTATTATGTTGTATCTCCATTATAATTTATCCTGCATTGTCCTTTGAACATTGGAAATTTGAAAAAAAAGAGTTTGTTGTTTATGAACTAGCTTCCGCATTACCTCCTGCGTCATACGAATACCATCATTCCAGGCTTGACTTTGCTTACCCATTAAACTGAGCCCTGTAACAATAGGTCGCCACTACAAAATACAGGAGTGTGTGAAATATAAAAACGGTGGCTATGGATGCATTTATAATTGGGTCATAAGTAGAACAGATCATAAACAATGCACGCTATATGTCAGAGGTAATACCTGTAGTCTGTAGTGCACGACCACAGATTAGAACGTGCCCATTTTTCTGCCGCATGTAAATCGTACTTGATTTTTCTTGCTAATTTAGCGGTCCCTCCTGATCCGGATGTCGGAGAGCAGGAAATCTGCTGGTAGTATCTGCTCTAACAAACTGGATGAATGTATATACTGAATGGTTCTTTCCTCAGGTATTAATGGTATGGCTTTTCACAGTTCACAGTAGAGAGGGGTACAGTGTTATAGGAGGGGGGGGGGGGGTGGGGGGGGGGTGGTGGGGGAGGGGGTTGTGCCAGGGAGTAGAAGACTTCTCAAGGAGGCGGCATGATGTGCTCTCCAGAGTAGGTTTAGTAAATCAGGCTGCATGAGGTGTCACAGCCACCGCAGTTGAATGAATGGCCAAACTATGTATTTTGGCAGACACGGATCATATCATCTGTTTCTGAACTTCAACACCGTGCTGTGGGACCTACGGTAAAGAATAAGTAACTTGTAGTTCTGTGAATAACCCATGCCGAAATGACCTGAACTGCTTCATTAGGAAGGAATGGTTGAAATGGAGCAGCGCCCCATTCAGAGGGAAAATTGAGCCGTGCAGGTTCCTACCAACACTACTGCAATATGACGTAAACTGCAATGCACTCAAACACCGCTGTGATCACATGGCCGATCTGGTAGGCCTACACCAACTCACCTCTGCCCTCCCAAATGGATCGGCCAACGCTACTGTCATTCACTCAAAACACATTAACAATTTACAACTCATACCTACAGATCTCCATAAACATGAAAATTCAAGAAGCTAGCCTCGCGATACAGAAAAGGTAACCTAGAGTTTGCATCCCTAATAGTGTCTAAAGCTGTTCCTCCAACATGGCTGGGTGGGCAGGGGGGGGCCGGCCCCCTCCGCCACTCAATATTTTTGGTTGGGCGGAAGCAAGCATTTCGTCCCCCCCCCACATATTTGAGCCCGACTGCTATTTCGCTGACACATGTATCCGGCATATTCAGCAGTAACCGTGGTTTAAACAAATGCATAATGACCTAAATGATCAAGTTGAGTGAATTCTGTTGATCCAACTTCGAAATTGTTGCCCGCTACGCGCGCATGTATTTGATGCCAACCAATGGTGGGGCTCCGCATGGGGGGGGGATAGTAGTCCTCTTGTCCGCCCCGCCCCCCCCAATCGCCAACACAAATCGCCGCCCTTGGGAGGCAAGCTAAAATAAAAATTGATCAATGTAACACCAAAGAATTTTCCACACAGTGGGGGAAGTGACAGACTATCCACCCCTAGTAGTGATTTCAAAAGCACTTACTGTTTTGAGCTTTTTATGAGTTCCAAATAAGATCAAATAGAAAGCTTGTTATCAGCAAACCAATCTCTGCAAGATTCAACAGCCTCACCGAGCCTTTGAGTAAAGATTCCGGCATTCTCATGGCGAACAAATACCACTATCATCAGCATACAACATCAATTCAAGCTCAGAATTCATTGGAAACAACCGATCATATTATAGGAAAAGAAATGCGGTATGGGACCCACCCCAAATGCTTCACCGGGGACACCATAAGTATTTTTCATAGGTTTAGACATCTATGCATCCTAGCTTCCACACAAGTATATAACTTGAGATATTCCTAAGTATGAATGAAACCAAGCGCTGGATTTGACGTCAGAGTTCGAGATTCGAACGGTTATAGTGATGAAAACTCGTGGGGGGGGTAAGATGGTTTTAAATTCTCTAACAAGGTGAAAAAGTCATCAGGGTTGGCGCTAAATCCAGAAATTATGAAGGATCCTTCCCTCATAAGGATTGTAAAAAAAAGGTGATTTGAATTTTTAGGAGGGAACCCTCCCTCTCAGGTTTTGTCAAAAAGAGGGAATTCAAATTTTTGGAGGGATCATACAGTTTCTTGGGTCCCTCCGGGCCCTGCCCTGTCATCGCGGGATCCGGTTCCAATCCCCATATTCACTGGGGCCAGTACTGGCGAAGCCCCCCTCCTCAACATTCAACTGTCGCGTCAGTCGGCTGAACAGACCAGAGTTTGCCGGTTCGCCCAGCGTGAAAAAGTCAGAACGTAGGCTTAGGCCGCCTGGAAGCGCTGTTCTCCTGGGGATTTTCCGAGTCTGACATGTTACAGTTTCGTGAGTCGAGTTACGGTATAATAACACAGTGTAAAATGTTCGTCTACGCGATATGAAAATCATTGTGCGTACGTCAAAAGTTTTTCAGCAGTGTTGCTAAGAACACAGTTCCCGAGTTTCGCCGGAAAAGTTATCGTGACACGCCTTGTTATTCATATTAGGCAACTAACGAAGCTCTCCGTGATCCATTTTCGTCACCAAAGGAAACATAATTGCGTCATCAACATCGTTATTTTGTACTGAAATTCCTTTCCTGGCTATGATGTTAAAACTGCTCAAGTCAAAACTGCCAAGTTGTCAACCTGGGGATGTGACTTCCACAAATTAATATGGTACAGTACATGATGAACAAACGTTGTTTAATATAATTACCCTGATACTGGATTGGGGCAGTACGCACTGTATGAACTACGTAGCTGTGTGCGGTAATGTGCATGACGTTTTGGAAATGCCCATCCGGTTATGAGTAGTACAGTACAGATTACGAACAGAACGTTAACGTCGTATTTGGCATTTTGCATGTATTGTCGATGTTGTGTGCAGCTCTGCGGTGTTAGTGTAAAGTGCGGGCCACCGCATTGAACGCTGTTGTAACAGACCGGCTCTACATAAAAAAAAGCTGTTGCGGGAATTTCCCTCAGCGCCATTCGTGATTTGCGGGAATTCATTTGCTGATGCGCGATTCTCGCAATCGCGCTGCTTAACGCCAACCCTGAAAGTCATGGAATACAACCATTTTCGCTTTAGGCAAAACTTACCACACACAATGTCACACACACACACCCCGTGCACCAACAAGTGCACCTCAATTGTCATCATAGCAACTGTGCAACCCGAGTGACCATAAATATAGTGCAAAATGGCAAAATGGCAACAGTTCATCCATATAGCTCCTGAATGGTTTGTCACATTTCACACTTTTCAATTTTCATACATCGCACCATGCAAGACTGTCACACCAATTTATATACCTTGATCAGCACGTCCCGGAAGGGTTGTCACCCAGTTTACATAGCTTCTACTGATCAGAACGTTAGTTGCAGTATTATCCATCAACCTCAATTTACAACCCTTGATTAGTGCGGACCCATGCAAGATTTCAGAGATGGGGAAGAGGTGGACTTGTGACTTGGTTGAAAAAGTGTTGGCATGTCCATAATTCACAGACTTGCTCTTATTGAATTTGTGACTTGCCTTGCGCCATATTTTGCATCAGTGTGACTTAACTTGAGGAGATTTTGGGGACTTGTGCCCTGCACCTCTGCAAGATTTTCACACAATTTCATATAATAATAATAAGATGTGTTTAATATAGCGCCAAATGCCGAAGAGGCCTCTTGACCTGGCCGCATGTCCCATGCAGGATATTCTCCTGTGCCACTTAATCTTCCAAATTTTGTGAGTCAGTGGGAGACTTGATTTCAAATTCCCACTGAAATCCGTCTCTCTCTTCTCTCTGTTTTTACCGCCTGAAAGAAGGTTAATTTGATCACTTCTCCTGTACATCAATATGAAGAGGTTGTATAGAGTAAGTTTACATAATTTTGCATAATTAATTCAACCTGCAGGCTACAGATTCCCCAGGCTTGCCAACGGTAGTTATGACTGTTTGAATCTCTGTAACGTTTAACCTTTGGGAAATACCAAGAAAAGACCTGTTTTACTAATTGATTGTTTCCCCAAACTTAGTGGCAGGAGGTTTTTCTTTGACCAGCATTAACCAACCTCGTGTCGCCATTTCGCCCAATGTTATTGGCAGGCATATCTCCCTCGTGCATGCTGCTCGAGGCCTGAGTGACAGCCTCCTAATGGAGGCTTGTTTATTACACTTTACAGAGATTGCTTGTGAAACGAGTGAGAGGAATCCTGTGAAGTGGGGGGGGGGGGGGGAAATGAGGAAGATGGAGAGTGGCTGGGAGCAAGGCCTCGGCCAGCTGGTGCTTGGGGGTTGTTCGCTAACCCAGGGAACTCTCACTTCAAATTTCCCTGATGAGATTGTAACATCCATGCCAGACGTGTGACAGCTTCCTAGCAGACTTCACACCGACACGCACATAGCATGAACCACAATCGGTGGAACCGCCACTCACGCTAAAACAATGCACAAACAACCCAATTACAATGCCTCAGCATTATGTAATAGAGGGAGGGGAAAATCAGAAAGCTATGATTTTCTAACAAATTTAGGATGTAAATTTTGAACTCATATCGCAACACCCTACAGCATGCATGGCAGGTCTTCCGATGCTTTTGAACATCTTTGTGTCAGTGTGTTAAATCCCATGTGATAGGCCGTGTAGTAGCGATGTTCCAGTAAAATCTCAAAAAAAAAAAAATCTCAAAATTGAAATCCAGGGAAGTTCCTTAGAGCAGGTACTAAAGCTGGTTCCAGCTGCTTTGTGAGAGTCCTCAACAGTGAAAACTGATAATTTTCATAGGCAAAAAACTTGTCTGGCAGAATGAGAAGAGCGATTGGGGCGGCCATGCAGCCAGATTGGTTGTAATGCCATTTAATGTCAGCATAGTTGGGGTGGGGGGATGCAGGTTAGACGATAAGGGGTAAAGTATTCGTAATAAATTGACACATCACAGACCTGTTCTGTTCCGTGGAATTCACAGTGCGAATGCACGCATCCATACGGCGTACGAAGAGCAGCGTGGAGATTATTCATTGCCAGCTCTGCAATGCTATTCCTTATTGACTGTAAACAATCGGCGATAATATAGTGCTAATTATTGATTATATCATAAATGGTCCTTGGTCCTAGCCTCTCAAGGAGGTTTTTGCTGTCAATTAGTCAGGATACCTGTAATCAGGAGACTGCAACAACACGGCATCACGCTCAGTCCATCCGATATAATTATATCAGATGGAAAGCCATGAAGGGTTAATGTTATTATTCCTGATATTATCAAATAACACAGGCAGAACGTATACTTCCTTATGGACTAGACGTATTAATTTAGAGTGGGATGTTTCCTCTCCATAGTGCACTGAAGTCATGAGCACTTGTATACATGAGTGTGAACAGTTGGATATAACACTTGAATGGTATATCAATTATAATAGTCAGTGTTGGAGGTTTTAGTAGGTGTTGTATTGCGTTACACCCCTTGGATGAGCAGCCGCGCTCGATACAAACTGTCGCGGAGGCATATTATTGGCCAGCGGTCTGTTCGTGTCACACAAAACTATGGACAGCACTGTTTCAAATGTTGTCCATGGTGACTGCTATTCAAATTTTTTGATGTATGAGCAGTCCGGGGCACTGCATCGACCTTTCTTCTTGCAAGAGAATACCTAAATACAACAACGGATGTGATCTGTGTGTGCTGCTGTGCACAACACAATCCCCTCAAGAAAATCACAGGAGGGGGGGGGGGGCAGGCAGTGGACCGCCCATCACTAGCGGGGAAGGGGAATCAGAGGCAATGAGCGTCACATTTGTAGGGCAAGTGTGCTTTTGGGCAAGCCACTCTTTAATCATGTAGTCTATCATTTTAATGTTGGGGTTAGTTCCGGATCTACCTCATACTTGCCTCCCCCACCCCCCTTCCTCCAGCAATATTGAGACCAAGAATGGGCAGTCTGCAGGCCCAGTCCAGCCCGCAAGGCTGATTTGCCTGGCCTGTGGAGTGCACCATGAGAACAGGCCGACGGATCCTGCAGAGGGGGGAGGGGGGACAAATTGTGAACGGAGAATTTCATGTTGGCTGCTAAACTTGGGGCTGAAGTACTAGGCGAAAGCTCTAACAAGGGCTAATGCGAAGGTCATAAAGTGCGCTTATGGCCCCTATGTGGACAGTAGCACTAGTAGCACCGCCAAGGTAACTGAACTCCTTGGTACCAGTTCTACCACCATAACACAGCACCACCTCTGGATTATGCTGCAATATGGTAATCATAGTTGTAACAAGTCACTTAAA
This sequence comes from Sclerodactyla briareus, assembly GCA_026419785.1. NCBI lineage: Eukaryota > Metazoa > Echinodermata > Holothuroidea > Dendrochirotida > Sclerodactylidae > Sclerodactyla > Sclerodactyla briareus. The sequence continues at coordinate 69,214 of JAODTK010004888.1, read as the reverse complement.
AATATGACTGGAGCCACTGAATAAGAGAGCTTCTGTGACTTGAGTCAAGTCACTGACTTCAGTCACAGTACTATTCTAATAGGTAAGTTCACACAATCGCTCGAGTCATTACCTTTTTGAAAAAGTAGGGACTCGAGTGGAGTCATGAATGTCACAAAACTTGGATAATACCCTGCACTGTTTGCGAATACACACGCCTGATTTACCTTGCAATTCACATGTTATATTTACAACAATGGGTTTCTTGTTTTTTTGCCGTTCCATGGAACCGTACGGTTGAGAACAAAGAGGGCGGGCATTGTTTACATATGGCCCTATATCAGCAAGTGAAAACGGTTGCTCTTATCTTGTCTGCCCTAGATGAATCCCTTACATCGCTGATCAGGGCCGTAGCGAGCGGGGGGTGTGGGGGTGTCACACCCCCCAATAATTTTGTGCCGTCGGCAAATTTTCGGTCTATCCGGCAGAAAGGAGAAAGAGGAAAGAAAAGAAGAGGAAAAGAGGAAAATGAGAGGAAGGAAAATGGAGCGGAGGAAAAGGAGGAAGGAGGAAGAGGGGAGAGAAAGAGGGGAAGGGAAAAGAAAAAGGGAAGTAAGGGAGAGAAGGGGGAAGACAGGGAATGGAAAGAGGAATAGAAAGAAAAAACGGAAAAGCCAGACTTATTATCGCGATTTCGACTTCTGGTTCTTCATCTAATTGGCCCATTCAGCGTTGACAAGAGAATGGCAGCCGAGAACTATATGTGACGGCCCCGTCGCCGTCGGTGTTTGTATGTAAGGGGAAGGTGACCGAGTCTGTCGGCAAGTCGGCAAAAGGGGGAGTAAAGGCTGTTAGCGTTGATTGGAACATTCATTTTTCATGAGACTGACAGTTCTTTGAAAGTTTTTAAGTTTGTTCGGTCCTATTTTCCAGGATACATGAAAAAAATTCAAGCCATTTTGCTTGCACAATTAAGAAAAGAATTTCTCAGATGAAACAATAAAAACAGTGGTTTTTTAGGCGGGGAATCGTGCGGGGCGGCAGAGCTAGAGTACAAGGGAGAGATTTGGATAAGGAGTGCCACCCCCCAGTTTTGTTTTTTTTTTTTCAGATAGAAAATTCAGGCAGGTAACTACCCAACTTTGGGCACAGAATAAGTTTAAAATCTGTTAGAGAACGCCTAATGCTAAGTGGAAAGAAAAAGTACTAAAATGCCAAAACTTGCGATCAATTGCACCATTTGAAGTTCAATTTTTTTGCGCGATTCGCGCGGACAGTGCGTATGATGTCTGCTTCATTTACTCACAAGTGCAGTGAAAATCGGGACATTGTTTAGAAAATCTGGCAAAAAAATAAATCGGCATTCCTAATGGAAAAGTCCGCATAACATGAGTGAGCGGTCAAGTTAATTACTGAACGCCCAATTTACTGTAAATATTGCACCAATTGCATCTGAGGACGTTTACCTGTTCAACTTTCCAAAGGGGAGAGGGACAAACCCTCCCTTAATCACTCCCCTTAATCCCCTCCCCCATATCAGTCACATTGCCAGATTCGTTGGCCAAAACTGAGCTCTACACCCCCAATCATCAACCCTTCGCTACGCCCCTGCCTATGATGATTCTTGTCTCAAATTTCACCACCACTTTTCCATCTGATCCGTTTCATATCAGATATTAGGACAAAAAATGAACAATTGAAGGTGCACCTCCTCATCCTGTCTCGTCAATAGGTTGTTCAAGAGATCATTTGTCATTTGTGTCTGTATGCAGTATGTGCGGAGCGCTTTGTCAGCTGTGTCTGCCTCCTTGTATGTGCGGAGCTCCTATTCGGGATGAATACGATATTTGCTGGGAACAGTGCCTGTATACATAAAGATAAATTAAGATGCCACTATCACTCTTCACTACATGACATTGGTGTTAACATTACAAATTGTAGTTCATCCCTATGAACTCATATCTTAGATTTGTTTTAACATGGGGGGAAATACTAAACACACTCTAACAACGTATTAGATTGAATCAGAGTAGCGTTGCCCTCTATTTTACTTCACTATGACACTGTGTAACGCTCAAAGGCCTGGGGGAAACTGGACATTGCCAACTGGCAAGGTGGATAAACGCCACCGCGTGTTATATTCCTTGGTGTAGATCCCCACGATATAAACACAATACTGATGCCTGGTGCCACTCCTCTAACTCAGACGCAGTATTATATAGTCTTATACTTTAGTATTTTGTAACCAATCCATAGCGACTGCATTTATAACAGACTTCAGATCATTCAGGCCTCAATTTTGGCTGGGGGTCCCCTGAATTCCCAGAGCCTTTCTCAATATCAGAATAGGTAATACAAGGATTTGTCCCGCCGTTCCCCCAGCGATTGGCTAATACAAATTCTGTAGGAGTGCGTTTCGATTCAGTTGCCTTGCTGTGATCTAAAGATTCACACTCTATTGGTGGCTGGCTAATGGGCGGATCCTACATCAATTACAGTGGAGTGGGGCTCTTAACGAATTAGGCATTAATGTTTCTTAATTGCTCCTTGCTGTAGTGATGGGCCGGTACATATGTCGCATAATTACAATGAGAAGCCCAATTTTGGGCAGATTCATCAAGCAAAACCTGCAAGCTCTGGAAGGATACATTTGGAAATGTTTTGTATGCCCCTTCCCTTGCGCCATTGCACCTAAAACGCACAGGCCAACATGCCCTCGGATGGTTACCATTTTGTACATGTTTGAATCTAAAGTGGCTCCTAAACTACCAATCTGCTTTAAGGTTTGCCCTTGCGGGGCCCCCCCTCCCCCCCTGCCTGACGGGCTATTCCTTCGGCAGCTTTGACACCCATTCCCCCCCGTCACCGCCCTCGTCTCACCTATGCCGTGGATAACACTATTTGGTGTTTGCATATAGACAAAACCTGCCGAACGACCTACCATCAAATCATGATTTTCTGATTTTCTTCTGCAGGCTAGTTCTTCGCAACTATCATTGAAGACGCTTGGGTACACACTGGCTGTGTCCTTCTAAAAAAAAAATTTGGAACCAAAAACACAACTTTTGTTTTCCGTATTTTTGTTTACCGGAATTTGAGGTTGACTTATCTGCGGCCTCGGCCCAGCCTCGACCAATTTCCCGTGGCCGGGAGCCCACAAGCCAAGGCCGAGGCTGAGGTGAGGAGCATTTGCTTTCTGAGACTGAGTCCAGAAAAACTGTCCGACGCGGGCCGCCTAGAGTCCCAGCGGCCTCGAGTCCTCCAACACTGGTAACAGGAGACCTAATTCTTGTTTTAATGTCTTAAAAAAAGCACCCTATAGTTCCAGGGTGGTGTTCAGGGAATTGTCATGACATGGTGAGGGAAGGAGAGGGGATGCCTCTCTTGGGGGGGGGGTAAAAACATTTCCCTGGGCCCAGACCTCTCTCACCACAACAGCAGAATTTATGGCATTTTTCATGTTCACTTCCCAATTTTGTTTCTCCTTTTTCATATTTTCAAATTTTTTTTTCCCACTTTCCCTTTCTCCTCATTTCACCCTTGGGGAGTGTGATTTGCAGATCATCACAAACATGTTTGCCGTGTAAAGTCTTTTAATCCTCCGATAATAATCACATGAGTTCATGTATTGCCCCTGCCTGTATTAATTTACAGGGTGCCACAGATCATATGTAGTATGGACTACATTGGTGACACCGGACAGCTTCCCTGGAGTTATTATTCCTATTCTGCTGTTAGACAACAATGACAGAATTTTAACTGCATGTCGTTGATCAAAGGTGAACAGCCTGGGCTCTAATGAAGTTAATCCTGACCTCAAATATTAATATGAGCTACACTGTAAATGCGGTAGGGCCCTACATGTAGGCTATACCGAGAGGTGTACAGTACTGTCGCAAGAGATTGTTGACCATTTTCATACGGTAAGTGCAAATGTGCTCTTTATCCCTCCAGACATTCAAGAGCTGCTTTATATGATAACAACCAAACATTGTCTATTGCAACTTAATATTAGAAATTTGGTAACCGTGAATAATGCTTGGCATGTTGTTTACCACTTCCCTGTGGAAGTCAGGGAGTCTTCTTTTAAGACGGTATGTCCTCAACACGTATGTACGTCACAGACACAGAATCACACAGTGGACCCTCTCAGTTCCTTTCTCCTCCCGTATATGTCAGTGGGTGATCCTCATGCACTAGCAGCTTCTCATACTGTTCAGCATTGATCAGAAATCTTCGAGATATGATCAGGCCAATTCCCGACCGGACAATTCCCACCTGACAATGTCTCCCTGGCAATTCCCCCTCACTAATTTTTTTTTATGGTCAGAATTAAGGTTAGGGGCCTACAATTAGGTCACGTTTGGGTGGGAATTGTCCGGGTGGGAATTGTCCGGGATGGGAGTTGTCCCGGCACCCGGCCAATCACGTCATATGTTCAGATGCTCCTATGAATATTCAGCATTGTAACTGGGGACTGCTAGGACATCCTCGCGACTCCTGCGGACTCTGAACTGGTCATCGTAGAGGCAAAACCTCCACGATGACTATCATCGGTCTTAAATGCCACAAAGACCTTGGCATCCCTTGTATTTATCCCTACATAATAAGCCTCTCCATGGTTGGGAGTTATGCATACCCAGGTTGTTTCCTCCGCATGCCCCGAGTTCCAACTACCTAGTGCCCTGCACTTGTTCCCCAGAAATTCAAAGGCACTGGCTCATCAATGGGTTGCCCCGGATTCTCCTTCGCAATACCAGGGGCTGATCCAGGATTTAAAAGGGGGGGGTCCCACTTGGCTCCAGCGAAAATGGCAGTCCAACTGTTGTTTCTCTGCACCCACCTCACACAACGTCTATATCATTTTCATTCACTTTATTTGAATTTTCTCTCGAATTCTTTTTTGGAGGATCCACCCTGAGTGACGATCGAAGCTATCCGCACCACCCCTCTTTTTGAGCATACCCTCTCAGTCTCCAGATTGGACGAGGAGGGAGAGGGCGCCCGATGGGGTGCCTGCATCAGCGTCTATCATGTGGAGGGCGTCACCTCACGGTTTGTAAGGATGCTAGTGCATTTCGTCCCCATTTTGACCAAGCCTGCTATTCCCCTCCTTTTACTTTAAAACAGTATATATTTTTTTACTTTTTTTTAAATTATAACCTTTTATGCACCATAATTCGTAGGTTCAATGACTGACTACTGACCTGCGTGGGTGGAATATATGACCTTTCAGTATGAGGTGATGTACAATAAGTAAAGAAGCCGGCAATGTGCCGAGCGCACCAAATTTCAGAGTTTCACACGGAGATGTCCTATAGGCGACAGATACTTATCCCAATGCCTTTTACCCCATGATATTTTAACACCTCAACCCTCTGCTACCCCATAACTTGTCCTCAAACGTTAATACTTTTATTTTGAATAGAATTCCATAGGGGGAATTCTGCCCTGCATAGAGAGCAACTTACAATAGTGCGCGCAAGGCGCCAGTTTTTTAGGGTCATGTACATCTTGTAAGGGCATGTCTCCTATGTAGAGGACATTCAGCACGGAGATACTCACATAGCGAGGGAAGCGGTGTGGTGGTGGGGGGGGGTCCATCCTCAAAGCCGTCTGGATCTACCTTATTGATCGAAAATCCATTAGTATTTGAAAATGTTGAACAAAAAAACAAAGGGGGGGGTCTGGACCCCCTGGACCTGTATCCGCCTTACTGCACTCAATTACCCCTTATGGGCAGATGCCAACCCTGCATTCCTCCACCATGCTGACCAGTATCTGGCAATTAACACACATCTTGCTGAGCCACCCCAACCGTCCCTTCCATTTTGCCCCCCAGAAATCAAGTGTCGTTTGACAGTTGTTTAGCTCACGAAATCAGTTTTACTACCAACTCTCGGCAAAATATCTGAAACCAAGCTCGCAATACCTCAATAAGGCATATCGCCTTGAAAAATGAGGATGGTTGGGGTGGCCAGCCAGATTTGTGTAATTGTCAGATCTTGTCATATTATTTGGGGATGCATGGTTTGCCAATAAAAGGTAAGTATTCCTAGTTACGGATTTCACAACCCATTCTGTTTCGTTGATTTTGGCACTTTTCAATGCCAGTTTTCTTCGTGCCCTATACTTGATTCCCTCCCCTTGCTAAACCTTGCCTGTTTTATACATTCCGTGCCCACTCAGGCAATTTTCTCCACACCGGCACTGAGGCTGGTTCAAAATTGGAATTGTATTATTAGACTTGGGCGGCTGGCTAATTTGGGGTTGATATGTGAGTCCTCGATGTGGCATGCTCCTCACTCAACTAACAACCACCTCATTATTTGTTCGTTTGAGAGTGTCCAAGTCCTTTTTAGATGACCCGATAATCGAGTTGGTATACCCTGCTGGCCCTATCACAGTGGCAGTGAACTGTTAATCCCCCCCTCTCCTCCCCATAGGGTAAATTCAAGAACTGAGTCAAAGGAGAGACAACATGTTGGTACTTAGGGAAATTGCCTCTGTCCTCCCGTTTATTTCACTTCTGATCATTATGGCTCATCATAAAACCCTCAAATAACTCTGCACTTCGATACAACCCCCTCGGATCAGCTGAAGACCTAGATATGTTTTTTTATGTCTTTTGTTGTGCAGTTGCCAGACCAGTGAAAAACATCTTTTTCGGGTATGAAAGTTACAAATGTATTGAATGAAAAGTAACGAAAGATACCTCGTCCTCTTTCCAAGGCATCTCCATGATGTGTGGGGGGGGGACAGAGCACAGGCACTTTGGTAGGAAAGTAACTTATACTGACTCAACCAAGGGGTTGTAGCTCATAGTCTCCTCAATGTAGGGGCGAGAGGGGATGGGGTGATTCTCCTCAATGTCGGGCAGGGGGTTGTGGGAAGTCTCCTCAATGTAGGGGCAGTCTCCCAATTAGGTGCAGGAGGGGAGTCTCCTCAATGTAGGGGCAGGAGGGGGAGTCCTCTCAATGTGGGGCAGGGGGAGGCTCCTCAATGTAGAGGCAGACGGGGGGGGGAATTCTCCTCAATGTAAGGGCAGGCGGGGGGGCAGTCTTCTCAATGTAGGGGCCAGAGACATCTCCTCAATTTCCCGGCAGAGGGGGGGGGACGTCTCCTCATCTAGAGGCAGGAGAGGGGAGTCTCCTCCAATCTAGAGGCGGAGGGGGAAACTCTCTCCAATGTAAGGCAGGAGAGGGGGGGGGGGAATTATTCCTCAGGAGGTAATGTGCAGAACCAGCTGAATGTGCATGGCCCTTCATTATTTTTTTTAATTCGATTTGGTAGTTGGAGGGGAATGTCTCAACTAGAGGGGCTCCAGCCCCTTTCCTCCCGCCTTCCTTCTGGCCACTGGATCACACATTATTTCAGTCATGTTCCAAGTTCCATTTTGTTTTGAGGTTTCACCATTTTAATTTACTCATTACAGCAGCAATGGACAGTGGGGGGGGGGGGGGGGGGGGAGGAGGAGGTGCTCAGGTGGGAATAACCCCCCTCCCCAAAGTTACTGTGTAAAAATCGAGGTCAATGAATGATTCATCAAATGTTGGGGGCTTCCCCCCCCATATCCCCAGACTCAACTGGCAGCTGACTGTTATGAATATAAGTAACTTTGTGTCATTGAAAATTATGATATGCAAAATTGGGATGTTAATAATACACTGTTCTTTTTATTTTTTTTCACAATGAAATTATGTTTCTGTGCCTTCATTGTGTTGATTGGTTTGAGTCTCTGTGGGTAAAGTTTCAATGTCCTTGTTTCATTTATGGCTGTGCTTTGCTTTCAGACATTGAGAAGGCTTTGTCGTCTGTTACAGCAGCTTATGAAAGTGACAGAGCGAGGTCTGCATGATGTCCCAAGAAAAAAAACATCCCCAGTGGCAGCTTTGATATTGATACAGCATACGTCATAATTCATACTCTATTTTTCGATATCAACTTACCCCCAATATTGACCCTGCACCCCACCCCCCGCTCCATTGAACATCTGGCAATAACACAAAATTCCGGAGTTGGCCACCCCATCGCCCTTCTCTTTTTTGCCAGACGTTTCGTCTACAATTGAGCATCTTGGCTTAGAAATTCGTCAGAATTTCATCACCCTTGAGATTTAGTTCCTTAACGACTCCAATCATCGGTTTAATCATGTGGATCAACCTGTCTACAGTTGATTTCACCTATTCCAACGATTTTTTTACGGGTACGGACAAACCGGAGCCGCCGTGCTCCTCTCCCAGCCGAGCCCACGACCGCATTGGCCGTGCCAGGCCCCCCTGGCCGTTGGGCCTCCCAACCTTTGCCCTGGCTCACTAAGAGCCACTAGCGCCGAAGGCCGGCTCCCCGGAGTCGGAGAGCGGCTCTCCGGAGCCGTGAACCGTCTTTCCCCGGCCCTTCCGCTCCATGGGTCGGCTCCCCCTAGCCATGAGTGGCCAGACTCTCCAGTCACCAAAAGCCGCGTCCGCTATCCACGGCCGCCGATTACCTCTTCCGGCTGAGCTGTGGTCGTCTTGTCTCAGGCCATCCAGACCGTGGACCGACTCCTGGCCTTCTACCGATCGCCTGAGCCGTGTATCGGGCGGCCATCCCGCTCCCCAGCTCGCGGCCGACTCGTTTCCGCTCTGCAAGCAAGATCGGCTGCTCCAGAGCCGCTTCCTCTATGCCCTCCGGCGACATCCGCTCTACTACGATCCGAGAAGCGTCTAATCCCGGCTTCTCCTAACGGCTCTTCCCTTTCCGCGATTGGTCGGTTTCCCGGCTCTCCGAGCCGTGGGCTGACTCTTCTGGACCGCCTAGTCGGCTCTCCGGGACTTCGGCTCCCCGAGCCGAGGAGTTGCTCTCCCAGCTTTCGTGCTGTGCCCCTCTTCCGGATAATTCATAATCTGTCAGTGGAAATTAGTTATGATATACTATACCTGTGAGACAATTTCTTATTGTAAACCCTCATTCCACAGCACATCCATCATTTGTTTTGGAACATTTAACTTTTCTACCTCCTGTTACACTGGTGGGCTTTTTGCATAGAGCGCAATACAGTTAACGCCATCACCCTATCGACCTGAAACGATGCCGACATGTCTGCTATGCAAAAATCTCTGATGGGTTTGAAATTGGAGCTTGCACAGTGACAAAAATATTGCATAACTTTTTGCGACTTTGCAAGTTTGTCAAGATATTATATCAGTGAAAAACTCTGTTGGAATGGTGGATGTTGATATATACATTTGGTCATCAAAGGTAGTATTTTTCTAGAATGTATGCAATTTTCTTTTTCGTTTTGGAACGATTGGATTGAAACTTGGGGGTGAATTAGACCTATATTGTTTATGATTGAGGCTTGGGACACATTAGTCCATTGTTAAGTATTGTATATCACTTTGCATTCCAAACAGTCACTTTCTACTTCCCTTGCAACCTGTCAAACGAAAGCAAAAAATTAAAACGCGTAAATCTGTACCTAATCTATGTAAACTTGTTGTAATTTTCAAGGTTCAATGATTACTATACACCAACCTAGTTGAATGTTGAATGGCAACCACAATGCATTATGCATGACATTTTGGAGTGTGCCCTGATTGGGCAAGATAAAATTGATAGGAGAATTGCCACAGATTCCCTGTGTTCAAAACACGGGAAATTCCCATGAATCTGGTACTCGAACCATTTATTGGAAACCGATCATTTGCTAGAGCAGCCCCTCGTGTCCTAGAATGAATTTTGCACTTTGGCTAAGATCTGCACTTCGAACACTATATTCTATCTTCCTTCATCCATCTGTAACTTTTTTTTTGCACAAAATTATCCTGCTTTGATTGAATCTCAACCAGACTTGGTCATAATATTATTGACTGAGATGGGTCATCTTTGCCCACCTGGAGGTCAAGCTCCAATTTGGCCCCCGAAAAAAAAAAAAAAATTAATAGGGCCAATGGGCGCAATAGGTGGAAAACTGCAAACTGCTACTTCTCCTAGGCAAATTTGGTGCAGACAGTTCAACCAGTGATAGATGGTAGTTTAACATCCGTTCCGTCATGGGTGTTCAGGAAGTATTGGTCAAGGTTCCCACTTGGGCCCGTGGCCCCATTTTCTGATTTCACACAATGGGTATTTGAAATGCATCTCCTCCCCTCCAGTCAAAAGCCTCAAATTGATTTCCTCAGTTACTATAATGGGCCTTTGTAGAGGGCCATTGGGGATGTCGGAAATAACGTGGTCTTTTACTCAACCTATTCAGATGGAATCAGCAACAATGGCATAGACAAAGTGTAGTCGTGTGTATTGTCTTGGATGGCGTGAAGTAGCGGTAGTAGAGTCAGATTAGTAATGTTGACGTTGGGCTGAACTCGAGAATTTGCTTGAGAATTCCATTGTGTTAACAATCAAATTACTCTTCAGCCGAGACGATTTGCCTACTTAGTTGCAAACTGTTTCTTAGGTTTAATACTCGTGTAGAGCTAATGTATTTTAATTATTTTCTATTAGTAGATAAACAAAGCTCTGAGCCTCTTATTATTTCGGTCTGGATGTTGCAAGCAGAAGTGCCATACACACTATATATATGTTAAGTGTGTAGCCTGAAAGTGGGGCCAATTGTTGAAGGCATACAGTACAGTAGAACTATACTGTGGGCCGCACCTGATTGCTATTGCTGAAAAACTTGGGAACCAACTGCCAAACTGAAGAAAGTTTGGTGTTATACACTGTGATCTTTTGTGCATACAGAGCTCTATCAAAATGCAATAGACAGTTCTGGCACCCTTTCCCTATTTTGCCCCATATCATTTGAAAATGATCATTTTTTTTACCACCGTTAAGGATGGCAAAGTCAAATATTGAAAAAAATGAGTTCGAAAATGGGCATGCTGCAGTGGTGGTCTCTCCCTCCTATTTTGGCATGGGTTTCCAACCGAAAATACAGAGTTAGGTCAATTCACACGAAACTTGTTGGATGGGGAACAAACAATGGTTCCGAAAATCATGACAGTGAGTTCCAGTCACCGGAGGTAAAATTTGTTTTGTTTTTATTTGCTGAAAATACAGCGTTCTGATTTACATGAACTTAGTGGTGGGGACAAAAGTAAGTTTTCGACAACATGAACATGATTTGAGGTCCATCAGAGGTGAAAATTCGAGTTTCATTTGTGATTTTTCTACTTTTGTCGGATGAACGAACTTGGACATTGGTCCTGAACAACATGAAGGCTTGCAAGGCACCAGAGGTCGATAGACAAAAAATTTAATGTGCTTCCTCCAAAAGGGGTCCACTGAGGTAATTTGTGCGGGGATATACATACCGTCGGGCGGTCTCCCCGCCTGCACATGTCTATTTCAGGTGTAGGTTTGTGCCCCACTTATTCCAAATAGCATCATTGCAAATCCCTATCAATATCCTAACTGTACTCATTCTTCAAAAAAAACTTGTTATTATAAATACCTTCGCACACAAGGTCACTATGGTTCCCCACAGGGTAAAGTATCAGCCATGTTTGATCTTGTCTTCAAGTTTTCTTGCCTTTTTTTTTAAAAAAATTCGGTTCTGGATCTTATTGTCTTGACAGGCTCAACAGAAATAGGTTCATCTACTCAATGTGTCTGGACACTCACAGGCAAATATACCTTGATCACATTCACGGTCTTTGAGTTTCTTGATCACGAGTCAAACGGGTGAACATATTAATACCACACGATTCACAACCCCACATACACAAAGTCAACTACAATATTCCCTTGGCAAGGCATCAAAAGTTTACTTGCAACCACTCACATCGTACAACATTGAGAGGACAACTGATGAATTGCTTCAATCGTTATATCCCTTCCTGATATTACTCAGAGGTGCAACTTTGCCTGCATTAAGGGACCCTGTCATCATTATATCAGTATATCTGAGAGGAGGCAGTGAACCTGCTGTTTGAACTGAATATGTTTCATTATATGTGTATAATGTACGTCATGCACATAGAATCATATGTGGCTTGCATGCATCTGCTCATTGTGCCCTGTGTGTGTGTGTCGGTCATTCACTCGAGTTGGTTGAGGTGACCCGCCAGCCAGGCAGAAGCAGTGGGCAGTTTTTTTGGACATCTAACGGGAATCTGCAGACAGGAACACCCAGACCCAGTTCGAAAAATGGAAATGTTGTTTCAAAACGTAAACCTCTTATAATTAGAAAAATAATGATGATGTGAATTGGGGAGAGTCAATTGAGATCCCGAGATTAGGTCTGGTGAACAGAGGTTGGTCTTTGGTGTCTTTCCCTCACCATCATAGTGATAGCTCGCACTAGGGTCATTACACAAATTTGTAGCGGGGGAGGGGGAAAGGAGGGCGAGGGAGGGAGCGTTTCAACTGTTTGAGACTGACTGAATTTCTTGTGACAAACTTTTTACTCATTCTCTTGTAATTTTGGCAATTCATTTCTACACTGAGGGAGGCGAGGCTATGTTAGAGGGGGTTGGGGGTAGGTCCAGTAACATAGGCATTTTGCGACTCACCAGTCACCACTCAGGGAAGGTGGCCTGCAAGTCCACTCAAGATTTGGAATGACCCACAGCGACTGACCATGTTCATGGTTAATCGTTTTGTGTCAAGCCTTTAACAGTGGCATATTCATTGCACTCATTTTTGCATGCCCCCGCTCCCCTTCCCTCCCCCAAGGACAAGGTGCGTCATTGCACCTAGGAAGGCCAACAAAATGGGTATATGAATCACCCCTCCCGTCACTTGTAACCAGTGAATTAAGAAGTATATTGCTGAATTTGTGAGTGGATGTCTGTGAATTATCTAAAGTTGAATCTCTCACAGACCGCGATTTCTTTCTTCACCAGCTGCCTCATTTCACAACTGCAGACCCCCTCCCCCCCCTGCCATTGAGCTCACTGTTGGTTCTCTCAAGATACCCCCAAAGATGTTATTCGCAACCTCAGGTTCTTTCTCATTCCTACTATGAGTTTCAGCTCTCACGTAACCCAACATTGCCAACACACCAATTTTCAGATAAGAACTTGTGGTGTATCTGTCAAATTCACTGCAGTCGCCATTACCTGTACACATAGCCCAAGTCTATTTCCTAGCTCCCAATCTGGCGGAAAATAAAAGGTGCCACTGGCAACCCCACTTGACCACCCTTCAATTATATTCCCGTCCACGAAGATGCACCGCATCTGCTGCTCCAAGTTGTGGCTATCGGATTCCCTTTAAATTCCTCCTTCACATCCTCCTTCCTGAAGTTCGAGAGATTTTGTTTAGTGTGCTCTTCTCTATCGGACATGACCCTACAATGCCTTAGAAGTGAGGGCATGTCTCACTATCGAATAGTGGACAATGAGCAAGAACTGCTTATTGTGTTTGATTGTATTCAGCATGTGTAGTTTGGGTGGCCTGGATAAATAGAATGTATATTTACCTCGCCACCAAGAAAAGTGAGTATTGCTTAAAGTTGCCATCACCACATGAATATTATAATGTCCAATTCCTCCCTTTCAAGTCAACCTTCTATTCTAGGTGATGAATGCTATGCTATGTACAATCCCATCCCACACTTATGCCCAGGAAAATGAGTGGAAATGGGGTTAGGGTTTGGTTAAATACCCCCTCCTCTCCCAATCTTGCAAAAATGTGGCATTATTCAATTTAATGGCACCCCACCTCTCATCTGCAATCCCACCCCCCCTCCTCTGTCATGGCAGTACGTGTAGTTTTCAGCACCGAACGGAAGCGTACAAATTTGAAGATTCTTGTAAAAATCTGGTCTCAATTAACCCTTGAGTTCACTTCCCTGCACCTGTCAAAAGATGCTGAGGAAGTCTTGAAGACTCTTGAAGACTGCTGTTTATTATTTACATATTATTTACATAGCATCTCGCTCTCATCTCCTGTTACAGTGGCAGAGAGCAACGCCCACCTGGACACAAAGAGCTTTGGGCTCAAGGCCCAGAAGAAGTTCCTCGGCAAGATGGCAAATTCCAAGACGGTGACCAAGGCCTTCATTGACGACCAGATGGCGACCCTCCTGGACAACGTCTACAGGCTATGCAAGGCCTACGCAGGGAACAAGAAGGACGCGGACAGGTGATAAAGAGCGCCATCATTCAAGGAAAACGATCAAGATTGGAGGTGCTATACGGAAAACCAGTCTCCCGGAGGAGATGGCGCAGGCGGACAAGTTTCGCTCAAAGTCAGCGCGACGATCATGACCTTCATCAGCTTCTACGAAGTGCCCTTCACCTTCGATAAGAACTACATGGTGACGCTCCTCACAGACTGCCAGAAAATCGTCGTCCACCTCATCGAGCGCCACCTGACGGAAAGTCCGTCAACAGGATTAACTCGGTGTTTGAGTACTTAGCGACGAAAACTTCCAGGACATGGTCTTTGAGCCGGATACGCCACTCAAACCCCAGGTAGGAAAATAATCGAACAGCTGAACAAACTGATAGACGACAAGGTTATCTGATCCGCCGCCACCAACGTCTGATCCAGTCTTCGTCTGTAACAGTGGCCTTAGATCACACAGTCTTTTCCAGCGGTTCTAGGTCAGTGGTACTACCAGAGATGGCCATCCGTCTGTGGGGTGGTATACAGCTGTGACTCGAGTTCAAGTCTTGCCCACACATGTTCTTCAATCAAAATCCTCTGATCACCCAGACGTAGTTCTTAATCACGTCTTCTGTCAACAATGTTTTCGCACATTTTTCGAATGAGTGCACTTTCTGATCGTGGTGATTTTGAAATTTCTTCCACTCCCTCTCTCCCTGCCTGCCCCCTAGCATGAGTGTGTTAACGTGAACCTGACTACAACCCTCCTCCTGAAAATTATCAAAATTCTCAGAAATATTTGGAATACACTACCCAGATATGTTCGGGATGCCAGCCAACTGCAACCTCCTTGAACAGAATAACAGACCCACTCATTCATCAAATGAATATTGCATTGTCCTCTCTCCTAATATTTTGATTTGCCACTCATTAATTCAGATGGAACTTCAACATTTGTTTAAATTTGGCATGTCCGTTTTGCAGTGTGGCACTGTGCAGATGAATAATCACCCAATGGAAATTGGCAAAACATTGTCAGCAACGACAAGTCAGCTCTTCGGGGAATGTGAAAGGCCTCAGGTCAATATTTCTGAGAATGACTCCCAATTATAACGCATGACTCGGGTTGCTATTCCCAGGCGAACTGTTAGATGCAACTGCAGTCGCCATCTCTGGTACCCACAGTAATGTGAATGATCCACAAATGCGAATAATTTGAAACAGACAGGGTGTCTTTCTCGCCATGATGATGGCTGTTCCATCTTGTTTCTATTATTTTAATTATATATACATCAAATTTTTAATTCAGATGAGCAATTTTGGTTCGTTCAGTTGATAAACATTCCAGGTTTTTTTTTTTTCATTCGGCCATCGGTTATGAATTCTCACCATACGGAGGAAGGAGTAATTTTATCAGAGTGAGAATATCAGCCTTTCTTTTTTCAAGAGGCTATTGGGTGACTTGGTGCTATATGGTATTTGTATGTAAAATTATTGGTGCACAACAACAAGTTTAGAGTTTTTGGTGGATCACCTCATCCCGCTTTCACAAGTGACCTGGGGAAGAGGGGGAGGAGAGGGGGGGGGGGGGGTCCATACCCTCTGAATATTAAAACAGATTGCCATGCTTATCAGAGAAGCTATTCAACCCAAGTGCTCTGAAAGTTCAAACTTTGTACATTGTCTATAATACATCAATCTTAATATGACTTTTAGGGGACTATTTTTTAGCAAAGTTTCATGAAGTTCATGGTCATTGGAGGACAGTTTAGAACTTGAACAAAGGAGAGTGGAGAAAGTGTCTCTAGAATTATGCATGTACTAAGGGTTTACTTTGTGTGAAGTATTTACACAATATCATTTTCTATTGGTGGTGGTTGAAGAGAATCATTTTTCGTCAGCTATTAAGTCGAGTGAGATGATTGGAAACAATTTCTATACTCGCCACTCCGTAACTCACTCGTATATTGCTGAAACACCAGTGCTCAAACAATGGCGTTTCTGGCAGACAGCTGGCAGTGAATGCGAGATAATTTAGAAAAGGCATAGGCAAAGATCAAGGTTTGCTTTGAGATCAGGATTTTTTTTTTTAGGGGGCGTGCACTCAGCATGACCGATTACAGTCCGGCCTATGGTAGGGGGTTCCCCCTTCTTTGGGAATTTGTTGCTTCTGAAAAAGAACCAGGTGGCAAATGGTGCATGCGACCAATTTTCAAGCCTATTTCTTTGTCTTTTTTTTTTTGCTGTGGAAATTTTTCACTTTCAATGACAGCTAATAGGGGGATGATGGGCCCCTACAAATCTGCCCCTGATGAAATGTGATAGCTGAGTGAAATGTCCCATAGGGGTCAGTATATTTTACTGCCAAATGACCACCAAAATTATTTGGTGGAACTACAATTTTGTAATGCTTCATCCAAAAAAATCCTTTGGGTTAGCTAGCACTATGAGATCTGGGCATATGTTTTGAGATTGAGAAAACGTCTGCATCAAATGGGATGTGCCTGGTGCACCAGTGATAATCTGCAATACCCTCTCTTCCCCTCAAAATCAAGCCTTAGAGTGGCTTACCTTATTTATGTATGCAATATATTGATTCTAATGAAGCCCTAGAATTGGAACTGCTGATAATCTAAATGAAAATTTTGTCATTCAATCTGAGAAGGCTTAATTCTTTCAATAAATGAGCCATGTAAAAATAAACTGCAATAGGAACAATACTGGGCCTAAAATGGTCAATATTCTGCTGAAATTGCTATCCAAGACCGAATACAGCCGTATCGACAAAGTTTAATTTGGAAGTTTTTCATCACAATTAACAAATAGATCCGCCTTTCTCTCCTGCAGTGTATAATCAGTAGTGCTTAGTAAGCATAGAACTTGCTTGATAAATCCCTGTGTGTGAAGAGCGATTATGGGAATTGGTCTGAGCCCCTTGGGAGGCATATATCAATCTGACTAGGTGAAGTATTAGGGATGTTCTAATTAAAACTGCCCGATTCATATAGATTGTTCATCCCAGTCAGTCTTGAACAATAGGGTTCCGTGAAAGAAAGCGCTAGAACTAGAAATGGGGAGGTGGGGGAATTGTTGGGGGAGGGGGGGGGGGGTAAGGGGGGTGGGGGAGGCAGGGTAGTGGTAGGAGGGCCTTGGGGTCAACCATAATAATGGACTACCATGATGAAATCTCCTACTGGCTCTTTACATTATTCCTCCCTGCTCTCTCTCTCCTCCTGGTTTTTTTGGTCATTTTAAATTTTACCTAATTTTTGTTTAATTAGTTGGTCCTAATTTTGTTGAACCCATGTAAATTCGTATTCGTATTTTAGGATTAGCCAGGCTTTGCAGAATTGCATCTTTGCATACCTCAGCATTCGAGTTCCTCAAAACTTTTGTAACGCTCTCCCCTGGGTTTCTCTCTAACGCTTACAACATTGAAAGCCACTGGGGAGCCCAATCCAGTCCATCTGATTTCTTTCAGAGATCTCACAAAATTGAGTCAACGATTCCCACGTTTTAACTAAATGTGATTCTGATCTCACATTACCCATCGCTCAGCTTGGGCAGTATGTTGGCCGACAGCGTACCAGGAATGGATGTTCTGTTCTAACCCCAGGGGTGGGGCCAACGCATTCCTTCAAGACTGTCAGTTTTTGCGCTGATATTCTATTCCCGAGGGAGACTAAGCAGGTGTTTTTTTGCTCATTGGACTGAGAAGAAAATTTAAATGCGCATCAGTCTTTTCTGTAATGAGCTGATGAACTGGGGTCTCTCTAGGTGTTGAGCAAAATGTCAATGGGTGATTCGTTACGCACGATTCAAAATCATTTTCAGGTGAACACTGGATAAGTAACAGTGTACATTTTGGGGCTACCGTATTGTCTCAGCTCTCAGGGGAGCTAATATGCCCACATTAAAAATAGCATGTATGCAGCCTTGACGCTGCCTTGAGAAGGTTGTCTTCCAATTCTCACGTTTCAGCTCTCGAAAAACCCGCACAAATTAGACGGTCCCAGCATTTACCTGGTACTTGGCACAATACACAAGGCTTCGATACCTACGCGATTGTGTGGCGGGAATAATAACATGGTTTGGCCTGCCTCCCACTCAATGGAGTTCATGGCAGCAATACATGCACAAACTGGAAACTTGTGACCCCTTACTAAAAATTGCAGTCGATTGTACAAGCAGTACCTGCACAATAGTAACAGATGTATTCTCAGCAAAATATGTATAGAATATCTTCATTTCAAAGGATCTGTCCTCTGAGATTACAGAAGAACGTTGGACCGCTGATGGTCAAAAATGAATCCGTTACTCCGTTTGAGCTTTTCTGGGCATCTAACACATTTGAGTTTTCTCCATACCGTAGCTCCCTAGGTGAACCAGTTTTCCCCAAACCCCGTTATGGCAATTTATAAGCGTGCACTTCTTCTTGTACCACTAACCTGTGCAGTATGCCACTCACCAGCTTGCTAGATCTGGCATAATTGCCAATTAAAAGGTAAGTGCAGTCAGCGCAATAAATTGGGTATAAAGATTGGCACCCTTCGTTTAGAGCAGTTAACCTCCTTCTCATAAGCCTGTTTAGTTACTCATGTACCATTATGTTATTGTGTCAAAGTCATACGGATACACGGCCATTCGGGTTGCAGCTACAGTGTGCAACCAATCTCTCAGACCTCCCCTGACCCAAACTACCATCCGAAAATGGGATGAATTGTGGCCTCTTTCGAAGAGTGGTGACAGTTCGAAAATAGGCTGTAATGAAAGAGCTATGGAAGAATCTTGTCTATACCCTCAAGCTGTTTAGTGGTGAGCTTGCGCACTTACAATCGTGAGGGCTTATGATACTCAGTCATCATTCACTCTCACTGAATTTCTCTGAACACTCATCAATTTGCAGCTCTAATGTACTTTCAATGACTACTGCACACTTTGTGCATTTGATCCCTAAGAGAGTTGGGAGGGAAAAATTCAGACCTGGGCACCATCATTGACTCTTATCATCGCAGGTCCATTCTAAAAAAAAAAGACATGTGCATTGATGGGATGCCAGTGGTTATCTACCTAAAAGTTACTAACCCTCCCAGTCATTTTCACCTGATGCCAAACTTCTGCTGATTGTTGGTCACTGATGACGTGTGGCAGAAAACACTCACTTTGACCAGGTCAGTAGGTCAATTATCTGTTGAGACAATATTCTAATGTGTTCGCGCAGACAACAAATTTTGGTCCAACTCTACCTTCATGTTGCCAAGCTAGCTGTCTCTGCTTTGTCGAGTGGTTTTTTTTGGGGGGATAATTCCCTAACCGGCACCATCACATTGAGTCACGATATTTATTGACAGCTTTGGAGCAACTCTACTACTTTCAGCCTATTTTGCATAGGGACATCTCTGAAGTTCTCCAGTTTACAGCGCTACCTGTACAGACCTTATGTAATCAGAGTTAAAACTATCCAACAGCACAGCAATTGATATGCAGATATCCCTACTGTAGTATTACGAGTTTGGTCATCCATGTTGGTTCTGATTCACAAAATACACAAGTCGTCAGACAGGGGCCGACACGGGGATTTTTTCTAGTCCCTTGGATTGAACAAACTATTGATTCACTCACGGTATCACCTGTCGGGTCTACTAATGCACCTGACATGTTCGCATGAATGATCATATCCACTGCATGCTGTATTTAGAATTCGAACATCGATATAAGGAGTTGTTGCTCGTTCGACCGAGGAGCCTGAAATTTGTCCGTTGCCCAGTCCGATTATTTCGTAAATTTCCCCCAGTTTGCCGCCTAATCCCATCCTTATTTTTCATTCTTATGAAAATTGACCTCATATGGGAAAGAATGGTTGCCCAGAAGATGTCCTCCCCTCAGAGTCAAGAAGCAAATGTGTTCTTCCTAGGTTCCTCCTTGTGTGAATGGTATTTGTGGTCACACATTTCTCAATTAGGCTTTGAACAGATGGGTCTCAATTAGAGACCTCCGTGTGAGCCGACGCGTCTGTTTGTTGACTCGGATTTACAAATTACCACAGGTCTGCAAACAAAAATGACATTGGAATTCATTTCAGCCAGGCTGGCTGAGACTTGCATTAATTAAGACCGCTCAGTTATTCTGCTGTCTATGTGTATGTCGCTCTGAAGCGTTGGAAGCTTCTGTCTGTCGGCGGCAAAATATCGGATGACGAATGCATCCACCGCGACCCAAACGTGAACTGGAAACCTTATTAGGAGTCCAAGCTGTACTGTAAAAAACAGTCGGATTGTGAGGCCTTCGTTGATCATCTCTTTTCAATTTTTACGATCAAACCAGCTATGCTGGTTGAGCTATTGTGATGCCCATGTACATTTCTATCTATCTATCTATCCTTCCTATCTATCCAGTCTGTAACCTTTTGCTTTTTGCACCACAAAATGTTTGTGCTTCGATGAATCTCGACCAGACTTTGGTCACAATGTTTATGACTGATGGGTCATCGTTGACACCTAAAGGTCAAGGTCAAATGGCATTAAATGGGCACAATGAGCCAAAATAAGTGTAAAACTGCAAACGCTACTTCTCTACAATTTTGGTGCACAGTGTGATGTTGGGTCATTATGATGGTCCTATGATCCGTGCCTTCGGGGTTCAGGAATTTTTGCTCAAAGGTCCCACCTTAGGTGGGCCGCTGAGGCCCCTTTCATGAGATTCACACAAATGTACTTGAAATGCATCTCCTCCCACAAAGCTTTCAATTAGTTTTCTTCAAAGTTACATATAATGTTACTTGGGTATAGGGCCATTGGGGTGTCCAGGAATTTTTGGGCCCAGGTGCCAATTATGTGAGATAACCCCATATTTGACAATACCCACCCAAAATAACACCCCCGCAAAAATCTTTGTATCTCTTCTCTACTAGCAAGAATTTTAATTCACAGTGCTGATGTTCGGTCATAATGAGGGTCTAATAGACATACCTTTGGGGTGTTCCGAATTTCATGTTCCAAGGTACGACTTGGGCCTGAGGGCCCATTTTGTGATATTTCACACAATGAAGCTTGAAATGCATCTCCTCCCTTCCAAGCTTCAAGCTTCAATGATCTTTTGTCAAGGTATAGTAAGGTCCTTAGGCAGATCGGCCATGGGGTTGTTTCAAGAATGTTGCGGCCCAGGACCCAGTTGGGCCCTAGGGCCGTTCCCGTTATAGGAAATACTGTTAAAGCTTGTTACGACCAAATCTAGTTGCACCATGCTGATGTTCAGTCATAATGATGTCTAATAGAGGGCCCATCCTATGAAATTTCACACCAAGTACTGGAAAGCACTCCTGTCCCCCCCACAAGCTACAATTGATTGTCTTCAAAGTAAATTCTGGCTGAAGGCCAAGTGGGCCCTAGGGTTTGCGGATGAATGCAACATCATAAAGTGTAGTTAGAAGGTTAAAACAGTAAAATTGATGAAAAAGAAGCAAAACAGTTATTCATGGATGGATGTGACCAAACTTGAACCCAATGATTCATTGACTTTTGTGACTTGTGAAGGTTCAAAGGACAGAAAACAATAGGCGTTGTAGTTGTTGTGAAATTGCCTCTTTCTCAATTGGGCATTCTTTGCTGGAGTTAAACTAAGTGAGTAACAATGTTTTTGAACTGCTCAGAAATTTTGGCCGTATGAAGATAATTGTCAAAGCTTGTTACAGGGGCACAGAGGCCATGCTTGAACTGCCTTCTTGGCTCATGATCTTTAACATTCACACATAATTGTACATTCGTCTTGGGAATTGTTGCGGTTTGAGCTACAGCACTTGGTGCTCTGTTTTTTTTCGAATTCATCCCTGTGCGGATCGAATTGGGAGATTGGGTAGTTTCTGGCAACACTCTTATATTGACTACTCATGCCAGGCTGGCACTGACAGACAGTCTTATGGGTAAATGAACCGACTATTAGTTTACTCAACGAGAGCTGACCATGGGACCATAGCTCTTATATATCCAAATGGTGCTCATGCTCAGCCTTTTTGAAGAATGATTGATGCATGTTATTTTTAGTACTTGAGCGACACATTTCTTTCTTCGCAACAGTAGAGGATGGTTTTGTAGTTATTTATGTCCCATGTGTAGTGATTTTATAACAAAGATGCCCCCGATTATCCACAATGTAGTGTATGATGGTTCATTACAAGCGGGGCAATCTGCAGTCGACACACCCCAGACCCGCATTTGAGACTGATCATTTAGAGACTGTGACAAAAACATGTAAGTGAAGAAAATTCCAGCCAAATAATACTCTGACTGGTGTTATGTTTGATAATGTTAGAGAAAATGAAAAATCATTGAAATATCACTTTGTTCCCGGTTTATACCCCATGTGCCTGGGGAAGATATGGCTCCTCAAAATTCATATAATTGCTGATTGGGCAAACTGGCAACCTTTTTTGGATGTCATATCTAACAAATATAAGGGAAAAGACATATTTCTGACATTTTCTTTAAAAAATTGGTAGATATGACCATATCAAATGTTTGCCAACGTGGCGGTGATTAGATTATCATTCTTTAAAAATTTGTAACCTTATAACCGAACATGCTGAACATGGAACAAAGATTGATTAGCATTATTTTCAATGCACATTCATATGACATTTAAAAATGTTTTTTATTGGACTTGTCCTTTAACCTTGGATCTGGCATGTCTCATGCAATTGACATGTGCAGAGAATTGAACAATTGGGATCAAGGTCGAGTATTTTCAAGGCTGAGTGAGGGCTAATGCATCTGAAGCACAGTGGATCTCTTCTTCCAGTAATGTGGGTTTTATACGTCCAGTTTATGACATCAGTCCGGGTATCTTAGTTCCCGAGTTTCATACCCCCTTGTACTCATGTTAAATTGGGACTGAGTGAGGCCAGTTTGTGGAGCGCTATTCTTTGGGCTGGAAGGGTAATTAATACTCATCACTCTAGTTGATAACATTGAAGAAAAAAAAAGCAATCTCAATCGCGTCAGTCTCACATGAGGGGTGGTAAACCGTATTGTGGTGACTCAATCTATGCGCGATTTTTTTCCTATCCGAGGTATTGGGACCAGTCCAGTCACAATTACGTTACAGTACATCAAGTGGATATCCCTTGCACTCAATAGACAACAATATAATGGTGTTCCGATGCTATAGGGTTGACGCCAATATCAGAGCTATTCCATCGTTTCTACGCTGTGAGGGGGCCTTTTTGCCTAACTTCGAGAGTCTGTCAGCTATTTTGGGTGTTAGGTCTGTCTGTACATGTATGGATCCACCAACTGCGTTGGGTGGTGCGATGAGATATAAATAAAAACAGAGCTTTCCAGCTTGTCCCCCATAGATAAGTCTCACCCGTGGCTGGGATGGGTATAGGTGTATTAGATGGGTGGGAGGGGGACTAATTAACAAATTCAGAATGAAATTTTGAACACCAGAGAATGAATATTTGGGCAGAGAATCCGCAAAAATTGCAGAGATCCAAGTGAAATGGACAGTGCCTGAAGAGGTGTGCTGAAGCCAGAATTGTCTGCTAGATGGACGATACGATAATTTGTTCGAGCACTGTGGTTTTTAGTTCTGGGCCAATTTGTTGCCCGCTTTGGAAATTGGCGTGCTGCAGATAGTCAAAGACATACTGGAGTGCTGTGAAAGTACCCAGATATAACTGTATTTATGGAAAGCGCTACAGACACAACAAAAGCATGATTAGAGTGCTGTATAAGTACCCAGATACTTGAGTATGCGTGAAAGCGCTGCAGACATGACTATGACGTAATGGGGTGCTGTTCAAGTACTCAGATATTACTGTATGCATGAATCGTTGCAGATTCGACATTAGTACCCATACATTACTATCATCATGTGTGCATATGAGATCACAGACCCTAGAATCCAGGACTAGCAGTTACTGGGTATTGAGGTCCATAAATGTTACAATACTGAGACTAGACAGCTTACACTGATTTTCTACCATTTATAACCAAATATACGATTACGTATTTACATGTCTATTTATAGAAAAACGTGCAATTGAAATATTGTGTATATACCCTTTAGACATGGCCAGGCCAGATGCACACTTCACAACTTTCTTGTGGGTTGAGATGAACCAGATTGATTATTAATAAAACTGGGCCCATTGGGTGTTACGCCGGTTTTTGGGGCTGGAGGATGCATGCAGGCCATTGGTTAGCAATGTCCCGGACACTTGGGTCTCTATGCCTGTAAAATTTAATTTCAGTGACTCGATCCATTAATTGGTATCGATTAAGATTTGTCTGTTTGTATGTGTATACGTTAGTAATCTATAGGGCATCTCTTTGCCTTTTCATAAAGTTTCTGTTCCACTAATTTAGCATTTATTCACATGCAAGGTACTCAGAGGAGTTGATTGTGCAGTTGCTAATATAACATTGGCTCGGTAATCGGCTTTCCCTTGCAATGACTGACGCTGTTTGCTTTTCAAGGGTGGCACACATTAATTTTCCCTGTGTCCAATCTCCCGATCAAATTCCCTTCAAATTAGTAATGTCGGGGACTAATCGGAAATTGCTATGGCTGAAATCACTCACTATGTGTAGAGTCTGCGCTTTTGCCCTCTTTTGCAAACAAGTCACGCCTAGCAGTATGTCTCCCGGTTGTAATTTGATTACGAAGATTGCCGACTGTTAGACAGGGTGGTACCCTTGATGGGAACTTCCAGGGGGGAATGTTGAAGGATGTTAATATTCAACGTTTGTTGCACGCTACTGAGAAGGCATCTTCGTATATGGAGACAGGAGGGGGCTCAGCCTTGCTGTCTCAAAATTTAATCTGTGGAAATTGTTGATCTAAGCATCTACAAAATAGGGGGGAAGGGGGCCCTATGCACTAGTCCACAGTTGCACCCCCAGGTTTCGTGCAGTTGTAAGGGAGAGAGCGTAAAAATGTTATTGTTCCAGAATGGAATTTTCAATGCACTTGACAATTAGTCAAAACTATCTGGTGATGAATTGTCTAGATACTGAAAACCTAACCTAATGTGTGAAATATTGTCCATCATGACAAAATATGAGTTACCTGGGGAATTGGTGATGCTGGTTGGAAACAATTCTTTTTCACTGTTTATTGGTAATTTCTTGTGTGCCTACTACTTGGCAACGCTACAGAATGTCCTCAGCCCTTCCAAGGAAAGGAGCCTTGGATTGTAGTTCTATGGAGATGTGGCTGCCAGAATTGAGATACTGGCTGTTTCTGTTTAATCGTATCCTAGCAGTAAAGCGCCCATTCTGACTAATTGATTCCCATTCCCCTCGATGACAAAATCGTATGGAGCTGTCATCCTGTCGGCCCCAGGGGAGCGCGTAAAGGCAGGATGATTTGCGTTAATATCTAATATCGCTGCCTAATGACTCTTGAGCCATGGAGAAATGGGAGCGTTAGACCAGCAGCCCACAGTACTTATTCCTTATTTTGTATGGAAATGTATGCAATTTATCACCAGCTGAATATTTTGTATGTCTATGTCTATAGACAAATTGACACAATGGTGTGTATCTATTCATATTATTACTGGCCAGTCAGGATGACCTGAAAATATCTTTGCATGAGATACACACATCCAAAAGTAGTCAATAATGGAACCCGTCTATTATCCAGATTTTCACGTTGGTTTGTGTTAGAGTAACACACACACATACTGCGGATGAGTGCTTTGTTCATTTGCGTGATATATGTGTGTGTTTGTACTATGGCGAACCAAGTCTGTGAACGCCTCCACCGTTCGAAACCTCACATATTAAAATTTGAAAGTAAAATAAAAGGAGCATGTCAAGAAGGGTAAGATTTTGCCTTTCAAAATATAGACACATCACTAGATAAAATAGTGAAAATTACGGTTCAGTAGGTGCGAATATATTTTGGTTTGCCGTTATTAGAGATATAAAAGGCTGGCTGCGTAGGTAACAAAAATGTTGCATTCGACAGAGAAATTGAAACCTTTGTGGTAATCAAATGAACATAGTATAATAGTGTGGTGACTATCTTGTAATCCAGTATAGGAAGTGGAGAGCCTCTAACAGGAGTCAGCTAAAGTTCCTGTTATAGGTATTTGCTCCACTTTGAATTGATCCATGACAGCAGACTGGCAACCCGCAGTATGGGTATGTATGCAATATATTATCAGTTGGATATCATGTCCTCCACATGAACTAGAGGAATCGGCACATGTCGTGAATATACCACCATCCAATATACTGGCCTTGTCGGGAGATCTGAAAATACATTTGAATTTCATTCATACTGATATGGGATTGAAAATGATACTGTATCTCGACATGAATATTTCACTCAATCCCGTGTAGTTCTGGATGGTGGGTTCAAATACCAGTTTGTGAGTGATGATATTTACAATAGCAGGAATGGTCTTTTACAGAGTTCCACTCATTTTTAGACATTTTCAATCTGGGTTATGACTTTTTCATTTTACATATATTCACATATTTCCACTCTCTCCTGTATTTATCTGTGGAGAGGTAGACCGGACTGTACATTCATAGGTGAATCAGGGGGTGAGCTATATACATCAATCTTGTGTATGAAAAGTTTCATTTAACTTTCCCCTGTTTGTCTGAATAGTCATTCCAGCTAGGTGAAGATGACATACAATTTCAAAAGCTATTCCCCCTTCCCCACTCCAAACCCCCACCCCCACCCTGCCTTCCTGTGTTGGGGTAACCTAGGACATGCTTGCATTGAATTCCAGCCTGTTGGCAACCAAAATGTGTGACTTAAAACAGTTAAATTGATAAGAACCTAAATGACACTACATACCACACATGAGCAAGCTAGCAATGACACATAACCTGGCTCACAGATCATGGTTGTCAAGGGCTGCTCTAGGCCCAGTACAAATAAATGAACTCGGGGCCCTCTTTTACCAGTACTCCCCAAGAGTGTAATGCGATTTCTGGACCCTCAAATTTGCTCCAACCCTTGAGGTCACTTCTGCCGTAGTACTGGAGAAGGTTGTCCATACCTGCTATGAGTAACACACTGGCCCACAAGGTTGTGAAGTGAACATCTGGGCCTAGTACTGGAGAAGGTTGTCTATACCTACTTTGAGTAACACACTTGCCCACAAGGTTGTGAAGTGTAAATCTGGACCTAGTACTGGAGAAGGTTGTCCATACCTGCTATGAGTAACATACTCGCCCACAAGGTTGTGGAGTTTACATCTGGGCCTAGTACTGGAGAAGGTTGTCTTTACCTGCTATGAGTAACACAATGGCCCACAAGGTTGTGAAGTGAACATCTGGGCCTAGTACTGGAGAAGGTTGTCCATACCTGTTATGAGTAACACAATGGCCCACAAGGTTGTGAAGTAAACATCTGGCCTCATCACTGGAGAAGGTTGTCCATACCTGCTATGAATAACACACTGGCCCACAAGGTTGTGAAGTGAACATCTGCCTTATCACTGGAGAAGGTTGTCTATACCTACTTTGAGTAACACACTTGCCCACAAGGTTGTGAAGTGAATATCTGGGCCTAGTACTGGAGAAGGTTGTTTATACCTGCTATGAGTAACACACTGACCCACAAGTTTGTGAAGTGAACATCTGGGATTAGTACTGGTGAAGGTTGTTTATACCTGCTATGAGTAACACAATGGCCCACAAGGTTGTGAAGTGTACATCTGGGCCACGTATTGGAGAAGGTTGTTAATTAAACCTGCTATGAGTAACATACTCGCCCACAAGGTTGTGAAGTGTACATCTGGGCCTAGTACTGGAGAAGGTTGTCCATACCTGCTATAAGTAACACACCCGCCCACAAGGTTGTGAAGTGTACATCTGGGCCTAGTACTGGAGAAGGTTGTTTATACCTGCTATGAGTAACACACTGGCCCACAAGGTTGTGAAGTGTACATCTAGCCCTAGTACTGGAGAAGGTTGTCTTTACCTGCTATGAGTAACACAATGGCCCACAAGGTTGTGAAGGGAACATCTGGGCCTTGTACTGGAGAATGTTGTCCATACCTGTTATGAGTAACATACTGGCCCACAAGGTTGTGAAGTAAACATCTGGCCTCATCACTGGAGAGGTTGTCCATACCTGCTATGAATAACACACTGGCCCACAAGGTTGTGAAGTGTACATCTGGGCTAGTACTGGAGAAGGTTGTTTATACCTGCTATGAGTAACACACTGACCCACAAGTTTGTGAAGTGAACATCTGGGATTAGTACAGGTGAAGGTTCTTTATACCTGCTATGAGTAACACACTGATTCACAAGGTTTTGCAGTGTACATCTGGGCCACGTATTGGAGAAGGTTGTTTATACCTGCTATGAGTAACACACTGGCCCACAAGGTTGTGAAGTGTACATCTAGCCCTAGTTCTAGAGAAGGTTGTCTTGTCCATAGCAGATTGGGCCATATGGTCCAGTCTATTTACAAACACTCAACATGTAACAACATCGTAATGTTTACATCGTCTATATGGAATCATACCTGCAATTATATTCCGTCAACAACCTTTTTTGCTGGCACTTGTTGAGTTGAATATTGGAACATTAGTGTGAAATATGATAATTGAATCTCTAGGCGTATAGCTTCATGGTTTTGGGAGATATACTCCCCGAAAATGTGACTGCTCTGGCAATCAATATTGTTTAAATTGCAGTTTCAGCTGCTGTGTGAGGAAGGCTAATACTCTTGGCAGGAGGAAGAGATTGGGACAAGTCTGACTTGAAGTTGAAACATGCTGGTGACTTGCCCATGTTTGAGTGACTTGCCTCCATTGAGTTTTTACAGACAGTGACTTGCCTGCATTGACTCAACGTTGCACCACATTTTGAGTCAACTTGACTTAAGAACAAATTTTTGGTGACTTTCTTCCACCTCTGGTGGGGGGGGGGGGGGGGCAAATGGGCACAAGCTTTGTTTGTTTTTTCTTCTCTTTTTTTGCTTCTCTTTTTGAGGGCAAGGTTTTCATATTTCATGATGGCCTCCATACATTACTTTTTTCCCACTCAAAAATGTGCTTATTACTCCCCCCCCCCCCCCCTCCTTGCTTTGCCTCCCCCACTCCTTGCTTTGCCTCCCCCACTCCTTGCTTTGGCTTCCCCACTCCTTGGTTGTCTTCTGTCGAAGAAGGTCTGTGTTACTATTAACCCGATATGTATCTAGTGAGGGGGGGGGGGGCACAGACTGCTGGAGATGTCCACATCCATGTTGTGGGAAGCCAACTGAACAAGAAACACCTAACACTATAGTTACCTGTTATTAATTTATACACCATTTGCTCTGTTCATCCACATGTACCAGTCATTATAATATTAATGGTCATCATTTATCTAGACGGTGCCTGCAGGCCTAAAGTAGTTTACATCCTGTCGTAGTGATAGTCGAAACAGACACGACCTTCATGGCTCAAAAAACTGTGCAATTGCTACTTTCCTAATAGAGTGATAACGATCGGGAATGTCGAGTGCTGGTTCACAAGCATTCAAAAAACTGCTACAGGAAATTACCAGGCATTGTCATATTCGACAAAGCAATTTGGAGGACAAAGGTTTGAATTCCATACTTTCAATCAGTCTTTTCACAAGCGTGAATGCGCATGCTCTGCTCACCACTAAACAGTTCATGGTATAGATGAGATTTTACCCCCCTCTGAGCTCTATCATTACTGTTACATCTCCTTTAAAAATGAACCAATTGTCCATTTCATCCCCTGGTTCGGGATGTTATTGTTGATAAGTATGGGGGGGGGGGGGTCATGATTTTTTTTTCCTGAGAGGGTGTGCAATTTTCACTAGGTGAGTTTTGAAAGATTGTTCTAACACACCTGTTCGTGCAACATTGGACTGTCGTCCCCCCCCCCCCCCCCCCTCCCGCCCCCGTTACACCAGAGCGTTATCACCTAATCTGAGAGAGGGTGTGTGGTGGTGCAAGGCAATGTTTTGTGTGGGGAAAACATGTTATGTATGTAGGTCCTCTCAAAAGTAGAAGGTCACGAGCCATAAAACCCCTGATTCGGCCTATTTCTCCAGGGGGTTGTAGTTGCTCTCAGTGTAACATGTAATTGAACCATAGTTCTGTGACCTTATTGGTCTCCCATTAGCTCCTGGGTGGAAGGAGTAGCGAGTCCCCTACCTACTTCACATAACCACTATGGCTAAGGGGAGACGATGAAACATGCCGTACTTGTTCCAACGTGAACATGCTGACTGGTAGTACCTGAATGCGGATCTAGTGGACGGACGGCCGATTACAAGTAACTTTTTTGATTTTCACATCATTCTAGACTGCTTATATTGGTGCTATTATGAATATATTATTAATGTATAGAATCAAATTTGTATATGAAAATCCATAGAATAATATGAAACCTGATATTGACTGTGTTTTCGTTTCTTATTGTCTCTGGTGGCCCAGCAACTTTTTGCTTCATGATCCTTTTGGTGGTGCCATACGTCTTTCCTGTAAAGAAAGGCCCATGTTGCTCAGTGTTGATGAGAGGTGGCCTCAAATGGAATTAGTGTGGTTGCTCAAATTTTTTATGGAAGAGGAATTTGCTTTTATTTCTATGTTGAAAAATTTTTGATTTCTTGTCTGAATGTCGAATCTATGCAGTCATGAATTGTGTTATGTATGTATGTATGTATGTGGTGTGTGTGTTTAGTGCGGTGTGGATGGGTGAATGCCTGTCTGTGAAGAGCATAACTTGACCCACCTGGATGGTGAACCTCATACAATGGTATGTGGGTCCCCATATTGAGTCCCTGTTCCCCAGTGTTTTTGGATCAGGTCAAAGGTCATCTGCGGTCATTGAAGGTCAACGTCGAAAATCTTGTGAAGAGGAATAAGTCCAGAAAACTTGGTCCAATCAGTGAATTTGTTGTGTGCTTTCTTATGGGAAGTACAGCACCCTGTGTTTGTTGGTGCATACCAGGGGTTATTTTGGGCAAAAAATTGAAAAATGGTGGAAAACTGATATTTTGTGATATAACTGTATCCCACAGAAAATTATTCATTCCGCAATCCCAATGTTTCTTGGGGGTCCGGTCAAAGGAATCAGTAATTGAAATCAGTATAAGGCAGTCAAGAAAGCGTCTTGGCTTCCTGTTATACCTCCCATCTTTCTCTTTCAGGGTGCAACCTGGCACCGTTTACTTTGTAAAGTCCCAGACAATTCGTTTTCAGGGAAGTCATCTACCTAAATCAGACAACCTGCTCGAATCTCCCAATTCGGACCCTGCCTTCTTTCACCGGGCCAGTTTGAATATGCTCGTTCACAGACCCTTGCATGGCGTTATATTTACCACATTGATTAATATATTGTTAGTCATTACTGACCTAACCTGACCCTTGATACTGAAACGCGACTCCTTACCTGAATCGAGACGTGGTCAAACGTCGACGTATAAATATGTTGTGGGTTATCCATCTAGATGAGGGTCGAATTTCGAACTATAGAGTGGACTACTTAGTTGGCCTGGAAGACATTTTTCTATAGCATCGCACCTACACGCCAATATTCTATCTGGCCCGTCTTATAGAATCCTCGGCCTGGAGTTAATTCCTTCATAGCGGGTTTGGCATTTACGGAGGAACTACCGGGATCAGTGGGTGTGCATCCACATGGATTTGTTCCGGAACAGTGATTATCATATCACACTTGGATTTTCCTGCTTCCTCCAAAGGACGCGCAGTGCTTCCGTGGAAGGTATAGTCTACTGTCACAGTGCTGGAAATGCGCTGATGACTGTACTGAGGTTATCCTGGGTCCAGGCAATTTCCATCGTTTTTTGTCTCGCCTGAATGAATTCCAGGTAGACTTGGTGGTCACTTTGACGTGTTTGTGTGTATGTCCCACTTTCTTGTTAGGCAGGATTTTCACAATCCGTAAGTCCATTATGAAAACTAAATTTTTTGTTATGTACACCGGGGTTAGGCGTACCGATCTCCTTAGATTTTTGGGCAAGCAAAGTCATTAACTGAGTGGGACTTAGCTTATTTTATGAAATTTATTGTTTAAAGCTCGTTACGCAAGATTACGCAAGAACTTATGTGCTACATGATGTAGTTTGGCATGTAGTACCTTGATGACAGGTAGATGAACTGATTAGATTTTTAATATCGGGTTGCTACCATGTCCCCGAGGAATTGTTAAAATGTGCAGTCGGGGGTCACTGGAGGTCATTAATGTGTCTAATTTGCATAATTTTCTGCAATTTTTAAAGTTTGGATTATTTTCCACAAAACATGGTAGATGTGGATCTACCTTTGGATCCTGATCATTTTTAGGTACAGCTGGGGTCAGTAGATCATTGTATGTTGCCTAATTGTATTGTTTATTCCAATTTTCCAACTTGGTACGAATTTCGCCAAACTCAGTAGGTATGGTACAGGTTAACATTTTCTGATCTGATGTGTTTTGATGTTCATGAATTTTGATTGAATTCCATCATATAATAGCTTCTGGTGGAATAAAGCACTGAGGAACGAGTTTAACCAGCGCTCCTGTAACAATTTTATGCTTTAAAGCTCATTTTATGGCCTTAATTGGCAATTCCAACTGAGGGACGTTGTATTGAGAGTCTAACTGATTAGTTTATCAGTTATTTTAGGAGTTTCTATGTTCAGTTATATGTTTTGAAAATATGTGATGTCATTTGACATGACAATGGCCTGCAGATCTAGTTGGTTGTTTGTGTAATTAATTATAGAAACCACCGATCGCGCACCAGGGGGAACGTTTTGGCGATCGCCTTGTTTTTTCAACTTCGTCGGATAGAAAGAGAAACTTGGTGATGTCGACTACATTTGGTTTTTCTACAAAAATAGAAGCCTTTCCAGTAATCGGCCCGGTCAATTTGAACCTATCATTTGGGTCACATAGATCTTTTCGAATTGAAATAGAATTGCAAATCATCGGTTTCCCACGGGTTCTCGATTTAGGGATATCAAACATCGGCGATGTTATCCGCCCTAATAGTTTGTTATTCTTCTCACACATTCCTAACATTTGAATAATGGAAGCGATCTTCCCTTATTAAACCTGTGACCCATCTGTTGGGGATAACTCTCTTAAGAATTCTCGAGCATCGTCTGCCAACCCAACCTGTACACCTGGCTATCCCTCTCTGTATTCTCGAAGTGAGAGTGCTGGCGGTGTCTCTGACTTGTCACAGGTATTTTACAGGTGTATAGTATACCTGCAGTCCCGGACACCTGCTTATAAAGCGGACACTGCTCCGCGATCGAACTTCCCTATAGCAAACACGTAATAGAAACAGTTTCGTCGCGAACTAATGAAGGTAAGAATTATTATCCTGCAGAATGGGCCGATTAGTGAGTACTTCACAAACATGGCCGAATGAAGTCTTGTATCACTGTAAAGATGATAGATTTCAAATAGGCCCCCAATTACGGCGTTAGAAGTCTGCGACAATTGCACCATTTTTTTTTATTCCTTGGCGACGTCAGAGGAATCTATGCAGTATGCAGTGTGTGTGGTAGGTATGTAAGTTTATATGTAGTGTAGTTGTATGTAACACTGGCTTGTGAACACGAAACTCGACTCCACTGGGATGAATGTGAAGATCAGACTTTAGCATGGTGTTTCCATGACATGAGTAGTACAAATGACCCTATGTTTTGGGGTCAGGTCAGAGAAGTCACAGAGTCAAAGTATGAAACCTTGTGAACACATACTTCCAGAATGGTTGGTCTGATCGGGTTCATTTGGTGTGTAGCTTTCTCATGGGGCGTCAGGAACCCTATTGTTTTATGGTATAGATCAGGGATGAATTTTGGTCAAGCACTAGAAAATTTGAAAAAGTCTAATAATTTTGCTAATTTTGGCTTATAACCGATACTCGACCCCACTGGAGGGATGAGCTCATACTTGGTCTGTGTGTTTCCCCATGATGGTACATTCACCCTATTGTTTGGGGGTCAGGTCAGAGGTCATCGAGGTCAGTAAGGTCAAAGTCTGAAAACCTTGTGAACACGATAAGTCCAGAATGGTTGGTCGATCTGTCCAAATTTGGTGTGCGCTTGCTATTGGGAGTAACAGGAGCCCTATTGTTTTTGGTAACGGTCGTGGGAGAATTTTGGTCAAAAATAGAACATTTGTGAAAGGTCTATAATTTCGCCAATTTCGGCTTGTAAATGGTTAACTTCGACCCGACCTGAAATGGATGAATCTCATACTTGGTTATGTGTGTTCCCGATGATAAGTTTCACGAACCCTACTGCTTTGAGGTCACCAAGGTCAAAGAAGTCTGAAATCCTCGAAATTAGTGTGTACCTATCTTATCAAGAGTATAGGATCCCTATTGGTTGGTTGGAAAAAAATTGGAAATTTGACAGATTTATGTTCCCCATAACGAGCTGGTACAATCTCCATTTGTCCTTTTTCTGCTAGAGGTTTTCAGAAAGAGTCAAGGAATCACTAATCCTTTTGGCTTTTCTTGTTATCACTGACTTCACTCCACTCGCGTAGTATCACAAATATATTATTTTGGCTTGTAGGCTAAGCTTTTATTGTTGGGAGCGTGGGGCCTAAACTTACGTTAAAGGCCGTGTGTTACTCATCTTTTTTTTCTTTTGAAAGGTGTTGTTAAGTGAACTCGTGATAGTATGAAATTGCATATGGATGTATGCATGGGCTACGTACTGTATCAGTACCTTCAGTATGGAAAAGTGTCCGTGCATTAACTGTCGAATTTCGGCGTGACTGCTGGGAGAACTTGAAATCTTGGTTTGATTCATCATTCTGGAAAGTCGATCGATCTTCAATACTTTTACACACCCTACTGTACCATTCGGGTGTATTGCCTGTGGTGTTATTATTGGAACCCTTTGTAAAAAATTGACGAATTTCCTTCGGTATCCGTTACTACAGGGGACCATTTTACCAACTGCGGGGTCTCATTCGGTGAGCCAGGTTTAATGACCTGGACTCGCGGTTTGATGCCGCATTATTTGTACAGTTCATGGTTTTCAAGTTGATGCACTTGGAACACTTATCAGTCGAGAAGCAAATCCGTTGGGCCTTCGGGTGTCATGAACCAAGACTAAGATCAGGACAGATAATAGGTCTTTCATTAGAATCTTGAACGGTGCTACTGGGTCTGTCCAAGCGTAGCGTTTGCGCGAGAACTTGGAAGTCAACCAAGTCATTTTATCCACTTTGTTACCTCGACAGTGTCAAAGTGACTCTGATTTCATGCGAGCCGGAGGTCAGTATAAGACGCCTCGGACTAGCATATGGAGAAAAGAAGTCACTGGATAGTGGTGTGTGGCCGATCACGATATCTGAAAAAGAACGCAAAAGCTCCGCGTTTTTGGCTCTATTGTGCTTCAAGTCTTGCTTTAATTTTTGAGGCTTGGTCGTGTCACTGTTTGGTCTGAATTGGATTTCCATTTTGACTACTCCCATCACCGCATGGTTACCGTTGATAGGATCTGTCATCGATCTTTGTCATGTTACGATGATTAAATGCTCGCAAAAAAAGTCTTTGCCGGGGACTCGAGCCCGGAACCTTCATGTGAGAAGAGCAATGTCCCTGCACCCAATCCTCGGTTCCTCTCTGATTTTGGAGTGAATGCAGACCCTATCCATCCCACTCTCCCCATTAGGCAGTGAATATTCCATCTAGTTAAGAGTGAGTAACAACTCACTCGAATAGCAGAGTGGAATACTATTCCACCTTAAGTGAGTGGTTTTCACTCAGTAGAGTGGTCCTAATTTCAATCTGGGTTGGAGTGAAAATCGAGTGGTTTTCACCCCAACAGATTAAGAGAGCAGGTTCAGGGGTGCGTGTTCGCTTGCTTGGAGGCCGGGCGATTGGAAGCGGCGGGGTGGATGCCTTCCGTGCATGTGCTCCCGTGAGGGAGTGAGTGAGGCAATTACATCGCGGTTATTCAATTTGAAGATTGCAATTCTTTGCAATGCTATACAATTGTTGTAGAATTTACAGTAAATCACTGGTAGCAGATAGAAACTGCCAGTAACTTCTGTAAAAACGCTAACGATGAGCATACGGTATAATTACCACGGGCGGATATAGCCAAACACTGGAGGGGGGGGGGGGGGCAGTCGATCAGGGGGGCCAGATTTTTTGGCCAAATAATTTTATGTGACTATCTAAGCGGAGCGCCACCATCGGTTGGCGCGGAGCGTGTTAGAAAATTTGAAAAATTGAGCCTCTCGGATAACCGGAGGAAAAGGCAGTTCTAGCTGCGAAAGGGCATTGGATAATCGTCTCATTTAATATATTCAAAAATACACGATACTATTATTCTATCATTCATATTATTATTTTTTTTTTTTTTGGGGGGGGGGTGGGGGTTATAATTTCTGGGGGGCAAATCCCCCTACCCCCCCCCCCCGGATGAAACACACATTCAACTATGATTAACGAATGTTGAACCGTTTGCACGATCAAGTGGTTAAGTAGGCCCCTATGAATGTAAAAATGTATATAAACCGGCCAGTGGAAGACACCAGTTAGAATGAGAACATGGCAAGTGACATATACAGGAATCGCGGTTTCGTATTGGGAATAGTTCCTTATAGACATACTTATCGTAGATGCGATAACTAGAATATCACTCTAGTTAAGGCCGATCTAGCTTTTCGATCTCTATCGGCTTGTCTGCGATATACGATACGGAAGCTAGCTTAACTTAGGTGACGGACAGTGTTCAGGGCGGATCTAGGAATTTCGGTTAGAGGGGCGCAAAATATTTTGACAAAGGAGGGTTTCAGGATAACCTTTGCACTATCTGAGCGGAGCGCCACCACCGGTTGGCGCGCAGCGAACAATATGGGCGCCGAAACCGGGGGCCGGGGGGGGGGAACATGTCCCCACCAATATTCGAGACTGCACCCTTGACTCTGTTTCCACACACGTATTTGTTTGTTGAAAAAATGGCCATGTCCCCCAATATCGGAGACGAATCGGCGCCAATGGCGTACAAGAAAATTTGTGGCTTCACAAACCCTCCAAATCGCCGGAACCGGCACTTCCTGGGTGTCTAAGTTACATGTACCCAGGATGTTCTGGAACGGTGTCTAAGAAAATTTTGCTCTCTGGAGTCTGGACGTGGCTAAGAAGCGAAAAACAAAAAAACAAAATCCCAACAAAAAGCCGCGTTCCCATGCACGCGGGGCGGGCGGGCGGGCGGGCGGGCGG
The DNA here is from genome assembly GCA_026419785.1 of Sclerodactyla briareus. Taxonomy (NCBI): domain Eukaryota; kingdom Metazoa; phylum Echinodermata; class Holothuroidea; order Dendrochirotida; family Sclerodactylidae; genus Sclerodactyla; species Sclerodactyla briareus. The sequence goes on along the minus strand of JAODTK010004888.1, from coordinate 31,991 downwards.
GCGGGCGTTTTGGAAGACCCTTTTCCATGCACGCGGGGCGGGCGGGCGGGCGTTTTTGTCGAGTCACGCACCTCTTCCCTCTTTCATCAACTTTAGTGTGTTATCGCTATAGAAGACCCGATTAGCCTACTATTTTATTATTGTTATTATTATTATTGTTGTTGTCGTCGCTGTCGTTGTTGTTGTTGTCGTCGTTGTCGTCGTTGTCGTCGTTGTCGTTTCGTTGTGTCGTTGCGTTGTCAACACCGTACGCATACTATTGTTTAAACCTAAACACCGGTGTTCATTTTCTGAAAACCATGTTATAAATGTCAACGATTACGGCCCCACTATTAAAACTTCACAATTGACCGGTTTTGGAAATTTAATTAGCAAATACTTGACCTCTCAGGTTAAACATGTAAATATGTGTTCAAATAGGGTCTGGCCGTTGATATCAGAGACAATCTGTATAAATCTCATCCCTAGTGTTGAAACATTATGAATGTTGTTTGGAACATTATTTGAACATAAAATTGTCCTCTACTCTTCATTTCGGGATTCAAGCCGGTAACATTGCAGGGAAATCCCCGGAATTGATTCCGAATACCACGCGGACACGCGGGCGTGCGGAAAAAATCGCTACATGACCGATTCGAGAAAACGCCCGCCCGCCCGCGTGCATGAACGCCGCTTTAATTCATGTTCATGCCTCTATGATCGGTTCATCTACATACCATCCACTCACCATGCATGCCCAAGGTCATTCTGCACCATTCATTTTTCCATTCTCTCAAATAAAAATGAGTTGCAAAAGAGGTGCCTTGGGCAGTGGTATCATCAGACTTTTAATTCTGGGGGCACAGGGTTGGGCACAGAACATTGACGGGGGTTGACGCACATTATTACTACCGATCGCCACCATCGGTTGCGCGAGCGTACTAGAAATTGTGGTTTACGAGAGCCCCAGATGGCAGTAATGACCCTTCCGTGCGTTTTAAGCTGGCTGCATGTTCCAAGCTTCAAACACGTCTCAAGCCGGCAAAAAAAAATTAACAAACAAATAAAATCTTAAAAAATCCGCTCTTATTTTTTTAGGTGGGCGCGCGCACGGGTGCGCCCCTGGATCCGCGCCTGGTTTTTGTGTAGTGTAGTGACATTCTTTATATATCGTACATACGCGTACGATGGGCGCGGTTCATTTAATAGACAGCTCTAGTCTATGGGGCCAGGTAGTCATGTAGGTGTGCTCGATAGTTTGTCATGGCATATACCGCGACCAGAAGTATCAGATCATTCGGCTAAGCTAACAAAAATGTATATGCCGCGGTTTTCAGCTGAATTTCATGGGGCGCTGTACATACTGTAGCCTACTACATTTGTCCCCATGTACATGTAGAGTCGGACACAGGCTGTTTGATACAATGGAATTATATTACATAGAGTTACCCTTATGATTCCAACTTCCGAATGGGCAAGGGGCGCATTTTCCTGGTGGGTGGGCGCAAATCTGCCCAACTGCCCCTAGTTGTTCCCCCCCCCCCCCGTTCCGCCAATGTTAACTTCCCACTGCTAGCTCTCAGTGATCATTAGACTCCAGTTTCCTGAGACTTCTCTTCTGCGCATCTACCGGTATTCAATTATGCATCCGCGACGATGTTGCCCGTTCATGAAGTGTAATTTCCAAAACAAATTGCTGATGACAATTCATCGTATACTAAGTTTATCATAACTTATACTGGTATTTACGACGATGTTTACCCCGTAAATACAGTTGAGGATACGAAAAGAACGGCAGCTGTCACCATGGTTCACTTATGAAATACCCAATGAGGACATATTATAAACTGCATGAACCAGTTATTTTAAACATCCAACAGATGAGCTGAAGGTATTTCACTCTTAAATTCAGATCACGTCTTTCGAATTGCTAGCGAATCACATATCGTCACGATTAACGATAATCCGTACGATATCAGGATGGACGTGGAACAATTATTATGGAGATTCTTTTACTGTGAAAACGTTGGGCAAGTATTTACCAATTATTATTATCCATTCCAATGATAGCCTTTGGCCTTACATAAAATTTGCCTATTGAATGCAGTGATCAAATCGGTTTTACCACTTCGAGTTGTTGAATACTTGCCCAACCTTCCAATATTCGCCCAACTTTCTTAACAGTGGTGGAAGAGGTAACTGTAATAACCGTCTTCCAGATACATCGTTTCCTCCATCTGCAAAAACATGGTTCAGTAAATTATAAACAAGCTGCTTCTAATAGTGTGTAATGATTTTTTCTCGCCAATTGCCAAGAATCCCATATATGGTCGCAAACCCCATTCATTCTCTTTATGCCCCACACTGAGAATTTCTTGCTAATGTTACTTCAAATAACTGAATTTTTTATTTTATTTTCAATTTAGACGTTTAAAAGGTTAAACTTAATATTCAAAATACGACTATACTATTATTCTATCATTCATATTATTTATTATTATTTTTTTTTTTGGGGGGGGGGGGGGGTGGGGTTATAATTTCTGGGGGCACAGCCCCCTACCCCTCCCCCCCCCCGCAGAACGCTAATCTTAACCGAGGCGCTTACTATAACAACAAAACGGTATGAGACAAAATGCATATAGAGAATGATGACCACTCAAAAAGTTAAACAATATGGAAAATCTACTAAGACATGAGAACGATAGTAAATATGAATATAATACTTATATAATATGATAACAGGCTGGAAATATGTAAAACCATTTTAAACGTTGAGGAACTATATAAATCATATCTGAAATGAAAGTCTAATATAGAGGTATTCATTCGTTACCACTTCAAACCAATTAGAAAATTCACTCGTTTTTCACTTTTTTAACCCATTTAATGCTTAAGGTAAAATATATAAATTATATCTAAAATGCACTTATAAAATAAGAAGTATCCTTTCACTACCATACACTCAATCAATTAGTGAAATTCACTCGTTCATTCAGCTTGTTTTAAAAGACAGTTGCTTAAAAGTGGTCAGAGAGGTTGCACTTTTGCATTTTGCTGTGTAAGATCATTCCATTCCCTATCATCATATACGCAAAATCTCCTTTATATGTGGGTTTGTTTTTCCCCAGTTACATATATATTCTTAGTGGAGGTCGATCGATGGAGTGATTGTGTATGTTCAGCATGTACTTGAACATACTTGTTAAATATTGCGGTGTTTGGCCGCTCAATGCTTGTATACCATACACAGTCCGTGTCATTCCGTAATAGCATATGTATCGGTTTCCATTTTAACTGTTTCACGTTGAAATAAATCGGTTGAGTTTTCTTCAAAGAGCATTTAATATCTTTCCGCTGTTTTTCCGAAGGCCATAATCTCGTATCATACGTTCATTACCAGTCCCCCAATGATACTGCACTAATCAACATTGGAAAGAATTTCCATTAAAATAAAGAAGTCTCGTATTAATATCAGGTATGGTCTTATACGTCTGAGAAGGGCCAATCTGCTAGTTATTATTTTACAAATATGTCAATCTGCTATCCATGACAGTTGCTGTCAATCATTATTCCCCATAGCTTCTCACACGATCTTTTCTAGACAGCTTCCGCCAACGGTTACTGTTAAGGAAAAATCTTCATTTAGGGTAGAAATCCTTTGTTGCGATCCAACCAGCAATGATTTAGTCTTCTTTGTGGTAATGACCTTTGTGGTAATGGTTCTTCAATGGCCCATCATGTATCATGCAAAATGCCCCAAACTACAATTGTTTATGCACCTGTCTTGCTGATGTTCGGTAATGCCAGTCTAATAGCCGTATCTTCAGCGTTCTTAGGAATTCTGGCCCTGTTGGGCCCGAGGGTGGCCCATCATGTGTATCATGCAAAATGGTTAGTCCCACAAAAATATACTCGAAACGAATATGAACATATGTAGTTATACTCTTGTAAGCACCCATCCTGAAATATGCAAGCGCCCTGAGTGCTCAGCATAAGGGGGGGGGGGGGGTGAATACATATGTCCTTGATTGGTGGCATCTTTCACCTTTTAGGACAGTTTAATCTGCCAATCTGTGAAATATTGCAAAGAAATGCATCTGCACATAATCACTGGTCTCTTTGTAATGAAATATTTGGAACATGTATACGGTTTGAGCTACAGCACCTTGGTGCTCTTGTTCTTCGATACATACTGCCATATAAGATACACGGCGTAGTGATTACTCATAGTGACTTGTGATACATCAGCATTCGTCACACGGTTCCTATTGGTAGTATAAACATGGTCTATCAATGTAGCAGACTTTTCTGTCTTTCGTGTTATAAATATCAATTTCTTGTTGCCCGTTTTCGAAGTACTATTTAGATGTTTATGTTTACAATTTCAACCTACTATTAAAAGTGTCAAAAAGGACCTATAAGGTGTAGACATCATTTCATGAAACTGATAAAACCATAAATCTGCCGAATCAGGGGGACGGTATAAAATACTATTAAAACAGATTCTATAAATGGTGGAAACTATTTCAACCTATTGCGTCGACACGTCCAACCACCTCGACTTCAGAATTTCGTATAAAAGAGGTATCATTCTTCATATAGGCAGTGACCCCTCCACCATGTTTCCTTGCCTATCTTCACGGATTATGGTATAGCCTGGGAGGGACACCTCCTGGTCGGTGATGGAGTCATTAGAAACGTTTTCGTTGATACCAAATATGTTAAAATCTCTACCTTCTGCAGCAATAAGCGATTGCAATTGGTCAACCTAGATAAGAGGTGATTAATATTCAAAAATCAAATTTCAAGTTTTTTTAGTGCACGAATTTGTATGAATTAATCCAGTGGACATTTTCGGTTGAATGAGTAAATTCTCGTTTATATCGCTGCAATTAAAAACATCATTTATGATATTATTATCGCTGTAATTATTCAGCATCGAGAGTAATTAAATCGTTCCCTCAATTCCTGAACGTCTTTTTGTATTCATTCATCGTCAGTACGGTACATTTTTTGAATGGATTTTAAGCATTTTCGGCACTATCCTTATGGCCCAGTCGGTGACACTTGTGACATCTAATTGGCTCTCGATGTCTGCAGGTGTTTTCACTTGTGGTTGCGCTCACCACACTTGTAGCATCCTCGTTCATAGTTGTTTCCATGCTGGGACGTCCATAGACCACGGGGACCCGACCTCTGGTGATTTCCTCTGTTACCTCTGTCCCGGCTGTCAGAGTGCTGAGGGTATGATCCCTTGTGTGATGGCGTAGACCAGTAGAGACCCGACCTCTGGTGATTTCCTCTGTTACCTCTGTCCCGGCTGTCAGAGTGGAGGTGGTATGATCCCTTGTGTGATGGCGTAGACCAGTAGAGACCCGACCTCTGGTGATTTCCTCTGTTACCTCTGTCCCGGCTGTCAGAGTGCTGAGGGTATGATCCCTTGTGTGATGGAGTAGACCAGTAGAGACCCGACCTCTGGTGATTTCCTCTGTTACCTCTGTCTCGGCTGTCAGAGTGGTGGTGGTGTGATCCCTTGTGTGATGGCCGCCGGTACGCCCTTGAATGTCTACGAGACCTCCCAAACTCTAGATTCGACGTAGATCTGTTTGCTAGACACACTGGACCTAGTTTTAATCCCCAGGACGCTGTAGTGTCCAGGGGGTTATCATGGTTTTGGCTTGCCGTCGTCTCCGTCTCCGTCCCCGTCTTCGTCTCCGTCTCCGCCGCCGCGCGTTCCTTGTTAGCGCTCTAGCTTTTAAACGCATTGTCCGATTTAACTTGAAACTTGGCACCCATGTTTGTCATGAATGAATCTCGAACAAGTTCAAAAGTGGGCGTCGCCACACCGCTTTGGCGGCGGCCATCTTGGATTTTCGACTAAACGCATTTTATTCTCGTAACGCCTAGCTCTCCAATGCATTGTCCGATTTCGTTACTTGAAACTTGGCACCCATGTTCGACATGTGAAAATCTTGAACCGTTGGAAATGGGCGTGGCCACAACCCCGACCCAACGGCGGGCCATCTTGGATTTTTCGACGAACTTACTTTTCTGCAGATATGCACTTTCCGGAACATAGCGATCGTTTGGTACCAACTTAAATTCGCATTGGCCCCACATGGCGGCCAATTTGATTTTTTTGCGCAAAAATAACGCTGTATCCGATTGACTTGAACTTGGGTACCGGTCCGCCATGAAGAATCTAGACGATCTCGAAAGTGGGCGTGGCACGATCCCGCTCCAATGGCGGCCATCTTGGATTTTTTTGACGAACTGACTTTTTCGCAGATTTGCAACGTTTGCAAGTTTCAGAACATGGCGATTGTTTTGGGACGCAACTTTCATTTTCTCGCCCCCCTCGAACACACACGGCGGCCATTTTGATTTTTTTGTGCAACACTTCACGCTTCATCCGATTGCCTTGAAACTTGGTGTACATGTTCGCCATGGAGAAACCCCTCGACCAGTCGGAAAGTGGCGTGGCCACACAAGGGGGCCACACGCAGGCGGCCGCTGGCGCCATCTTGTATTTCGTGGGTTCATCACAGGCTCAAGTCACGCGGTAATTTGTCCCAATTGGCGCATTTGGGGAATGAGACATGTAATGCACTTTGAGACTACATTTGCGGTTAAAATTGCACGAGGCCTATATCAAAGCTAGTCCATTATTCATTAATGCCATCCACATGTGGCAAACTATTATATATATATATATATATATATATATATATATATAATTAACCATCTCCACCAACTATCGCGAGTGGGATATACACGTTGGTCTGTTTACCCGCCAGCATGTTTCTAGTTTGAAAGTGATGCAGTAGCTTGTGGGTCTGTTTTGCTGAGGTGGACACTTCTTCGGCAAACAAGGAGTCGTCTACTTCATCATCCGCGTATGTAAAGGCTGCAATGTTGTCAAGTATTACAATCCATTTTCCTCGGCAGAACTTCAGTTCATCATTCATGTTCTTGATGCTGAAGGGCACAGTGATCACGTCTTGGACAGGGTCCAGAGATGTGGATCCTTGTGCTATCTCCGCACTTGATTTGCATAGAGTACCATTCTTCATAAAACTGGACAAGCCGTAGGAATTGGAAAGTTGTTACAAATGTCATTTGTGCACAAGAGGATAACTTGATTGGCATCTTATATCATTGTTTTCTGTGATGGTAATTTTTAAACGTATATCGTAACGTGTCAATGGTTGCACCTCTGACGCATTCCACGGTTACATTTTTCTTGGCAAAGTCCTCTTCGGATATGTCCCGAAGTATAGAGTTCCCAACGATAAACACCTTGGGTTGGGGTCCGGACTCGGCTGCGAGTGGTTCACGCCTTGAGGGTCTGTGCTTACCTCAGACGCGTTTTCCCCTATCAGTCGGTTCTCCGTTGGCGGATTTTCCCATGTGTTTTGTGTAGACGTCGTTCTCATTGTTAGGTCTGATATTCTCTCCTGCAGTTCGATGATTTTTAAGAGAGCGTCTTGTAGTTCTCCTTGGGTTGTTTTAAGAGAGCGTCTTGTAGTTCCTCTTGGGTTGTTCGTAGTTGCCCTGGCATTTTCAGACATTGCTGACGGAACCACCTTGACTTTGGCCCTTTGGTCGGTGGCTTATCCAAACCGACGCTTTGAATATGGAAGTCACTTCCACAGAAGTCGCAAATGACAGGCTTAGCTCCGTCTTCCAGTGCAAAAACACAATTGCAGTGGCACTCAGTAAGCTGGATTATCTCAGGGATTGTTTGTCTGGATGCACTTGAGAGGCGGTGAACTGTGTTATCGGTTGCCATGTCGGGTGGTGATAGAGTTAGGCTACAACCGTCCTGTGTGAGTAAATACACGTTGGCCTACTCCGCGTTAGTCACACGTAGATAAATCATTCAAATTATCAAAAGGTCTTCAATCCAAAAACCATAAGAATGAAATGAACGAGTAATCCAGCATCGTAAGAAGGCAGTAAACAGTGTTAGAAGGATGATAGAATGTGTAAAATATAGAAGACTTCAAAATCGTGAAAAATAGGAGGGTGTGTTCCTGAATATGCTGGACCTGACAACATCAGGCCAGGCATTGTCGCTTTGCTTTGAAACTTTTGACTAACACTTTTTAATCATTCATTAGAGTTATGGAACATATCTAAGAAGGTGAGAGAGACATATTAACTATAAAATGCCTAGGCCTATATCTATTTTCCGTGTCTATCGAAATTACCAGAGAGGCTTGTGTGTAACCGCCTAACTGTGCTTCTTACACAACACCTCATACATCCTGAATGTGTCCAATATTGTCAATATGGTTTTCGCCTAGGATACTCCACTGAGTTGGCACTCACATATGTATCTGACCAATTGCATAATGCCATCGGGAATGAATACGATTCAATTGGAGTTTCCCTGATCTTTCGAAAGCCTTTGATGCTATTAACCATACATATTACTAATAGAACTCTCTAATTATGGTGTAAGCTGCGTACTCTTCCCTGATTCAAGAGTTGTTCAAAAGAAAGCCAACAATACACAAGTTTGAAACTTTGAATGACAGTAATTATTTGACAATAAATGTGAGTTCCACATGGCTCAATCCTAGGTCCGTCGTCTCTTATAATTGATATCAATGATATGAATGTGCTGATTGAGTGTACCATTGGTTATCTTTGCAGATGTTACAACATATTTTTCACTTGCTGCCACCTAATGAACCGGATATACTGGTCTCTAGAAAACTCGGCAATTCAATTACTGGTTTGGGGCTAATAAGTTATCACTGGGTGTAGAGGAAACAAACTATAGGGTTTTCAGTGCAGACAAACTTTCCTTTAGTGTTTATAGGAACGGCGAGCCAATCAGTACGTTGTGAGTACAACGTTTTTTAGGAGTATACCTCGTCCTCGTCTATAACATGGTGTGATCACATTGTTATATCAAGGAGTGTCGGCATCTTGTGAGTTTTGAGTTAGACTTGAAGTATACGCTGCCACAGAATATCATGAAGACGGTTTGCCCAGTCAAGTTTATCCTTACCTCAGTTATTGGTACACTATCTGGCAGGACCAATAACCGTAACCTGAATAGGCTGCAGGTTCGCAAAGCCAGGCATCCGTGTTGTTGCTCTGGCGAATCGAGCAACTGCACGGATTGCCTGTCTTTTTTTTTTTTTTTTTTTTTTTTGTCAGAACAGTCTATCACCACGCGTGACAGTCTATCACAATTGACACAAACTTATTTTTTTCCAAAGTAAGTGACATCGTTGATTCGTTCCCGATAATGCTGTATCACCTTCCGTTGCCAAAGCAACCTGTTACCATCCCAACTTCAATTACTTTCATGTGATTAACCATTGTAGCTATAGCTACAATACAATACATGCTAATGATAATTCAGCGATGCTAATGAAAACATGAATCCATTGTCTCATTTCTCAAACATAGAAAATATATGTCTGTGAAACCTATAGGACGACATGCAACAGTATAGTTAAGCTTCGCGAGTAGGCAATGTCAGGTACTTTCTATGTATAATCGGATACGCTGGAACTTGTCAAGCTCCGACCACATTTACTCAAATCAACACGGCCCCAATCCTAACCATTAATTATCATAGTCAAGACGACCATACTGCATATCTGACAACTGACTCAACTGAGATTACGGTCCGTAGTCCCATCACGACGTTGCGAGTCACATCATCTTCTTTTATTCTCTATGTCGTAAGAAAATTATCAGTTTAGTGTGGACGGGGGGGGGGGGGGTAACCGTGTGACAAATCTGATGGCCTCAGATGCATTTTTGTGCAATACAGCGCGCCTAAACACCCTCTTTGTTAAGATGTTCGAATATTTAATTGGCACTTCCCAAGTCGTAGTTTCTTTTCAGGATCAGAATTTGATGCATTTAAGGGTGCATTATAACATACCTGAACCTCCACTCGGATAATAATATACGCGAATCCATGTAGCACCTTTCTCTAGGAATTCGATTTCTAGGTTTCCGATTACCATCATTACCCTGTTAGATTATCAAGGTATTAACTTGCCCTCCATTTTATGTTTTCTCGAACTAAATATCTTTGAAGTGTTTCCACATAACCGAACCACCCTTGGGAAAACGGCTCAATCGCAACTAATGGGATTCGTGTTTTATGGAATTCGCCGATATTTACGAATCCCGTCCTTGACGAACAACTACTGTTCCTGACTGCCTGCATGACCCCCTTTTTCTCTCTGCGTATCAGACTAGCTATTCTGCCCAGCTGTATGTCTTTATCATACCTGTATTGGTGAGAACGTTGGTTTGCCTCTTACTTAAAGGGCAACTGCAGGCCATTGGATACAACAGGAGGTTATATGTGGAAAATGGAAAACTCTATCAATAGGTTCAAACCCCATTTCGATACTATGTTCCATGTGGAGTTATTGGCCTTCAAAGTTTGGGCATTAAGATAGAAATTGGGGAGAACCCCGAGGTCAATACGCATGACGTCACACTGGACCACAGAAAATTATGTCCGGTAAGGATTGTTTCATTTTGCTGAATAAGTCAACATTTAGCAGAAGTTTTGTTTTTCTCTCTCTCTTCTCTCACTAAAGTAACCATCAGCATCTAACAACCCACTACAGCAATATCCCTCTCCCCTAGACTAATGTTTTTCGAATGCAATTAATGTTGAATTTCAATATAAAACAAACAATGTTTGCAGGGTTGTGCAAGTATGACAGAATTTATTATTGCATGATGGGATTCATTTCGATCTTGCCAAACACAGGCTCCCAACAATTCACACACAGCAATGACTATAACTCGAAAGTCCTAGAACTTCCCCGGTTTGGACTGATGCATCATTTTAATCCAGTCTATTAAATTCGCCCCTGTATAAATCATCCTGCAGCTGTCCTTAATTCTATTCAGGTTTGAAGGAGGCAGAAGGAATATGCCGTGTGTGTGTATGCGGCGTGCGTGTGTGTGTGTGTGTGTGTGTGTGTGTCCACAGGTGTCAATCCATCTCAAAGTGGGGGGGGGAGGTGACCAAAGTGGGGGACATGACCTCGCCGCAACAATATTACTGTTGAAAAATGAAAACAAGAGAGCTCCTCAAAATGTGGGGGGCCGTCCTCCCGTCCCCCAGGATTGACGCCCATGGTTGGTGGGGCTTAATTTGTTTGTGATGCTCTGGTCTTATGAGCTAGCTTTCTCGAAAATAAAGCATAATTCAAGTTGTAGTTACAGCTATGGAGGGAAAGAACCCTGTTGTATGGTCAGGTTCTCAGGTCACTTAAGGTCAACCGAGGCCAAAGTTGGAAAAGCTTTTGAGCATGATAACTGCAAAAACAGATGTGGAGAGCGCATATTTGACACAAAGGGTTTGCCATGTAGAGTAGCTGATCTTGATTCGTTTTGTGGTCAGGTCCAAGGTCACCGAAGTCAACAGAGGTCAAAGTCTGAGAAACTTGTGAGCAGATACTGTGCAACGAATGAATACTTGCACTGTAAACATTTCTGTAGACATTCACAGTAAATGACAGTAATCTCCTTTTACTGAGAAGAATTTACATTAAGTTTTTTGTAAAATTCACCAGTGAATTACTGGCAGCAAAGTTGCCAGTAATTTACTGTAAAATTCTAGAATATTTCTTTTCTAATGTGGGTTGCCATGTGGAGTAGATGATCCGTGTTGGTCAGTTGTGTGAATCTGTCGCGAAGGTCGCCGAAAATTTCACAATGGGTCCAACGTCCTAACACCTTGTTACAACCCTACTTTGCAATAAAAAAAAAAAAAAACAAAAAAAAAAAAAAAAAAAAAAAAAACAAAATTATGATATGACGAATACTCATGTAAGCTCGACCGTGGTGGAACAAATTCACTTCTGGGCTAGCAACATGGTCACAACCTTGAAACCTTTGTACACGCGATGCTACCTGTACAATTAACAATGCAGATGCCCATTTTAATTAGGACCCGTGTATTCATCATAGGGAACTAAATACCAAGATCTAATCATAATGAAAGATTCTGAGATCAACACAGTAGAACAATCGGCCGGATCAAATTTGCGCCACTGGATAGTTATTTCCGAGGTCCTGAGGTGATTTGTGACAGTTAAGGTACACTAGCCTCTTGAATTTTTCTTGGTATTCTGACTCTTTTTCGTCTCTTCCTGACTGTACCCCGTATCCGCCATGTCTGTACCCACGTGTCTGTATTCCGTACTTAGTGCCTGTACTCCCTATCCAACTGTCTGTATTCCATACCCACGTGTCTGTTTCCGAATGTTGGTATTCCGGACCTGGTGCCTATACCTCCGGATACAGTGTCTGTTTTCCTACCCACGTGTCTGTATTCCGTATCCGACTGTCCGTATTCCCTCTCCCTTCTGTATTCCTACTGTAGTGCCTGTATTCCCTATCCAACTGTCTGTATTCCATACCCCCTTGTTGGTAAAAGTCCTACCCACGTATCTGTATTCCGTATCGACTGTCCGTATTCCATACTCCCCGTGTCTGTAGTCCGTATTCTGGCTGCCTGTGTTCCGTATCCGACTGTCTGTATTCCATACCTACGGTCTGTATTCCGTATCTGGCTATTTGTACACTGTAGCAACGCATTTGTACCTCGTATTCGCCCGTTGTATTTCGTATCCGCCTGTCTGTATCCGTACCCTCGTGTCTTTTATCCCATTTCATATCCGCCAGTCTAATTCCCGTACCCCGTGTCGTATATCCCGATCCGCCTGTCTGTCCAGTGCAGAAATAGGCAATGCGCAGGCCATTAATCTCTCGATAACTCTAAATAGCCCCCAAAAGTGGAACCACGAGGCGATTTTGCCCATATAGTTAGTCTAGGAAGACCCATTTTAGTAAATTTCATGCCAATTTTGCCCAAAAACAGCCCTTGTGGGTTGAATATGCATTCCTGCCCGGTCTGTGCCCCGTATCCGCCTGTCTGTAACCCGTACTCACGTGTCTGTATCCCGTATCCGCCTGTCTGTATTCCGTACCCACGTGTCTGTATTCCGTGCCCACGTGTCTGTATTCCGTGCCCACGTGTCTGTATTCCGTGCCCACGTGTCTGTATTCCGTGCCCACGTGTCTGTATTCCGTACCCGCCTGTCTGTATCCGTATCCGCCTGTCTGGATTCCGTACCGCCTGTCTATATTCCGTACCCACGTGTCTGTATTCCGTATGTTGTCTGCATCCATATCCACGTGTCTGTATTCCGTACCCGCCTGTCAATAATTTCGTAACCACGTATCTGGATCCCGTATTCGCCTGTGTTCAATCCACGTCCGCTTTTTCTGTATTCCATATCCGCCTATATGCTCTGCCTCCCTCTATCTGTCTCTGCCGCGTAGCCTATCGGTATCATATCAGCCTAATCTACCCCGTTTCCGTGGCCTCGCTTCTCTATTTACGTCACGACCCTATCTACAATTTCTGCTTTTCCGGACCAATACCCGCGAAGAATTCCCCAGACACAAACACGAATCTACTGTGAATGATTTTAGGACGACCAATGGGATTCGTGCTTTATTTCCGAAATTCCGAACGGATAATATCGCGTCGGGTGACAAACGTACATGACTGTCCTCAGTCATCCGAGTTTTCGTGCTATATTCCGATATAAGATCGACCAAATTTCTGCTTACAGCCTAGCTCCCATAGCCAATAAAGTATCCACATATGTTTTGTTATGCTACTTCAACCTGCCAAGGTTAATCCTATGCAGGCCCGTCCAGTCAATAAAAATCCTGTTATGTTAGAACATTATTTGGCCTCTCGTTTATTAGATACCGATAACTGTCTTACTGTACAACTGGGAAATGTGCCGTACAGATATTAGTTGGTTCTCCTGTTAGTGCACGGTCTCTCAGTCACTTGCAGGGTCCTGGTTACCCATACCTTATTATTCTATAAGCACAATACTGTCCCGATGATTTAAAAGTGGCCACGGTATGCCGTTGGTATGAAACATAGGCAATTTGAAGACTTTTAATTACAAACTGTTATATTCTGACTGCACTCCAAAATCCTTGAACTGCAGTCCACTTTCAACTCGGAAAGCAGCTGTCCAAAAAAAAGATCCGCTATGAGTATCAGCAGGCTTGCGGTTCGGATTCACCGATACGCCTTCTTATAGGGGAGTCGGACCATTTTGAAAAGTGGGGGGGGGTAAAACACATCGAATGGAAATTACCATCGGAGCGATCGTCACCATGGGTTGGCGCGAAGCGTCCCAAGAAAATTTCAGATTTTTCATACCCTCCAAATCGACGGAAACGGCACTTGCCAGGCTCAATAACACCAATCTACATGTGTGATTCGAGTAGAAGACAGACAAAAAGTTGTCATTTTGCATACTAAGATGATTTATCTAATATCACACATGGTATTTTTTCATTACCTTTTCTACTCTGGCTTTGTTTGCGTGGGATCCAGGGGTTTACACCGAACGGTCTCTGGGGGGATCGAGGGGAAAAGCCATAGGCGTACGGGACCACTCCAATTTTAGGAGCAGTAAATGTGTACCCGAAGTTTACAAGTCAGTCATCCGGAAACTACCGGCGCGCGCGAAGCGCGCGAAAAAAAATTGCATGTTTTAACGGGCATTTTATCGAAAAAGTCTGCAAAAAATTCAGGCATTTTTTCACTTTGCATTTTCCCTTCCCAAATTTACCACGAATTTTCGCCCGAATTTTTCATCTCAGAAAAATTGGGGGGGGGGGGGAGGGGAGCCCCCAAGGTTTCTGAAATCAATCGAGTGAACAAAAATGATTCGAAGCATTACCTCGCAATATTTAGCCTATAACGCCTGGGAGAAAAACGCCATTGCGCGCGAGACACTTGAAAAATTAAGCACTTTTGTCTATTCGATTTGAAATTCGAGAACTCGGTATGAAACATGGGTAATCGTTCGACTTCGGCCCTAGTCGGGTCCAGAGCTTCACCTGGGGTCCGCAACCTGGAATTAGTGGACTTTTCCAACGCGATTATTGTTCGGTTAGACAAAATTGAATCAGAGTGATACAAATCAGGCATGTGCCTATTAATTTTATTACGGTCCGGAAAAGTGGGGGGGGGGGGGGGACAAACGATATGATATCCCCCACTTTTGAAGGTGGGGGGGGGGGACATGTCCAAAGTCAAATATCTTGGTTTTCTAACTGTTTGACCGGAGAATCTGTTGCCAGTTCCATTCTTAGGAAAACCAATAATAAGCTGAGATGTTTATATCGGTATAAGGTTGTTTTAGATACAGGTCTACGTAGGCTTCTGTGGCAGGCATTAATTCAACCCCAATTTCGACTATGCTTGTTATTCTTGGTTCGATGACCTTCCAAAAATTTTACAGAACAAACTCCGTCTCTCAAAACAAAATGATTCGGTATATTTTTTTCCTGGGTAACAGGGAGAGTGTCAATGCCTCAGAATTCAGGCAATCTGGTTTTCTCTAACAAAGAGTACGCCAATTTGGACTTAACCATTCATACGAAGTAATAAATGGTCATAGTCCACGTTACCTTCAGCATCATTCATCCCCATTTCAACGGATATGTATCGTGCTAGATGGCAGCGTCGCTAAATTACTGGTCGGTAACTGGTTAAGCATGAAGCTGCCAAAACATTATATAAAAAAACGCTCTCCATGATTGGAACAACCTACTTACCCAATTGCAGCTCTCTGATAGTTAGAACTCGTTTAAGCTTGCAATAAAAGGGTTCTTGCAGTCATTTTAGGATTTTTAATATTTTTTTCGATTTTGAATTGTGGGTTTCGATTGTTTCATGCATATGACTCTAAAACTGCACTTTTACTTGTACATGTTGTATTGTTGAGTTTTTGTTTTCCTTGAGGACCCCTCTGGAAACAGTCTCCGCGGACTTTCGAAGGCTTTCCTCGTATTGTGTGTGTGCTCTCCTATTTGTTATTTGTACTTCCGGCTGTCTTTTATGAATAAATACAAACAAAACAAACAAAACAAACATGCTTGTGTTTTATTAGCATCTTTAAAGCCTAATGGTCATGTAACCAGGGGCGTAGCCAGCCCCTGGAGCCCGGGTGATCGAAGTTATGAACATTTCTCCAAACTTCAATCATCTCTTGTTTCTACCGTTCCTTCTTGTCCTTCTTTCTCTCTCCTTTC
This sequence comes from Sclerodactyla briareus, assembly GCA_026419785.1. Classification (NCBI taxonomy): domain Eukaryota; kingdom Metazoa; phylum Echinodermata; class Holothuroidea; order Dendrochirotida; family Sclerodactylidae; genus Sclerodactyla; species Sclerodactyla briareus. Next base: position 15,875 of record JAODTK010004888.1, on the reverse strand, counting down.
TCCCTCTTCATCCTTCCCTTTTATTTTTTCTTCTCCCCTTCTCTTGCCCTTCTCCTTCCTTATTGCTTCCCTTCCTCTTTCACATTTTCCGGGTCGCCCTGCCCACCCGTTGGCTACGGTACTGCATGTAACAGATTCGCTCTGAACTAGCACGGGTAGAATGAAGTCATATCAAAACCCCACACCCCAAATTTGGAGGATCTAGTTCTTGCCTTGATGAGATATTTCAATTTACTTTTGAGAAATTTGAGGACAAGGCTCATTCCTGGGTCCGTCCTCTCTCATGATTGATATCAATGATATTTGTAATGTTCCCTGATGAGTGTATACCTTGGTTATCTTTGCAGATGATACAAACATATTTTTCCCTGGCAGCCACCTAATAAGTTATCACTGGGTGTAGAGAAACAAACTATATGATTTTCAGTGCAGACAAACTACCTTTTAGTATTTATGGGAACGGCAAGCCAATAAGGAGAGTGTGAGTACAAAGTTTTTTAGGAGTATACTTCGTCTCTCGTCTATATGACATGGTGTGATCACTTTGTTATATCAAGCAGTGTCAGCATCTTGTAAGTTTCGTGTAAGACTTGAAGTATACGCTGCCACAGAATATCATGAAGACGGTTTACCTGAGTTCTAGTTTACCCTTACCTCAGTTATTGTTCCACTATCTGGGCTGGGACCAATAAGCGTAACCTGATTAGGCTCCAGGTTCTGCGATGTCAGGCAATCCGTTTGTTGCTCTGGCAAATCGAGCAACGGCACGGATTGGTTTTGCAGAACAGTCTATCACCACACGTGACAGTCTATCACCATTTGACGCAAAGTTGAAAAAATCTTTTCGAAGTAGATGACATGATTTCCCCGAATACTGTACTGGAGTCTGTTGTATTCCACCTTCTGTTGCCAAAGCAACCTGTTACCATCCCAACTTCAATTACTTTCATATGATTAACTATTGTATCTATAGCTATAATACAAGACAAGCTGATGATAAACCAGCAATGAAACATGGATCCATTTCAAACAATGAGAAAATATATGTCTGTGAAACCTATAGGACGACATGCAACAGTATAGTTAAGCTTCGCGAGTAGGCAATGTCAGGTACTTTCTATGTATAATCGGATACACTGGAACTTGTCAAGCTCAGAACCACATTTACTCAAATCATCACGGCCCCAATTCCAGACCAATTAATTAATCATAGTCAGATGACCATACTGCATACCTGCAACTGACTCAACTTATATTAAGAACGATAGTCCCAAATCACGACGTTTGCCAGTCGGCATGCATCTTCTTTCATTTCTCGATGTCGTATAGGAAATTATCAGTTTAGTGGTGGATGGGGGGGGGGGGTAAATGTGGTGACATATCTGGTGGCTTCAGATGCAATTTTGTGCAATACAGCGCGCCTAAACACCATCTCTGTCTGTCTGTTAAGATGTCCGAATATTTAATTTGGCACTTCTAACAAGTCATAGGTTTTTTTCAGGAACAGAATTTGATGCATTTTAAGGTGCATTATAACATACCTGAACCTCCACTCGGATGAGGAAATGCTTTAGAATTTTTTTCTGGTCTGGGTTACTGAGTAAATGAATGGGATCCATGTGGAGGAGTGTTTCGTCTCTTTCTTTCCAAATGCAATCTCTGGTCCCCTGAGGTGATAATCGGTTCAACAATGAAAACCACAGGCAATAGCCTACGGTCTCCAGTTCATTGCAACTTTTCCGTCTTCGACGTGTTCAGAATACGATAGCACGCATTGTGTGTCATTTTATCGAAAGAGTCAGACCCCATCACTCACACCTTCCTTCCATTTCCGACTTAATTCTGACTTATGTATACCTGATCTTTGCTCTGGGAATACCCTGAAATTCATTTGATGTCTGAAGTTCTCGCAGACTACATGAGTAAACGTGCGAGAATAATCTTCTTAATAACAGTAATAATAATATACGCGAATCCATGTAGCACCTTTTCTAGGATTCCGATTTCTAGGTTTCCGATTACCATCATTACCCCCTTTAGCTTACCTTGTCAAGGTTAAGGTATTAACCTGCCCTCCATTTTATGTTTTCCGAAACCTATAATATCTGTGAAGTGTTTTCAGACATAACATGAACCCACATGGAGCGGCTCAATTGGGATTCGTGTTTTATGGAATTCGCCGATATTTACGAATCCTGTCCTTGACAAATCAACAAATGCTACCTGACTGTCGGACCCCCTTTTTCTCTCTGCGTATCAGACTAGCTATCCTGCCCAGCTGTATGTCACTATTATACCTGTATGGTGAGAATTTGGTTTGCCTTTTATTCAATTCTATTTTACGAGTTTAGAGGAGGCAGAAGGAATGATGCCGGTGTGTGTATGCGTGCGTGTGCGTGTGTGTGATTGTGTGTGTGTGTGTGTGTGTGTGTGTGGTGTGTGTGTGTGTGTGTGTGCGTGCGTGTGTGTGTGTGTGTGTGTGTGTGTGTTTTGTGACGCTCTGGTCTTATGAGCACGATATCTTGAGAATGAAGCATCATTCAAGTTGTAGGTTACAGCTACGGAGGGAAAGAACTGTTTGGGGTCAGGTCTGAGGTCACCTAAGGTCAACCGAGGCCAAAGTCGGGGGAAAAAATGCTTGTGAGCATGATAATTGCAACAAAATGCTGTGGAGAGCTCATACTTGACACAAAGGGTTGCCATGTAGAGTAGGTAATCTTGATTTTTTTGTGGTCAGGTCCAAGGTCACTAAAGGCCAATAAAGGTCAACGTCTGAGAACCTTGTGAGCATGATAACTCACAACGAATTCATGTATAGGGAGCTCATGCTTGGCACGGAGAGTTGTCATGTCAAGCAGTTTATCCCTATTGTTCTAGGATCAGGTCCAATGATACTAAAAGGTCAACAGAAGTCGAAGTGTGAGAAGCTTGTGAAAATGATAACTGTGCAACGAAATGAGTACATACTTGCACTGTAAACAATTTCTGTAGAATTCACAGTAAGTTACAGTAATATCATTTTACTTTCGAATTTCACAGTAGTTGTTGTAAAATTTACAGCAAATTACGGGCAGCAAAGTTGCCATTAATTTACTGTAATTCTACAATATTTTTTTTTACAGTTTGGGTTGCCATGTTGAGTAGATGATCCGTGTGTTGTTGTGGGAATACGTCACGAAGGTCGCCGAAAGGTAACGTTGGTCAACGTCTGAAAACCTTGTAACAACGATAACTTTGCAACAAATTATGAAGATGACGAATACTCATGTAGAGGTCGACCATGTGGAATAAATTTGCTTCTGGGCTATCGACAGAGGTCACAACCTGGAAACCTCGTAAACGGGACAACTACGCTGTAGGACCCGTGTATTCATCATAGAGAACATATATACCAAACTCTAATTAGATTCTGAGATGATGCAACACAGTCTGAACAATTTGATCAGAATAAAATTTGCCCCAGATATTTATTTCCGAGATCTGAGGTGATTTGTGACAGTTAAGGTATCACTACGCCTCTTGATTTTCTTGGTATTCATGACTCTTTGCTTACTTCCTGACTGTACCCCGGATCCGCTATGTCTGTACCCACGTGTCTGTATTCCGTACTTAGTGCCTGTATTCCCTATCCAACTGTCTGTATTCCATACCCACGTGTTTGTAGTCCATACCCACGTATCTGTATTCCGTATCCGACTGTCCGTATTCCATACTCACGTGTCTGTATTCCGTATCTGGCTGCCTGTATTCCGTATCCGACAGTCTGTATTCCATACCCACGTGTCTGTATTCCGTATCGACTGTCCGTATTCTATACTCACGTGTCTGTATTCGGTATCTGGCTGCCTGTATTCCGTATCCGACAGTCTGTATTCCATACCCACGTGTCTGTATTCCGTATCGACTGTCCGTATTCTATACTCACGTGTCTGTATTCGGTATCTGGCTGCCTGTATTCCGTATCCGACTGTCTGTATTCCATACCCACGTGTCTGTATTCCGTATCTGGCTGTTTGTACACTGTACCAACGCATTTGTACCCTGTATCACCGTTGTATTCCGTATCCGCCTGTCTATTCTGTATCCGCTCCTGTATTCCGTACCCTCGTGTCTGTATCCCATCTCCATATCCGCCTGTCTATATCCCCTACCCACGTGTCTGCGTCTCGTATCCGCATGAATGTATCCCGTACCCACGTTTCTATAATCCGTTTCCGCCTGTCTGTATTCCGTATCCGCCTGTCTGTATTCCGTACCCGCCTGTCTGTATTCCGTACCCGCCTGTCTGTATTCCGTATCTGCCTGTCTGTATTTCGTAACCACGTATCTGGATCCCGTATTCGCCTGTCCGCAATCAACGTCCGCCTTTCTGTATTCCATGTCCGCGGATTGCATTCTGTCTCGCCGCCAAGCCTATCTGTATGCGCCTATTTTCCCCCGTTTCCGCGCTCGCTTCACTAGTGACGTCACGAACCTGGCCTAAATTTCTGCTTTTCCGGAACCAATATTCGTGAAGAGTTCCCCAGACACAAACACGAATCTACTGTGAACGATTTGATGACGACCAATGGGATTCGTGTTTTATTTCCGAGATTCCGAACGGATAATATCGCGTCGGATGACAAAACAGTGCATGACTGTCATCCGATGTTTCGTTCTATATTCCGATATAAGACTCGAATGGCGAATTCTGCTTACAGCCTAGCTCCCCCGAGCCAATTAAGTATACACATACTGTTTTTTATGCTACTCAACCTGCTCAAGGTGTATCCTATGCAGGCCCATCAAGTCAAGAATAATCCTGTTATGTTAGGAACATTAGTTTGCATGCTCGTTTATTAGATACGATATTGTCTTACTGTACAACTGGGAAATGTGTTTTACTATGAGGTTGGTTATTGGAGGTGGAATCTTATGGGTGACAATATACAGACAAACTTATTAGATTTAGGGACCAGTATCCACTATGAGCTGCAGTTGAAGTGGGCCATAGGGTCCATTTACCTTGTTTGGACAATATGGTAATCTGGAGGGAACTATAAACTCAGTAATGGTTTATAACCAGAGAGTCCGGGGTAGGTAGGATCGTGCTAAGACCCAGTCTGTTGTTGTTATGGTTGCTATGTTTGAAGAGGATTAGTCAATGATGACAATGAATGTTTAAATATTTAAGAGGTATTGAGATTACCATTACGTGGTAACCAATTACGATCACTTTGCTTATTAATTTTTTTGTTCATTATCACCACCATTACTGTGATAGAACTCCTTGAGTATACTTCATAAAGTGTTTATTCAAATAGGCTGGAGGTCATTCAGTGTGTCTATTTCGCATGGTGTTCAAAGTTGGTTCGATTTTCATGGAGCTCGATTGGTATGGTCTACCTATGTTTAGTCCCCCAAAATGTTAACATTGACTCAGTCACTGGGGGTTATGCAGTGGGATCCACCACCAAATTGCTCCCTTCATGGCAATGTTCAAAGTTTGTTGAATTCCCAGGAAATGTATTAAGTGTGGTCCTGAGGATATGTGAATGATCAAAGTGGTCAAACATAACAGCGTTGAATATTGTGTCAATTTGCATAATTTTAGAGCAATCTGTCACATTTTCCACAAAACTTATAATTCTTTAGCAGACATTGTCAATGGTCAGTCCTTACGAATTGGATATTGATCACTGAATAGGAGGGTGTTAAATGCTAATACCAAATCTTAAAGCAACACATTAAATGCATGGGATGTAATTTTTTGCATGGTGACTATTAGATGGAAGCACTGATCGCGCAACCAGGCGAGACACTGGGGGCGATCGCCTTGTACATATTGCCAGGCCCCAAACCCCAAGACCGATTTCCAGCAGATTCGAGTTAACCAATAAGGCTCAACAGCTTTGCGAATGGCAATTCTCACCCAACACGGTCGGGGGGGGGGGGGACCGCAAATTCCCCTATAATGTGTCAATGTGAGACGAGCTAGAACCTTCAATTTGGGGTGTGGGGTTTTGATATGACTTCATTCTACCCGTGCTATTTGAAACGAATCCGTTACATGCAGTACCGTAGCCAGCGGGTGTGCGGGGTGGGCGGGGCACCCCGGAAAATGTAAAAGAGGAAGGGAAACAATAAGGAGAGGGCAAGAGAAGGGGGAGAAGGAAAAAAGGGCAGGAGGGAGAGGGAGAAAGGAAGTGAAAAGAAGGACACAAAAGGAACGGGAGAGAAAAAGAGATGACTAAAGTTTGGAGAAATGTTCATAACTTCGATCACCCGGGCTCCAGGGGATGGTTACGCCCCTGGTTTCATGACCATTAGGCTTTAAAGATGCTAATATAACACAAGCATGTTTGTTTTGTTTGTTTTGTTTGTATTATTCATAAAGACAACCGGAAGTACAAATAACACATGAAAGAGCACACACACAATACGAGGATAAGCCTTCGAAAGTCCGCGGAGACTTGTTTCCAGAGGGGTCCTCAAGGAAAACCAAAATCTGTAACACTTGCAGTTTCAGAGTCATATGCATAAAACAATCAAAACCCACGATTCAAAATCGAAATCCTAAAATGACTGCAAGTACCTTTTTATTGCACGCTTAAACGAGTTCTAACTATCAGAGAGCTGCAATTGCGTAGGTAGATTGTTCCAATCAGGATAGCATTTTTATATAATGTTTGGAGCTTCATGCTAACCCGAGTACCACCACCAGATTACGACGCTGGCCTCTAGCACGATACCCATGACCGTTGAAATGGGGATGAAATGATGCTGAAGGTAACGTGGGACAAGACCATTTTATAATTTGTATGAATGGTTAGTCCAAATTGTGCGTACTCTTTGTTGAGAGACAAACCAAATTGCCTGAATTCTGCTGAGGCAGTGACACTCACCCTGTTCCCAGGAGAAAGAATAACGAATCATTTTGTTTTGAGAGACTTGGAGTTTTGTTCGGTAAAATTTTCGGAAGGCCATCGAACCAAGAACGAACAGCATAGTCTAATGGGATGATTAATTCCTACACAGAGCGCACGAAAAACCTGTATCTTCAAAACACCCTATCCGATATAGAATCTCAGCTGATTATTGATTTTCCTAAGAATGGAACTGGCAACAGATTCTCCGGTCAAACAGTTATCTGTTCAAGACCAAGATATTTGACTTTGGTGGAGGTGGAAATTTGACCGTTCTTTATTCCGTTAAGTGAAGTCCGTTTAATTTTATTCAATTTGTGTTTAGTACCAAATTTTTATGCACTCTGCTTTTCCAACAGCCCTCTTCCACTCAGAGAGTTCAGACTTTGACAGTGTTTAAAATAAACTGGGAGTCCTTTGGCAGACACCAGATACAACTATCATCAGCATATAACCTAACTTCATGTTTCACCCACATTCATGTCTTAAATACTAAGATAAGGTGGAGGATCACAAGTCCCAGACTTGTTTTCTGTTGCTAAGACGAGGAAAACCATTCCCCCGAATTGATCCCCATGAGTCGAGTTTCTTTACACAGGATATGATGATCAACACGATTACGCAATGCTTTCTGTAAATTCATCAACAACGCATGCAACATCTTTTTTTATTGTGTTTTTTCCACGGGATATTTCCTATCTAATAAAGTCACAAATATACATTAGGCAGGTATGGTTTGAATAGGAACCGCGAAAGCCCTGACTGATAGTCATATAGGATTTCATTTTTTGACAGAATGCTTCTCGTGTTTTGAAAGTAACTGCGCCTTTCAAGGATTTTGGAGTGCATTCAGAATACTAACATGTCTGTGATTACAAGTCTCCAATTTGCTCTGTTTTTTTTTAATTTGTGAATTTTCAAAAATGCCACTTTTAAAACATCGGGAACATATTTGTGCTATAGAAAGAATAATGATTGGGTAACAGAACCTTACTTGCCCCGAGAGGCCACGTGCTATATATACTTCCAGCAACTCTATAGTCATCACTTCCCTGCCTGTCTCACACACTACCAGTGGCAATATAAGTTCCTCTACTGCAGGTGTAACCTGTTACCCCGCCATCTGAATAGTAGCTATAGTAACATGACTCATCAAGAGTACAAGAGGCACTACAGAGCTTATGTACAACGAACCCTTGACTTTGTCAGAGGGGGCCAAAAGAAGGTTGACAGGCTGGAGCTGGACGTGGAGTTTCCTGTGGGCTTTATGGTAGAGGGATGAGAAAAATCTTGGAATAACTATTAGGATTATGAACATCTGATAATTAGCCTTAAACTACCTTTTATGACATACACAGTTTTCATGAACAATATTCCCCTCGATAATGCGCACCATGCCTCAACCTATCAGCCATATCGCATCAGTTTTGAGGTTGTTTGAGAAATGTATTATTTAGCATGGTTTCTTGTCGTATAAGTGACCCTGCTGACCTTTGATGACGTAACGTTTTTTTTATGAAAAATGTTACCCTGATGATATGCACTACGGTCCCAAAATTTCCATCCATAACGCATACAATCACTAGAATTGTTGCAGAAAATGTTATTATTGTTGGCACTTTTTTACCTTGTGATGACATGACGCTTTTTGATTCCTTGGCCAACGGCAAAGGAATCTATGCGTCACGCAAGTATGTGTGGTGTCCCGTGTGTGTGTGTGTGTGTGTGAGTTGTGTGTGTGTGTGTGTGTGTGTGTGTGTGTGTGTGTGTGTGTGTTTTGACCCATTTTGTCCGCGATATCTGGAAGAACTCGAAGCATGGTATCAATTCATATTCACATCAGTTCTTTCATGTTGGGTATTGATTCCCTATTCTTTCTGTTGCCCATCAAGGTCACCAAAGGTCAATGCCGAGGCCCAAATCTGAATATTAAGAAGGTCAATAACCCCTATTAGCAATGTCCTACATCGCTGACCTTTTGGGGCTAGTTGCGGATTGATGAGAGGGCTCATATTCCAACATAACGGCCTTGTCACCCAAGGTCATCAAGGTCAATTAGGGGTGAAAAACTAGTTTGCATCATGACCATTATGCTTAAAGATACAATATAAACAAGCATGTTTGTTTTTGTTATGTTTTTTGTTTTGTAATTTATATTCATAAGACAACCGGAAGTACAAATAACACATAAAGAGCACACACACCATACGAGGATAGCCTTCGAAAGTCCGCGGAGACTTTGGTTTCCATGGGTCCTCAGGAAAACAAAATCTGTAAACACTGCAGTTTCAGAGTCATATGCATAAAACAATCAAAAAACCCCACGATTCAAAATCGAAATCCTAAAAGACTGCAAGTACCTTTTGATCCAAATTGCACGCTTAAACGAGTTCTAACTATCAGAGAGCTGATTGCGTAGTAGGTTGTTCCAATCATGGATAGCATTTTTTTATAATAATGTTTTGGAAGCTTCAATCATGCTTAACCCGAGTACCAACCGATTAGCGACCTGCCTCTATCACGCCTACCCATGGACCGTTGAACTGGGGATGAAATGATGCTGAAGGTAACGTGGACTAAGACCATTTATCACTTTGTAGAATGGTTAAGTCCAAATTGGCGTACTCTTGGCTGTTAGAGAAAACCAAATTGCCTGAATTCTTAGGCAGTGACACTTCCCACCCTTTTACCCAGTAGAAGAATCTAACGAATCATTTTGTTTTAAGAGACTTGGAGTTTGTTCTGTAAACTTTTCGAAAGGCCATCGGACCAGAACACCAAGCATAGTCCGAAATTGGGATGATTAAATTCAAAAATGACCCAGAACGCTCACGAAAACTGTTCTAAAACAACCCTATACCGATATAAGAATCGCAGCTTATTATTGGGTTTTTCCTAGAATGGAACCTGACAACAGATTTCTCGCGCGCAAACAGTTAATCGAGTTCAAGACCAAGATATTTGACTTTGGTGGAGGGGAAATTTGAACGTTCTTTTTCCACGTCTAGGAAGTCGTTAAGTTTTGTCCAATTTGTGTTTTAGTACCAAATATTATGCACTCTGCTTTTGCCAACAGCCACACTCATTACAATCAGAGAGTTCAGTTGACAGTGTATAAATAAACTGGGAGTCTTTAAGCAGACCAAGATACAAGCTAATCACATCAGCATATAACACTAACTTATGTTTTCAACAGCACATTTCATGTCATTAAAATAGCAAAGAAATAGGGAGTAGCTCCACGTTCACCAGACTTGTTTTCTGGTTGCTAATGTACGAGGAAAAACATTCCACATACATTCTCCCATGATGCGAGTTCTTTACACGGAATATATGATCAACAGTATCGAATGCTTTCTGTAAATTCATCAAACGCATGCCAAACATAAATTTCCACGGGATATTTCCTATCTAATAAGTCACAAATCTACATATCAGGCAGGTATCGGTTGAATAGGACCGCGAAAGCCTGACTGATATTCCATATAGGATTTCATTTTTGACAGAAAGCTTTTCGTGTGAAAGTAGACTGCCCGTTCAAGGATTATGGCGTGCATTCAAATACTACATGTCCCTGTGATTACCAGTCTCCAATTTGCGCGTTTTTATCCACGGTATTACCCGTGCCAACTTTTTTAAAACATCGGGACCAGTAATTTGTGTTATGAAGAATAAGATATGGGAACAGGAACTTAATGTGCCCGAGAGCCACGTGCTATATATACTTTTCCAGCAAACTCTATAGTCATCACTTCCCGCTGTCCTCACACACTCAATTGGCAATGTAAGCTCCTCACTGCAGGCTGTAACCTGACACCCTGCCATTCTTTAATAGGTAGCTAAGTAAAATACACATGACTACATCATAGTAAGCAGAGGCACTACCAGAGGCTTACTTAACGACCCCCTTTACTTTGTCAGAGGGTGCCAAAGAGAGGTGGACAGGCTGGAGCTGGAACGGAGTTCCTGTGGGCTTTAATGTGTCGAGGGATAGAAAACAAATCTTTGGAATAACTAGTTAAGGATTTCAACTGCCCTCTGATAATTTAGCCTAAAAAACTACCTTTTATGACAAACAGTTTTCAGAAATATTCCCCTCGAGTAATTGAGCACCAGGCCTCACTATCACCCAACGCAACAGGTTTTGGGAGGTTGTTTGAGAAAATGCTATTATTAGCAGTTTCTGTTCTATAAGTGACCCTGGATGACCTTTGATGACATAACTTTTTTTTTATAAAAGATGTTAGCCCCTGATATATGCACTCCGTCCCAAATGTCGCCTACGCATACAGTCCACTAAAGTTGTTTCACGAAAATGTTATTATGTTGGCAGTGTTTTCCCCTTTGATGACATGACGCTTTTTGATTCTTGCCAACGGCAGGAATATATACCCGTCACGCATATGTGTGTGTGTCCGTGGTGTGTGGGTGTGTGTTGGTTTGTTGGTGTGTGGTGTGTGTGTGGTGTGTGTGTGTGTGTGGTGTGTGTGTAAGTTTGTGACACATTTTGTCCGGACACGATATCCTGTGAGAACTCAAGCATGCATCAAGTTCATATTCAACATGCAGGTTCTTCATGTGTTGTAAGTTGATCCCTATTTCTTCTGTTGCCCATCAAATGTCACCAAAGGTCAATGAGAGGAGGCCAAAATCTATCTGAAAATATTAGAGGCAATAACTGCTATTAGCAAGGTCCTACTTCGCTGACCTTTTGGGACTAGTTGCGATTGATGAGATGGATCATATTCCAAACTAACGGTACTGTCCATCCCAGGTCATCAAAGGTCAATTAAGGGGGAAAACTAGTTTTTTTGGCCATAACATGGGCAACCGAACATCTTGCGAGTTGGAAGGGCGCCCTGTGAGCCACTCGTTTGACCCCCTATCCGTGTGACCTTGACCATAATTTGACCTTTTTACTTAACCAGTTTTGGGCCGAATAAAAATTTCGTGGCCATTTCGGATCACAAAGGTACCTTTCTGATCGAACTGGACCATAACTTGACCCCCATGGACCGGTTTGTGTTCGAAGCATTCAGAGGTCCAAATGTTTTCATTTGAAATTTATTGGCAGTTCGATGTTCATATGATTTGTCCATGTTTTTTTAGAATAGTGGGTCGAACTACCTCTGATGATTAGGTAAAAAGGTCATGTCAAATCTCGAATAATGTGGCCTATTTTTTTAAGATTACAGGCTAAGAAATTGAAACTGTCATTTTTTGGATATGTGACGAGCTCTGTGTGCTGAATCGGACGAAATAAACTCCTTCTCAATCAAGCCATCGTGTTCTCAAGTTACAAGGTGTCAAGGTTGTTTGGATACTTTTTTGGCAATAGCATCGGCAGTACTATTTGGGATACTAATGCTTGTAGGGACCAAACGCCCTGGCTTGCCTCGCCATCATCGAGAGTAACATTTTTCATAAAAAGGTCATGTCATCAAGTCTTTGAGGTCCTTATGGACAAAAACGAATATTTTTTGGAACAACTTCAGTGACATTGCTTTGCAATTTTGTTGAATTTTCAGGACAGTGTGTACATCCTGGCCGAGAAAATTTTTTTCTCATAAAAACCCATCATGTTACCCTCAACGGTCCAATTCACGTCACGTTAAAAAAAATGGGCATAAAACTGCCAAATAGTATGTGTTACTGCACAACTCCGTGACCTTTCCTGATGTTGTTGTATTTTCAGGACAAACAGTTTACCATGAGTGTTACATTTTTTATAAAACGGTCACGTCATCCAAGTTCCATTAAAGGTCATTGAGAAGTCAAAAAGCTGTTTTTGTTTTGGCATAACATTGAAACCATATGTCTGCTGAGGTGGAGAGGTATGCCAAAGTGTCCATCATTGACTCCATCTGTGTGACCTTTTACCTCACGTTTGATCTTTACCTTGTTTTGGGGTTGGGGCCGAATCAAATTTTTTTGTTGGCACAATTTTCAAATCTCAAAGGTACATTCTGATCGAAATGGATCCCATGTGACCTTTGTGTGCCAAGATATGTGACAGAGCTCGGCGTGCTGAATACCAAAAACAAAGTCCCGTTTCAATTCGGGCACTTGGTTCTCAATTAAAAGGGATCAAAGGTTTGGTTTTGATACCTTTTTTGGCATATAATCGGCAGTATACTTTGGGATACACAATGCTTGTAGGACGAATGCATTTCATTCCAGAGTAACATCATATTCCATCAACTGTCATGTCATCAAAGGTCATTCAAAGTCACTTATGGCCAAAAACTAATGTTGTTTTGAAAAACGACAGTGTCATTGCTTGGCATGTTAAATTCAGGACAGTATTTACTTCATAAGATATGTTTCTGGTCACAACAAGGCTAATTCTTGCCTTAATTACTGCGTTAATGAAGTTTGTTACATTTATTTGTAATTAACCTCCTGCTCTGCAAAACATAATTCAGTGGTTCCCCTGCTTTCAATTTGACTACCAGTCCATGGTCCGTTATTGAATATTTGACAGCAGTTCTGATACAATAGCATTTGCCCTGTCTGAAGTGTCTGAATGTAGTCCCTTCATTTGCACTTGCCCGGGCTTCCCCTGTACTTCTATAATAGCGAAGCATATAACTAACAGAATATTTGCCCGCTTCACTGTGGGCTGACATGCCTGTCCACCAGTGACCCTCCCCCTCCCTCAGTGACCATTGTTTAGGGTGGCCTGGTTATAGCTCTGTCTCCCTTGTTCGTCTATTTGGGCTGGGAAGTAAATGTATTTCTTACATTTGTCTTTGAAGGCTTTCATGGATCAATATTCGCATGAAATTTGGGTAGCCCTGTTGTTAGTCATCTGTCTGCGTAAGTTGTTTATTTAGTGTATTTGGAGTTTCAACTGAATGGGAAGATATTCCATCTGACCCTAAAGTCACTTGATAATACTGATGATTGATCGTATAGTCTTGAGAGAAGATCTCTTGAGTTTCCTCTTATAATTAATATAATACTGATCTTATATTTATAATCCCCGTGACCCAGAAGTGTCCGGGGATATTATGGTTTTGGGTGTTGGGTTAGCTGCCCCGCCGTCACAGTGCCATGTATTTGGACACAGTTAGTTTTAGTTGGGGTATACCAGGCCAGGTGACATTAGTGAAAACTGAATACTACTGCTAAATGGCAGGATACAACATGTTGAATAATTTTTGAGCTCCTGTGAATGAGGTAGGGGGTCATTTTCCCAAATAACATTCATGTGATTCAAGGTCAGTAAAGGCCAATGAGAGGGTCATTTCCCTTAGTTTTAATTTTGTTGGCATTCTGTTTTCCATTCGAATCACAAAGGTATGGGTCCTCACTTGGTGACAGTTTGTTCAAACACTTCCCAGTGTCCTGGGCCATTGTCCTGACCAATGATGTGTACTGATTCTGATACTGATATTTCATGAGTGAGAGTAAATGCCTGTGGTAAGCAGTATAGGGCTTATACTCATTGGTGTGGTTGGTGCCCGGCATTAGCGGTGCCAGATGTGGTGGGCCAGAATCCATTTCCCTCAAAGTCCCATACATATACTGACCCAACTCTTTTGTCCCAAAACACCAAGGTATTAAAATTTCCTTGAAGTGGGGGCCATGCCCCGCCCTGCATAGCAGAATAGGCATAACAGGGTGTAATTTTTTTTTCTGGGGGGGTGGCGGGGAATTCCCCAGAACACGAAGGTCTCCTCGCCCAAATGGGTAGATGGACCATATTTCCAAAATTTGATAAGTGGCCAGTAATCGTAATTCCCAGGCAGTCCAGTTAACCTTCTGGGGCACTTGGCAAATTGGGCAATAGTCCCAAACCGCCCAATACAAAAAACTTATCGTTTACCATGTAATTGCGATCTCCAACTGTCAATGAGTGTGAATATGGGGTATGTGGCATGTGTGAGAGAGGGTTGAGCCCTGTAGTCGTCTGTGAGGACCCAAGAGAAAGGAGCAAAACGGTCAGGCGCAAATACAGTCCCAATCAACCCTCCCCCCCGCCACGGTGTCCGAATTCATGTGCTCCTGGCTTAATTAAGTCGGAGTTTGGGAGGTAGCCTATTCCATTTGCTTATTGCGTAATTGTACTGCTGACTCATTTGTGTGTCCTTTGACCTCACCACCTGCAGTGACCCTTGTGTCATTTAAGAGACATGGATGGGACAACCACAGCTTGCAAACTCAACTCCATTGGACTTGGGTGGATATATCAACCCATCCAACAATTGTTAATTGTGATAGCCTGCAGTAGCCATAGGCCCTAGGTTGTGTATCATGTATAGAGGCCGGGCGTTTAGCCTAGCGTCACCTCTAGACCGATATGGATTGTACACCCATCTCATCCAATGTTTTCATGTAGGTGAGGGCTAGGCCTTAGTCGTTACGCTGTTACTTTTTTCCACATGATTCTTCGTCTTGACGTCATCCCCCAGGTCTTCCATGTGAGGCCATGCTCTCGATCTGCTGCTCCCCTTGCATTATCTGCTTGACTCTCTGCGTGGGTGCGATAACATGAATAAAGTCCCTTACTGCAAGCTTGCCTCTTCACAAATTTGCAATTTATAATCAAGAGTTTCATGTGCATGCTGGGAAACATCACACAGTGACAGTTCATTCTGTCAAGAAATGTATTGTTCTGCTGTCACTAGGCATCTTTATTTATAGCAAATGTTGAAATTTATAAAATAGTTCATACAATTTAGGATGCTCCTTCATTTCAATTGGAGCCCCCTTAAGCCGTGTTTCCATGCACGCGGGCGGGCGGGCACGCGACAAGACGCACGTGAAGCGACTATAGTTGACATAGAACAATGTTCTAAGAAACTAAACACCGGTGTTTAGGTTTAAACACTAGTGGGCCTATGTGTTCGGTGTTGAGACTAATCCAATATAATAATGATAATATTTAATAACCAGAAAGCCAAGGCTTAGTGATTCCTGCCTGTTTCTGTCAACCCATAAGCCAGACACAGGACAAATGGGAGA